>CAVMJV010000093.1:0-600000 GCA_963681835.1 Meloidogyne enterolobii
AAGCCTATGCCTAGTGCCCTACTGTCTACACCTATTGAATAAGAACCCGTGCCTTTGGATATAACTGGGAGGTATGAAAGCCTGAACCTGTGGAGAGGATTTTTGAAAAAGGGGGGTCGGTCATTTTTGGTGCCAGATTTTCAGTGTGGGATTTTTAGTGTGGGACAGTCAGGGACAATTGATCACTGGACATTTGGTCACTGGGACAATTGATCATTGGGACAATTGATCACTGGAAATTTGGTCACTGGGACAATTGATCATTGGGACAATTGATCACTGGACAATTGATCACTGGACATTTGATCATTGGGACAATTGATCACTGGACAATTGATCATTGGGACAATTGATCATTGGACAATTGGTTCAGGAAGGGGGGGGGGGGGGTAATTCAAAGGTCAAAGTCTAGGTCAACGTCTAAGGAAGCCTATGCCTAGTGCCCTACTGTCTACACCTATTGAATAAGAACCCGTGCCTTTGGATATAACTGGGAGGTATGAAAGCCTGAACCTGTGGAGAGGATTTTTGAAAAAGGGGGGTCGGTCATTTTTGGTGCCAGATTTTCAGTGTGGGATTTTTAGTGTGGGACAGTCAGGGACAATTGATCACTGGACATTTGGTCACTGGGACAATTGATCATTGGGACAATTGATCACTGGAAATTTGGTCACTGGGACAATTGATCATTGGGACAATTGATCACTGGACAATTGATCACTGGACATTTGATCATTGGGACAATTGATCACTGGACAATTGATCATTGGGACAATTGATCATTGGACAATTGGTTCAGGAAGGGGGGGGGGGGTAATTCAAAGGTCAAAGTCTAGGTCAACGTCTAAGGAAGCCTATGCCTAGTGCCCTACTGTCTACACCTATTGAATAAGAACCCGTGCCTTTGGATATAACTGGGAGGTATGAAAGCCTGAACCTGTGGAGAGGATTTTTGAAAAAGGGGGGTCGGTCATTTTTGGTGCCAGATTTTCAGTGTGGGATTTTTAGTGTGGGACAGTCAGGGACAATTGATCACTGGACATTTGGTCACTGGGACAATTGATCATTGGGACAATTGATCACTGGAAATTTGGTCACTGGGACAATTGATCATTGGGACAATTGATCACTGGACAATTGATCACTGGACATTTGATCATTGGGACAATTGATCACTGGACAATTGATCATTGGGACAATTGATCATTGGACAATTGGTTCAGGAAGGGGGGGGGGGGGGTAATTCAAAGGTCAAAGTCTAGGTCAACGTCTAAGGAAGCCTATGCCTAGTGCCCTACTGTCTACACCTATTGAATAAGAACCCGTGCCTTTGGATATAACTGGGAGGTATGAAAGCCTGAACCTGTGGAGAGGATTTTTGAAAAAGGGGGGTCGGTCATTTTTGGTGCCAGATTTTCAGTGTGGGATTTTTAGTGTGGGACAGTCAGGGACAATTGATCACTGGACATTTGGTCACTGGGACAATTGATCATTGGGACAATTGATCACTGGAAATTTGGTCACTGGGACAATTGATCATTGGGACAATTGATCACTGGACAATTGATCACTGGACATTTGATCATTGGGACAATTGATCACTGGACAATTGATCATTGGGACAATTGATCATTGGACAATTGGTTCAGGAAGGGGGGGGGGGGGTAATTCAAAGGTCAAAGTCTAGGTCAACGTCTAAGGAAGCCTATGCCTAGTGCCCTACTGTCTACACCTATTGAATAAGAACCCGTGCCTTTGGATATAACTGGGAGGTATGAAAGCCTGAACCTGTGGAGAGGATTTTTGAAAAAGGGGGGTCGGTCATTTTTGGTGCCAGATTTTCAGTGTGGGATTTTTAGTGTGGGACAGTCAGGGACAATTGATCACTGGACATTTGGTCACTGGGACAATTGATCATTGGGACAATTGATCACTGGAAATTTGGTCACTGGGACAATTGATCATTGGGACAATTGATCACTGGACAATTGATCACTGGACATTTGATCATTGGGACAATTGATCACTGGACAATTGATCATTGGGACAATTGATCATTGGACAATTGGTTCAGGAAGGGGGGGGGGGGGTAATTCAAAGGTCAAAGTCTAGGTCAACGTCTAAGGAAGCCTATGCCTAGTGCCCTACTGTCTACACCTATTGAATAAGAACCCGTGCCTTTGGATATAACTGGGAGGTATGAAAGCCTGAACCTGTGGAGAGGATTTTTGAAAAAGGGGGGTCGGTCATTTTTGGTGCCAGATTTTCAGTGTGGGATTTTTAGTGTGGGACAGTCAGGGACAATTGATCACTGGACATTTGGTCACTGGGACAATTGATCATTGGGACAATTGATCACTGGAAATTTGGTCACTGGGACAATTGATCATTGGGACAATTGATCACTGGACAATTGATCACTGGACATTTGATCATTGGGACAATTGATCACTGGACAATTGATCATTGGGACAATTGATCATTGGACAATTGGTTCAGGAAGGGGGGGGGGGGGTAATTCAAAGGTCAAAGTCTAGGTCAACGTCTAAGGAAGCCTATGCCTAGTGCCCTACTGTCTACACCTATTGAATAAGAACCCGTGCCTTTGGATATAACTGGGAGGTATGAAAGCCTGAACCTGTGGAGAGGATTTTTGAAAAAGGGGGGTCGGTCATTTTTGGTGCCAGATTTTCAGTGTGGGATTTTTAGTGTGGGACAGTCAGGGACAATTGATCACTGGACATTTGGTCACTGGGACAATTGATCATTGGGACAATTGATCACTGGAAATTTGGTCACTGGGACAATTGATCATTGGGACAATTGATCACTGGACAATTGATCACTGGACATTTGATCATTGGGACAATTGATCACTGGACAATTGATCATTGGGACAATTGATCATTGGACAATTGGTTCAGGAAGGGGGGGGGGGTAATTCAAAGGTCAAAGTCTAGGTCAACGTCTAAGGAAGCCTATGCCTAGTGCCCTACTGTCTACACCTATTGAATAAGAACCCGTGCCTTTGGATATAACTGGGAGGTATGAAAGCCTGAACCTGTGGAGAGGATTTTTGAAAAAGGGGGGTCGGTCATTTTTGGTGCCAGATTTTCAGTGTGGGATTTTTAGTGTGGGACAGTCAGGGACAATTGATCACTGGACATTTGGTCACTGGGACAATTGATCATTGGGACAATTGATCACTGGAAATTTGGTCACTGGGACAATTGATCATTGGGACAATTGATCACTGGACAATTGATCACTGGACATTTGATCATTGGGACAATTGATCACTGGACAATTGATCATTGGGACAATTGATCATTGGACAATTGGTTCAGGAAGGGGGGGGGGGGGGTAATTCAAAGGTCAAAGTCTAGGTCAACGTCTAAGGAAGCCTATGCCTAGTGCCCTACTGTCTACACCTATTGAATAAGAACCCGTGCCTTTGGATATAACTGGGAGGTATGAAAGCCTGAACCTGTGGAGAGGATTTTTGAAAAAGGGGGGTCGGTCATTTTTGGTGCCAGATTTTCAGTGTGGGATTTTTAGTGTGGGACAGTCAGGGACAATTGATCACTGGACATTTGGTCACTGGGACAATTGATCATTGGGACAATTGATCACTGGAAATTTGGTCACTGGGACAATTGATCATTGGGACAATTGATCACTGGACAATTGATCACTGGACATTTGATCATTGGGACAATTGATCACTGGACAATTGATCATTGGGACAATTGATCATTGGACAATTGGTTCAGGAAGGGGGGGGGGGGTAATTCAAAGGTCAAAGTCTAGGTCAACGTCTAAGGAAGCCTATGCCTAGTGCCCTACTGTCTACACCTATTGAATAAGAACCCGTGCCTTTGGATATAACTGGGAGGTATGAAAGCCTGAACCTGTGGAGAGGATTTTTGAAAAAGGGGGGTCGGTCATTTTTGGTGCCAGATTTTCAGTGTGGGATTTTTAGTGTGGGACAGTCAGGGACAATTGATCACTGGACATTTGGTCACTGGGACAATTGATCATTGGGACAATTGATCACTGGAAATTTGGTCACTGGGACAATTGATCATTGGGACAATTGATCACTGGACAATTGATCACTGGACATTTGATCATTGGGACAATTGATCACTGGACAATTGATCATTGGGACAATTGATCATTGGACAATTGGTTCAGGAAGGGGGGGGGGGGTAATTCAAAGGTCAAAGTCTAGGTCAACGTCTAAGGAAGCCTATGCCTAGTGCCCTACTGTCTACACCTATTGAATAAGAACCCGTGCCTTTGGATATAACTGGGAGGTATGAAAGCCTGAACCTGTGGAGAGGATTTTTGAAAAAGGGGGGTCGGTCATTTTTGGTGCCAGATTTTCAGTGTGGGATTTTTAGTGTGGGACAGTCAGGGACAATTGATCACTGGACATTTGGTCACTGGGACAATTGATCATTGGGACAATTGATCACTGGAAATTTGGTCACTGGGACAATTGATCATTGGGACAATTGATCACTGGACAATTGATCACTGGACATTTGATCATTGGGACAATTGATCACTGGACAATTGATCATTGGGACAATTGATCATTGGACAATTGGTTCAGGAAGGGGGGGGGGGGGTAATTCAAAGGTCAAAGTCTAGGTCAACGTCTAAGGAAGCCTATGCCTAGTGCCCTACTGTCTACACCTATTGAATAAGAACCCGTGCCTTTGGATATAACTGGGAGGTATGAAAGCCTGAACCTGTGGAGAGGATTTTTGAAAAAGGGGGGTCGGTCATTTTTGGTGCCAGATTTTCAGTGTGGGATTTTTAGTGTGGGACAGTCAGGGACAATTGATCACTGGACATTTGGTCACTGGGACAATTGATCATTGGGACAATTGATCACTGGAAATTTGGTCACTGGGACAATTGATCATTGGGACAATTGATCACTGGACAATTGATCACTGGACATTTGATCATTGGGACAATTGATCACTGGACAATTGATCATTGGGACAATTGATCATTGGACAATTGGTTCAGGAAGGGGGGGGGGGGGGGTAATTCAAAGGTCAAAGTCTAGGTCAACGTCTAAGGAAGCCTATGCCTAGTGCCCTACTGTCTACACCTATTGAATAAGAACCCGTGCCTTTGGATATAACTGGGAGGTATGAAAGCCTGAACCTGTGGAGAGGATTTTTGAAAAAGGGGGGTCGGTCATTTTTGGTGCCAGATTTTCAGTGTGGGATTTTTAGTGTGGGACAGTCAGGGACAATTGATCACTGGACATTTGGTCACTGGGACAATTGATCATTGGGACAATTGATCACTGGAAATTTGGTCACTGGGACAATTGATCATTGGGACAATTGATCACTGGACAATTGATCACTGGACATTTGATCATTGGGACAATTGATCACTGGACAATTGATCATTGGGACAATTGATCATTGGACAATTGGTTCAGGAAGGGGGGGGGGGGGGTAATTCAAAGGTCAAAGTCTAGGTCAACGTCTAAGGAAGCCTATGCCTAGTGCCCTACTGTCTACACCTATTGAATAAGAACCCGTGCCTTTGGATATAACTGGGAGGTATGAAAGCCTGAACCTGTGGAGAGGATTTTTGAAAAAGGGGGGTCGGTCATTTTTGGTGCCAGATTTTCAGTGTGGGATTTTTAGTGTGGGACAGTCAGGACAATTGATCACTGGACATTTGGTCACTGGGACAATTGATCATTGGGACAATTGATCACTGGAAATTTGGTCACTGGGACAATTGATCATTGGGACAATTGATCACTGGACAATTGATCACTGGACATTTGATCATTGGGACAATTGATCACTGGACAATTGATCATTGGGACAATTGATCATTGGACAATTGGTTCAGGAAGGGGGGGGGGGGTAATTCAAAGGTCAAAGTCTAGGTCAACGTCTAAGGAAGCCTATGCCTAGTGCCCTACTGTCTACACCTATTGAATAAGAACCCGTGCCTTTGGATATAACTGGGAGGTATGAAAGCCTGAACCTGTGGAGAGGATTTTTGAAAAAGGGGGGTCGGTCATTTTTGGTGCCAGATTTTCAGTGTGGGATTTTTAGTGTGGGACAGTCAGGGACAATTGATCACTGGACATTTGGTCACTGGGACAATTGATCATTGGGACAATTGATCACTGGAAATTTGGTCACTGGGACAATTGATCATTGGGACAATTGATCACTGGACAATTGATCACTGGACATTTGATCATTGGGACAATTGATCACTGGACAATTGATCATTGGGACAATTGATCATTGGACAATTGGTTCAGGAAGGGGGGGGGGGTAATTCAAAGGTCAAAGTCTAGGTCAACGTCTAAGGAAGCCTATGCCTAGTGCCCTACTGTCTACACCTATTGAATAAGAACCCGTGCCTTTGGATATAACTGGGAGGTATGAAAGCCTGAACCTGTGGAGAGGATTTTTGAAAAAGGGGGGTCGGTCATTTTTGGTGCCAGATTTTCAGTGTGGGATTTTTAGTGTGGGACAGTCAGGGACAATTGATCACTGGACATTTGGTCACTGGGACAATTGATCATTGGGACAATTGATCACTGGAAATTTGGTCACTGGGACAATTGATCATTGGGACAATTGATCACTGGACAATTGATCACTGGACATTTGATCATTGGGACAATTGATCACTGGACAATTGATCATTGGGACAATTGATCATTGGACAATTGGTTCAGGAAGGGGGGGGGGGTAATTCAAAGGTCAAAGTCTAGGTCAACGTCTAAGGAAGCCTATGCCTAGTGCCCTACTGTCTACACCTATTGAATAAGAACCCGTGCCTTTGGATATAACTGGGAGGTATGAAAGCCTGAACCTGTGGAGAGGATTTTTGAAAAAGGGGGGTCGGTCATTTTTGGTGCCAGATTTTCAGTGTGGGATTTTTAGTGTGGGACAGTCAGGGACAATTGATCACTGGACATTTGGTCACTGGGACAATTGATCATTGGGACAATTGATCACTGGAAATTTGGTCACTGGGACAATTGATCATTGGGACAATTGATCACTGGACAATTGATCACTGGACATTTGATCATTGGGACAATTGATCACTGGACAATTGATCATTGGGACAATTGATCATTGGACAATTGGTTCAGGAAGGGGGGGGGGGTAATTCAAAGGTCAAAGTCTAGGTCAACGTCTAAGGAAGCCTATGCCTAGTGCCCTACTGTCTACACCTATTGAATAAGAACCCGTGCCTTTGGATATAACTGGGAGGTATGAAAGCCTGAACCTGTGGAGAGGATTTTTGAAAAAGGGGGGTCGGTCATTTTTGGTGCCAGATTTTCAGTGTGGGATTTTTAGTGTGGGACAGTCAGGGACAATTGATCACTGGACATTTGGTCACTGGGACAATTGATCATTGGGACAATTGATCACTGGAAATTTGGTCACTGGGACAATTGATCATTGGGACAATTGATCACTGGACAATTGATCACTGGACATTTGATCATTGGGACAATTGATCACTGGACAATTGATCATTGGGACAATTGATCATTGGACAATTGGTTCAGGAAGGGGGGGGGGGGGGTAATTCAAAGGTCAAAGTCTAGGTCAACGTCTAAGGAAGCCTATGCCTAGTGCCCTACTGTCTACACCTATTGAATAAGAACCCGTGCCTTTGGATATAACTGGGAGGTATGAAAGCCTGAACCTGTGGAGAGGATTTTTGAAAAAGGGGGGTCGGTCATTTTTGGTGCCAGATTTTCAGTGTGGGATTTTTAGTGTGGGACAGTCAGGGACAATTGATCACTGGACATTTGGTCACTGGGACAATTGATCATTGGGACAATTGATCACTGGAAATTTGGTCACTGGGACAATTGATCATTGGGACAATTGATCACTGGACAATTGATCACTGGACATTTGATCATTGGGACAATTGATCACTGGACAATTGATCATTGGGACAATTGATCATTGGACAATTGGTTCAGGAAGGGGGGGGGGGTAATTCAAAGGTCAAAGTCTAGGTCAACGTCTAAGGAAGCCTATGCCTAGTGCCCTACTGTCTACACCTATTGAATAAGAACCCGTGCCTTTGGATATAACTGGGAGGTATGAAAGCCTGAACCTGTGGAGAGGATTTTTGAAAAAGGGGGGTCGGTCATTTTTGGTGCCAGATTTTCAGTGTGGGATTTTTAGTGTGGGACAGTCAGGGACAATTGATCACTGGACATTTGGTCACTGGGACAATTGATCATTGGGACAATTGATCACTGGAAATTTGGTCACTGGGACAATTGATCATTGGGACAATTGATCACTGGACAATTGATCACTGGACATTTGATCATTGGGACAATTGATCACTGGACAATTGATCATTGGGACAATTGATCATTGGACAATTGGTTCAGGAAGGGGGGGGGGGTAATTCAAAGGTCAAAGTCTAGGTCAACGTCTAAGGAAGCCTATGCCTAGTGCCCTACTGTCTACACCTATTGAATAAGAACCCGTGCCTTTGGATATAACTGGGAGGTATGAAAGCCTGAACCTGTGGAGAGGATTTTTGAAAAAGGGGGGTCGGTCATTTTTGGTGCCAGATTTTCAGTGTGGGATTTTTAGTGTGGGACAGTCAGGGACAATTGATCACTGGACATTTGGTCACTGGGACAATTGATCATTGGGACAATTGATCACTGGAAATTTGGTCACTGGGACAATTGATCATTGGGACAATTGATCACTGGACAATTGATCACTGGACATTTGATCATTGGGACAATTGATCACTGGACAATTGATCATTGGGACAATTGATCATTGGACAATTGGTTCAGGAAGGGGGGGGGGGTAATTCAAAGGTCAAAGTCTAGGTCAACGTCTAAGGAAGCCTATGCCTAGTGCCCTACTGTCTACACCTATTGAATAAGAACCCGTGCCTTTGGATATAACTGGGAGGTATGAAAGCCTGAACCTGTGGAGAGGATTTTTGAAAAAGGGGGGTCGGTCATTTTTGGTGCCAGATTTTCAGTGTGGGATTTTTAGTGTGGGACAGTCAGGGACAATTGATCACTGGACATTTGGTCACTGGGACAATTGATCATTGGGACAATTGATCACTGGAAATTTGGTCACTGGGACAATTGATCATTGGGACAATTGATCACTGGACAATTGATCACTGGACATTTGATCATTGGGACAATTGATCACTGGACAATTGATCATTGGGACAATTGATCATTGGACAATTGGTTCAGGAAGGGGGGGGGGGGGTAATTCAAAGGTCAAAGTCTAGGTCAACGTCTAAGGAAGCCTATGCCTAGTGCCCTACTGTCTACACCTATTGAATAAGAACCCGTGCCTTTGGATATAACTGGGAGGTATGAAAGCCTGAACCTATGTTAAGTTTTGGTGGTTCAGTTTGGAATGCTTTAACAATACATAAATGAATTCACGGTATTATTTAGGGGGCATTAGAGAAACCCCTAAAATTTCCAAGAGTCATAAACTCGAGGTCATCTTAGTTTAGAAAGTTTTGGAGAATAGGGAAATGTCTTAAGTTTTTTGAGATTGGATAGATTCGAGAGTGAGGTACGCCCGGGGAGAAGGGGAGGGGGAACCCCAAACAAATTTTAACCACAAAAAAAAGCGAAATGAAAAAAATACCACTTGTAAAGAAGAGGCCCAAACCTTTTTTTACAAGTGGCAAAAATTTGTACTTTTCCGTTCTTCACTTTACACTTAAAATTTTAACGTTTTGCTTAATTCTGAAAAGCTTAGTTTTTGTAATTTTGGATTGGAAATCATTAAAAATTGAGTTATAAATTAAAATTGTCGTGTAAACGGAAAAGCACACAAAAACATAGAAAAATATTATTAAAAAAATTTCAGGACCTTTAAATGTGGCGGAAGCATCTTTGCCACATTTTTTAGCTTCTCTCATCCTTGTAATTCATCATCAATTTGTTGCAGTCCAATGCTCATCAAGAACACTTCTTCCAATAAAATATTGTCTCGTGTAGCTTCTGACACGCTTGTACGAGGAGCGTTTGTTGTTAAGCACACGTCTGCAAAATACCTTTACATTAACAATGAAAATTTGAGAAGTATTATTATGAGGTGGAAAACTAATCTGTCGATATCCCCGCGATATCCTTCTAAACCTGAATATCACTCCTCTTCCGCTAATATCATTCTTAATCCACCCGAATCCCCAGAGGTAATATCATTGCTTTGTCACCAGTAGGACGGAGAAATTAAGAAAATTTCAACCAACACGTTCCATTCCACCAACACCCCCCCCCCCCCTCCCAAACAAAACAGCCTTTTCCGCTCCCAAACCTACCCAAAAACAGTCAATTCCACACCAAGACAGCCAATCAATGCTTCGACGCCACCCCAAGAGTCAATCGATGTCCCAGCGCATACCTGCTCCTATCCCCCACAAAGCAACCCAATCCCAACTTTAATCCCCTCAAAATCAAACCTTATCATCCATTGGTTGCTTGATGTTAAAGCAGTAAGGCTTCGAATTGATCGTATTGCAAATAGCTTCCAATTCCTTTTGATGATGCTCAAATTCTTCCTTCTCAGCAGTCTGGTTGGCGTATAACCAAGAGAGCGTTTCCTGACATTTGTCCAAAACCTTCTTCTTATCGTCCTCGCTAATTTTATCCTTGAGCTGAAAATTTTTTGAAAAATTATACAAGTCTTTTATAAGAGCGGGGAGCCTGCCAGATTCAAAAAACGAGACAAAAGGTCAAAAAAAGGTCGGAAGACCACTTCCGACCACCACCTGTCTCCATCCCCAGCCCATCTCCCACAACAAGACATCTCATCCCTGCCCCAAGCCCATCCACCGTTAGAGCCAATCCCGTCTCCCGATAAGCCTTATCCATCCTTTCAACTCATCCAATCCTCAAACGCTAAAGCTTACCCTCAAAACACCCAAGCCAAACTTTATCCCTCAAAATCAAACCTTATCATCCTACATTGTCTGCTTGATGTTAAATACTTGAGCACCAACGAAGTATAATTCACTAACAAATATGTCAGCTTGTCTTTTGTTGCTTCATGTTCGTAATGCATCCAAACCCTGGGCAACTACATGAATATTTCGAAAAATTTCATCCTTCACAGGCATTTTTAAGGAAATGTTAAGCTCTAAAATACAAATAAAACAACAAAATAATTGTATGAATTATAACAAATCGCATCAACTACGAAAAATACTAAATAATTTACAATAAACATTCAAGAATCTCAATTTTTATAAATAGGTATTTTACATTACTACTGGAAGTGTTAGGAGAACCGCAAATTGGATACAAAACAATATAAGCCATGGAACGGTTACTATTGCCTTAAGCATGGATAGACGCAACCGTTGAAATTTAAGCAAACGCAACCACGCAATTGAACCCAGTCTTATTAATTAATCCAGTTCTTTGATCATCTCCAGTTCTTTGATCAATTAATCCAGTTCTTGTTAGTTCACAATAGAATTCATAAATTGGCGGTTCCCCCCACTCAACAATAATTTATATTGAAAACCGAATATAACTTTAAGAGATGATGAATGAAGATAAGATCAACACATTACGTTTCTTGCCAATTATAGCCACCTTCATCCTCAATCACGCCTTTCAGCATGTTTCTTCGTGTAGTCCTCTTAATAAAATTTAATTAAAAAACAAAGTTTACTAAATAATAGTTACCAGCATTCTTAAGAAACTTCTTCTTATCCTTTTGGAATTCTTCAGCTAAGTCAGCCCTAAGCGGATGATTAATTTCCGGCTCAGCAATAAGCGAAACCAACGCATTGATAACTATTTAATAAAAATTACTTCAGATTATTCTCTAGACTTGGAGATAACCCATTTTCAAAAATTAAAAACCTTGCTCCGTTCGTGTAGCCGGCTTCCAGTTCTCAGCTTGAATGATGCCCAAACAAACCTGACCTTTGTCATCAACATTAGGGTGATATATCTATTATATTAGAAATAAAAAAACTCTGCCATAATCAATAAAAATGCAAACCTTAGTCACAAACGTAACACGTGGAGGCTTGAAAGGATATTCGGTTGGAAAGTCCACGGTGACACGAAAGGCTCCACGGTTGTAAGGCTCACGCTCCTTGAAAATATAATCTAAACAAATCCATAAGTGATATTGCTTACAGGATAGAGGAGCAGAACCCAATGCAGAAGATTCGCTTCATCAACTTCAGCTATACGAACAGTACCAGAACTGTTGCTTCTCATTTCAGCCAGTTCCTGAAATTTTTGAAATTTTTGAAATTTTTTGCTAATAGTGAAATTCATTTATTATAGAATAACCTTTTGTAAGCGTCGCGAAGAAGCGCTCATTTCAGAAACAAATTAAGTAATAAGAAAATCTAATATCTAAAACTGAAAATTTAAAGAAAAAATATCAAGATAAACACAAGCAAATGAGCATTGGATAGATAAAGTGACCCTTGAATTTTTATACTCGGCCGGCCGAAAATGTTTCCCCTCTTTCTATATTTACTCTTTTTAAAAGCTTAGTCTCGTTCCTCAAGTCGATTTGAGTCTAGATATTTTTTGAGGTCACTAGAGCGCCGCGCCTTTGATCGGCTAATTTGGTCCAATTCGAATGATTCCTATCATTCGAAAGCTCTCGATAAGCAGTATCGGTAATAGTGTCGTTTCCAGTCCCCATTTTTTCCTCCCAATTTTTTACCCTATGTTTGTACGGAATGGTCAAATTTTCTTCTTTCTTTCATCAAATTTGCCTTTCCATATTTTGCCTAAAAACAATCAAAAAGATTAATTTTTTATTCAGTTCTTTCACAAGGAGAAACACCAAGCATGGAAAATGTTTTCTGGCTATTATACATAGAAGGAAAAAGAAGTCTTTTTGATTGTTTTTATGCAAAATATGGAAAGGCAAATTTGGTGAAAGAAAGGGGAAAATTTGACCATTCGGTACAAACATAGGGTAAAAAATTGGGAGGAAAAAATGGGGACTGGAAACGACACTATTACCGCAGTATCTTTTTCCCAACTGAATGTTTCAGGTCTGTTTACCCATTATAAATTCTCAACTCACTAAATGTGAAAAACGACGATTTCTTGCACTTATCAAGTCGTAACTTTTTAATGAGTGATTAGACTTGATCCATTAGTTTGGAAAAAGATACCTCTTAATGAGGGATTGGAATTTTTTTGGATTGGAAAAAACATCCGGAATCCGGATTGGCCAATCAAAAAAAATTTATAGATCTATGTCGCCTGGCACTCTAGTGACCTGTTCCGTTCTCTTATACCGAAAGTCGATTTGAGTCTAGACGGTCTTATTCTTGAATGTTTCTTTTTCAATTTTTTATTCCAAAATTGAATTTATTTATTATCACTTTTTAGTTAATAAAAATGGTTGCTACTTTTGAAAAATTAGTTAAAACCGATGGAAAGGCTCCAGACGATTTAGAGAAGCAGGTTGCAACTGCAATTACTGAGCTTTCTCAAACGAATGGTGAAATCAAGAATCAACTTAGTGAATTATACTTCGTTGGTGCTCAGGTTTGTTATTTTAATTTCTCAATTTCTAATGATCTAAATTTTAAGCAATTCGAGTTTGGCAACAAGAAGTGTATCCTGATTTGGATTCCTGTTCCACAGCTGCGAGATTATCAGAAAATACATCCAAAGTTGGTAAGAGAGTTGGAGAAGAAAATGAGTGGCTATCATATTATCTTCATTGCAAAGGTTTGTCTAGGGTTACTTAGACATTTTTATACTTCAATATCATATTTTTTAGCGTCGAATTTTGCAAAAGCCACAACGTGGCAAGAATCGAAAGCCACTTGGTCAAAAACGTCCTCGTTCTAGAACTCTTACTGCTGTACACGAGGCGATTCTTCAGGATGTTGTTTTTCCTGCTGAAGTCGTGGGTAAAAGGACTCGTGTCAAATTGGATGGCAAACAAATCATAAAGGTTTTTTACATGTTAGACATTTAAACATGTTTATTATAAGGTCCATTTGGATAAGGCTCAACAGACAACTGTGGAACATAAGGTCGACACGTTCTCGTATCTCTACAAGCGTTTGACTGGAAAGGAAGTGGTTTTTGAATTTCCTGAGCCGTTGTTCTAATTTGATTATTTAAGCCGAACTTTTTGTTGATGTTCTGTTTGGTTATAAAATAAATTTGTTAAAGCTGTTAGTCATATTTATGGTTTATTCTTTCTTTGTTATTTTTGATCCTACATATTTTTGTTTTGATTTAATAATTGTACCTTTATACGTTAATATTGGATTTTTGGGAATTTCTCTAGTATTACTAGAACCAAATGGAAAAAGAAGCTTTTCTTGATTTTGAGGCTATTGATGCTGAAAATTTTTCCAATTTCAATACCGGAGCACCATGCATTCTAGGTATCGACGAGGCAGGAAGAGGACCGGTTCTCGGACCAATGGTCTATGGTTGTGCTATTGTACCTGCCGACAAGATGGAGGATCTTAAATCTTTGGGTATTCACCATATTTTGAAGTCTAATATTGCTTCATTCTAGGCGTGAATGATTCGAAAATACTTAGTAGATCACAAAGGGAAAAAATTATTACCAAAATGGAAGCATCTGAGGTTTTTTGCGCCATTTTATTAACATCAAGTTTCAGTTTGTTACATACTCATTACGCATTGTTCATCCCCGGACAATAAGTGCTCAGATGCAACTTAGGACGCGCCTATCGCTTAATGAAATATCTCATAACTGTATCATTGGTTTAATACAACATGCACTTCAAAGGATTTGTATACAAGAGGTTCTGTCTAAAATAAATTTGTTTCACTTATTTTATAGATTTTTGTTGACTTGGTTGGAGTCAAAGAAGAAACTTTTCAGCATTTTTTACAGTCACACTTTCCTTCAATAAAAATAACTGTTTCAAAAAAGGCTGATTCGATCTTCCCAATTGTTGGTGCTGCTTCAATTTTTGCAAAAGTGACTCGTGACCGACGTGTTTCTAACTGGATTCTGGATGGGTTTACATCCCCGGAAGAAGGAATTGGTTCTGGTTATCCATCAGGTAAAGAAAAATATAATGGGATATGAAAGATAATTTGCACATTGCATAGATCCAATGACGAAATGTTACATCTCAAGAACTTTGGACTCACTCTTTGGATTTTCTCCGTTAGTCCGCTTCAGCTGGCGAACGATAGAAAAACTGATTGGAAATAAAGCAGTGAAGTGCTTTTGGTTAGTTCGATATTACGAAAATTATTTTTATGTAGACAATTTTAGGAACGTTCAGGGAACTGATGATGACCCTTTAAAGCAGCGTACACTTAAAGAAATTTGGGCGTCTAATTCAGCCGAGGGAAAAGACAAACATGAGCAACACCGGAAACATACAAAAAGATTGATAAGGCACCGATTTTTTGCCGAAAGAGGCATTGCAAATATTGATATAATTGTTTGAACGATAAACAGAATTTAAAATTGATTTGTATTCATGTTTTAAACAGTCTGTTCCTCCGTTACACTCACCGCTCCAAATTCATCAACTTCACAGTGCCAAGTAATCTGGTCCAACTTCTGACCCCAGCTAGCGTGAGAATCGCTTCGAGGATAGAACTTTACTTGTATATTTTTGTTCAAAGTTTTATGTCCATCCTAAAACGATTTAAGGTATTTTCTTATTTTTCGCGAAACTTACGCCCACGAGAATAAATTGAATATCCTGTCGAGTCCCTTTTTTTGTTGGTGTCTTGTCGGAAGTGTTCTATAAATAAAATTATTCATGTATTGTACATATGTACAAGATATACCCAAACAGCAGCATATTCGCCAAAATCTGCATCAACTTGAATCAATTTAAGCTCACTACCCCCGATGTTCAGAGTTCTTTGTTAGTAATATTTACATAAATAGTTGATATTACTTACACAAAATCCTGTGGAGGCCTTGCTTTAACGAAAATTTTGTAGAGAGAGTTCGTCGCAAATTTAAGAGTAAGTTGCGAAGCGCCAAAACGCGAACCATCTTGTTTGTATGAAATCCTTTCATTTGTCTCAGCATTACTGTAATGAGACATTCTGTCAATTCATCCTTATATAAGCAGAAGTACCTGAACATAATAATGAGCATGAATTGGTTCTCATTAAGCTCAATAGAATGTCGTCGACACGCTGATATAGAGAATTTCCTTTGTCGAGGGTCGTTGTTAACAATGCCAACATGCAAATTGCTTCCACCATTTTCTCTAGTTATTGAGTTACTCCGCTGCATGTCCTAATATTCCTTTTCTTTTAAAGATTTAATATGAAGACAATAAATTTTTAAAACTGGAGTATTTTTAATTTTAGTTTTTTGTTAAAAATAAAGTTTTGAATTTCAAATTCTCACCATTTACCTTTATCTTCATTCAAAACTATGAAAAATCACTATTTGTATAGGGAAGCTTCAACTAGTGAAGGGGGGTTGAATTAATCAATTTATTTATTAATTGAAGTAAAAGTAATTCAACTTTATTCACCGACTTGCCAATTTTTATTTGTTTACCATCCTAAAATTCTTCTCTGTAAGAGGTCTCCAACTTGTGCCAGTGCGCGTAAAGCATTTGTTTATTTACATTTCTTTCACGTTAAATTCATTTATTTAACGATGTGGAAGGGTCTAGAAATTCTATATTTTTAAGTAACATTCTTATAGGTAGCTATTCTGTTTGAATTAAAATAGCGTGTGTTCTAATATCATAATTATTTTAGATGGCAAACTAAAATAGTGACAAACGACGAAAATAATGACCGACGAAAATTATGTTTTTAAATTTATGTCTTTAAAACAAATTTATATTTATAAATGGGAAAACCTTCAAAAATTAAATTTTTATAAAAGCAAACATATTAACAAGTACTTCATTTAATCATTTGCACATTGAATTTGACAATAGGAAGTTTTTCCACATGTACTGTCACTGTAGCACATATTCCCAGGTTGTCGAGAGCACCACGAACAATTCCTACCGGAAGCGCCATGAAAGGAATGCAGTCAGCAACGTATTGAACTCCGTCAGAAAATGGTGAAAGTGTACAGAAATCAGTATCCTGAATGATATAAATGCCCTAAAAAGAAAAGCATTTAAGTCTAACATG
Organism: Meloidogyne enterolobii; assembly: GCA_963681835.1. Lineage (NCBI taxonomy): Eukaryota > Metazoa > Nematoda > Chromadorea > Rhabditida > Meloidogynidae > Meloidogyne > Meloidogyne enterolobii. The sequence goes on from CAVMJV010000093.1 coordinate 17,174, forward strand.
AAAAAAATAATAGAAAAACCTGATGGTTAGTACTGAGTTTGTTCACACCTTAAATGCTTCTTGTTTCTTATGAAATTTATTTTGCTCATACCTTTTCCAAATGTTGAGATCCAAAACTCTTTGCAGATAAACTTCATCCTATCCAATTCATTGGCAAACCGTGACATATCTTTGGAAAATTTTTCAGCCAAAACAAATCCAACACGGAAACCCATAGCTTCCAATCTAGTCTCTGCATTTTTCTTAAATTTTGGCAGAAAGATAAGGATCAAACATTTAAATAACAACATACTTACATGGGAAAAAATTTGGTTAGGTAATATTGAGACATCCGATCCTGTAAAAGTGTCCGAGGCATCTGAGAGCTTCAATTGCTGCATCCACTTTTCCCTGGCTTTAATTACACTTTTATTTCTCTCTTGGAAGTACTTAACCATTTCATTGTGAAGATAAATGAAAGGAAAATCTGCTGAAATTGTAGATAAATTCTGTGCTAGCTGTATGTTGTCCATAGTCTGTTGCTAAAAAGTTGAAATAATTATATAACATTTTGATTAAATTAACAAAAAACTAATAAGTATAAAAACAAGTTCTAAAAATTTTTCAAAAGGAAAAATAGTTTTATACAAATATTTAAAATCAAACATGCATGCATGATAGATTTATTTTTTTTTCAGTCACTGTTCATCACAAAACCTAATTTGTATTGAAAATTTTATCGGGCATACTAAAACGAAAGAATATAAATTCATCAATTCCCGAAAATCTTAAATGAAAAATAAACCTCAAAATTTCAGGATCTACTCCTTCCGATTGCATCTTCTGTTTTACAGCAGCCTCGGGAACCCCCTATGTTAAAATTTAAAAATTGTTTTAATTTAGAAATATTTACCATTTTCAACATTCGAAAGTACTTTCCAAATACAGGATGATCCTTAGCTTTTGTATCATTTTCTCTGTTATTCTTTAATGGCTCATCGGGTTGCTGATCTTCTTTTATCTTTAATGACTCGTTAAGTTTCTGATTTTCATTGAGGTCTAGCAATTCATCGAAATTTGCAGACTTTTTATTTTCATCTTTGGTCTCTACGTAACAAGCGTCTTGTGTTGCATCCAATGAAACATGAGCCAGTTTGTGCTCTAAGAGAAGTAAATACCTTTCAACGGAATCTATTCTAGCCTCCAAAGCAATAACATTATCCTCAAATTTTGAACAGAATGAGTCCAACAAATTAGTCGAGGTAACCAAAAAATCGTTGAATATCCTCACCAAATCTCCAGTCCCCATCGGCTTTACCTGAGGATCATATTAATAGCAATAGAAAAAAACAATACCGTGTTAAGGTCAACGTTTGATCGTATAAAATAAAAGTCAGATGACGCAGTTGGCAAGAAATTGCTCATTTTTGAGCTCTGATATGTCTAGTTGCAAAAATTATACATCAGACCTAGTGAATTAAAACAAAAATATTGTGCAAGACTACTATTATACATATAAAGAACAATAAAGTATGAATTTAATGGTAATTTATAACTTAAACAAAATAAAAATAAATAACAAGAACAAACCGGGATCATTTATTCAATTTCTTTTTCTGTTTTTTTCTTCTTATTAATATTGGCTTTGATTTTCGATTATCCTTCCAACGGCTAATCTCTTTTTCAATTAATTTATCATTCATTCCTTGCAAAATCAACTCTTTCCTGCGCCAATTCTCTTTCCGTTCATCACTATTGTTGTCTTGATTTTCCAAACGAATTTCTGCTTCTCGTTTTGTGGCCAAAACTTTAGCTGCATAAAGAGTTACTTCATGATGTGGCACTTCTATTTGTTCCATTTTTTCCCCAATAACTTGCTGAAAAATAAAAACTATAAGACATTAAAACAATAAAGCAAATAACCTCTATCGACCGCAAAAGAAGCACATCATGTTGTGTAACAAATGTCACGGCAGCTCCGAAACGGCCAGCTCGTGCTGAACGCCCCACTCTATGCAAATAACTTTTGGGACAACGAGGCACATTATGGTTTACTACCAAGTCGACCTATAAAAATACTTGTTTAATACAAAAGTTTTGGCAAGATTTAGTGCCAAGTTTTGACAAGATTTAGTTAAACTTACATGAGGAATGTCCAAACCCCTTGCTGCCACATCCGTACAAATCATAATACGAATTCGACCAGATCTAAAACGAGCTAGAGATGACATTCTAAGGCTTTGCAGAACTTCCGAATGCAGAGAACCGACCTAAAATGGAAATGAAAATTAATAATCCGAGATAAAAATAAATCTCAAAATTTAATTTTTAGCACCTCGAATCCAAGCTTCTTAAACATAAGAGCAAGAGTTTGACACTCACGACATGTTTTGACAAATACTAAGATAGAAGACGACTCTCGGCTTGTGTAAAACTGAATATTATTTGACAATTAGTATAATTTATTAAATCGAACCTCTTTGACTATGTAGACTAAATAAGCATCAATGAATCTTAAATTATTGATTTATAAAATTTAAAAGCGCCAAAAATTTACGTGCGTGGACAAAGAACAAAACGCTGCTCCAATCCTTTTACTGTTTGTATCTGGTCCTTCTCCTCAAAAAAATATGGCTTCCGAATGGAAAGCTACAAAATTTAAGATAACAAGAACGTCAATATTGTTGATAATGATAAAACCTGATGAAGCTTATCTAGAGCGTCAGTGATTGTTGCGCTAAAGAGAAGCGTCTGACGCTCTTTGGGCAGCGATTCCAAAATATTTTTAAGCTAAAAAAGTAAATGAATCAAGGAGATTCAAAACCTGAAGCGCATAAGCTGGATCTAAAAGTCGATCTGCCTCATCCAAGACAAGAAAACGGATAGTGCTCAAAAGGCGCGCAATTCCAAGCTGGTCACTTTGTAAATGATCAGCAAGACGACCTAAATAAAATTAATAAAAATATGTATTTCTGATTATTGATCAAACCTGGCGTTGCTATAACAATGTGTGGTCTGCGTACTAATTCCTGTGCTTGAGCCATTTGATGCCGTCCGCCAACTATTATGCTGCATTTCAAATTCAACTGCCTACCCAAAGCATTAAATTGGTCACCGATTTGAAAAGCTAGTTCCCTTGTGGGTGTAAGAATTAATGCAAAAATGCCAAAAGGATCAGAAGAAAGCTGAAAAACAACGACATCAACTATATGTAATTTCTGAGCATAATCTAAAAAACCTGTTGCAATATTGGCAAAACAAAAGCCAGAGTCTTTCCAGTACCAGTTTTAGCACAGCCGAGTACATCAGAGCCCTCAAGAATTTTAGGAATACAATTTGTTTGTACAGGCGTAGGATGTCTTAAATTCAATTCTTCGAGCTGTTTTGTCAACCAAGTAGTAATGCCAATGTCACGAAAGTTTATACATGGATGTTCCATAAAAGTCGTAGTATGTTGAACGTAATAAAACCCTAGAAATTAGAAGGAAATTTTTAATGCCTTGTAAAACATTAACGACATATGACGGAAACACTGAAAATTTCACCGACACTCAAATGTCAGCACGAGGCTCAACATTTGAGTACGAACTTGTTCAGCCCTGGCTTTTCATTCAGCTGATTCAGTGCAGGATCATAACTCTTGAATCTCGACTGATTCAAATAATTCTTAATCGTTCGTCTTTAGGCCAAAAAAATCATCGAAAGGTCTCGAAATCGAAAGGTTTCGAGGCGAGATTTGGCAAATATATGATAGCACGTTTATAATACATTTTTAGAATGAATGTACAAATTTAAAGTAAAATATAAAAAATAAATTATTGTAACAGGATTATTAAGCCTTCTCGTCAGCCAGCTCCAGAAAATGTTGGAGTATACTGGCATCTGTTTAAATTGTTTTTAAATTACAAACATCTTTTTAATAATTTCACTAACTGTGAATAGTCAACTGGTGAGATCAGGTTGAATGCTTTAGTAACAACATTGATATAATTGTTATCTTCTAGGAATTGAAGTACCTAAAATAGATAATACACTAGTTTATATATGTAGAATTGGTTAAAAAAATTCAATTTTTCCGTTACCTGCTTCATATGGGATTGATGAAATCGTTCTGGATCACGAGCAATCACGAAAACAGGATAGCGAACCCAATTTGAAACAACCTTTAAATATACATATGTTAAGTTGAAATTGTGATTATACTTTGATGTTAACATACCGCATAATCATATTGGTTATACTCATTCAATGGTCCTAGCTTGATCACCCAAAAAGGTTCAGCCTGTTATAAATTAAGGTATTTATCGAGACTATATTTTTGTTAGTTTATGTCTGTTTTTTTTATAAAATGACTCACGTCAGGCGAATTACTTGAATGAAGTAAGAATTGTCCTGTATCCCCAGCTTTAAAACCATAACCCAGAGAGAATCTTGGTGGCCCGTTTGAATTTCCCTCTCTGTAGAACTTGAGAATAGTAAATGTTGCAGAATATGTGTTGTTAGTAAGGGCGCCAAAGTGTGAGACAGTACATGCTTCACGAATGACATGAGGACTTGTAATTACCTTAGTAGTTTTTGAATTAACGATTTAAAATAAAAATACCGACCTGGAACCAGCGACCCATCATTCGAGCCACATCAACATTTTCAGCAGCAGGATGAACTGCTCTAAATACATTTTTCGCCAGATTTTTGGTTGCATCCTTGGGCAAAAGACGTGAAATGGATGACCCTAAAAATATATTAGTAATGGGATGGGTAGAAATAATGAACCTAATAATGTATTAGTAGGAGGAATCATTTGAGGTACAAGTTGCCCAACAATGTAATTAAAATTGCTCAGACCAGGAATAGTATTCACACCAGGAACGGTGGGAGCATCCTGTGGACCAGCAAACCCTGGTACTGGAATCTGAAAATTAAAGTTTCTGGAATATTTCAATATTTTAATATTACCGGCGCCAAGCCTGGAATTTGTCCACTTGCCAATCCCTTAAATTAAAAATAGCAGCAATAAAAAAAAGATACGCACTTGTAAATCAATCCTATTTGAAGCTAAATCGGCACCCAGCCCATTCAGATCATCTGTCTGATAGAATGCAGGTGCTGGATGCCTGCGGAGCTCCTTTTGATTATCTGCTCTTTGATTACTCGCCAGGCCAAGTCTTTCTAATAAGGAATTTGTGAACGTTGTAGCCTTGTCGACAGCTTCCTTGTCTTTTTCAGAAAACTTGAACTAAAAATAAGACAAAATTGAAATGTAATAGATTTGTGTAATACCTGAGAAGGCAAATCATTGTTGATCGGCTGGAATAAAGGAGCTGAAGCAACTGATGAACCTGGAATTCGAGCATCAGTTTGCAAACCAGCTGAAGGCTCTTGACGTGGTGTACGCAAAGAACGATTTGCATCCAAATCAAACTAAAATATCGAAGTTTTACAAGTGCATGAAAAGTACAAACCCGAAAGAAGTCAACATTCTGGGGGATTGCACATCTGGAGATGACTAATGAACAAAATAATATTACAATTGTTATGGACACCTTGCTAAAAGCAAGTAGTGAACGTAACATTTATAACAATTTCTAAAATTTTACAATTTAATAACAAATAATTGTAAAATTAAATTAAATACTGCATATAACAAATGAAGAAAAAATTGCGAGCGATTGGTTGAGATTTGAGAATAGAATTTTATCTGTTGTGGATGAGTCTGCTCGATTTTTGGAAGGAGATTTTCTCTCCTTTTTCTTCCGGCTATATATAGGCAGAGGATTAAACGAAAGGTAGCGCACGCTTTTATTAGGATGTCGCATTCTCACGAGCACATAATACAACCCAAATTTATAAATGAAATAAAATCCAATCATCATAACTAAAGATATATATTCAATCTAAATGGAAAGAATTCCTTTCTTTTGGGTGAAAAGTCGGTCAAATCAGCTATACATATACTTATTGTTTAAATTGATTGGAGTAACTTTTTAAATAAAAAAATTAGCATGTAATTTAGGTATTTTTACATTATTGGTCATTTTTTTAAAGTTGGCTGAAGAAAATTGCTGCTCAAAATTGGTTTGTGGTAGGGGTGAAACCATAATAATGTCCATTTTGTAAGTGAAGGTGGATGGAGACAATAGTGTTTTTATTCGATGTGGCACAGCTATTATTAGTCAAAATAATAACTCAAATATTACTAAAAAGTGCAAAACACTTTTATTTTTTCAATTTCTGAAAGGAGGACTGGACGTTAAATCGAGCGTTAAACTTTGTGGTTTTCCATTATTTAAATTGTTCATAAATATACTAAAACCTAGCTTAAATTTTATTTTCACTTAACTAACTAAATATATTTTTTCACCAATATCAACACGAAAGATTTGCTTATAAAAGTCATACTTTTGAAATAATATTTATTACTCATGGAGAATTTGCCTAACGTTACGGTTAGCACAATTGATCCTGAAATTGTGGCAGCCAGCGAAACAGCTGTACTTGTTTCCGTACCTAATATCCCTTCAAATCATAAGGGATCATTTACGATTCACCGAGATAATGGTGCAAAATACAGTCCAGAAGAGTGGGAGCTTCGTAACAGGAATGGAATTCTCAGCAAGTATCTCTTATACGTTAGGTTTATTATGCCATATTTTTAGTGCTTTACGTGAAAATCGACAGCGTAGACATTCCTTTACGAATGCTTCAACTAAAGGAAAAGAAACAATGGAAGGAAGCAGAATAATTGATGGTCAACGGAGAAGAATCACAATAGTAGATAGTTCAGACGAGGAGTATCGCTATGGAATTCTAGGAAAATCGTTAGAACGAATACGTCTGAAATCAAAAAATAAAACGAATAGTGAAGACGAGGAAATAAAAATTGGTGATTTTAAAATCGGTATTTTTAGTGGGAGTGATGATAACCTTGAAGCTATTGGCTTGTCAAATAAGCGGTTCATTTCTTTCTCAATGAATTAACGTTATTTTAATTTAGAGAAAGCTATGGTTTTGAAGACGATGTAGTTTTCGGACAACGAAAACAAAATTTTAATGAAGAGGAAATGAGAGAAATCGCTGAGCTAGAATCCTTGCAAATTCATGGCGGGGACAATAGCACAGGTCTTCTGCTTGCAGCAAAGAAGGGTGAATGGGAGACTGTTAAAAATTTACTTTTAAGCGGAGAAATTTTCGACCTAACATTGGCTGACGCAGAAGGGTAGTCAAGATTGCGTCCGCGTTTATACATTCATAATTTTAAGTTATACGGCTCTTCTATTAGCGATTAAATCCCGAGAGATGGACGTTTTAAAAATGCTTGTTGAGCAGGGAGCTGACATTTATGTTACTACAAAGGTCTAACAATAAACCATGGATTTACATTATTATGTATATATTTAAGGAACGACTGGGCGCATTGCATGTTTGCGCAATGTGGGGAACTGAAGCAATGTTGCGTTATCTTCTCGAAAAAAATTTAGATAGTTCAAGACCTGGGGTTAAATTAATCAAAATGGGCATTTTCTCTAAAAATTTAAACAGGCAGGCCGGTTGCCGATTCATTTTGCATCTGAGAGACGCTCAGCCAGTGCAGTTGCTATCCTGAAAACGTTGATCAATGTAAATCCTGGCTGCAGAACTGCATCGGACAAAAACGGTAATCTTCCTCTACATTTTGCTATTCGTGCTGGAAATATGGCAGCCGTGAACTTTTTGTTGCAAAAAGAACCGAAAAAACAGATTAGTGCGAAAGACATGGACGGCAACACTCCACTACATCTAGCAGTACATAGAGGCAATTTTTTCATGTTTTAAAATCTATTTGAAAAATTAACTATTAATCTCATTAATTTATACATACGATTTAGGCGATGAATTTGTACGAATTATTGTGCAAAATGGAGGTGGAGAGGAAGTTAATACACAGAATAATCAGGGTCGAACACCGCTTCATGAGGTATCTTAATTTGATTTTGCGAGGAACTTTTAATACTTAATAAGGTAGCTATGCTCGGTGATGAAAAAATGCTTAAAACGATGTGGAAATTAAACGGAAATGCAAACATAGCAGACAATGTGTGATTTTAAATTTAAAAACTTGTAGCACATCTTTGTCTCATTGTATCAAATTAAGGAGGAAAAGACTCCATTGCATGTTGCTGCTGAAAAAGGTTACACTCAAATTGTTGAAACTCTCATCGACAAATTTGGGTCAGTGATTTATAAATATAGCTTAACTATCATAATTAAAACAGTTCATCAATTAGAGCTAGAACATGTGATGGCAGTACTCTCTTGCATATTGCTTCTGCAGCAGGTTTATTTTAATTGTTGGCTATAAAATTATCCTCTAACATTAAGGACACGCTGATACGGCACTGGCTTTTCTAAGTTAGGTTTCATTTAAAAAATTTAATGGATCAATTTAGAACGTGGGGTACCTTTGTATATGCCCAATAAGAATGGAGCGCTTGGGCTACATGCAGCAGCGGCTGCTGGGTACAATGATGTTGTAAAAGTTAGCCTTTCTATTTATTTAAATATGCACATATTCAGATGCTGTTAGCGAGGGGTACTCGAGTGGATATTGCTACTAGGGTAATTCTTAACAAAAATTTTTGATATCATTATTCTTTAAGGATAATTATACCGCATTGACTATAGCCGTTCAATCCGGACAAGCAGCGGTTGTAGAAACGCTTCTTGGATTCGGAGCCGATGTACATATTGAAGGAGGACAGATTGGCGAGGTTAATTGTTATACGAATTTACTACATATATGTAAATTTCAGACAGCTTTACATGTAGCTGCTGGCTTGCCGAGTGGAAATATTGAGTGTGCACAAATGTTGTTATTTGTAAAAAATAAATTTTATTTTATTATTTACAAATATATTAAAGAGCGGTGCGCAGCCGAACGTACGTCGATCTGACGGGATGACCCCGTTACATATATCCGCGCGTACAGGTAACAAAGAAATGGTTCGTTTGCTGCTGGCAGAGGGCGCTGATCCTAAATTGAAATCGAAGGTAAATTGTACTAAGGTACAACATTTGTAATAATTATTTTAATTCATTAGATAGGTGAAACACCTCTACATTTGGCCTCAAAACAATGTCACCTTCCCGTAGTATTATTATTATTAGAGAAGATTGGCAAAGATAGTCATGAGATTCGAGAATATGTAAACCTTTTGACAGAGGTCGTTAATTTCACGTGAATCTAACTTTTCTTTATAAAGGACGGACAGAGCAGTGTCCATTATGCTAGCCAGATTATGCCAGATCAGAATCATTTTATTGAAGAAGATACTAAAATTGTTTCAACACTTGTGGACTCAGGCGGGGATTGTGAAAAACAAACACTTAATGTGAGTAGACCCCAAATCACTAACTCCGTTTTATTAGAATCTGGAGACACCTATGCATATGTGCGCTCGCTCAGGGAATGAAGGTGTTCTTTTGGCTATGGTATTATTATAAGTAAAAACCGGAAATTCTTTTTCTCTGTATAGGTAAACAAAATCGGGCCTGGATCTGTTCAGATTGTACAAAATAAAAAATCCAAAGTTGCCTATGTTTGATTTTAAATAATTTCCCATGATATGTCAGAATGGTTGGTCGCCCTTACTTGAAGCTTGCGCTCGTGGACATGTCGGTGTTTCACGTATTCTACTTCAACACCACGCTAGAATTGACGTCTTCGACGAATGTGGCCGTACGGTTCGATTAACAAGTTTAGAATTAAATAACAAATTTTGTAGGCATTACATTTAGCAGCTGCAAATGGTCATATTGAGTTGACAAGATTGTTGTTGAAATACAAGGCCTTCGTTAACAGGTTAATAAGAAAATATGGTCTCAATACAAATAAACTTTTAAGTAAGGCGAAAAACGGAGAAGCTCCATTGCATTTAGCTGCACAGTATGGACATGCAAAATTAGTAGCAATGCTTGTTCAGGTAGAGTAATAATTATTAAAAAATTATATTTTAAGGAGCATGGAGCTAGTCTGGAAGCCATCACATTGAACAACCAAACAGCACTCCATTTTGCTGCCAAATTTGGACAATTAATCGTTGCACAGACACTTTTAGCATTTGGAGCTAATCCCAATGCCAAGGACGATAAAGGGCAGACCCCGTTACATTTGGCAGCAGAGGTGCTTTTACTACAAATTTTTATATTTAATATTGTCAGAATGACTATCCGGACGTGGTTAAATTGTTTCTGAAAATGAAACAAAACAATCATGCTGTTTTAACAGCAGTTGATCATAGTGGATTTACTTGTGCTCATATTGCTGCAATGAAAGGCAGTCTTGCAGTGGTTATATTGCTAAATCAGTAATTAAAAGTATTTTGAATTTTTAGGTCAGGGAGTTAATGATGATAGACAAAGTCTAAATCAGTTTTAGTGTTTATTTAATGAGCTTTTAAGGCTATGGTTATACATGCTAAAACAAAAATACTAGAAGCAACTACTCTGCATATGGCAGCATCAGGGGGTCATTCTCGTATTGTAAAGATACTCCTTGAGAATGGGGCTAGCCCAGAGGATGAGAATGCTAACGGCATGGTTAAATTTTGATAGAATTTTTATGAAAAAAATTACAATTAATTTTCCAGACTCCTCTTAGTTTAGCTGCCTGGAATGGGCATGTCCCAATTTTGGCTTGTTTTGACAAAAAATATTGGCGACGTTGCTCTAAAAAGGTAGAAATTTTCGTGATTGTTCTAATATTAAAGCATAGACGGGCCTAAACGCTTTCCATGTTGCAGCCTATAAGGGGCATTCGGATTTTATCAATGAGATGATAAAACACATACAAGCAAGTGTCAGATCTGAACCACCTACCTTTAATCACTTCGTGGTTAAAGAATTTGCTACAGAGGTTATTTTTCATAGTTTAAATAGGTATTTTCGCCATTTTTGTATTATTTTTAGTATGGATTCACTCCATTACATCTGGCTGCTCAAGCAGGACATGACAGTATGTAATAAGCGAATTGAAGTTTTTACTTAGTATAAAATTGATGTAGGTCTAGTCAGGATGCTGCTAAATCAGGGTGTTCAGGTTGATGCAGCTACGACAACTATGGTTTGATATAATCAACATTTAACTTCATTTTATTTAGAGCATAATCCCACTTCATCTGGCAGCACAACAAGGTGTTTTTATGAAGTCATAGTTGTAGCATAAAAACTAGTTTTTAAGGTCATATTGCTGTAGTAGGAATGCTGCTGTCACGCAGTACTCAACAGCAACATGCAAAAGATTGGCGAGGAAGTAAATTTGATAATTTTAATTAAATAAAATTTGTTTTTTGAGGAACACCCTTGCACTTGGCTTCGGTTAATGGAAAGAGAGGTTATTTTATTTATAAACTTCGAGGAATTAAGTATTTCAGAGATGGTCTCCTTGCTTATAGCTCAAGGATCCAATATAAATGTCATGGATCAAGTTAATTAAAATCTTTATCTATTGTTTTGAAATTTTATCAGAATGGCTGGACAGGAATGCATTATGCTACAAAGGCTGGTCATTTAGACGTTGTAAAGTTATTTGTGAACAGCTCGGCAGATGCTCAAGCCGAAACAAAAGATGGAAAAGTTCCTTTATGCTTTGCAGCAGCCAACAATCACGTTTAGATATTTATTATTAACTATCATTAAAAATCTATAGATAGAATGTTTGCATTTTCTGCTTAAGCAGAAGCATGATACTCATCAACTTATGGAAGATAGGAAAGTATTAAATTCTTTAAATTTTGCTGAATTTACAAATTAAAATTATTAGTTTATTTTCGATCTTATGGTTTGTGGTAAAGGGAATGAGAATCAACCGTTACAGGAATTTATTCTTCAAAGTCCGGCACCCATTGATACAGCAGTTAAATTGTCTAGTCTTTATCGTGAAATGAGTGAGAAGGAGAAAGAAAGAGCTAAAGATTTAGTAAGTCATTGTAAAAATGGGATATTTAAGTAAGCAACATTGCAGAGTAACGTTGCCACTTTTGCGGAAAATTTGGCAGTTGAGCTACTTGGCATTTCAGCAGCTAAATATAATGCTGCGTTGTTGCTTAAGGCAAAAGATCATAGAGGAAGACCATTATTAGATGTACTGATAGAAAATGAACAGGCAATGGAATTTTTAAATTATTTCGAAAGATAAAGCTGACATTTTTTGTTCAGAAGGAAGTTGTTTCCTACGCTTCAGTTCAGCGCTATTTGACGGAAATATGGTATATTGCATATTTTATAATGAAGCTATTCAGATTATAGGATGGGCGGCATTGACTGGTCCTTTGGGAAAACTTTGGCATTTACTTTCTTTGTGTTGATCTGCCCTCCTGCGTGGTTCTACTTTTCGTTGCCGTTGGACAGTCGGATCGGTCGAGCCCCTTTTATAAAATTTGTCTGCCATATCGTTTCTCATATTTATTTTACAATTCTTCTCACTATTGTTGTACTTAATATTACTCACAAAATGTATGAGGTACATATATCCACCTCTGCGAATTTTAACTCAAGTTAAGGTTACTTCTGTAGTACCTAATCCCGTTGAATGGATGCTCTTATTATGGCTTTCTGGGAATTTAGTTTCAGAGCTTTCAACAATAGGTGGAGGTTCAGGACTGGGCATTGTGAAGGTATATGATAGAGAGAATTGTAAAAAACAATATTGTCTAAAGGTATTGATACTTGTGTTAGCTGCAATTGCCATTGCTGTTCATATTTTGGCTTTTTTACTGCCCGCCTTCTATTTAACACACTTGGATAGTGATGAAAAATTGCATTTTTCACGCACAATGCTCTATCTGGTATTTTAAGCTAAAATGTTGCGAAATAAACAACTTAATAAAATATAGAAGAATCAGTTGCTAGCATTTGCATTACTCTTCGCATTCGTAGAGTTTCTTGATTTTTTAACAGTTCACCATTTATTTGGTCCTTGGGCAATCATTATTCGCGGTAACGTTTAGAGGGTTTTTACAAAATAATTTCATCAGATTTGATGTATGACCTAACAAGATTTTTGGTCATTCTAATGCTTTTTGTTGCTGGCTTCACGCTTCATGTTACCTCGATTTTTCAGGTTTTATTTTTATTTCTTCATTTTGTTATTTTTCAGTTCAGCCAGCCTATCAGCCAGTTGATGAAGACAGTGCTGAGTTGATGAGGTATTAGTTGCAGACGACCGTTTTATTATAAACTTCGGCTTATATTAAATTTCAGGCTTGCCTCGCCGGGTCAGACATTAGAAATGCTATTTTTCTCGCTTTTTGGACTTGTTGAACCAGATAGCATGTTCCTCTTATTTGTTTATGAAAAATATTTACACATTAAAGGCCACCCCTACATCTTGTTCCTGATTTTGCCAAAATTGTATTGAAAGCAATTTTCGGCATATACATGATGGTAACATTGATCGTTTTGATCAACTTACTAATTGCAATGATGTCCGATACGTACCAGCGCATTCAGGCACAATCAGACAAAGAATGGAAATTTGGTCGAGCAATTCTTATCCGCCAAATGAATAAACGCTCTGGCACACCCTCGCCCATCAATATGCTAACTAAATTTTATGTTGTACTCAAAGTTGCCTACAGGAATAAACGTAACTTTTAAGTTCGTACTTTTAAGTTCCATATAATTAAGTTCGGTTTTGCACACAAAAGGCTCAGCTTGATCTTCGTTATGAAGAGAATATAGATGCCTTCTCGATGGATGGGCAACAGGTGATACTTAGCTTTGATTTGCTTTTAACATTCTTTTATGTAAAAGGGACGTCAAAGCCCCACGTACAAAGTCGGTACAGAAGATGCCGAACGAGGTTCGGTTCTATCTGCCTATTCATGTTAAGATTTTTTCAGTTTTGACAAACGAAAATCGAAAAACGCGAGATTTAAACCTAGATACTGTGGTTGAATGGGGTGATATTGTAGCGATTTATTATCAGGTATATTATCTAAATGTTATTTTCGTATCATTATTTAAAGATGACTGGAAAATTGAATCCACATAAGGGACACGAGGAGAATACCGCGTTTACAAATGAGCAGCTCAAGGAAGTTACTAACAAAATTGGCTAAAAATATTTATGGTTATAACACCAAAATATATACAAATTACACAAAACATGTAATATTTAGTTAAACAATATTTATATTTGACGTCTGTACTTCGACCAATCCTTTGGAACATATCTTATATATTTTGGGTCAATTCTTAACTGCCGTTTTTCGACGGATTTCCTTAATATTAACAATGTTTAGGGTCTTTTAGGTAAAATAAATTACTGATAAGCTTCTATCATTTCATAAGTTAAAGTCAGCACGTATTCTCCTCGGAAATAATTGTTGATTTCATAAAACTAAATAAAACTGCACAGAAATAGAATTATCGCTTACCTCAAGTGTTTGTAAAATGTCCTCCTTTCGAATACTTGTCAGTTCACATAAATCCATAATTGAAACAGAAACTTGAGTATCCTAAAATTTCAAGATGCTTAACGTATTGAAATGAATAGCTTACCTCCTCTTCCTCACCATTTTCTCCTTGTGAAGGTATTGGATCGCCCTGTTCTCTTACAATATTCAAAATAGTTTCCATTATTGTTTGGAACCAATAACTTCGATAAGAAAGCTAAGAGAAATATGAATGTTAGTCACACCACATAGAATATAAAATAACATACAAATCCCAAATCAGAAAGCGGCTTTTCTGAAACAATTAAAAAATAATCACACATTTATTTAAATAATTTATGTACCTGGCGATCCTGTTTTTCCATCAATTTTCGATAATTCATAGCTGAATTCAATCAAAAGTCGACCATAGCCACGCTTTTGAAAAGGAGGTAGAACCAAAATACAAGCAACATTGTATTCATCAGCTGATTCCTTTTCCTTAAAAAGTCTATAAAGAAAATTTCCTATCTGTCAAACCTTTGAAAAATATCCAACCATTCGAAAGCCTTTTTGGTCATATTCCGTCAATACATAAAACAGAAAAGGATCAGTGTCATAATAAAGCGTCTTATGGTCCAAAAATAACTTGGCAAGGAGGCAAAGATTTTGTGCGTAAATCTATAGTTAAAATTCGATCATATTTTGTGAAATCTGTAAATAAAACACCAACCTTATTCTTTCTGCCATCAATTTCAAAGAAAGAGATGGTCCCATTTCTGTATATCTCATTGCCAGGTGGGTGAAAAAGATTACATTTTGCCTTGAAAAAAGGATAAATTGTTTACTTTAAAAGTAAACCTACAACGTGACGTGTTAACGAACTTCTGCTTTTTGTATATGTCAGACAAAATTCACACAAATAGATACATGGAAGCATTGTCAGCTCTTTTGGATATGGAGAAAAATACCAAGGTTGAATTATATTCCGCCCAAGTTCTATCAACTCCACATTTCGTATTCGCGTAAGAACATCCTCACTGTGTCCTTTTTTTGACATTGAACCTCGCAAACTTGGAGCTGACAGATAATAACTTAAACAAAATTAACATTGATTCACATACCTGGCGGAGGAGTATAAGAATTAATCCCGTTGCTCACGCTTGGTTTTGAGTGTTCTGAAGAAATGTGAGTACAATTAGCATCTACATAATGAATAGCAGCAGAACCACCATGATGCCTGCGTTTGCGGCTTCCTGTGATTGATCGAGCAGGAGACCGAAATAGTTCAAGCTGCTTTTCGGGGGTTGAACCTCTCGAGCTTTAAAAAAAATAAAAATATGTATTGCTAAAAACAAAAAAAACCTTTGTTCATCAGACACAGAGAAACTCGATTGTTGTTGATCCATTTGTTGCAAATCAGAAATAGACGGGGATGATGTAAAAGACGCAGTAGAAATAGATTTCCGTACGCGTTGTGGCACTCTAACTGTCCTAATTTTTTATTAAAAAGCAATATTTCTTATGATAAGATTTTGTATACCTAAGGTCAAGACGATCTTCATCAACCCATTCATCAAGTCGACGATTACAATCCAAGTAATGAACATAAAAATTCCAGCGGCCATTTAAGCCCTTCCTCTTCGAAATAACTTCAGCATCGGCTAGAAAATTTAAAAGAATTGGAGATGTGATAAAATGATCAAGCAAAAACTCAGACAGATCGCTCAATTAGAATTATTTAAAATTACTCATAGTCTGTCCATTGTTTGTCATTGAAACTTTTAATCGACAACTCTCATAAAGTGCTTCAACATTCCATCTCTTCCCACCAAATTGTTCTGCATTATTGTTGCTATACGTTGTTTGACTGTTCATTAAATTAGTTGCTTGTTCATCCACAGATTTAATTCCGGTAGTAGAAAGGTCACAAACCATTTCTTCGTTAAATAACTTATTTTTTAAAGTAATTTTCAATTTATGATGGAAGCATTTAAAAATAAATATGTAAAAATAATCATAATAAAAAATAATGAACCGCAAAAAACGGAATTTTTAAAACAAAAAATGAAAACACTTATTTCTTTTATTACTGAGGTGGTGGCAAATCAGTTGAACGAGTATTTTTTTATTGAAAATCTTTTTATTTTTTCTTTCGTCAAATCTCCATGTTTGCCAATTCTTTTGTTGCCTTTTCAGCGCCATCTGGTGTTCGAAGAGTTTGGAAGTCTTGATGGAGCTTGTTCAGAATTTGAGTGAACTGTGGAATAGCTCCAACGGAGAGAGCAATAGTGTTACGAACTCCAACGGATGGTTTAAGCTAAAAAGAATTAAATAGACAAAATTCTAAAAAATGATAGTAAACCTCCGTGATCTTCAAAAAATCTCCTCGAGAGTTATGCCCAGGATCGAAGAAAAAGTTTTTTCCGTCGGTTCGGAAGTTGTGTGACGGTGGAAGGTCGGTACTTTCTTCTGAAAAATTTATCATTAATGAAGACAGAAACTATGAAAACAAACCGATATACCCTTCTCCAAACTCATCAATGATTTCTTTAAGTGCATCACGAAATTGGCCGACACCTTGTAGTGGCAATGCAACTGAATTTCTGTTGCCAGTTTGAATATCGAATTGAGTGACGCGAAGAAATATGCCACGATGATTTTCACGCAAATCAATATAATAGCGACGTCTGTCATTAATAATAGTCTCGGTATGGATAACTCCGCCTGTGTTGTCTTTTCCTTCAGTTGCATCTTCTAAAAGAAGTTTGAAAATTATAAAAACACTAGAACTAACTAGGTACGACAGCAGTACGCCCATCCTTCTCCAATTTGTCCAAAATATCCTTGAGATTCTTGCAAACAAGCATTGTCATAAAAAGACGATTCTTGCGACCGTTTAACGAAACCTTGGAGAATAAATATTGTATAAGTATTTCAGAAGCCCACACCCAGAATCTTATACCCAAAGACACACTAAAGATGACACTTTTTTAAATAACAAACAACGGACAGAGGTCTATACAAAATTTAATTACAAACCTCAGCTAACTTGACAAAACGTCCGCGATTATTTTGCTTTAAATCGAGATAGAAACGCTTTGATTGTATCATGAAAGACTTGCTAGCAATCTCCTCTCCTTGTCTTCCACCAGCATCGGCACGCACCACACCATTTTTATTATCTTTTACTGAACCACTCGACGAAGACATTTCTCAATATAGATGGTATCCCTTTTACAATAACTGAATCCCTAAATATTTAGAAAGTTAAGATATCATTGATGAGTAAGTAGGGTTGTCGGTTTCACCAGATTCATCGGCTAACCGAAATCCGAACCGATAAACTGAAACTTTCGTTTGACCGAAATCGAAACTTTCGGTTGACAGAAACCGAATTTTGGTTACCCAAACCGAAAACTGGTTAACCAAACCGAAACCTTCGGTTGTTCGGTTCGGTTTGAAACCGACAACCCTAATGATCAGATAAAAAATAATGCGCGAATCTAATCAACAAATTCTAAAAATAAAAACATGACATTTCTGTATCTCTCGCCTTAACTCTCTCGTATATCCGTTTTTATCTTTTTATAAGCCAACAGAGTGATAGAGTCTTGGCATTCGTTAATCATTTCGTTCATAAAAACATACATATTGTAATCTTTGGGATTTTATACTTTGTTCTAGTCAATTACCAACTCATTAGCTAACAATAAGCTACCCCATGACTTCCTAACTCCAGAAATAGTAAATGATCCAGCCAAGACTCTAATGCGTCAACTAATGGCGGATAAAAAAGAAACGATCTTGATCCGAAGGTTTAATTTATGTAATTGTTTTAAAATATAGGATTATTATCCAATGATCATTAATTAAAAACTATATATGTTATCATAATCAATATTTTATTCAATATTTTGCTCTATTCGAAATAAAAGATACCAAGATATAAATTAAAAATCATTAAAAATAACAAAATCAGGTATCCATTCAGGCTCCACAACAATAATGTTTTGTAAAACCTTCCTCTCCGAGATCTGAATAATCTCTTGGTATAGCACAAAATCAGGCTGATCTTTAAAAAGCATAGATCCAGGATCGAGATATACAAACTCCTAAAATAGTATAGTATATAAAAACTACCCATGCTAGAAAAAACCTCAAGCATCTGCGTTTTATATGACCCTCTTTTTGCATTTGTTTCAGATACTTTCTTGGCAATTTTCTCCGGGAAGCATTCAATCATAATTTTTCTTTAAATATAAAAATATTTAGGAAAGTCTGATTTTATAAATACCTTAATTCTTTTAATTGATTTTGTTCAGGCGGCTCCATCTTGAATTTATCATTGAGCTTATTTTGTATTGAACTTGAAGTGTTTATTATTGAAACAAGTTGTTTCCGTAATTTGTTTATTTCATCAAGAGCTTTAGGGCGAAGCCCAAACGTGTAAAGTGCTTTACAATTTTCCTGAAAAAGAATTAGTATTATTTTCCTCTTACTTAATAATAAAATAAAACCTTTTCGTAGTCAGCAGCACCAATAACATTAAGTAAGACAGTAAGGTCGCCAAATAATCTGGCTTCTCCAAATGAGCACCAAAGTTTCCTCTGCTTGAGAATTTCTTCCATTCTTCTTTGAGTATCTTCTACTGTTGTTTCTTTGATTGTCGATATAGGAATTAAAGGCTCTCGAACCGATAAAGCTGATACTAAAGTGATTGCATAAGGTAGAAGACCTTCACGAAAAGACATTACAATCATTTTAGCAAAGGCAGGTGCCAAAGGCAATTGAACCAGTGTGTAACCAAGAGGAGTTATTTGATCCAACTCATTCTATAAAAATTAATTTCAAAAATCAGAGTAAAAACATGCCTTATTTTTATGTGTAATTGCACCCAGTCGCATCAACTTATTTTCTGCATGAGAAATTTGGTCAGGCTTTGGTGGAGTCGGGAATGGAAAATTGGTAAGTTTGGCAAAGCCCATAGACTTTAGAAAAAGTACAAGCTGTTCAATAGGTTTATTCAAAATTTCAGGCGTAGAGAAGCTGGGCATATCCTCAAAAACGGAAGACGAATAAAGTCTTAAAAAGGATTTAAAAAATAACGACCACAAGCTTAATAAATAACCTGAATGCATATCCAGACATAACTCTTCCCGCACGCCCAGAGCGCTGATTAGCAGAAGCTTTTGAACACCAATCAACAACAAAACGTGATACACCCGTGATAGGATCAAAATCTCGCCTTTTTTCTTTACCAGAATCGACTACATATCTAATATTTGGAATAGTAAGTGATGTCTCGGCAACGTTTGTAGAAATGATACACATTCTAGAATTCTAATAAATTATTTTTTCGTTAAGCTAAACCTTGCATTATCATCTCTGTTAGAATGCTCTTCAAAAACTTTTTTTTGCAAGTGTTTTGGAAGCATTGAATAAAGAGGTAAACAATGCATGGGAGGGAATTTGTTCTCTGATAAATCTGACGAGTCGCCATCCATAGAAACTTCGTCAAAATCCATACAATCATCGTCCATATCAAAAAAGGAAAATTCATCATAGTCTACAACTTCATCGGGTATTCTTTGCTGCTTCTTCCTTTTCGTACTACTCTTAGGTTTTGTGTTTCCGTGTTCTTTTGTAGGAAACCTTCTCATAAGAAGCTTAATTAAATAGTTTACTTCGCGTTGTCCACTAAAGAAAAAAATTATTAAATTCACAAATTTAAAAAAAAAACCTCAAAAACACAAGTATATCTCCAGGCGGATATTGTTCATGGATTTTACATATCTTCTTAAAAGCTGCTTCTATATAATTTTCCGGAGTCCTGCGTTCAAAATATATAGCGACCGGAAACTGTCGAGAATCAACTTTTATAACCTTCGGGTGAATATGTGGAAACAATCTGTACTAAAATAATTGAATAATTTAATTAAAAAGCTAAAAACCTATTTTGTAGAAAATCGTCGAGCCTGAATGTAAAATAAGTAACTATATTTTAACCAAAAAGGGGAAAACCTGAGTGTCGCAGACATAATTACCAATTTCAACGGGTATTGCTTTCTAAGTCTGGCTATACAAATTCTAGAAAGGAGACCAATTAGTACGTCGCTGTATATTGAACGCTCATGCGCTTCGTCAATGATAATAACAGAATAACGAGAAAGTGTGCAATCTGCTTGTAATTCCTTGAGTAAAACCCCGTCAGTCATGAATAATATCTTCGTCAAATCTGTTTTATTCCCTTCATATCTAATCTAGCAAAAATTTTAATGTAAAAAAGTAAGAATTTGAAAAGGAAATACTTGATAGGATGAAATTTCAGACATTCCCAACTCGTCACCTACACGACTTGCCATGCTAATTGCGGCAATCCTTCTTGGCTCAGTTATGCCAATAAGATGTCCATTAGATGTATATCCAGCTTCATAAAGAAATTGTGGCACTTGCGTCGTCTTCCCAGAACCAGTTTCTCCACAAATAACAACAACAGGATTCTCATTTATTGCTTCGACAATTGGTTGTTCTTCACAAATAATAGGAAGCCTATGACGCATTTCCTGAATACACTCGGCTCGTTGTACAAAAATATGTGTCCCTTTTATACGAGAAAGGATTTCATAAAAAAGTTTTCTATTTAGTTTGCTCTTTTGCTCCTTCTGTAAAAATTCCTCGCTAATTTGTAATTTTTCATTATTCATTTGTCCAATCTCAAGTGCGTTCTCTAAAATTAAAAATTTTGACACGCGATATAACTAAATTTTCACAAAAACATTATAAGACAAACCTTGTGTAAGAATTACATCAGATTTCTCATCCATATCTTTTGAACTTGTTGATAACTCAACTATATCCTGTTGAATGGTTTGTTCATTCTCAGATTCTTCAGAGCTGCTTTCATCAGTTTCTATGTAGTCATTTTGCGTTGCCTCTCCATTTTTAGTTTGTTTTTCAGATACGCACCGCAATCTCTTAGGAAAACACGACTGCTCTTTCGCTCTAAATTAGGATTATAAAGATACTAGGTATGGATAAAAATTTACATTTCTGAATCAGCGGAACTTTTTGCAGATATAGAATTAAGTAGTTTCGCACATTCCTGATCCAATTGATAAAGTTGAAGTTTTTCAAAAAGCGATTCCCTCTAAAATAAGCTAATTAAATATCTTTAAAAAATATTGAAATACCGTCTCTTTAGCTTGTTTCCTTGCGGCTAGTTGTGCAGACTTCTTTTGTTTGTTTTTAGAAATTTTCAATTTCTGTTTCTTCTTCAAACGTTCAAGATTCTCCAGGCGTTTTTTATTTATTTTTTGTTCAGGCAAATGATCAAACATCATAGAAGCAAGCAACAGATCTGCTTGTAATCAGTAAGTTGTGAACGCAAAAATTAACGATTTAAATTGTGTAAAAAAATTTGAACTAAAATTTTTGAAAAATGAATTTTATTGTTAGACGCAAAAAATATCCTTTGTTTAGGAAGAGCAGTGTGACTCAAAGTAGGTATGTGTAGGACTCAAATGGGAAAAATTAATGGGATGAATTGTCATTAAACAGAATGCCAAAAATAAAATTGATAAAAACACTCAGAGCATGCTAGTACCGAAAAATCAATAAAAACCAGTACTCAATGGCTCCCCAGGCCCCCCCCCTCCAATATCCCCATTGGGGAGTTAAACCTGTAAAAACTCGGCATCCACCGAAGCACATTCTCTTTTGCAATGCCACACATGTTGAGCTAAAATTTTCTAAAATTTCGTAAAATTGAGAAAATTGAAAAAACAAAGTACAATAAAGACAAGGACGATAAAACAAGAAAGTGAAAAAAGGAAGAGGTCTTTCGCGTGCGCAGTTTTATAGCATGCGATTTTTCATTTAAAAATTTGAAGATTTACCAGACGAGCAGCGTAGAAGACGAGGAAGAGCATGTAGAGGAGCCACCATAGTAGAGCACGCACGGAGCCTGGAGTAGAACCTGGCTGAAAATCACCCCCTTCCCACCATTTAATAAATTTTTATTTTAATAAAAAACCACACCAGAACCATATTCAACCACCAAAGCACTACCATGCCACCATAGCAAGCCACCAAAGCACCACCATGCCACCATAGCAAGCCACCAAAGCACCACCATGCCACCATAGCAAGCCACCAATCCACCATAGCAAGCTACCACCAAAGCAAAATTTATAAAAAAAAATAAAAAATAATATTTTATTTTAAAATTAAAAATTTTTAAAAACCGGCCACCACGAAGATCATGGGCACCAGTAGCATATTCTCCAAAGGCCACCACAAGAAGAACATACATTAAAATAAAAAAAAGATTATTTTTTTTAAATAAACTAGGGAAAAAATCACCGTTTAGAGGAAGCCACCACCAGATGTTGAACACTGCCACCAATGTAGAGCACGCATTAGGGCCTAACAAATTAAAATTCAAAACTAATAAATTTATAAAAAAACAAAATTTAGCCAACCAGCCAGTTCGCACGTCCAGGAGGAGCGGGCCTTCAATTTGAAAAAATTAGAATTTTTTATAAAAATCAAAAAATTTTATTTTTAGTTTTTGCGCGCTCGCAGCAAGGGGGAAACGAATAAAAAATAATAAAAAACGAATGAAACAAATAAATAACAGATAAATGATAAAATAAAAAACAACAAAAAACGAAATCTCCGGAGATTTACGAAAACCGATATAAAACCAGAATTAAGAAAAAAGTGACGCCAAAAAAATTTGAACTGAAAAGTTACGCTTTTTTATTTTGTTAATATTAATTTGGTAAATGTCAAAGTGTTAACTTGTTGCTATTATGTCGATCAACCTAAATAATGAAAAAATGTCTAATCTCTGATCAAATTGTCAATCAAAGATTTGGCTGATATTTTCTGTTAATTTTTATCATAATTTTTCAGATACTTAATACCTGGTTACCCAGTTAATTTGTTAATATACATATATTTTCTAGAGCTTTTTTGGGTCCAGGCAAATGAAGTTTGATGATGTTATTGTTAACCACATTGGTGAATTCGGGGTAATTTTTATTTATTACACAAATTGAATTTTGTTTTCGTTAAGTTGTACCAGAAAACTCAGCTTATTCTTCTTTGTCTTCCATCATTGATCACATCAATTAATGCTTTAAGTTGGACTTTTGCGGGTGCAGATGTTCTCCATAGGTATTTTGTTTTACTCTACATATGATTATATTTGTTCATTTGCAGATGTAGACTGGACACAGAAACATTCGACAGTCATAATTATTGGAATGCGCCTGAAGGTTTTTTTAACTCGAGTTGCAAAAACATCAAAAGTCATCCTGAATGGAAGAGTTGTCCTTTCGACGAATGCAATTTTCAGAATGGAACAACGTGTGCCGAGACTGGGAATGGCTTTGTTTACGATCGATCGATTGTTAGTTATTCAGCTGTTGAGAGGGTAAGTTTCCTAATTTATCTGTCATTTTTACTTTTGTACATTTCACTATTTTAAGTGGGAATTTGTATGCGACTGGTCTGTTCTGAAGGCAGTCATTCAATCTGCGTATTATATAGGACAAATGGCAGGCTCTTTAATATTCGGCTTCCTTGGTGATAGGTAGATTACTTTTTTTAGAGCTTACTAGCATTATTATTTTAGAATTGGGCGTAGATCTGTTTTTTTCATTGCGATTGTACTTCAAATAATTGGCACAGCCGGATTAGCTGTTTCTCCTCATTGGTTGCTTTATGGTCTCTTCCGTATCTGTGTTGGCTTTGCACATCCAGGTTTTTACTTTTTTTTAATTTTACGGTTTATTTTTAAGGAATTTTTGTAATTGCTGTAATTATTAGTATGGAGATGGTTGGCCCTTCAAAGAGGAAAATGGCGGCTGCGTTCACCGGTATATTCTTTGCTTTGGGTCAGGTACTACTTGGAGGATTAGCATATTTTGTACGTGATTATCAACTTTTGCATGCCTATGTTACAATTCCAGCAATATTTTTTCTTTCCTATTGGTGGTATGTTTTTTTTTTAATTTTAATATTTGAAAATTTTAAATCATTTTTAGGATAGTTCCTGAAAGCGCACGTTGGCTCATTTCTCAGGAACGTTACGAAGAGGCTGATAAGGTTCTACGCACAGCGGCCCGTATAAATGGTAGGCAATTACCTGAACGTTGGTGGCAGAATATTGATGATTACTCAAAAGAAAGCAAACCAGCTAGAAAACACAATTATCTTGATTTGGTTCGCACACCTAGAATAAGAACAATTTCTTTAGCTACATTCTTCTGTTGGCCAGTTGTCTCAATGGTTTACTATGGAATGTCAATGAAGGTACAAATTTTTAATTTATTGAGTTTTTACAACCCAAATTTTTAGACTGATTTTCTTGGTGGTGACATGTATACAACATTCATATTTGGTGGTCTCGTTGAAATTCCTGCGCTTATATTGATGTTTAGCATTGTGGATCGTGTAGGTATAAAATGTATAAAATATTAATAGGAAAAAGAACCTCGACAAAAACATCCCGCTGTAATGATTCAGTACGATAGAGACGGGTTTCATAGGGCGGCATACCTTCCAGTGGTCGAACAATAATATCATTGATTCTGTCGAACATATATTTTCATGAAAAATATTATTCAATGACTGGTTTAGCAAAAGGTTTAACAAATTTATTATATTATTAAAGATTATACTAAAAAATTGAATACCAACACTCCAGAAATATATGATGTCATTTAAAAATAAATCTCAGAAAATCTCAAAATTTTTATTTTTTGTGAAAATAAATAAAGTGCAAAAAAAAATAAAATCCACAATGCTATTAATCCTATTAATAAGTATTAATAAGTAGGTCTATTAATAAGTAGTTAATTAAGTAGTTAACTATTAATAAGTAGGTCGAAAGCCAATAATTTGTTGTGGATATTCTATTGCTGCGATTTGCATGATTTCTAACCTTTGGCTTAATGTCGAAACAGGTTTTTATAGATTTTTATTTTATGCTTTCTAAATTATTTTTGCATTTCAGCCCATGTTTCTATTACAATCGCCCAATTTCTCATTGGAAAAGCAGCGATTACATCTACGTATGCAACACTTTATACAATCACGCCTGAGCTTTTCCCTACAGTGATTAGGAATATGGCTACCGGGGTTAATTTTCTTACCGTTATTAAATTATTTTAAACTGTTTAGGTTTGTTCATTGATTGCTCGTATTGGGGCAATTACTGCTTCTTTTATGATGATGTGGCTTGTTCAAAAATTTGATAAAACTATTGTATTTTTTATCTTTTGTGCATTAAAACGTTTATTACTTATTTAGGTTGTTTACCCTTTCGCAACTCTTGCTTTTGCCGCTGCCTTTGTTGTTTTTTTCTTTCTTCATGAAACTTCCGGCTTACAATTTCTTGAGACGATTGAAGAAGCAGAACGAACAACACATCTTGTTGAAATGCAACCACTTGCTCAAAACAATATTATTGACGATGAAAAGAAAAATACAGGTGAAGACGGAAATGATTCGTAACAATCTGGGGATATGGAACATGCCAGGTGAGTGAGTTTTTTTGTATTCAGACGTTTTCGATTTTTTGATCCATTCGGATATTTATGCTTATGATTCGAATTTTTTCCTCTGCATTTTTCCAGTCCCTTATCCAGCATTTATAGCTCCAAAAATTATTCAATTTACTTTTTCTTTGTCTTAAATTTTCTCTCAAATGCTTTATATCTTCCGTCTCCTTTTAAATTTTTCATTTAAAACACTTCTATTAAAATTGTCCATATACTCAGGTTTATTATCCTCTTATCAAAAATACTTATTTTAAAATTTAAATTTTATATAATAATACTTTATTAAAAATAGAATTTTATGAATGTATAAAATTTAAACGAGAATTATAATAAAGCATTGTACACATTGATGAAGAATCGTCGTCAGCTAATAATTCAGTAGAAGCTTCTTTTTTGCTACTAGTATTTTGTTCTACTACTTCCTCATAAAGTGTAGCATAATTATTTTCATCTTCTTTATCCTCATCTCTGATTGAAAGAATTGACTGGTTATCGTTATGATAATGATCTGCTGCATTTTTATCTCGCTGTGAACCATTAGAAGAAGAAGAGCCAGATGAATATTCGGGCAATAGTGCTGTGCGTGACCCTAAAATTTTGATTTTTTAAATTTGAGCTTGGATTAACCAGCAATATCTTTTTGTCGTTGTCGAAGAGCTGGTTTTACCATTCGACTTGACGGCCGCTGAACACTGATATGGCCGCTTGCATATGGTTGAACTGATTCACGGCTGTCACATCCATTCCGACTGTCACAGCTTCTAAGTGTATAGAAGGTAGTCATAAAATGACCATTTCCATTAGTCATCTGCATTGAAGGTGTAGGAGTAGAAACAGTTGAATGAAGAGCGTTTGCGCCTGAGTACATTCGTGCTGGTGATGGTCCTACACTGGCTGCTCCTAATAGTCCATTCTTCAAATGTTTTTGCTCGTCTGAACTGAGAAGAACAGTTCGAACATTGCCCATTTCTGAGAAAATAAGATCGAATATTAAATTATTAATGTAATTCACCAACCATCTTCTGTTGTTGTAGCAACTGCTACACTGGGGAAATAAAGTTTCTCTTCGCTGTCAAGAAATATTCCTGTTGTCATTCCGTCAATCATTCCAGAACCCACTCCACCAATGTTTTCTCCGCAAATACCTTTTGCGCGTTTCTTACGAGCAAAAAAGAGAAGAGCAGCGAGTAAAGCAACGACTAAAAGTAGAATAGCAACACAACCAAGTGAAGCAATTGCTAACAATTGTGAATCAAAAAGTGGACGTGATGAAGATGAGAACGAGGAATGAGGGAGAGATGATATAAAACGTGAACCAGAACCGGACAAGCAATTTTCTGGTATATCCTCTGTTCTTGAACTTGCTGTACAATTTTGCCATTGTTGTGCTGGTCCAACACACGCATGGCCGCCGTTTGATGGTTCTGGAGCTGCACACCTTTAAATTATACTTAGTTAATCCGCTTCAGTATAGATTCTCAAACTCACTTTCGTTTTCGTTCTCGTTGACAATTTACATCACATTGGCGTGACCAAGGTTCCCATTGTCCCCACGTACCATCCAGTCGGCATGAGTGAGTACATTCTTTGAATTGTTCGCTAGTTCCTTCACAAAGATGCCCTAAACAATTTAGCCATTAAAGGATAATTAAATATTTTTTATTATAAAGTTGATTACCATCATTTATAGGCGCCGGATTATTGCATGTGCGTGTTCTCCTCTGTTTTGGTAATACTCGACGGACAGCGTACTCGTCTCCTCTAACCATTGCCACATAAAATATAATTAGGATTAGGATTATAAAATGTTTGATAGGATAATTACCTGAGATAAAAGTACAGGGCAGTCAATACTATTGCTACTGTCTATCGTTGTACAGTGGCCTTCCCATTCCGTCCATGGTGACCAGCTGCCATCAACTTGATTAAATTTAATAATTAATTGCTTAATTAGTTCAAATCACCATAGACAGTAACATGCGCTGGTTCAGTGAAGACACGCCTAATTTATTAAATTTTAAACATTGTTATTTTATCTTGAAATCTCATGACTAAAGATTCTTAATTAGTCTAATCAATTTTCCTACCTTGCTGGGTTACGCGCTTCACAGCTGAAAAATTATTTTGTAATTATTTTTGGAATAATATGAGTACCTGTAATTTCCAGAGTCACTTAAATGTGTAGATGAAAGAATAAGACTTCCGTCTCCTGCTTGAATCAAGTTTTGATGATTGTTTTGCTGTTTTTCCTTTTCTCCGTTACTAAAAGGATCTGCCAAAAACAGCTGTTGACCATTTTTGTGCCAGTAAATCTATTAATTAGATTCTTTAGAATATTCTTACTAATTCAAACTTTGTATACAAAATACCTCTGGTTTCGGATCTCCTTCTGGGGGATGACATTGTAATTGAACAGTTTTCCCTTCATGTACTCGTTGCGAGATAGGCACTTGATTGAAGTGTTTACGTAAATCTGTTTAGTTAAAATTAGTTTTGAATGAAAGGATTGTTTTGAATAATTTGCATAATTTTTGTTGTAAAAATATTTTCCTTAAAACAACAACAAATAATATGTCAAATTAAGGATTATCCGCGCATTACAA
This sequence comes from Meloidogyne enterolobii, assembly GCA_963681835.1. Taxonomy (NCBI): domain Eukaryota; kingdom Metazoa; phylum Nematoda; class Chromadorea; order Rhabditida; family Meloidogynidae; genus Meloidogyne; species Meloidogyne enterolobii. Next base: position 45,740 of record CAVMJV010000093.1, read on the forward strand.
TGTTTTTTTTTAATTTGTTGAGAGAAGGTAAACAAAAATTAGGGAGATTAAACTAATTTTGTCTAAATTTTCCGCTTTCATTTATAACTAATCCTTCTAGCTTGTAAATAATTATTAGCATTTTCCTTCTATTAATTACAAAGAAAAGTATCAAAAACAAAAACAAATTAAATTTCAAAAAATTAAATCTATATATTTATTCTTCTGCATAGTAAACTCATTAGTCTGTTCATTTTTAAACATTTCCAATTTTCTTTTTTAGGCCCAATCAAAGCTTTAGTTTCCCTTGATTCGAGTAAAAGAAATTTTTAGGTTCTCGAGTGCCTTTTTCCTTTTTTTTTGCCTAAAAGTGAAAATGCCCGCCTAATTTTTCAAGTGGTCAGCGTCTTAAAGAAACTGGATTAATAAAAGAGTGAAATTGTCCATGAAAAAAATATTAAAGTTTTGAGAAAAATTTGAATTTTAAATATGTATAAGGACTTAGTTTAATAATTTCTGACATTTGTTGACAATCCTTTTGGGTTTTTTGATTAAATTAGAGATATGTAAAAATGAGATTAGTTTTTAAGTAAGTATATGTATTAATTAGAAGAGTTCTTAGAGGTAACCAAGATTTGAAGGAGGGAGTCGCGGAATTTTCTCTCATTTTAGAGCTAGAGTTGCCTCTTTATTGACAGCCGGCCTCTATATCTCTTTTATAATTCTTTCAGTATTTTATTGAATTAAATTATTTTTGAATTTACTATTATAATGTCGGGGAGAAGGTTTTCACTAAAAATTGAGGTTATTTGGATGCAATTTTTAATTGCATAATTTTGTATTTTTATAATTAGATAAAATTAATGAAGGAGGAATTGCCAGTAAAGGACAAGGGGAAGGGATGTTTTCTGTTCTCCCATAGGGGATAAATTAGAAAGGAGAAATTCCGTGTATGCAATTAATTCTAAATTAGAGCATAACAACGGAAATAGTATTTTTGTTTGCCACTTTTTTTGAACATGAGGTTATTATGGAAAATTTGACTTTAATTTTAATAAATAATTTATTTAACTTTAAAAAATATCCTTATTTTTTTCTTTTTAATTTCTTTATAGTTCATTAATCAAATCACTTTAAAAAATAATTCCTCTTTTTTCCTTTGATCATAATTTGGTTTTATTTTTAAAAAGACCACCACCACTTCTTGTCACAAAAGAAAACAATCACACCTATTTTCATTTTTATAGATGACCCATCTCGACCTTCCTTTTCATTTTTTGTCTTAAATCCTCAAAACTATACCACATGCCACTTTACCTAGTTAAATAGCTCTTCTGGTCATTTGGCGGCAAAATTGGGCCCAGAAATTATAAAAAGATTTTTTTAGTTTGACAGATTAAGAAGAATAAAAAGAGTTAACTTTTATGAATCCGACCAAAAAGAGTTTGGTAATATTTTTGATGAAAGTAGACCTACTAGAAGAAAGGACACACCAGAAGCTTTTAAGTCAAAAAATAAAATATAGAGAAGATTCCTACGGATATTCCATTGAAATTTCTATAAAATAAATTCAATCTTCTTCACCAGACTTGACGGAAAAGTTACAAAGTTAAAAATGATAGTAGAGGAAAGGGGATGTTTGTACAGGTGAATGAATATGCCTTGTAAGTCGAGAAAGCCAAAAATATGGATAAACAAAAAAGATAAAAAGGGGTTAAAAGATGTTTAAATTTGCCATCGTGCATATTTAAATTTTTTAAAATTAAGGCCCCCATTCATTTCCAATCCAATTTATAATTTAATTATTCATAATTTATTTAGCTCTATCCAGTCATTTCTTATTTTTAAATTTGGAAGCTATTTCCAATGAATTTTCTTATTTTTTATTTGTCATTTATTCTCTTCTATCCATCGGTCAAATTTGCATTTTGTCTCCAAAAGGATAGGATGACTTTTTCCCTTTAACCATCTCCCACAAAAATGTTTGTCCCCCGGAATGTGTTTTGCCTCATCTTTGAGTGGGGGTTATGTGTTGTTGGGCAAACATTGTTCCCCGGGGATTACATGAATAAGAGTAGACTAAGAAGCTAAAAATGAGGAAGGGGTAAAAAATGCACTTGGCATTTGGAGGAAAATAAAAAAATGATAGAGAAGAGGGAGGAAGAGATTGGGTATAAATGCCAGAACTTTTCTATATTGCGTTTTTGTCCCATTCTTATCTTTACAAACAATCTCTCCTGACTTAAATCTGAGCAAAGATAAATGACCGCCAAGAATGACCATGTCTTTGAGTAGGGGAAAGAACCAATTTTAAAATGAAAAATAGATTGAGTGACTCAAGGAACAAAAATTGAGGGGGATTTGATGAAGGATAGTGATTGCGCAACTACCTATTTTTCGCTTTTGCTGTTCTTTTTAAGCTACTGGAAAATTAAAGGTAGATAGGCATCGAGAAAAATATAAAATGAGAGTAAAAATAGGAAGCAGGATGCCCAAATTTTAAATGAAACAGAATGAAGCAAAAAATTAAATTAAGGCATAAATTCAAATGCTGGAAAAGCCTCACAATGAATTTTCAAAATTAAAGACAATTATGCATTTAATTCAAACAGTTGCTGCTCCTTTTCCAGTTCTCCGCTAATGGCCAAAAGTCGCGCAATCAGGAAGGAGGTCCATTCTCTTCCATAATATTTTATTTGGCCACTTGTTGAATCGTTAATTTTCTTTGAGGGGAGGAGGAAGTGCTGTTATCCGCACAATAAAAACCTCTTTTCCTTAGGGGATTAGTAGAGAAAAGTAAAATGGATGTAAACAACAAACATTTGTGACCTTGTAGGGAAGGATATTTTTTAAATTTTGATATATTTTTTGATGATAAATAAATTAATTTCAAAAAAATTCGGATGTAATTTGGTTTAAAATTTTTTTAAGAGACAAGATTTCCACATGGAAAACCCAATTTCCTCTTTTAATAAAATAAGGCAGATGTTCAAAAATTAATTGGAATGTGCCTAGAATTAATTGGACATGCCTAGAATTACAAGAATTGTGCTCTTTCCGGTCAGAAAAAAATAAGAAAATTTTTAGTTATTCATTAGATTATAGATGTTCCAAATAGGTACTTATTTAAAAATTCATTTTCGAAAAAATGTTTAAAATATTTATGGCTGATGTATTCATAAATTTATTCAAAAATATTATTAATGACCTTAATAGTCTTACGAATATTAAAATTGCGGAAATACTTGAAAGAAAAAAAGAAAAATAAAATAAGTGGAACGGGAACACATAAATCAAATAAAGGAATTATTGCAAGGAAAGGGGAAAGGAACAGCAAAAGCGGATGTCTCTAAATCATCTCTCCCTCTAAATTATCTGGAGGCCACCATATTTGTTTTAAAGATGAGAATATAATAAGAGTTGGATTAACGGGGACAATAAGAAAAGAGAATATAATAAAGTAAATCGGCGTGTATTTATGAGAATGCGCGCATTAAACTAATAATAATAAATAAACTTATTTATGACCCATTAACCAAAATATTTTATTTTTTAATTTATAGGTCGGGTCTTGTTTTTTAAAGTTTTTAATTTAAAAAATATTAAACTCACATGATAGTCTTATCCTTGCAATATCCGATCGGATAATTGACTGTTTGGTATCTTTCAATTGTATTTGTGTTTTTGATTTCCTCTCATTCTCTTCTCTATCATTTTCTTCTTCATCTTCTTCCTCTTCTTCACTATCCAAATCTTCATTTTCCTCTTCATTGGATTTTTCCTCGCTAAAAGCCCAACATTGACATGCAAATTCTCCCAAATCTGCAAACCAAGCATCAAGTTCAGCTCGTTGAATCTCGACATTAGCACGGATTGAAGGCTCGTTGCTTGTTGGATCAGCAAATCTTTCCAAATAAATTCTTTCATCGTTTAACTAAAATTTTTTAAAAATATTTCCAGTCCCAATTTTACTAATTTTAATTTTCACTATTTTTGACTTTTATTCCTTTTTTCTCATTTTTACTATTTAAAGTAATAATTTTAATTTTGCATCCACACGCCAAAAAAGATAAGCACTTTTCTAATAAATTTTATTGGAAAAGGGCTATCAAAAATATTATTTGTTTAAAGAATTTTGATTGGCCGAAAATTAATAGTATCATTCATGGTAAATGACCACATCATCAAAGAAAATTGACCGCAACCTTTACTAAAAATGGAAAGAGAAAAGCGAAAACGCAAAAGGTGAAGGGGGATTATCCTTAGTTCGTGATGGCTAGCACAAAATCATAGAAAATGCGCAAAGTTTTTTTAGTATTTTTGTATTTTTTGGCTAAAAATAATTATTATTTTAAGACTAGAAATTAAGTGAAATATCTGTCTTTGCCCTTAATCCTAAATTAGTTATGCTTATTTTTCTTTTAACAAAGACGGCTGTCAATAACACAGTCTTTGACCTCGCGCAGTTACTAATAACAGCAAAAGGCTTAAATATTAAATTTTTAATCTACCCAATTTGAGTTGCATTTAACTCTAATTCTTTGAGCATTAATTGCAATACATCTTAAATGTGCTGGTCTAGATCTAACAATCCATTCTGATTGGGGTTGTTCTACAAAACGCATAAGATGACTACTGGAAGCAATAGAGGAAGGAGGGGAATTTGTTGTCATTTTCTGAAACAAATAGAAAAAGATGATAATCTTGTAAATAATCGGGAAAAGGGGAAGGAATTTTAAAATAATGCAAAATGAACGGAACTTTAAAGTAAACAATTTCTAATTTATATTTACATTATTTGCGATCAGTTTACTTGGTTAATAAAGAAGATTAATTATTCATTAATCGTCGCTTCTGATAAGAATTAAATTAAAGAAAAGTGAAAAGAAAAAATTTCGGACATCGGGCCACACGTCAGCTGTAAATTACTGGAAAGAAACATTTTAAATTTTAGTTTTTTTAACAAGAAAGAAATAAAATGGACATAAAAACGAGGGGGCTTATTATTTAAAACTGTGAGGGGGAAGGAGAGAAAAGACTGCGCGAGAATAAGACCTTAGTTTGTTGAAGCAGTAAAAGCTAAAGGCTGGAGACAAAGGACTAAATATATATTTATATGACTGTCTTGAGATAGAGGAAAAGGAGAAAATGAGTGAGGGCTGGTTGTGGGCAGTGGTCACTTGGTCAGTTATTCTCGACTCGCCCGACCGTTTCTTCTCCACTCCCCCGACAAAGCCCTTTTTCTATAAGCTAGAGGGGGAGGAGTTTAAAGGAAATTGAGCGATAAATAAAAACAATGAAGCAGAATAATTTTTTTGAAAAAAAATTTTTAGTTGCTAATCTTCCAAACAATTTATAGTTTATAATATGTACATATACGGGAAAGGAAAATTTCTCAAAATAAGAAAAAAATAACGCAAAGTAAAAACAAAATTTTTTGAATTTATTGGGTGGCAGTAAAATAAAAATTTATTGTTTATTTTTTATCAAAGACACTGGCAGGTTTTAAATCGAGATTATTTTTTTCCTAATAATTTTTTGTAGCTAATACTATTAAAATAATATTTATAACTTTATTTAAGCAATGAGAATAAATCCCCAATCCTAAAAAGTTGTGTCAAAGAAAAATTTAAAAAGTAATAGAGGAGGATTAAGTAGAAGTATTTATTCATTGTCACCCTTCCTGGAAAAAAATGTTTGTTGTTTTAGTCCTTATTTTAAACTACCGCTTCATTTTCCAAGTTAAAAAATGGGCGGACAATTGCCAATTGACTACTTTCTAAAAATTGGTCCACCAAAAGAAATAAATCATTCTGCCCACGGGGATCCAAAAATTTGCAAAAGAACAAGTAGAAAATCTTTTGGAGGGTAAAAGGGGGTTGGGAAAGTATATATTTATATATCCCGTTTAAAAAAGAGAAAACAAAATGTTTTTCTAAGGAATATATAAATTGAAGAAGGAAAAGCAAAAACGGAAAAGCTATAAATACAGATCAATCAACGGGGCGAATATCCTCTGAAAGAGGGGGAACTTTTTATGGAACTCTGATCCATCTACTGAGGTAAACAATAAAACGAGGGAGGAAAAAGCATTTTTAATATGACCTTTGATTTTATAAAACAAACATTTGTGTTTTGAACGAACAAAAAATATTGAGAGAACATTGAAAACATGTCAAAAATTTTTTTTAATTTTGACTATTTAAAAAAATAAAGGATGAATTTATCCAGTTTCCCAGAATTTCTTGGAAGGCGGTGGTCTTAGAGGATAAATTTTTAACAAAGCAATTCACTCTTTAATCTGTTGAATTGACTGCGCGGAGACTGCTAATTCTTCTTTTATTTCCCCTCTATACCTCTGTGGGAAAATTGTTAATTATCGGCAATGAATATCTCAAAAAGTATAAAGTCTTTTAAGAAATATTTTTGCTAATAACAATGAAAATAATCTTTAGAGAAAAAATTTTTTAAAAAAACCTTTAAAAATCAAAAAAACAACAAAAACAATCTAACACATTACCAACTACACCAAAAAAGACTTATTCCTAATTTTTGCAAGGATTTTAAGCTTTCCGTGAGAATAAAAATTGAAATTGTGCTATTTAATGACAGCTGCCAGAACCAACAGCTTTGAAAGTAATTCATTCTTAGATCTTTTTTTATTATTTTTATATTTTCATTATTTTTTTTCATCCACAAATGACTAAATAATATAAAAATGCCAAAATAAAAAATAAATAACCGCAGCAAAAAAGATTTGTTGGATTAAAAGTTATAAAATGAGGAAAAAGGATGTTTTATTATATAGATGAGGAAAAAATATATAATAAAAAATCATTTTGTCCATAACTGCCAGATCGGCTGTCAATTAGTCGGTCGATTTAAAGGGAGAGATTGGTGTGTTTTAACTAAAAGGAGAAGAAAATATTGTAAAAGAAATGTAATTTTGGGATTTTTATAAAATTTATAATAGCTAAAAAATTGTTTTTTTGGAGGTATTTTAAATTTATAAAATTCTAAGATGCGCAGTTTTACCTTTTTTTCAGTCACATGAAAGGATTAATGACTGTCATATTGTCTATTTATACCCATTATTTTGTGGACAATGGGCGGTAACTTCAAGGAAAATATAATGTTTTTGTTAGGTTACAACGGATTTTTTCTAATAAAATTCAATTTTCTATTATTTTTAAAATATAACCAAGTAAAAATTTTGTAAGTAAAATTTTACAGGAAAGCACATCCGGCCCAAGTGGTAAAAATTTGTGGGAATATTTACGTAAAATGAGATGGCTACCTCAAATAACCCACTCTACTTTTTGCTTTTTTTATACTTTTTACGTATATGAGGAATATATAAATTTTGGAATGCAAAAAAAATTAAAAAGGCGATTAAAAAAAGCTACTTTTTGGCGTAGAAAGAAAAACTAGATGAGTTTGTTTTTTAGAAAGCCTGAAATATTTGCATTAAAAATTTTGCATCAAAATAATAAGTAAAAAAAGGAAAAAGCTAAAAAAACAAGCCCATATTGGAATCCAAGTCTGGAGAGGCTGATGGAAGAGGATAAAAGGAATAAGTGAGGTAGCCAAAACAAAATAAATATAAATGTACATAAAAGGTGGTAGATGATTGATGATAAAATAAGAATGGCTTTAAGGATATTCTTTTCTTTTTTTGAGGAAAAAGTAGACAAAAAATAGTTTTAATTTTAGTAAAAATATTAAAATAGTAATTTAAAAGACCTGCTTTTATGTATTTTCAGCCGGTAGTTGAACATCGTAACGTGCCAAGTGTAAGATTAACCATAACACTTGTTCGTAACTTAAGCTTTAAAATTCAAAATTGTTTTAGGACTTAATTTTAGTTTTTTTAATTTTATTACTCCCAAGACGACGAATTAGGAGTTTTTGTCCAATGGGACGAATTAGAAGTTTTTGTTCTATGGGACGAATTAGGAGTTTTTGTTCTATGGGACGAATTAGGAGTTTTTGTTCTATGGGACGAATTAGGAGTTTTTGTTCTATGGGACGAATTAGGAGTTTTTGTTCTATGGGACGAATTAGGAGTTTTTGTTCTATGGGACGAATTAGGAGTTTTTGTTCTATGGGACGAATTAGGAGTTTTTGTTCTATGGGACGAATTAGGAGTTTTTGTTCTATGGGACGAATTAGAAGTTTTTGTTCAATGGGACTAATCCTATGTGGGACGAGTTGAGGAGCAGCCATTTGTTGTCCAAAAATTTCACGCACTTAATAATATTTCAAAAAGAATTATTATTTAATTGATTGAACATGCAATACATTCCGATAATGTTGATCATTTCAACCTCTCATATATTATTATCTAAAAGAACGCACAGGTAAGGTATTAGTTTACTGTCTATATTAATTTATCATTTCTTTTTTCAGATTCAAGAAAAGAAGAAGAAAAGGTCACTTTTGTTATTTTATTTTTACTCAAAATTATTTTTGCTAATTAAATCGATTATATTTTCAAATTATTAGTGAACTAGTATTGACTAATTAACTAAAACATTTAACTAATTTAATTATTTTTATGAATTTTCGAAGCGAGCCATTAAAGTTATGTCAATTAATTGTACAGAGGTTAGTTTGAATTTTGAATAAAATATTATTAATTTTTCTGGGATTAGTCCAGAAGGTCAAATCCAATCTGTTCAGATTAGGATGGATTTGAGGTGTTAGGTAGATTTTTGGGATTAAGAGATAAGGCAAAAGTGAGCAGGCTAACCTCCTTTATCCCCCAAATAGTTAGTGTTGATCTCCAGGGCCAGTTGACCACTAGGGTGTTGACCTTCTGGGGTGGATCCATTTTCTTTTTTAGAGATGCTGCTTATGCCTGTGTTGTGGAACTTGGAAAATATTCTCTTGTTCAATTTAAAGATGTAAATATGTCATAAAATTTGAAGATTATAATTTAAAAAATTTTTAAGCTTAATCATCAACTTACAACTTTCCAACGAACCTATGTCCGAGAGGTTAGACGTTGTGCTGAAATTGAACGTTCTCTTCGTTATCTAGAAAATGAAGTTTTGGAGGGCGGTGCAACTGATCACATTCCTAATCTTGACATTTCAAATGCAGACGTGACACCAATGCGTGATATTTATGTTTTGGAGGTTTGTTTCTTGTTATATTCTCATAAAAAATATTTTAAAGGCTAAACTTTTTGAATTTGAACGAGACTTTCGTCAGTTTCTTGCAAATGAGGCACAACTTAAAAGAAATTACAATGATTTAAAACAAAGCAAATGTGTTTATGAGAAGGTTGAAGCATTTTTTAAAGTGGTAAGTATGATACCTTAAATGTTCTAATAGAAGCCTGACCACTGTGAGACCCTTTGAAAAATAAAAGTATTAAATTAATAATTTTCAATTTAAAATTTTCAGCATATTGAAAATACAGCAAAAACCGAATTAGAAAGTGAACAGGAAGAGAAAAATGATTTGGTAAGAAAATTTTATTTTTTCTCAAAAATCTCTAACCTTTCTGACTAATTTTATGTATTCAGGGAATGCCTTTAAAACCTTTATTAGAACATGGACACCCAGAAACTCCATGGTTTGTCTCTGGAACAGTAGAAACTCAAAAAAGGCATTCGTTTGAACGTGTCCTCTGGCGAGCATGTCGTCGTACAGCTTTTGTAAGAACTGCTGAAATTGATGCTGATTTTCAAGATCCTGATACTGTTTGAACTTTAAAAAATTAAGAAAAATTATATTTTTATTGTAGGGCAAATTTACACGAAAATCCGTTTTTATAATATTTTTCAATGGAAGCAAATTACAGGATATAATTAACAGAGTTTGTGATGGGTAGGGGATTTTTAAATTTTAAAAATTAGAAAAAATTGTATTTTTTTAGTTTTAATGCCAAACAAGTTCCTTGCCCTAGAACTTCAAAAGAAAGACAATTAGCACTTGCTGAAATTCTTATTCGACTTCATGATCTCGATTTAGTAATACAAACAACAAATAAGCACAAAATGGAGGTTTTTCTTAATTTTGTTTTTTTTAAATTAAAAAAATTTTTTAAGTTATTGAGAAGTGTTGCCTTTGAATTACCAGAATGGACTCGTCAAATACATTTACAAAAATATATTTTTCATACACTTAATTGTTTTACTTTTGATACGAGTGGAAATTTTTTTGTAGCTGAATGTTGGGTTTGTTTCTTTTTTTTATTACAATTAAAAAATTTTTTTGAAGATTCTTGAAAGGGAAATGGATACAGTTTTACAAATTTTGCATCGTGCTGTGGTTGTTTAAATTATTTTTTTATTGTTGATTCATATATAAAAAATTTTAAGGATAGAGCAGGCTATACAATTCGTCCAATAATTAATGTATTAGAAACGAGTGAAATGCATCCAACTTATAACAAAACTAACAAATTTACTCAAATTTTTCAAAATATTGTAGATTCTTATGGAATTGCTTCTTATAGAGAAATAAATCCAGGTAATTCAAATTATCTTTTCCTTTCGAAAAAATCTTATTATTAAGCACCCTTCTCGATCATTACATTCCCTTTCTTCTTCGGCATAATGTTTGGAGATTTTGGACATGGACTATTGTTGTTTCTTGCAGGAATTACTCTTATACTTTCAGAAAAAAGAATAATTGGAATGAGAATTAAAGAAGAGGTTTTTTAGTTTTAAATTAAAAAATTTTTTTTCCTCAAAAGATATTTAACACTTTCTTTGCTGGTCGTTTTATAATTATGATGATGGGTGTTTTTTCAATGTATACAGGTTTAATATACAACGATACATTCTCCAAATCATTTAACATCTTTGGATCAAAATGGCGGAATCCGTTTAAGTAAAATTTTTTTAAATTCTTTTTAAAGATTATTTTTAAGTCATACTGAATTAATTGGTTTACAGAAAATGGCATTGTCAATTAGAAAAAAAGCTTCTTTAATATTTGATCCAAATGATGCTTTTTTGGGAGAGGTAAAAATTTTTTAAAATTATCAAATATTTTTCTCATTTTGTAGGAAGGTCCTTATTTGCTTGGAATGGATCCAATTTGGAATTTGGCAGATAATAGATTAAATTTTATCAATTCAATGAAGGTTTAGTTAATTTATAATTTTTTTATTTTTTAAAATTTAGATGAAAATGTCTGTAATTTTTGGCATTACTCAAATGGCTTTTGGTTTAATTCTTTCTTTATTAAATGCAAGGTTCCTTTTAAAAAATTGTTTCTAAAATTAAAATATTTTTTTCAGTTTCTTTCGCTCTGCCATAAATTTATGGACAATAGCAGTGCCTTCACTAATATTTTTGTCTTCTATTTTTGTTTACCTCTGTGTATTAATTATTCTAAAATGGGTGTTTTTCTCAACAAAACCATCAATTGTTTTTGGCTTTTTGTATCCAGGTTTCTTTTTGAAAATTTTCTTAAATTTTATTCAAAGGTAGTCATTGTGCACCTTCGCTTTTAATTGGGCTTATTAATATGTTTATGTACAAACCAAGGCAAGAAGGTTTTCTTAAACCAAATAGTACAGAAGAATATCCAAACTGTCATCTTTCTACTTGGTATCCTGAACAGGTTGAATAAGGAATTAAACAAAAATTGTTTTAAATTAAATAGGCAACAATAGAAGCTATTTTAGTTGGTATTGCAATTCTTTGTATGCCTATAATGCTGTTTTCGAAGCCGATTGCTCGAGTTATTCGTGAAAAAACACAACCGACAGGCAATAAAGGAAGAAGGGAAACTCGAAAAAATAGATCTAAAAATATTGTAAATATTTTTCTTTTTAATTAAGTTGGTACTTTATGGATATCCAGCCCCCTCCCTCTAGCTTGAGTATCAGATTTTCTTCCAACGTTTTTTAATATTTGTCGGGTCAAGATTGTTTCTTTTGTCTGACTTCCTTCCTAGTTTCATTCTTTCCCTGTTACACATCCTAAACAGAACATTAATAAAGATTGAGACTACGAACTTTGACCATCTACCAAACTAGGGGGGGGATATCCATAAAGTACCGTTTAATTTTTACTTTTTTTAGTCAGTCAGAATAAAGATGGATTCAGAAGTAGCAGAATTAATAACAAATACTCAAAGTATTACAAACTTGAAGGAAGTTGATTCTGAAAAGAATCCAATTAAAGAGGATATTATTGCTTACAACGCGGAAGATCAAATGGTTTTTTTTTAATTTTAAATATTTTATTTATTCATTTTTAGTCATTAACTGATTTATCAGTTCATCAAGCAATTCACACAATAGAATTTTGTTTGGGGTGTATTTCACACACATCTTCGTATCTTCGTTTATGGGCTTTGTCATTGGCACATGCACGTTAGATATAATTTTTAATTTTGGATTTTTTTTAATTTTAGAATTGTCAGAAGTACTTTGGCACATGGTTCTCATGCCTTCATTTCATACCTCGGGTACGCTGGCACCTCTCCATATTTTTATATCATTCTTTTGTTTCTTCATTCTTACTGTTGTTATACTTGTTATTATGGAAGGATTAAGTGCTTTTCTACATGTACTTCGGTTACACTGGTAAGGATTTTTAAATTTTTAGGCTTTATTCTAAGGATCGGAGTTTTTAAACTTCGACTAATCCCCCATTTCTAGGGTTGAATTTCAAAGTAAATTCTACGAAGGAGCTGGAATGGAATTTGCTCCATTCAGTTTCACAGAAGCTCTAAGAAAACTTTGTTTGGAATCTAGTGTATATTAACGATTGTGAGTGATATTAACTGCCTATTTTGGGAATTATCTAAAATACGTGTGCCATTATTTACTTAACATTTTTCAATAAAAAGCATAAATTATTTAAAACAAAAAATCAAAACAGGTTTATTTTTATTTAACAAAAAGTTTATGGATTGTCGGAATTTTCTAACAATATAACGTCTTGAGACAAAGGTGCATTAGAAGGTGGAGGTGGTGGCGGAGGTTGGAACTGGTAAGGAATAGATTGAGGCATTTGTGGAGCATTGAGATAATTTGGTAACGCATAATATGGCACAGGAAATAGAGGGGTCGGTTGAGGAGGTTGATTATAAGAATTATAATGTGGTGCATGCATTGAATATTGAGGGTAGGAGGGCTGTCCAAAATATTGTTGTGAGTTATAGTGTGACATATAATTAGGATATGAAGGTCGTTGTTGGTGGTACTGCGGTTGTTGTTGTCCATAAAATGAAGTAGATTGTTGATAAGGCATGTATTGATTTGTAGGGTAATTATTCCGGTTTTGTCCCCATTGTCTATGATGCAGGCTGAAGGGGTTGGTTGGTCCCCTAATGTCGTTGCGAGTTTTCTTTTTTGCTGTAATAGGGGAAGCTTTTATAGAAAAGTATAGTAATTAAATTACCAGAACATCCATTGACTGTATTTTGTGAAATTGTTCGTTCACGATTTTTTTGACGCTTTTTAACTAAATATTCTTTCTCTGCTTCATCATCGCTAAAAACTTCATCGGAGTCAGATTCATCCTGTCTTCTAATACGTTCCCAATTTTTAAGCCTAAAAATAAATTTAACTCTGTAATTTCAAAAATTCAAACTTTGCTAATTCATTTGGAAAAACAGTTTTTGTAATATTTTCATCAAAAGAAGCATAAAATAATTCTTTTCCAACAGGCATTTTTTCTTTAGCTTCTTCTGGACTATTAAATCGAACAGCATACATTGTATTTGTTACTGTCCCGAAAACTTCAAAAATTTCGCCCAATGGATGTCGTTCAGAGTCAAATAAAACAGTATCATATCCCAGATGTGGAGCTCCATCAAACGGTTTGATTTTTACTTAAAGAAAAACTTAAATAGAATTTTAACAGAAAGGAAACCTATAAAATCTATTTGTGTTTCCACAACACCAAATCTTTCCATTTTTGCATCCTCCTTAACACTTATACAAAGATTCTCAATTGGTGGAAGAGAATAATATTCAGGATCAAACAATTTATCTTGGTTAGCTTTCTTCTTTTTTGAAACTTTAAAATTAAAAAAAAATTATTTGAAAAACATTCTGAATCTTTACCCTTTGTTTGTTGCTTCTGTCTTCGTTCTTCCAAACAAATTTTGTCGACCAACTCATCAATGATATCTTCAACAACATCAAAACTTAATTCTTCTTCTGATGTATCCGAGATATCCATTAAGACTAGAAAAATAAAATTTAGAAGATTAAAATGGGATTTAGAAAGGGCTCAAACATTCCTTTGTGAATTGACTCAGCGGTTGGTACTCAAACGACCGAAGGACAAAATGTAATGAGTACAAAATGTCCATGTACAAAATGTTCATCGACAAAATGTCAGAAGTACAAAAATGTTCGCCGACAGAATGTTAAAAAGTAAAAATGTCATGTATTCTTTTTTTGTTTCTTATTTTTTTTAATTTTCAGCTTTAAAATTAATTATTGAACTATTTCAAAATATTATGTTGATGTTAACTAGACGATATTTTTCATCAAAATATTTTTCAACTCCACTTGTACGTTTCATTGATGATCTTCAAAAAAGAGATCTTATTGTCCTCACACATCCAATGTTTCCTTTCAAAGAACAAGGTTTATTTTTTAAAATATTTAGGAGTCAGTTTTAATATTCAGATATACTATCCTATGCTTCATCTTTGCCTAATGTTCTTTACGCTGGTTTTGATGCAACTGCTAACAGTTTACATATTGGAAATTTGCTTATATTGACATCATTGATTAGATCATCTCAATTTGGATGCACTCCTTTATTATTAATTGGAGAAGGAACGGCTGCTGTAGGTGACCCGAGCGGACAAACTGGAGGTTAACTAAATATTAGAGTTGAGGCACGCATTTATTTTTTAGATAGACAACAAATATCAAGGGATGAATTGAAAGAGAATGCTAGATTTTTGACTGAACAACTGCATAAAATAATGGAAAATGCCAATACATTGTCTGAATCAAAACCTCTTCCCTTCAAAATTTTAAACAACATCGACTGGTATAAAGAGGTTTTTAAAATTTCGTTAAATTTTATATTGAAGTGTAACGTCTTCAGACTACAATGCTCGATTTTCTTATGTCTAGCCGTAGGTTTAGAGTTGGTGATATGCTCAGAATTGGACCAGTCAAAAATCGAATGGACAATGAACAAACGCTCTCATTTTCAGAATTTACCTATCAAATACTTCAAGCAAATGATTGGTTATTTTTGTCACAAAAGTATGATTGTCTTTTTCAGGTTAATTTCTTTAGGTCCACCCCTGAAGACCTACAATGCGTGTCTCCAGTCAATATGTAGGTCTTCAGGGTTGGCCCTGTTTCTTTGAATAAATTTTTGTTATTTTAAGTTGGGAGGTTCTGATCAATTAGGCAACTTTAAAACTGGTTTTGAAAATGTTCGAGCAGAAACAGGAAAACAATCTTTGGGAATCTGTGTTCCTCTTTTAACTGATGGAAATGGCAATAAATTAGGAAAATCAGCTAAAGGAATTGCTGGAACAGGTTTTTGGTTAAGTGTTGAAAAATCTTCTCCCTTTGCTTTCTATCAATATTTTAGACAACTTCATGGTATTGTTTTGAATCCAAAGTTTTTCACATTTTGCTCATTTTAGATGATATATCCGCACAACTTTTTTTGCAATTTTCTCTTAAAGAGGTTGAAGAAATTTTGCAAATTATCGAAGAACATAACAATAAATTGGGAAAATGGATAGCCCAAACACATTTGGCTGATGAAATGACAAGTTTGGTACATGGACATGAAGGATTAGAATTAGCAAGAAGATGCTCACAATTACTTTTTCACGGTAATATTTGAAATTTAAGGTAAACCAGGGTTTAAGGTTCCCTATTTCTTTTCCACAAGCTTTTCCCTTTAATGTACAAATAAAGGAAAAAGCTTGGGAAAGAAAAAGGAGAGCCCTAAACCTCAGTTTATCAGAAAACTAACAGAGAAATTGTCTCAAAAATTGTTCTAGGATCATTAGATGATCTCGAAAAGCTTGAACCTGAGATGGTAAAAAGCTTATTTGGGGAAGCGTCAACGTTCAATATCCCTAAGAATTCTGTTAAAACACTTGGTGAAGTAGCAGAAATAACAAAACCAGGTGGAGCACAATTGATGACAAAGGGAGCACTGAAGATAAATGGTGTAAGGATTAGTGACCCTGATCAAAAATTGGATGTAGAAAAGTTTTTGTTAAAAAACCAATTTTCTCTTATATGTTGGGGAAAACGAAAGTTCTCTTTAGTACATTGGTTATAAATGATTGTTATTTTTAAATTATTTATAAAATATAACTGAAATATATCGGTCTAATTTTATATAATCGAGAAATGGTAATGTTAAAATAAAAACACTAGAGAATTTTATATAAAAACTTTGGAATATCAAAAGATTTGTGTATCATTGAAACGATTTTGCCAGAAGACAATAATAAGTGTAACGACATACATACAAGCGGCTACCCAACATTGTCTAGCTTTTTCATCATATTTTTCGTTAACAATATCCCTAAAAATATTTCAGATATAGTCTAAATAAAATTAAATTTAGTTCCAGCTCCTTATTTCCTTCCTCAAGGTATTAAAAATGGTCAGACTTAAAATTTGTTACTACGCTTTAGGTACCAAATTATTAAATAACCCAAATTATTACTTATAAGCAAATAAAATTTACGGTTCGTTAAACATTGCCAATTCTTGTTCTTTATCAAAATGTAAATCAGGAAATAGTGTAACAGCATGTAATGAAAAGAACAATCCAAGCAGTCCAAGAAAAATGGCTCCCCATACAGACATGATCATACTAAAATTTTTTTTGATTTTATCTGATTCGTTAAAAAATACCAACCAAAATGCAGAAAGTTTTGGTCCACATATTGGGCAAAGTTTCATCTTGCAGAATGAATAGAAAATATATATTTAATTCCTGAAAATAGAAGAATTTTAACAAAATTTTAGTGTAAATAATAAAATGAACAATAGTTAGGTCGAACTTTTAGAAACATTTTTATGAGTAAATTTGGGTGGTTAAGTGAAGATGTTGAGTCTTTATTTAAAATTGGCATTTTGTCTCATTTTCCATTTTTGACCTTTCGTCTTTAATTTTAGCCTAGAGAGATAGGAGTTAGAGAACGAGATTAAAAAGGACAATTTCCCTTGCTCATATTTGACCAATACCATATTTTACCACTAAGGCTAAAAAACTGCATTTTGCCAACAAAGGTTTATTGGCAAAACGAGGATTTAGCCTTAATGGTAAAATATTATTTTGGTCAAATATGATTGAGCCGACAATTTTGCTAGACATTTAGTGTGATGTTAGAGAATTTGTTGGTTTCACATGGTTTTTGTTTTACTTTATGTTTTGTTAAATTATTGTTTAGATTTTTCATGTTTTAATTTTTCAGAGAATATTCGAAAATGTCAGCTTGGATTCCTTTTATTATTGTAACTGCATTTTGGGCAGTTTTTGGTGCAGGTGGACCTTTTCTCGTGCCTAGTGGTGTTAATAGAGGTTTTTTAATTATTATTTCTCGGGGATTTAATTTGTAAATGACCTAGGATTCACCCTCTAATTACCTAGATACTAGGATTATCCCAAAAACAACTTGGTCCTCCTATGTTTTTTAACGAGTTGGGTCTTTATCTCGACCCAATATTCTCTCCGCGGAATAATTTAGGTGTCATTTGACTCGGCTTGTTGAGCTCTTTCGAATGACATCTTTTAAGTATTTTTGTTTTGTATCTATTTTTTAAAATTTTTCCATTTTTCTTAATCTTGTTTTTTTCAGGTATTATACAAACAATGATTGTATTGACTGCTGTCTGTTGCTATATGTTTTGGTTAATTGTTTATCTTCATCAATTAAATCCTTTGATAGGCCCGCAGCTTCCAGTAAAGACAATATTTTGGATTCACCAAAAATGGGGAAGCGCAGTCCATAATTAATATCCGAATAAATGGATGTTTTAGTGATTTTTATTTTTTATTTACTAACGTTTTCACATTGTGTAGAAAAATTTTTCACATATAAATTCGACCTTATAGAACATAAATATATTTTAATTCTTTTAAAGTTGATTTTCATTTATTTTTGTTAATTAGATATTTTTTAGTTACTTTTTTATAATCGAAGTTCTTTTAGCAATTTATATTTTTTGGATGGGTCCAGATAGTTATAGTGATATTCTTCCTAGCTTTTCTGTCTCAAATGTTGACTCACAAGATGACGAGCGTTTCACTTTGGACTCTGAGATGGCTCAACAATTTATTCAAGCAAACCCAGATTTGGCACAATTCGCTTCATTATTGGCTAATAATCATACTTATTTGGAATTATTAGATCAACTTATTTCTCAAGTAGACCAAGAACTTGAATCCAACAGAAGAATGCAAGGCAAGATTCGTGCGAAATTATCACGGCCATTTGAAAATGTTCCACAGTCTCGAGCATATAGCAACATATCTGTGCCTTGCTGGCCTCCATACTTTAAAGATTCAGATGGAATGGTTATTTTTAATTTTTAAATATTTTTAGATTTTTTGCTCTTAGGCTCCTAATATGAACAGTGAAGCGTTAGAGATTTCAAGGATATGCTCGGCTGACCCGTTAGTTGAGGAGGAAAAACGATGTATTTGAGTTTTGCTGGTTTTTTTTTATTAAAAATTTTGTTTTAGGGGTTCCAACCGAACTTGAGTTGCTACGGGATTCCGTCTGCTCTTCGCTGAAAGATGGCGAAATTTCATTACTTGATTCTAGGTTTTGCTATATCTTTTTCAAAATTACTGTTTAATTCAGAAAAGAAATTTTTCAAAAAAAGTTGCGAGCTGCCGGTGTGGAAACAACTAACGAACAGAGACATACTTGGATTGATGAAGTTGAACGAATTAATAGACGTATAACCTATATTCGGTTTGAATTTACTTTTCTAAATAATAAAAATTAAAGCACATTTTAGTTCTCGCTCTGTGAATGATTTTCTCAAGGAACATTCAAACTATGATAGTGTTGATTGGTCAAAACTTTCTGCACGTGATGTAAAGTATTTGGATGAATTTGGTGAATAATTAAAGTTTTTAGTTCAAAGGTGTTCGAACAATCTCACAACTTCGCCAAAAATGGTGTAACGAGATGTGTCCATTGTATAATAAGTCAGGCTGGACCCTTTCTGAAGATGAAAAGTTAATCGACTTGAGCAGAGATTTTTCAAATTGGGATGTTATTTCTGAAATGCTTGACGTTTCTCGACCTCCTTTTCTATGCTTCCAGCGTTTGAATTATTTACGACAGAATGAACATGAACCAAAGTAAATTATTTTTTGGATATTTTTTTTCAGCAAAATCGATCTTCAATATTTTTAGGCCATGGACCCCGGTAGAAGATCAGAAATTGCGCAAATTGATTTTGATGCATCGTGTAGGAGACGAAATCCCGTGGCAACGAAGTTGGTTTGCATTTTTATTTTCATTAATTTTATTCATTTTTAAAATTTTCGTCGCTCTTTATATGCCTGGAAGATCGAAATTAAATTGTGAATATCGTTACACTCGTTCTCTTTCGGAAAAAATACGTCATGGACGTTGGACTGAGGGGGAAGACATTGTTAGTTTTGGATAATTTATATTAAATTATTCTTTTATGTTTTAGCTTCTCTTAGAAGCAATCAATAAATATGGTCCACGAAATTGGGTTAAAATTTCTAATCATGTTAGAGGACGTTCTGCTCTTCAATGTAGGGATAGGTGGATTCATGTGCTCGATCATAAGCGGCGTGATCGGCCTTGGACTTGGGAAGAACACATGCGCCTTTTTTATGGTGTTCGTCTTTTTGGTCGAGATGAATGTGCCAAAATTGCCAGAATATTACCTGGAAGAAATAATATGGATGTCCGAATGCGAATTCGATTTTTGGTCAAATTACAAATTGAGGTTTTTTGTTTTAAAAAATTTTATTTATAAATTTTTTAAAGACAAAAATGAAAGAGAAACCAGTTATTTTTCGTCATTTTGCGAATAATTATAGTTTCTTCAAAACTCGCAGAAAGAATATTTTGGATGAATTTTCCAAATATTTAGAGACAAAACAAAATGATAAAAAAGCTTCAATGGCCGCTAGACTTGGACTTGGATCTTTTGTTGCAACGTCTAATGTAGGAGTACATTTGGATTATAGTGAGAGATTAAAGTACAATTTTGTTTAAATTTATCTTTTATAGCAAATGTGACAAAATCGCGTGTTAAAGAATTTGACGATTGGAGTGTTATGAATTCTGGTAGATGGATGAAACATCAATATAAAAATCCGAATGAACAAGACCATAATGATTTATTACATGAATTAGAACAACTTCCAGATAAAATACGAGAAGAGGTTTGTATAAAAGGATTTTATGTTATAAAGGGAGGGTTTAGGGAGGTTAGGGATAATTGTAAAAGGAGCCCAAATCCGCCGAAATGACAAACTGCGGGAAAGGTTCCGTAATGTCAGATTCCTAAAAGATTTTGGAATGTCAAATTGGATTTTTAATATGTAAACTTTGTAGTACAAATGTGATGTTATTCTAATATTTTTAAACAAATTTGTCATTACTTATCTATTTTAAGACTCTATTATGGCTCAAGGAATCTGATGTTAGATTTGAAGCTGAATTAGAACAAGAAAAAGAATTACCAGAAGATCCTAAACAATGCGTAGATTTTTATAATAAAATGTTTACAGCTGAAAGAGTTGATCAACTTTATTCTTCTATTAATGAATTGTTACCACCAAGAGAATGGTTAATTTAAAATTTATTCTTCTGAACTTTTTTAAATTTAAGTGATATTCTTTATTATATCAAGCATCAAAGACGTCCACGAAAAATTGGTGTTTTGAAGCAACGGAAATATCCAAAAAAGAAAAAAGAAAGACTAGCTATGGAAGAAATTGTTGCAAATATAGACAAATTGGATAATACTCGAACTATTGGACTTAGATGGTCTGATAAATTATTAATTGATTTGAATAAAGAAATGGTTAAACTTCCACAGGTTTTTTAAATTTATTCAATTTTTATTAAAATTTTTCTATTCAGGATGAACGAAGACATTATTTAATGGCTAAATTATGTGGAGCTATTCGTCATCGAATGCATCATTCTACAGTAAAAAAATTTAAAACTGATGTGAATTTTGTTGGCGAAGCTTTTCAACAAATGCTTGAATATGTGAGAGATCGTGTGAATAAGGTTTTTATTTTCAATTGAATTTATGAAACTCCTAAAGGGATATGCATCTCCACAGCATGAATATTACACTATCCAAATTTAGGTACATAATCAAGTCATTATTGCTCCAAAAGAACCGACACCTATCAAGCTTCCTACACCTACACCAACTCAACCTCCACTTGTGTTGCCATCAAATTGGCGTAATTTGACGATGAAAGAGTTGATACAAATGAAAATACCACCAAAATTGCTGAATAGTTTAGCTGAAGCTGCACGATCAGAACAACCCCAGGAAATCTCTGTACCAGTCCACGAGTATTAATTTAATTTTTATAAAAATTTAATTTTTTTATTGTTAGAAAAGAGAAAGATTTAACAGTCAAAGACGCATCAATTATTTCTATTCAAAACAGAGTGATGAAAATCTATTTGAAGAATTTGTTACCGCCATGTATAGCAACTGTCACTTGTATGGACCTTTATAATGTAAGTTTTGAAAATTTTAAATTTTAATGAATTAATTTCCCAAATTAGAAAACAATTCGACAACAGTTAAAAAAAGATTTGAACTCATATAGTGATTTTGAGCCTGATGCGCCTGGAACATCAACGCAAACTCCACGAGTTTTTGATCTAGATAAAGCTTATGGATGGAGCGATATCAAAGACAAAGTCCGGGCAACTCCTGAATATGCTCTTTTAAAGGTTTAATATATTTTTCAACGGCAGAGAGACAATTCGGGTCGGTATATCGGGATTGCTATGAGAAAAAGAATTCTTCGATAGGGCATTATACTACCCAATGGCCTTATGTCCCGAAATCAAGAGTGACTGTTCGTACATTGAAATATCTAGATATGTCACCGATATGTCCGCATGCTTTTTTTAATACATTAATTATAAAAATAAATTTATAGATGAGAATGTTTCGACTATTTTTCTATCCATTGGCAATGGTTAAAGCTATCAACGCTCAGCAAAATAATTTATAAAACTTGACATAATCTGTTAGACTTTGTGTGGATGTGTGCACGATCTCATTGCGGTGATCTTTTTTTTATAATTTTTCAATAATTTATAATTTTAAATAATTTTCAACAAAAATTTTTTATATAAAATTTTTAATAAAAATTGTCGGAATATTTAATACTCAAAATAAAATGCACAGAAAATGATTTTCGGATGTAAAATAAAGTAAATAAAATTACAAAAAGTTGAACTTGAAAACGAAAATATTTTACATCCGTTTAAAATACAATAATAGCAGTCATTTTTATTATGTATTTTTGCCTTTCTTTATAAACTTTTAAAAGTATCTTCAAAAAATTTTATTTTTTGAAAGAAAGGCACAAATATTTTTTAAAACTATCCATATTATTTATAAATAGAAATATTCAGGTCCTATAATATTGTGTCGGTTACCGGCATACTTTTAATAGTTCCTATGGTACGGGTATAAGATGAATAAATAAAGGCAAGAAAACAAATCTCTTCGGAAAATTTAGAACAGGTCCATTACGATTCCTTCAAAAACGAAATTGGTTTTGGATCAAGGATCGAGATTCTAGTTAGTTTTTAGTTGCCTTTATTTAAATCACTTTTAGTAGAGATCGAATTATAAAAACAATGGACAATTATTATGAATTAAACCTCTACTTTTTTACCCTATAAAATTAAAAATTATACGATGAGATTGTATAAATCATAAAGCAGTCGTTGGGCAAACAATTTCTATCCTATCACTCTCATCGTCATCAGAATTTCCTGTACTTGAATTCTGCTGCACCTCCTCCTCTTCATTCTTTGCCAATGGGGATCTTGAACTGTCTGCCGGGCAAAGTCCGGGTTTTACTCTTTTTTCTTTTAATCGTTTAATCAATGTATGAATGGCATAACCAAATAAAAGTGGAGCTGGAGTAAAACAAGCAACCGTAATGGGGAGAAGACTAGCAATATCCGAATCCGTTCCAGGAAAGGTAAGCTTCAGCAGCATTATTGCAATCCCTGTATTCTGAACGCCTGTCTCGATTGCCTATAATTTAAACATAAAAAAGTTAAGTATGAAAAATCTAACGATTGCAGTGACGTCGGGTGGATCTTGAGCTAACAAAATGGAAGTAAAACATCCAAACATGAATCCACACCAAGGAAGGAGAAGTCCACTAGAAAATAGAAATTTTGTTACAGATAATTTTTAGAAAATTTAAAATAAACTAACGCTAAGAGGATAGGCCAAGTGATCAATTTAAACAGCCACAGATTGATCGCTACACCAAAAATGATGAGCACAATCAGAACAGAAATGATGAAAGGTCGTAACAACTTGAGATAAATTATAATTAAATTTTTAACGATTACATACTTTGCGTGCTCTAATAGCCCAGTGAGGTTTGTACTTGGCAATAATTAATCCAACGAAGAGCTAAAAAAAGAAAATTTTAATTATGGAGTCTAAAGAGTCAAAAAGGTATACCGGAACAATAAGAGTGAACAATGAAGCAACAATTTTACTATAAGGAATGTGGATGGTAAGTGTTGGAGCTACAGCTTTAATTAGTCTTGTACCCAACAACTTTATCCACAACGGCATCATAACTTTAAAAATATTAAAAATTAAGAGTTTGAATAATTTAATAAAAATAAAAACCTAAAGCAGCGATTGTACTACAAAAAGTCATCGTTATCGAAAGATTTGTATTCCCTCCAAGTAAAACTGTCCAATAATTGCTGGCCCCACCACCAGGAGAACATCCTGTGACAAACAATCCAAGAGCTAATAAATGCATTCCTTTACTAGAAAGTACAAAAATTGCAATTGAATAGGCCAACTAAAAAATAAAATTTTTTTAAAAATTAATTTTTAAAATTAAACCAAAGGCATAATTGCAAATTGAGTGAAAAAACCAATTGCTGGTGCCACAGGTCTTTTAATGGTCGATAAAACAACATGTAAATTCAACTAAAAAATTTTTTGAGTAATTTTCCATGAAAACTTTAAAAAAATCTAAAAATTAACCTCACATCCCATGAGCACATTACAAACAGAAATTAAGCTTATCAAACATACAACAAAAATTCTGTCCAAAACATCCCGGTTTGAGAATTGTAAAATTGAAGTTGAATTTGTAATAAATTCGACAGCGCCCTTTTCCATTAAAAAAACAAATCTGAAAAAAATTATTTAAAAGTAAGAAAATGTTTTTTATTTTTTTCTGCTCGTTAAGATTGCGTCAAAATCATTAAAAAAAGACTAATTGACATTTTACATGAATTTTAAAAGAATAATTTATTAAAAATATTTTATTAAAGAAACTGAAAAAACGTTACCAAGTCAACCAAAAATTCTGCCAACCAGAAAAAGTTGAAAAATTAAATTGAATTAAATCTAAAAAAGAGAGAGAAAAAAACTTGAGAGAATTTTTACAATTAAAACAAATAAATTTGTAATTTAATAAAAAAATCTTCCCATATGTATGAGGATTTTTTTAAATAATTTTTTCTGAATAATTTAATAAACCAAACAAAAAATTGAGAGAATAAATGAGAAAAGGTTTAAAAAAAGGAACAAAAAATATTAAAGCATTAAATACAATCTATAGACTACATACTATTTAATTAAGGAATTTAATGTTTTAGATATTAAGGAAGATAAAATAGAAATTGTGAATAGAAAAAGCTGTAACAACAACATGTAAAATAAATTACACAACCACAAATCATTTGAGCATTCCAGCGTTATTTAGCAATCGATTGCGTCATTGCCGAACGCTAATTTAGCCAAATTGATTTGCGCTATGCTGACTTCTTCAAAGAAACTTGGAACAAATTTATAATTTGTGGCATTTTGTATAATTTGCAGTAGGGTGACGTTTTGTCATTTGACCAAGTTGCTTTGACGTAAAGTCGTTTTGACTAGTTAAAATTTTACAATTCGAAATTTAGTAAAATGAGAGACAAAATTAAAAATGTAAAATTCCGTTTTGTTAACGGTCGCTTCGTAAAATTCATTTTTTTGTTTTTGTCAAGTTTTTTAATTTTTGTTTATTTTTTTCAACAGAAATTTTTTTTAATTTTAGCCAAAAATGTTATTCGTTCGAAGAACAACAATTAATTGTACATGTTCAACATTTCATTATTTTAATTCAAGACATTTTCAATTACCTCAACCTATTCAACGACTAATATGTTCTTTCCAGCAAATTTCATCAATTTCAACAACATCAGACGAATTCAAATACATTTTAGCAATGTTTCCTTATCCATCTGGTCGTCTTCATATGGGACATTTAAGAGTTTACACACTTTCTGATGCTCTAAGTCGTTATTATGCTCTAAAAGGCTATAAAGTTTTACACCCAGTTGGATGGGATGCTTTTGGATTGCCTGCAGAAAATGCTGCTATTCAAAGAGGAATAGACCCGGCAGACTGGACGTTCAGGTTTTTATTAAACAATTATTTTGTAAATTATTTTTAAAGAAATATTGATGATATGAAGAATCAATTACTTCAAACTGGTATTAAATTCGATTGGGATCGAGAAGTTTACACATGCCAGCCAGATTACTTTCGTTGGACGCAATGGATTTTTCTAAAATTATATAAACACGGTTTGGTTAGAAGAGCATTTTCTGAAGTTAATTGGGATCCTGTAGACAAGACAGTACTTGCAGATGAACAGGTAATTTTTAGAATAAATTTAGCGTTATTTTTTTAAATCAGGTGGACACACATGGTCGTTCATGGCGTTCAAACGCATTGGTAGAAAAACGTCGGTTGAATCAATGGGTCGTGGACACACCGAGATATGCTAAGGTATTTTTGGCGTTTAATTCTTCACCTTAAGATATCGGTAAATAAAGAATTGGGGTGGCAACTTTTTGGATTGCCCGAATTCTTCCTTTCCTGTATCCACTAAAAATCAATTTAATATTAATTTATTTTTATGTTAGTATTTAGCGTCTACTTGATGGTCTGCCTAACTTTCAATTTGAATGGTCAAGTGTAGCAGCTATTCAAAATGATTGGATTGGAATATGTGATGTTTATCGTTTCTTACTTCCGATTAAGGTTTTTTCAGGAGTCGATACTCTTCAATTATTTAAAAATATTTTAGTTTCAACAAGTAAATGAAGAATTAGATTTACGGATAGAATCTCCTTCACAATTATGTTCTGCCCAATTTATTCTTCTCAAAGAAAGTCATTATATAGCAAGACATTATGGCGAAAAATTGCAAGATTTCCAACTTTTTGGTAAAATTTTTTTATAAGATTATCTCTTTATAATATTCACATATTAGCTCCAATCGATGGCCTTACTGTGTTCAATTTTGTTACAAAACAACAGATGCCTTTAGTAATTGTTCACGAATCTGCCATTAATGATGAGGACCAACCTCCTTTCTACATGGATTGTCGTTTGGGAAGTTCTTTGTCTAACTCTTCTTTGGATCGTTCAATATCTAAGGAATTAGCTATTGGTCAAGCTAAAAATGCTGAAATGACTGATCAACAAATTTTGGATTTAGCAGAGGTTTTTTTTTCCTTTTTTGAAATTAATTCGTAATAATTTGAGTCCCTTGATCTTGGTGGTTACCAAACTAGTCGAAAACTTCGCGATTGGGTTGTTTCACGACAACGAAATTGGGGAACTCCTATTCCTATGCTTATTGATGGAAATGATGTAGCACCAGTACCTGAAGATTGTTTACCCATTCTTGGTGAGCAGAGAGGGCAGAATATGGAAATTAAAAAGTTTTTTAATTTGAGGATAATTTATAAAAATAATATGCATTTCAGCCTAC
This sequence comes from Meloidogyne enterolobii, assembly GCA_963681835.1. Lineage (NCBI taxonomy): Eukaryota > Metazoa > Nematoda > Chromadorea > Rhabditida > Meloidogynidae > Meloidogyne > Meloidogyne enterolobii. The sequence goes on from CAVMJV010000093.1 coordinate 72,727, forward strand.
CTTCTGGTTTTGGCCAAATAGAGAAGGATACGCTTGATACGTATTTTGATTCTAGTTGGTATTTTTTACGATTTTTGGATCCACATAATCAAAAGATGCCGTTTGACCCAAGAATTGCTAATCGTCAAATGGTTACTTTTTTGATTATTTTTTCTTTACTTTCTTTAAATTTTAGCCCGTTTCTGTTTACGTTGGAGGTGTTGAACATGCATTAATGCATTTATTTTTTGCACGATTTATTTGTCATTTTCTACAAGGAATAGGTCTTATTCCCTGTGCTGAACCTTTTGCTAGATTTATTCCACTTGGAGTTGTTCGTTCACGTTCATTTCAATTGGTAAATAATGGAAAATATGTACCAGCTAATGAAGTTGAAGGAGATCCACGTTTGCTTTAAATGAATTTTAATCAAATTTTTTATTAGGTTCTCCAGACAAATTATTAATGCATAAACCTACTGGCGAGATGGCCCGCGTTAGATTTGAAAAAATGTCAAAATCGAAGTTGAATGGAGTGGTTAGTTTTTGAGCCTCTTACCAATTATCGCTCGATTCAATCAATTTTTTAGGATCCTTTAGAATTAATTGAGAAATATGGAAAGGATCTTACTCGTTTACAACTTTTGTTTGAAGCTCGGCCAAATATGCCAATTGATTGGCCTTATCCTTATCCAACTTTTCGTATATTTTTCTAAATTATTAAACAGATTTTATTTTCTAGAAGCCAAAAGTTTAAAAAGATGGCTAGAATTATTTAAGACATTTGTTGATGGTTATGTTAATAAAAGAATAAATGTAGATAATAATGTTGGAACAACACTACCAATTGATTCTGATAAAACGGAAACTTTCTTTCGAGATATTTATAATAAACATGTGAAAGCTGTAAGAGATTTTTTAAATTATTTAGGAAATAAAAAATTATATTTTTTTAAAGATAAGTATGTATATGGAGGTTCTACGTTATCACAATACTGCCTTAATTCGTTTAATTGATATGACAAAGGCTGTTCACAAAGAATTTTCTGCCAATCCTGATTTGGCCCAAACTAGTCCAGAATTGGAAAGGTGTTTGTTTGCTATTGTTGTGATGGCACAGGTTAATTTAGTAATTTTTTATGTTATTTTTGAAATTTTTTAAAGATTTTTGCTCCTGATGCAGCAAATCAGCAATGGAAGATGCTTCAAAAACTTCCAAAATTGATTAATAAAAGTGTTCCATGGAGGGTAAATGAATCTTTGGATAAACAAATTTGGCCAAAGCTTGATTATTCAGACAATATTGATATTGTTTTGTGTGTATGTTTCTTGGGATTTTTTTATAAATTATGGGTCACCTCAGCAAAGTTCCGGCCCCTATAACTGATTGTAATTATAGATATATTATAATTATCAACCCCTTCTTGAGTTACATATAAGGTCGGGACTCAGTTGAACTGCTCCGATAAATTTTATTATTAATTTTCACAGACTTTTGGCACACTTTTTGTAAGACAAGCACCTCGAAAGGATGTGGAACATTTAAATGATGCTGACCTAGGAGAATATGCTCGTTTACAATCTCATTCCAACTTTTTTGATCGTTTGGATCAACAAGAATTGAAAGTATTGTCTTGGAGTATTGAACGTTTGCCTGGTCTTTGCATTGTACTTAATTTAAAAATGGCTGAAGATGTTAAGAAACGAGCAATTACTGAAATTATACAAAAATATTCGGGAAAGGGAAGAGGAAAGAAGGAAGTACAAGAAGAAGAAAATATTGAAATGTCTGTTGGATAATTTTTAGGTTTATTTTTGTTATTATTATTGTTTTTTTTTGCTCAATAAATTGCTTAGGCAAGTTAGTTTATTTTGGGTTTAGGCTAGGATAAGTTTCCATGATAACGCAGGATAGGTTTATTTTGTGTTGCTCTCTGGATACAGATCCAGGCCTATCTCTAGTTGTTTTTAGGTAAATATTTACAATTTTCGATATAGTTTTTATTCTTTCTTCACGTCATCCGTTCTTCGTTCATCGAAAGTAAGAATGATCGAAGAGAGGCTGTTTATTCTCTTCACTTTTAGCATAGCTTCTTTGTTAATAAATAGCTTAATGCGTCCCTAAAATATCAACACTCGAAAAGATTAACGGCCAGGGATTAACTCTTTTGATTTTTTGCCCTTTTAATTTTGATCTTTTTGGATTAGGTAAGCGGGCGAACATAACATGCTTTTTTTGTTTTTTTATAATTGAACCTTTATTTTTTTCCTTGAACAAATGTTCAATTTTCCGCTGGTTTTAAAAATGAACGCTTAACCGAACGAAAATATTTACTTTAAACTTTAACTTATTTTGTTTTAAAATTATTTCCTCCCAAAAATTTCTGAAAAAATGTCCGAACTTAATCCCCACAAGCTTTCTACCGGAAGTCATAAATTATCAGTCGGAAGTCGAAAAGATTCGGGAAGGAAGCAGTCTATGGTTGAGAGAGCGGAGGCCGCAGGCATCGACAAAAACACGATCATCCTTACAGTCAAGTGGGTGATGTCGAGGCATTATTTCCAAAAATTAAGCTGATTTTAAGCTTGATGATCTTGATTGTACTTGTTGGCATTCTTTACGTGATTGCAACATCAGCAATGAATGTAAGTGGAGGACAGGGAAGCCGACATCATGCTACGGAGCAATGAGAACGATTGAAAGTCAATAAATCGGGTCTTTGTGTTACATAATTTCTTAAAATTTTGAATAAAATGTGAATTTTTGTGTCTCACTGCGAATAAATGACATTTAATCCCCATAGTCAGAGAAATTATAAAAAATAGTGTAGATAGAGAAAAATACATGTTTCGGACGTTTCGGTGCTAATTGTAAAAGCGTACTGGCTACGGTAAAGATGTTCCATTTTGTATATGTTCCATTTTGTCCGCCCTTCCCTATGTTCCATTATGTCGAACATTTCTGGCTCAATCGTTCCCTATAATTTGAAGTAAATGACTCTATTAGGGTTAGAGAAATATGTTAATGAGAAATAGTGTAGTTAGAGAAATAAATTACAACAATTATTTGGTCGGACCAGTGCTGCATGTTGAGAGCGAACTGGCTACGGTAGAAATATAAACAATTTAAATATGTGAAATTTGCTACTGGAAAAATCAATACTAATCGATAAAATCAATACCAATCGATATTCAAAAAGTTGTAAAATTTTGCACTTCCAATAAATCAATACCAATCGATAAAATCAATAACAATCGATATTCAAAAAGTTGTAAATTTTGCACTTACAAAAAAATCAATACCAATCGATAAAATCAATAAAATCGATACTCCAGAACTTTAAAATTTCTATCTTTCAAAAAATCGATAAAAAATCAATAAATCGATATCAATCGATAAAAGCAAAATTCCAAAACTTGTATTATTTATATTTTCCAAAAAATCGATAAAAAATCAATAAATCGATATCAATCGATAGAATCGATATTCCTAAACTTTTAAAATTACGAATTTTCAAAAAAATCGATACTAATCGATAAAATCAATACTAATCGATAACTGTTTTTGATATATACCGTAGCCAGTTAACTCTCAACAGCCAGCACTGAAACGTCCATAATTTTGAGTAAATTTTTTTCTCTAACTACACTATTTCTTTTTTATATTTCTCTAACTTTAGGGATGAAATGTCATTTATTAATTTAATTTTTCTCTCTGCCTGCACTATTTCTTTTTTATTTTTTCTCTAAATCCAACTGTGCCATTTACTTAAAATTCTGGTAATGAGTCCAAAAGTTTGGGTCCAGTTTGAAAATAATTAAAAGATAACAAAATTAAACTATAATATTTACTTCAGCTATAAAAACAATATATAAAAAATCAGACCTTAAATACAATTATTATAATTATTTTCTTTTTAAAGATTCACTATTCTTCTTGCGTTCTCCAATCACAAATTTCTGTTTTTCAACCTGTTCTCCAAGAGCATAAAGCTTCTCTTGCACCAAATCAGCCGGTCGTTTCCTTCGCTGCAATTCTGTTTCATCTTCCATAGGAGAAGCCGAAATCCAAATAGCTGTGTCAATTGGAGTGCCGATATGAATTTCTACTGTCTACAAAATTTAAATTAGTCAAATAAAAATTAAATTTTACTAAATAACCTTTCCAATCCTTGGAAAATAGGGTCTAGTGTTTGGCCAAGCACTTTAAAAATTCATTTAAATAAAAGAGCAAATGTAAGATTACTTACTCAGCCATGCCACGAGTCCACATCGGCAAAAGAATTGGTGGTAATTTTGAATCAGCAATCATCCGAGCAACTCCCCCGTTTGACAAGAACTTGGCCACCATCTAATTGGCTTTAACATTGGGAAAGGATAAACTTATTTAAGGGAGAAACCTTGCGGACAAAACTTGCGAATTTAATAAAGTAAAAAAGCTAACCATGTAGACGAGAGCATTGGAGTTTAATCGTTGCACTGGAGTGAAGTCATCGCCCATATACCGCCGAAGCGATACATTGGGACTTTTGCCCATATACCGCCGAAGCGATACATTGGGACTTTTGCCCATATACCGCCGAAGCGATACATTGGGACTTTTGCCCATATACCGCCGAAGCGATACATTGGGACTTTTGCCCATATACCGCCGAAGCGATACATTGGGACTTTTGCCCATATACCGCCGAAGCGATACATTGGGACTTTTGCCCATATACCGCCGAAGCGATACATTGGGACTTTTGCCCATATACCGCCGAAGCGATACATTGGGACTTTTGCCCATATACCGCCGAAGCGATACATTGGGACTTTTGCCCATATACCGCCGAAGCGATACATTGGGACTTTTGCCCATATACCGCCGAAGCGATACATTGGGACTTTTGCCCATATACCGCCGAAGCGATACATTGGGACTTTTGTTGTTGCTGCTGTTGTTGAAGTTGTTTGTTGTTGTTGCTGCTGCTGTTGAAGTTGTCTGTTGTTGTTGCTGCTGCTGCTGAAGCACCGAAAAATATTGGATACATTTTTCAAAAATTTAAAAAAGCAAGTCTTGTCCGCAATTCAATACTACCCTCCCCCTAAAAAGGTCAATCCCCAAAAAAGGAAAAGCCGCGTATTCTGTTGTTTCCAAAGCCGAAGTTGCCAGTGTCCAAAAATTTTCTCTATAAAGTTCAAATTCCTTGACCTAAAAAGTTTCAGTTATAAAAAAAAGAGATTGTTAAATAACCTTCAAACCACGATCAATAATCTCCTCAGCTTTTGGGCCACGAATTGTGCAGTGAACAGCGATCTTTTCGTTTCGACGAATGCCAAAAGCTCGAACAGTATAACGGGCCCTGGAAAGAACGGGTGTTTGTCCAGTCAATTGCTCAAGAACCTAAACGAGAAGTAAAAATTTCTTAAGGAAAACTTTAAAATACCTTAGCTGCACGAGTAAGTCTATCTCCCGGCTCGCCAACACAAATGTTTAAGCTAAGTTTTTGAATTTCCAATTCACGCATGGTCTTCTTCTCTCGATTTTGGACAATTTGCTCAGCTTTAGTCATTGGAACAATAAATACTAATCTGATCTGAAACGAGAAATAAAGCACGTCGAAATTAAGAAAAATTCGCAATCAAAACAAATTTATTTTGGGAAAGAGGAAAAAACAGGAAACTTGAAAGGAAGCAGACAAGGGACTATACCAGGGCTCTCATTCGTGCTTTATTTGAAAGTATTATACTTTGAAACCGACCTCCATACTTAAGAAATTGAATTTATACTTTATTGAAAGTATATACTTTAAAATCAACATTTTGGATTGAAAATGAAATTGGGGAAGGGATTGGGCAAAAAAGTGAATTTTTTTAGCCTTGGGCCTTCGAAATTATCAAAATTTTCGCCTGCGGCGCTGAAAAAGAAAGAAATCTGGCTTCTTGGGCTCCAAATTTCAAAAAATTTTCGCCTGCGGCGCTGAAAATGGGAGAAATCTGACTACTTGGGCTCCAAATTTCAAAAAATTTTCGCCTGCGGCGCTGAAAATGGACGAAAGCTTGAGGTTAAGACTGTCAGGGCTTTATTTCTTGTATCAGCGAATTTTGACATGTCATGCGTTGAAATGCACAAAATGCCCAATGGAAGCAAGAAATTATTAGAAAAGATTCATTTAAGAGAGAAATATAAAAGATTTGAGCACGAACAAATATTTTCCAATTTAATTTTGAGTATACTTTAAATTTGGAAATTTTCTCCCTATATACTTTTTTATCAAGATTTTGATACTTTTGAGTGGCATTTTGTCGATGAGAGCCCTGGACTATACCAAAAGCTGCTAAAAATAATCGCCGTCCGCGTCGCAGAGAAATACGCTAACTAACGTCTCTTTGTTTACCAAACTCTTTCTGCTTTATTGATTTTTGTCAGCGGCCATTGTTTAGACAATGCAAAAACATGTAGTGGTCAGAGAAATGCATTTTCACTACTCTACCGTGGGAAGTACATACTATTAATTCTTTTTCTCTAACCAGTACATGCTTTTGCATGTCTAAACAATGGCCGCTGAAAAAATCAATAAATGTAAAAAGAGAGGGGAAATAAAGAGACATTAAACAGTTAAAGAGTTGAGGTCAGTTCAGTGCGAGCGAAATGGTCAGTTAAGTGCGTCAGTGCGCCACAATTCCCTAGCACAACAATCCAAACTGAAAACATGCTGATGGGACCCCCCAAAAAATGAAAACAGTTAGTTACAAATAAATAGATGTGAACGGAAAATTTTTAAAAGTTAACAATTGTTTTAAAACAATGGAAAAATAATTAAAAGATAAACAAAATTAAAATAAAATATTTACGTCAGCTAAAAAACAATAAATGTCTATATAAAAAATCAAACCTTAAATACAATTATTATACTTATTTTCTTTTTAAAGATTCACTATTCTTTTTGCGTTCTCCTATCACAAATTTCTGTTTTTCAACCTGTTCTCCAAGAGCATAAAGCTTCTCTTGCACCAAATCAGCCAGTCGTTTCCTTCGTTGCAATTCTGTTTCGTCTTCCATAGGTGAAGCCGAAATCCAAATAGCTGTGTCGATTGGAGTGCCAATATGAATTTCTACTGTCTACAAAATTTAAAGTAGTCAGATAAAAATTAAATTTTAATAAATAACCTTTCCAATCCTCGGAAAATAGGGTCGAGTATTTGGCCAAGCACTTTAAAAATTTATTTAAATATGTGTATATGAAAGATTACTCACTCAGCCATGCCACGAGTCCACATCGGCAAAAGAATTGGTGGCAATTTTGAATCAGCAATCATCCGAGCAACTCCCCACTAAAATTTAATTTATTAAAAATGGAAGTTTCTTTTTCTAGTTTATGTGGAGATATTTTCAAGTCGAAAATAATGAATAATTTGAGGCTTATAAGAACAAGGTGTCAAACCTGGGATCTTTTCTAGAAAGAGAAAAAAACAGTTAAACCACATAAACTAAAAAATATTTTCTTTTAAAAATTAACCATGTCAGTCACCAACTTTAATTCTAATCGGCGTTGTAGTTACTTCAGCTTCAGGAAATATATGTACCCAACTAAAAAATATTTAAAATTAATTGTTAAAAGAATTTAAAATTATTTACCCATTATTTGAGAGTCTATCAACACACAAATTTACACCACGTTGAAAAACACCATCGCCACGCACACAAGGAACACATCGACCCAACGCGAAGAAATGATTATATAAAATATTTGTAAAGCAAATATCGTTGGCGGCCAAAATATATCTTAAATAAATATATTTTAATAAATTTGATAAAGAGTTTCAAAAAACTCGATCAAATAAACAAATCAGGACAGCAACTAATCCATAAACCCCACAAAACTATATCTAACCCTTAAAACTTCAATCAAATGGACAGGTGATAACCTCACTAATCATGACAGCACTACTCGATCTATCAAACAGAAATGGGGATCTAACTCAAAAAGCCTCAATCAAACGGCCGGCAACATTACTGGAGCTAAAAAAAATAAGGATCTAACCCATAGAACTTGAAAGAAAAACTGATATGAGAACAAGATATCATTAACCTTTTAACAAAAAATTGTAGTTCTAACACATAAAAATGAACGGAAACCAGTAATCGATCTAACAAAAATAAGGGATCTAACCCACAAAAGCTTAACTAAACCGGACAAGCTCGTTATAGACCAACACTACCAATCAAACGTTATTCAAAAAATAACCTGAATCGAGAAATGTTACCGCAGAACTCTTTGAAGCTAAATAAAGCCCACACTAGAGGATCATCTACTACACTTCTATGATTTGCCATTGTAATTAGCGGCCGAGTTTTGTCTTCGATCAAATCCAAAAAAATCTTTTTGTGCTCAGAACTGATTTTTATTTTATTTAAACCTAAAAAATTGGTTTCAATTTATTAAAATTTAATTAAAAAAATAACCGCAGAGAACAAATTTTGCAAAGCAGAAGACACCAAAAATGACAACATTTGATTGCAGACGATATAGCCAAGTTTGGCGTTCAGGAAAAGGCCAAGCAAAATTGAAGGATTTTTTCAATAAAGGAGTTTGTATAGCAGAATTTTGCATTTAATTAATAACACAAAGAATTTTGTTGAAATAATTAGCTCATCTTAATTAATTTATAAAGGAAAAGGACAAAACCTCTTATTACTTTTAAAAATGGCTCAACCATTGTGTGAAAATTCACTTTTGCCAATTAGCTAGTTGGCAAAACGTGAAATTTTAGACACTGGCAACCTAAGGTTGGCAAAATATGGAAACACACAATAAAACAAATTGACTTATTTACATAATGTAAACAGGACAAAACACCCAATCGAACAAAACAATTCAAAACACCAAATCACTCACTGCATAAATTTCTTTCTATGCCTAACAGCCTCTAGTAAATACATGCTCTCTAATTTGTTAAGACAATTTGTCTATGTCAAAGAGGTAACTATCGTAAAGTAAACAAGCGAAAATCTACTATACGAAACAATGCGAAACACCAAACGCAAAACACCCAATAACGAAATGACATAACTAGCCCGTAATCACTTAAAAGGATATCGAAGGTATTATAAATATACGTAAAGATACGTGTTTGTACAAATAAAATTAAAAAAAAATTTTTTTCTTTATTTTACCAAATGAAAAAATTGAAAAATTGTTAAAACATTGATTATATAGGTAGCAAAATGATTGGGAGAGAGGGAGAGGTTATCTCAAAAAAGCCAAATAAATTTTTAAAATCAAAATTTTATTGAAATGTAATAAATAAAGCTTTGATTTCTGAAAAAATTTTGATGCCAATTTGTTTTTATAAAATATTTCTAACTAAAATTTTCAAAAAAAAATATAAAAAATCAAAGCCTTATTTTTCCAAAAAAAGTGTAAAAAATTTTTTTCGGAACTCCGAATGTTTCTTCTTTTTAAATCAAAAATTCCTCAAACAAATTTAAATATTTTTCAAAGTAAAAGTTTCCCTCAAATAATCATTTTCTCAATTTATGCTGAAATCACAGCCGTTGGGTCATGATTGATACCTTTTTAAGAAGAAAAAATGAATTTTTTAAATAAAATTTCTTTAAATTTTACCATATCGGCTAACTTTGACATTGCCAAATAAGAGGCCACAAGAACGGCAAACTGGATCAAGAATTGCACCAATAACAGTAGACCAAACCTAGAAAATCAAAAAATAGAATGGATTTGTAGTTACTAGGGATAGGTGGGGTGTTCAGCGATAGGTCGGTAAACCAGACTTCCTTAACCCGTTCCATTCCTGGAAGGTACAAGGAAAGGGAACCAAACAGTTTAACGAAAGGAAAAAATTTAAAAAAAGGAGGAGGGCCACTATATAACTCCCAAAAAATCGCAAACAAAGAACTCTAAAAAATACCTTTGCCAACCATCCAAATGGAATACTCAATAAACGCCCAATTGGCACAAAGAAATAAACTCCCAAAACTGAAATAAGAGCAAACAAAATTCCAAACAAAATAGCCAATGGAACAGCAAAAATGAGAGAAAACAGTTTGTAAATGAAGTTACGAACTGCCAAAAAGACCTTTTAAAAAAATTTTTTTATTAAAATTTTAAAAATAAAAAAAACCGTTATTGTGGTTCTCCAAACACCATTAATTGAATGAACAGCATCCGGCTCGCCAAAGATTTGTTCAAACCCAAAATCAATTCCCTATAAATGTTAGTAAAATATTGACGTTATAGAATAGTTGAAATTTTTTTTAAAAATTGCTTTGACATAATGATCTCAAAAACCAGCGTCAGGAGAATTTAAGAATTTGAAAAAAATTAAAAACGGGCACTAGACCATTTTTTAAAACTTCAATGGACTCGACAGCTAGTTAAAATCTACGTGTGAACCAAGGATGCCACGGGTTACCCGAACCTCACAACTCTTCGACCTGAAACCCGATCCTAGGAAAATTTAAAAAACCCGACCCGAGACCCGGATATTTTTTTAAACTTGTGACATCATTGGTAAAGATAACCGGAAAATACTAAAAATTTTAAAGAATTTTCTAATGTGATGCCAAGCCCTGGGTCTCTTTTCATCCATAAAAAATAGTTCCCAAAACTCTCAAAAATTTAAATATAATTAATTTCCAAAAAAATTTAAATACCTCATGCAATTTTCGATCATCTCTCTGAACCATATTTACTTGAAAACTTGGTTGTTGCTGTAAAGTTCCATCACTTGCTCCACCATCAGTTCCAGCAACCCCTCTCTGTGGTCGACAAAAACTAAATGGGCATTTCTTTCCAGAGGTTCCTTTGGTCTTTTGTTTCTTCTCATTTACATTATTTGCTCCTCCATCAGTAGCATTTCCACCATCTTCTCCACCTTCAGTTGCGTTCTTATCTCCTTCTTGACCAGTAGCGGCAATTTCTGTTGTTTTAGCATTTGCCGTTTTCTTTAAAAAAATTTATGAGTTTTTTTGATAAAAAAAATAAGTTTATGTTTTTACTCTTATTTTTATCTTCGAATATTTATTTATGATTCTATTTTTGTGGTTATTTGCTTGTTAGAGGTTTGGGTTTAAAAATAAATGTTTATTACTCGCTAGGGAAATCTTTATCTTTAAAAAATTTCTTTGTTTTAAAATAGACAAGGATTAATCCAAAAATATACAAAGAACGATAATTCTAAAAAATACTTGGTTATCTGGAGTTAGAGAACAAAACAAGAAAACAAGGAACGTTAAAACACACCCCCCCCCCCCCAAGAGGAATATCACGGATTGTGAGAAATTCGAGTTTTGGATAATCCGTGACATCCCTTGTCCCAGCCCTCTAGATAACCTATAATAGAACAAAATTTTTTACCTTCTTGGACGAAAACCATCCTCCCTTCTTTTCCTTTTTGTTGTTCTCAATAGTTGGATTTCCACTTCCATCAGTCGTCGCATTTTGCTGAGCACCAGCAGCACTTTCAGCACCTCCTTCAGGTTGTGGATGTTCAGCAGATTTTAAAGGAATTTGTTCTTGCATTTCTACAGATGCCATTTTTTAAATTTTTAATACTTTGTTGTTGCAGAAAATAAAATTTTTGTTTGTAAAATAAATTCTGATAAAAATAAAAATTAATAATAAAATGATTATTTAATTACTATAAATATATTTTGAACCCTCTTTTAAGGAAAAAGAGTGTGTTTCTACATAATAAATATGTCAATCACAAATCAACTGATTTGATAATTAGTGCGGAAAAATATAAATATTAAACAATATATAACGTAAAAACGCGCAATAGGACAAGAGATATGCCTGGATCTGGATCCATATCTTGATTTCCTGGATCAAGGCAATTTTAAGTGCCCCTTGATTTTCCTTGAATCAAGGTCAAGAATTTAGTCAAGGTCCCTCAAGGTCCAATTCCTATCTCTAAAAAGGACCATCCGGTCCGGTCATCAAAAAGTGGCATTCATTTGATTTTTAAAAAATATTTTTATGTAATGTGCCAACCCCCACAAATTTTTTATTTCTACATATTAAAACAATACGGGAGAGAAAAAAATAAAAACAATTAAATTCCCAAAACAATTAAAAAATTTGAGTGATATTAATAGCGAGAAAAATTTTGATTTACATAAGTATATGAATTAAAGTGCGTATTTAAAGTAAAAAAAGAGTAATTTACGTATCTCATTTCAAAAAAAAGTAAAGTGACTTGATACAAAAAATAACCGTGAAAATAAAAAGACAATAAAATGAAACAATGAAGTGAATAATAAAATCGCGCATTGAGTAAGGGGAAAAAGTGTTGCGAATCAAAATAAAAAAAATAAAGGATAAAGCGGATAAATGAAGTTTTTTTGTTTTTAAAAAAACAGGCAACAAACGATCCAATTTTTTCTTTTCCCGGAGCAACAGATTTTGGGAATCTTGGGACATTTTAAAAATATGATGAAGTCCCAAACATATTTAAGCTCAAAAAATATTTTTCGCGAATAAAAAAAATATGTAAAAAATCTGGAAAATAAGTCCGAAAATAATTATGAACAAGTTGGCTTTAAAGTTTTTTTTATAGTTTTGTTTGGATATTTTACCCCAAGAAGTTTTATTACCCCAACAAAAATAACCCCCAAATGAGTGGGGGAATGAACCGAGAGAGAGAAAAGGCCTCAGTTGCCGCCTTTTCCTTCCTAAATTTGTGAATGAGGTAAACAGAAGGGTCTATTTATTGAAGTAAAAATGAAGAGAAAGGCGATTTGCGCTTATGGCGGTGGGAAGAGGAAAAATCTTTCATTTTATCTCTCAATCGTTAAAGCTTGGCTTCGGCCAACAGCAGCAGTACACACACATGGAACACACACAGAGGGGTCATTTGGGACAGGAAAGAGTAAGAGGAAGGAGTCCCTCTGGCATTACTTCCCCCCTCATTGGTATTTTTTGTCTCATTTTTCTTCCAAAAAATAAACTCATTCAGATCCCCCCCCCTCTCCCTGAGAATAAAAAAAAGAACAAAACCCTGTGTGTGTTAAAAAGAGAAGGGCAAGTCTGCACTACTATCATCATTAATTACTTTTTTGCCGGTCTCATTTGCCATCCCCTCCCCTCCTCTCCAATATATACCTCATAGAAATGGGGGGAAAATGGACTCTTGTGTTGTTGAAGGTCATTTCTTTTTTTATTTACTATTAGTTAGAAATGGATGTGTGTGTATTATATATTTTGGCGAGAATAAGGAATGGAATATATAATAATAGTATCTTCAGCTGGCAACCTCAATTTATGTTTTTCGCAAAAATGTGAAAGAAAAAGGATCGAAAGGTTATTATTCTCTGAAAGTGTTTTGGGGGATATATAGAAAATTTAGTTAAATAATGAGAGGGATAAATCGAAAATTGTATACGCAATAAAATATTAGTGAGATCCAGTAAGTGGTCAAGAGAAAATTATTGAGAAGTATTTTCAAAAAAATTAGGAATGAGTGAAAAATCCAGGAATTTAGGTGAAAAATAATCTTTGATGTTAAGTTAAAGAAGTACATAAAAACAAAAAATGTACTACTTGTTTTTTTGAATGCTCACGTGCTTTTTAAGTTATTTACAGCTAAAAAATATTTTTGGTCACCCAAAGGATCAATAAGCACATAAAGAAATTTTAGATAAACACCTCGAAGTCTTACCTATTATTTCGAACAACAACAGGAAAAAATGAGCAATAAATTTAAAGTTTGACAAGGAAAATTTGAAGGAGGAATTGGAGAGAGGATTTTAATAAATACCTAAAACACAGAGGTTGATATTGAATTTAAACCCGCGCATTTTTAATATTCTCAAGTATTTTCAAGAAAAAAAATTTACATTGACTAAATTAAATTTATATTTTTTAATTATTGTTGAAAGCATTTTACCGCTTCCTATTTTGCATATTTCTTCTTTTCTATCTAATAAAATTGGAAACGAAGCGACTGAAAGGAAGGAATTGCTAATCCCTCAAAACAAAAGCAGTAAATCCCCTTGAGAATATTAAAAACTGGGCAACAAAGAAGATATTTGGAGAAGATAGGCACAAACAAAAAGGCAATGTTTGGAATAGGGGAGGTGAGGAAATTAGAAAAAAAGGGCAAAAGTAGAAAAAATGGAAGGTTGAAAACAATTGGGGACTAAACTTAATTATGTTGATGACGACTATACCATGAAAATGATAAAATGAAAGAAAATGAGGATATACGTTCAATACATGAAAATATGAATAATAATAAGAGATGTTCCCTGTTTTAAACATTAAAAACAGAAAATAGAAAATATAAAATAAGAATTAAAACATAGTGAAAGCAGAAAAATATTTAGAGGTAGAATCAGAACTTTATTAAGAAGGAAATTAATCAGAGGAAACACTAAAAAATCAAAAATGAAGACTGTTAACAATAAGAAAACAAAATCAAAAATATCCCAGTCAAAATCAGAATAAAGAAACATAAAAATATTTTTTGGAAAAAACTGGAAAGAAATACCAATAAATTGTCTATCCTTAATTGTCTAAACCCACAGATGCTTTAGGCGTTGGTTAATCCAACCGCGTAATTCAATTATATTAGAATGTCTGTTTCAATTTTTCTGTTGTAGTGCTGACAATGGCAGAAAATATAATTTAAATTTTCTAAATTTTAGTTGGTTAATATTCAAAGGTTGGTTGGTTAATATTCCTAGTTGGTTAATATTCCTTTTAAAAATCCCAAATGAATTAAAGATAAAATCAAAAAATAAACTGCATTAAATAATCATTTAAGTACCATTCTATTCCTATTCCCAAAAGACCTATAAATATTTTGGATTAATGCCATTTTTGAATAATAAAATGTTGAGGGGAAAAATAAAAGTCAAAAATTGGCACTTTTAAAAATATGAAACATATAGAGACAACAACAAATTGACACCAACAAACTGGCACGGTTTCCAAGACAACACAAAAAGCATTGAAAACAAATTCAAAAGAAAATCTAGTGGAGAATGTCAAGGATTTGGTACGAGAATGAAAAGATGGAATAATAGAGAGAGAGGATATTTACTTATACAAAATTGTTGCGAATTTTTTTCCTTCCCTGTTGTGTCTAAAATATGTAATTATAAATTGGTTGAGGTTATTTTTCGTGTCTAGACTTGGGTGCCTAAAGGGAAATAAATAATTAACCTTTATTTTGTTGCGAGTTAGCTTATTTTTTATTAAAAAACAAACAAAAAAAAATGCCCAGAAAATAACCCTTTTTGGGGTAAATTTTTGGAACATTTTTTTATTTAACCCCTACAATGACACTAAGGTTTTTAATGTTTATCGGGGTGAAACAACCACAAAAAGAAGAAAAAAAGGTAGAAAATAGTCGTTGAAGTGAATAAATTGGCCTAGCGCAAAGAGGAAAAAAGTTGGGAATGGAGATAGAGCAATGCTCCAACTCTAATGGAGGGAAGGAGGATGAGGATTTGTGGCCTATGAAAGAGCCAAATGAGGGTTTTATGTATTATTTAGGAGTATTTTACTACTTGGTGAAAAGGAAAAAATGGAAGGAGAGAATAGTTGATGGATTTGAAAAATTGAGGGAAGAAAGAATTGAGGGGGTAAAAAGTAGATGGATGAATGATGATTGACGGACGTCCTCCACATCCACAACGACTGGTAAAAATGGCAGAAATGGACCTATAAGTTGCCCAGGGCACGGGAGACAAAAATAAGTTTGTGGTGTGTACAAAAAGTCAACCCAAAAGACCAAAGATGGGAAAAGGAAGAAAAAAGTTGAGAAATCAGAAAAATATTTTTTGTTGCAACATTAGGGGTTAAAGAAATTTAAAAACATTTTTAAAGACTTAAAGATGTTGATATGAAGAATTTTTATGTTTAAAGATGGCCCATAAAAATAAAAGTCAAAGTCGTTAAAAAGCCAGAAGGAAAAATTAAATTGGGAAATGGCACCGATATAAGAGAGAAAAGAAGATTTTTATGAGTAAATACTAAATGAAATATTAACAGAAAAATTAACAGAGAAAATTCTAAACTAGGCCTTTCAAATAAACTAAAAAAGATTTTTTGTGAATTGCAACTATATCCCAACAGAATATTAAAAAAGAACTTGCAAGACTTTTTAAAGGATTTTTGGAAAGAGAACGGGAACAAAAAAAATATTTTTTGTTTATTTGAGAAGAATATAGTTTTGGAACCTGGCTTAAAAATAACAGAAGAAATTGACCAAACTAGAAAAGACTGGCGATTGGTCCAATGAACAGAAGGCGTTTTATGGGTGACACAAATCCTTTCCTTTCTACTTGTTTATTTATATGTGCTAGTCATTGGCCTTATATCCCCTCTCCGATGTATCATAAACATAGCCTATGGCCGTGGGCAATTTAAAGCAAAGTGCAAAAGATCGACAAAATAAGAGCAAGAATCGAAAGGAAAAAGGTCAGCGACAACGGGAAAGAAAAGGTAGAGGAAAAGCTAAAAAACAGGGGCCTGGTTAGGTTGACAAAATTGTTTTGAAATTTCGACCTTTTGGACAAAGAAAAATTTTTTCATCCTAAACGCCCAATCAGTCAACTAACAGGCAAAAACACTCTGGAAGGGAAAAAACTCATTTATAACAATCAATCTTATGATTCTGTGCCAATTCCCTTTTAGCTTTTCCTTTCATTTGTCTTTGTCCTATATTTCAAAATAGTTAACAAAAATGGAAAGAAAATGAAATTGAAGAAAATAAAATTTAGATGAAGAGAAGAGGGTAAAATTTGTAAAAAATAGATGAGAGGGGAGGAGGGGAGCTAAAGGAAAATAAGAATTAACCCCATAAATTATTAAAACTAATGTCCCGTAACCTCCCAATACAAAAAAACCTGTCCTCCTTATGAAACATTTATGTTTAATTCCATAAACTTTTAATTTAACGTGAATGTAGACGAATCTTTTAAACATTTTTAAATTTTGAAGATTTAAGGCTAAAACAGAAGTAAAATTGGATCATCAGTCATCAAATATAACATCATTTAAAAGGAAATAAAAAGAGAAGAAAAATAATAAAAATTTTAAGAAAATTTCTGAAAATTCTAAAAATCTAAAAAAATTTGTGAAAAAATTTTAAAAAATCCTTAAATACTAAAGAATTTGACAGTTGAGTATCAAAATAATTTTTTCAAGCAAAAATAATCGACAAGACTCAACCGACCGATATTTATTAAAATATTTCGAATAATGACAATTTGAAAGTTTCCAATTTGAAATTGAGGCGGGATACTTTTCTATTTAAGATTTCAGTTTTCATTTTCTGTTTTATTGACGAATTTTATAATTTTTATTTCAGAAATTTTGTTTTATTTTTTTCTCTTTAAGGCTACAATGAGTGACCGCGTTTTACGTTCTCATACTACAAAGGAGATGAAGGAGAAAAAACTTTCTAATGAGGCTGAAAAACTTGTTAAAGACCTGCAAAAATCTGTTGTACGTAATCGTTTATCATCAACGGAATTGGCGGTTAAGCGTAAAGAATTTCAAGATGGAATTAAACGTGAAAAGGAAAAGACTGCGGAGGCAAAAAAGTTAGTTTATTTTAGTTATATGATAAATGGTATTTGGGGTTGTCTCAATTCAGTTTCTGTGTGTATGCGGGCTTAATCATAAAATGGTCTCATAAGGGTCAGAGAATCCATAACTTCCCTTTCTCTATATTTAAGGAAGTGATATCTGACCATTATGCGTCTTTCATATCCAAACATTTAAAAATTACCAAATTTTCCGTTGACACATTCACCACATTCTCTAAAATTTTCTATTTTATCAAAAAAATTTTTAATTTAGACTTCGTGATGTTCCAATTAAATACAATGGACCAATGGAGGGCGGCAGTGATGATTTAATTAGTAAATTAAAAGAACGACATAAAGAGATGACTGAGTTTATTGACAACGAAATTGCTTTTGTTTTAAATTTGTGCAAGGAGCTTGACATTAATGTGGATGATATTATGAATGAGGATTCGGAGGAGGTTTAATTTGTATTTTAGTTTATGTATTAGTTTATGCGTGTCACTTCGATTTATTTCAATCCAGATATAAAATTTTTATATTGATTAAATTATTCATTATCATTTTCAGTAAGAATTATAGTTAGATTATTTCCACAAAACAAATTTTTTATTAAAAAATGAGAAAAATAACAGATTTTTAAATTTATTAAAATCTTTAAAGGATTGGATTAACAAATTTATTAGCAAAAAATTCTTAAAAATCTTTCCAATCCTTTCAATTAAAATACATTTATCAATGCATGGCCGGTTTTTATTTTAAAATTGACTAAAAAATAATAGTACTTTTATGATGAACTACTGCCAATCCCAGATGCATTAATTGTATTCATCAACAATGCCATTGCTTGTTGTTGCTGTAAATTTTGAACTCCTTGTTGAAGTGTCCCAGCCATACTTTGCTTAAATTTATTTTGAAAAGTTGGTAGAAATGTAAAAAATAAAACCTTTAATAGATCCATAAACATTGCTTTTTGTTGAATACTCAACTTTCTAACAATTCGGCCACGAAGATCAAAACATTTCTGAAGTAATTGTTGAAGATTTTGTGCACTTGAAGCGCCCTTAAAAATTAAAATCAAAACAGATTTTCAGTTCAAATTCAGAAAAACCTGTTGTCCTCCTTGTTGACGTTCATCCTTTTTTATTCGTTTTCTCTCCTGCTGTTGTGGAGGTCGTTGAGAAGGTCGGCTTTCAATATTTTTCTTTAACAAAGCAGCATTCCTTTTAAAAGTAAAAGATTTTTGTTGGCTTTCATCATCAGATGATTCTTCTGAAGAGGTAGGTTTATCAGAAGGTTCGCTACTGCTGAGTTCGCCCTCATCTTTTTCTTTAGGAGGTGGTGGTATTGGACTCTTTACTGGAGTTAAATCCTTGACTTCTTTGGAAGCTGAAAAAAAAATCATAGAAATATGAAAACAAAAAACAAAAATCTAAAACCTGATGTGCCAGCAACCGATGAAGGGATTCCACTAGTTGTCGTTGGCTGAATATCATTTGAAGGCATTTCTACCTCGCTAACCGTAGGATATTTTTCAGCCATACTTAAGTCACGCTGTTGTTGTTTTTGTGAAGAGACAAAACCATTAGGATGAGTAGGAGAAACGGAATTACTTAATTCAAAAAATAAGGTTCACGTGAAAAGTTCAAAATTTATTTTAAAAAATTTTGTAACCTTTTTGAAGGTGGTTCTATTCCAACATGTACAATGTCATTGTCTTTAACTCTGTTAAGTTGACCCCAGCTTTCAAAACTTAATGGCATGCCTCCAATCAAAAAATTTCCAAATTCATCCTCTTTTACCTTAAACAGAATTTTTATTTAAAATTCATTCTGTCTAAAGTTACCTCAACTTCTGCATCTTCAGTAGCCATTTTACGACGGGCACTTGATAAAACCTGTCCAACACCCATTATCGCAGCCAATTTGCGTTTCCGTCTTTGCATTTCCCTCTTTTGCCGTTTAGCTGTTTTTATGGCTTCTTCTGACGCTTGGGATTGTTCAGGTGTTGCTGTTTGATCTTTAGATTCTTCTTGTTTTTCTAAGGTCGATTCTCTATCCAAATTGTGCTTTTCTGTTCCAATTGTATCCGAAAACGGTGCCGCCACAAACTTCGTTGGACGTGGGGTTGATTTCGATTTTAACATTTCTACCTATTAAGAAAAATTTTATAGGACTAAAAATAGGGTTTATAGAAAGGAAGGGAATGAATCTTGTCAATAACGCCCTCAACAAAAAGGAATATGTCTAAAAAAAGGAACCTTCCACATTCTTAACATATTATCAAGATGTTGACGCTGCCACGAATTATTCTGTGCATGATTTAAAAAACCCTCAAGTACAATACAAAACGCATCCTTAAGTAAAGAATCGGGTAAACCTCCATGTTGTGCACTAAAAAATAAATTAGCGTAGAATAAGTTGTTCACGACCGCTTAATCTTTGCCTATGGTTGGCTCAAATGCTCTTATTCCTTATTTGAGTCGCCACAGTCAAAAATTAACCGATTGTGAAAACCCCTAATAAAAATCTAAAAGTAGAATCAACACTCCACATTCAATCTTAAAAAACCTGATTGCATCACAAAATCCCCACATATCCACTACGGTATTAAATTCTGCAAAATTGACGTTATTTTTTAATAAATACTAAAATGTTAAAGTAAAAATTTTAAATAAAATTTAAAAAACGTCATTTATCTCTCCAGCAATGGAAATATCATCGATCTCATTGAAAGAATCATTTGGATGAGTCTCTATTTGTTGTCCAAAAGAATCATAAGTTTGATCCTGTTGTTGCTGTTGAGTATCCTCACAAGTTTCCTCATCATCTAGGAAATAATAAATTAATGGAGGATGTTATAGTTAAGAATAATTATTTAACGCCAATTTTTAGCATCTAATAAAAGGCGAGGGAGAACTAGGAAAAATCTTTCATAATCAGTTTTGGCTGGGCCTCAAACTTTACCATTCCCTACATTTTAATAAATATATTTAAATAGAAAGCCTTCGTTTTAATTGGTGGACCCTTTGGGCCTAACGCCGACCTACTCCCGACAAGAAGGGGATATTAAAGAGGATTTTTAACAAAAAATAAAAAATAAATTGCCTGAAACTGGAATAGGTTGTTCCTCTTGATCATTTCCATTTGAATTATCCTTTACATTGTCGACAACATTATCTGAAGCATTATTATCATCACCTTTATTAAATTCAGTCGCCAAAGGGGATGCCACGTAATGTCTGCGATCATCTTCAACATTAATTGGAGAAGAATTACAGCTTGAAGATTTGGCTGTCGCCTCTTCTGGTGATTTAGACATGATTAACAATTATATAGAAATTTCAAAAGCGCTTTATCCTAGCCCTAGTCACTCAAATTTTTCAAAGAACAATAGTCGAGATTTGTCCAAAATCGAAGCTTTCAACTTTTGAGACTCAAATGTCAAAATTTTCAAATTTCAAAATGGTAACTTCAAAAAGTCAACTTGAGGTGAAAATTCAAAACGTTTCTTTTTCATTTTGGATTTTCTGTTAAATTGTTGCAAATTCGTTTGATTCCTTATCAATTGTCCTTATCTTTTGCTTATCTTTTTATTCGTTTTTTAAAAATTTTTAATCTTATAGAATGGGCAACCTCTTTTCAACTAATAGATCTATTAGCTCTTTATCTTCTGTAATTGAACATATTTCTGGGACTTCATCAAATATGACTAGCAGAAAAAG
The DNA here is from genome assembly GCA_963681835.1 of Meloidogyne enterolobii. NCBI lineage: Eukaryota > Metazoa > Nematoda > Chromadorea > Rhabditida > Meloidogynidae > Meloidogyne > Meloidogyne enterolobii. The sequence continues at coordinate 93,977 of CAVMJV010000093.1, forward strand.
AAAAGCTTCACTAAATGAAAATGCCTCTGATATTGAACCAAAACGATTTAAATTAAATACTCCCGATTATGTTTATCAAAAGGTTTATTTATAATCTTGAAGAATTAACTTATTTTTTCTTTAGCTTTTCGTTGAAGGTCTCAATTCAGACATTCAAATTCATGCTCTTGGTCATACTTGGAGATTACACAAACTTTATCTTGAGCAATGTGAATATTTCCATGCACTCTTTCAAGGAAATTGGTCAGATTCTGGGAAAGATGAATATTACATGCAAATTGATGATGACAATATTTGCTTTAAAGGTTTTTTCTTTAACTAATCTATAATCAAAAATTAAGGTCTTAATAATGTGTTTGCTTCGCTTTACAATAATGAGATTGAAATTGATGAACAATACATTGCTAGTATTTGTGGTGCTGCTTCAATGTTGAATTTGGTTAGTTGGATTTTATATTAGAGATTGGTTTAGATCAGGATCCAGACCTAGATTCTTTTTGATCCTGAGTTAAAATACTCGATTTTACTCATTTCTTTATATAGTTGAGTAGTTCCGAATAATTTTTTATATTATAGGAAAGTGTGTTAGAAAAATGTCAAATACAACTGGCCGATTATTTACGCGACAAAGAAAAACTTTTGATTTGTCTTCGTCTTTCCGATCGTTATGGTTTTGTTAAAAGAATGAAAGAGGCTATTAATGTTCTCAAATATATGTTTTGCCATTTTTGTTTGGATGAAGCATTTTTACGTGGATTACAAAAATCTTGGCTTATTACTTTATTTTCTCAACAATTTGTTTGTGTACGCGAAAGTGAGATGGATTTGTATCGTGCAATAAGAAATTGGATTTTCCTTACTGAATGTCCATATGCTCGTTTAGGAGATGAAAAGTCAATTGCTCTTTTCTTTGAATCTTCATTTTTTAACCGGCACAAATACTTTGACTTGTTACGACTTTTAAGAGTGTCTCATCTAGTTTCACTTCAATCAAATTTGAAATTGATTAGAGCTGATGGAATTATTCCCAGGAAATTACTAAAAAATGTAATTTGTGACCAATGGCAAATGTTACTTCGATCTGAAGAGACAACCACAGGGTTAGTGAAGGAAGTTGAAATTTTAAATTTGAGGGGGGGGGTGACCAGGCTTCAGCTTCTACAAAATATCATCAATAATTTTCATTTTAGATTTCCCGAAGTAATAGATGACAACGAATTTTACGCCAGTTGTTATCGTTTTGGACGTACAGGTATTAGTCCTCTTTCAAGAATAACTTGGCGTAGGTTGGGATACTTCTTTGGTGTTGATCTGCTTGCGACCTATGATCAAGGGTTAGTTTTCTTTTTTGCAAAATCTATTGTTAAAATTAATTTTTTTTTAGTTATTTACGTCTAGCAAGAAATGGCTCAATGGCTCCAACACAACATCAAATCTCAGTGAAACATGTTGACATCATGAAATTACATTACAGGTTTTTTAAAAATTTTTCAGGTCCGAGTTTCATGCCCCCTCTTTGTTCTTGATATGTAAATAAAGTTCAGACTTTCAATGAAGAGGGCATAAAATTCGGTATTATCGTTTTTTCATATTTTTATTTAATTTTCTAGATGTATTGTTTGTGCAGATAATGGAGCTGTTTTATTGGATACTCAAAAACAGTCTAAAGCTTTTAATCTCGACAGGGTATTTTAAATTTTAACCTCTCTTAATTTCTTTTTTTAATAGAATGTAGAATTGGGAAAATTTAAATTACCAAATGGTCAAAAGATTTCTATTCATCTTTTCTGTCTTCCATTTGCGCCGATTCATCAATCAACTTATTATTGGGACGAATTGATTTCTTGGGCAGGTGGGAATTGATGGCAAAAGTTTTGTTTTATTTTCAAAAATTACCTCTGATAGAGTGTTGTTATGGTCAAAGGAAAGGTTTTCTTTTTTTAGAATTTTTAAATTAATTTTTTAAATCAATAATAATATTCCTATTCTAAAATTTATGGCCAATTTCTTTCTTAATTATAACGAATAGTTTTATACTATCTCTTTTAAAGCTTTAATTGTTAGCTTATTATAGAATAGTTTTTCTCTTAAATTTTTTGTCTTCCTTTTAAAATTATTCCCGGAAATATTGAAAATTTTCTTTTATTTTTTTGTTCGTCCCATTAAATTTAAGCATGTATTCTACATAATCACCTAAAAGATTTTTAAAAAATTTTCGTTGTCCACGCAAAAAATTTCTATTCTTTTTTACCTTGTGCCCGTCTTTACTCTTTTTAGCTATTCACTTTCCAAAAAGTTTATATATCTCATTTCCTTCTTTTTAATTTAAATTTAAATCTCAAAATAAAATTTTTAATTATTAATTTACTTGAAAAACAAAAATAAAGTTTTATTTTTAAAAAATAATTATTTTAAACGGGTATACTACACGCAGCAACAGCTGAGGAATGGTGATGATTTTCTGAATTCTTTCTATAACCTCTCCCACCATTGTTAGTGGAAGTAGGCATATTGAAAGAATTGAGTACAATTGTTTGACCTCCTCTGTAATGGTCCTTTAAAGTTTTAAAATAACTTTAATTTAAGGGGGAGGGTAGTTCAACCTAGGTTAGCACCCTGGCACTTCAGGGTTGGGAGTGTCGGAGATCGGGGCTTGCCTGAGAAGGAATGTCGGGGTTGTGGGTCGTGGTAGAGCCTTCGAAGATCTGGTCGTGGTTTTTGCCAAGAAAATCGTCAGGGTTTCGGAGGACGGATGCTACCCTAGTTCAACCAGAAATAATAAATCATTGAACCTACTTGTTCATGTTGATCAGCAAAATCAGTTCCTGCCCTTTCTGCTTTTCGTTTCCTGCGTTTTGCTGCTCGGCTGTAAAATATTTTCGGTTATTTTAAATTAATCTAAATTTTATTTAAATTTCTTTTTTTAGTTTGCTTTTCTTGTTCAAAAATTACTTACAGTTCAATCTGACGTTTTGTGCGAGGAATTCTCAAACGAACAAAACAACAAACTATTACAATCATTGTCAGAAGAACGGACGAAACAAGCCCAATCAACATCCAGAGACGCAGTCCTGGTGCAACATATTGGTCAAGAAGTGCCATTTCTTCACGCATTTTGGTGTGAACAGGGGATTTGAGGTGGATTTTAATTTTATTTTAAAAATGTGCTAAGGGAATTTGCAATAAAATTTAGGAAAATTAAGTGTAAGGTTGCTTAAAGTGTAAGCTAACAGAAAATAAACTTCATCAAAACTTTACAGCCATTGGCCATTTGATATTTTGGTAGCTTTTCTTACTAAAATCAATATTTTTGATGAAAAGAGTTTTTAAGTGTGAGTTAAAAGTTTAGGGAAAAGCCAACTTAATGTGGACCTCTATTGTTTTAAGGGAGGATAAAAGAAAAAATAATTTGAAAGAGTTTTAAGTAATTAGAAAATTTTTTATTTTAAAAATTACGAAAATAATTTTTATAAATAGGCAGTGATAACTTGAGGTTTTTTAAAAATATTTAACCAAATCCAAAAAAGTTAAATTTTGTATAAAGTCGAAGATAACGTTGTTTTCTTGCTGCTACTCTTTCATCAACGTCTGTCATATCTAGTGCTTCATATCCGAGAGCTGAAAAATTTTTTTCGAATTTTTTGATCTTCACTTGAATTTACCCGATTTTCTGCATTCAGATCTTTTTTTGATGTAAATATTTGTGAATGGCGTGTAAAGTGGGCTTTTTACATTTGATTCCGAATATAATTCACAAGTAAAAACATCTCTCCCTCCAATATAACCATAAACAACAGCTTTACAGTTTTGATCATTTTGACATGCAGCTAAACATCTATCTTCTGTTGCTTCGTAAGAATTAATTGCCACATTATATGGCTGGGTGTATATATTCATATCTCGATCGGTATATTCAACAAAACATTCACATAGTTGGCATGGGGCGCCAAAATGATGAGCTTTAAAAATTAAAAATTTTGTTTAAACTAATTCTTATTCTAATTTTTAGTTATTTGCGTGATCTGTGCCTTCCAATCAATCAAAAATATTCCGATTTACTTACTTGGCTTTCTAATGCTAGTTGATGGAATTCCTTGGGATAACAAACAAAATACAGAAATTGCTATAATAAACACTGGCCAGCTTCTAGTAGGTTTAATATTTTTCATAATCTAAAATTTAAAAAAATATTGGGTAATCATATTCTATTCTTATGTGGGGAAGAGATGGGCAGTTTTGTAGCTCAATTTCTTTAACTTTTTCTTTTGATCTCTATCTGATTTTTTTGTTCAATTCTAATCACACGCCCTTCTAAAGATTATTTATTATCTTCATAGTTTTCTATAATTTTTTGGTAGGTGTTGATTGATCCTATCCTTACTAATCTGATTATATTTGGGTCAGCTTTAACAAAAAATAAATTCCCTTTCCTTCAAAATATCCCATAAAATAAAGGAATTGAAATTAAATAAAAGAGTAATTTACTACCATCCAAATATTGGTTAAAAACAAATTTGATTTGAAAAAATATAAATAAATGGTCATTCTATGTAAAAATTTAACACATTTGGTGGGCCTTCCTTCTAATAGGATAAAACAAAAATAACTTGAAAATAATCTCTTCAAGCTTATTTAGATATGCTCCCTAAGGCATTTGATGTCCTTCACGCTTGGCGAGAAAAATTTAAAAAAGCGGCATCTTTAGTGGTTTAATAAAAGAGAGATGCGCGAGAAAATGTCAACTGGTTTTTGTGGCGATTTTTTTGAAGGTACTTTTAATAAATGCAAAACTTGATACAAAAAAATTTTTTTATAGAAGGTTAAGGAATTGAGGGGTTGATAAAAAATTTTGTATTTTGAATACAAAAATTGGGATGATCCCTAATTTTTTTTTCATAATTTTGGATCCCCCAAAAGCTTTTTTTCCTTCCCTCGTCATTTTATTTTTAAACGTCACAATAACTTTTTTTTAATGGGAAGTTTTAGCACTAAACAACTATATAAATTTTTTAACGGTGAAGCAAACACACAATTATTTTTTTCGAAAAAACACATTGCTTCCAGTTGGGTTGGTGTTGGCCGTTGAAACCTTAATTTTCCGTTTATTCCGCATACAATTATTTTTACACCAACCACCAAACACATTTTTTGGCTTTCTCTACTTATTGCTTTTCCTCCTCCTATTTCCTTTCAGTTGAATATTTTTTAATAGTTTGCAAGTTTATTTTTCTGTTTATTTTTAAGCCTGACTTTTAAGAAAAATAAACAAAACCGGTGTCTTCACAAATTATTAGACCACAGATTAATCTTATATTTCTGGTCCTAGTTTCGTGTCTCTTCTCCCCTTTCCCCTCCTCTTAATATGTGCATAATGGTCTGACTTCCTTTCTCAATTCCAATTTCCTTGTGTCATTCAAGGTTATATAAAGAAGGAAACGATTAATTAACAAAAACATTTTTAAGAAAAAAATGAGGGAGAAGGGCATGAAACTCGGACCATATTCCTTATCTGGCATTTCTTTTTTAGACTAGAGATTACGAATATTTTTTTGCTATTTTTATTTTTTTTTAATTTTAAAAATATTTATTTTTTCTCCTCTTTATTTTTCAAATATTTTTATATAATTTCCCGCGGGGAGAGCTACTAAACTTTGTGGGCATTTATATGGCCCTAATTATCTATCCCTTAAGAATTGGCTTTAACAGATTTTGTGCAATTTAAAGTTTTTAAAAGAGGAGAAATTTGGGAAAAATAAATTTAAATTTTCTGCTTAGAAAAAACAATTTTCCTCTTGTTTTGCATTGTTTTCCTTTGTTAATATTTTTTGAAATTATTAAAATTTTTATTTTAGTGCAACAATTACTTTTTGGAATCTTTTGTCTTTGAAAATTAATTTTGTCTACTCAATTATTTTTCTCAACAACTTTTAAAAATTCAACAAAAAAAATGTTCACTTATTCAAGCAACATAACATCAAAGTCAATGACAAATATTTTAACAACAAAAAAAGCAGCAGAACTTGTTATTGGTGGTGGAGAAGATGAAAGGATTTGTGACCGACAAAAGGTGGGGGAAAAATTAATTAATTAAAAATATGTTTTTAAGTAAGAGAGGGTGAAATTTTAAAAAAAGTTCTTAAAAAATTTTCTTTAAATATTTTTTAAAAAATTTGAAGAAAAAATAATACAACAGAAAATCGAAATAAGTTTCAACGGTTTTATAAAACTAAAAATTTGAGTTGACTTAAAAAATATGTATAACGCTAAGTCACGCAAAAAAACGGCACAATTTCCTAGTTAATAATGAAAACGTGCGTAGTTATGTAAATGTTTTTTGTATGACTTTGTTTTGTTTGTTGTCTGAGCACACAAAAAATATATCAGGGAGAGCCTGGTACAATACTTGGGCGATGAATTTGCATTTTTCTTTGTCTAGCTTCTTTCATAATGTGAAGAAGCGATGGGAAAGCTTCGCGAACTGTCTGTACGAGTCCAAAACATAAAGCTAATAATCGAAGTTCATTGCTCGCCTAAAAACGTTATATGTAAATTAGTTTTTAATGTTTTTGTGTTTTTAAGTTTTTCTAATGTTTTTGTGTGTTTTAAGTTTTGTGTTTTTAAGTTTTTCTGATGTTTTTGTGTGTTTTTAAGTCTTTCTGGTGTTTTTGTGAATTTTTAAGTTTTTCTGATGTGTTTGTGTGTTTTAAGTTTGTCTGATGTTTTTGTGTTTTTAGGTTTGTTTTTTTCTGATGTTTTTGTGTTTTTAAGTTTTTCTGATGTTTTTGTGTGTTTTTAAGTTTTTTTTATGTTTTTGTGTGTTTTAAGTTTGTCTGATGTTTTTGTGTTTTTAAGTTTGTCTGATGTTTGTGTTTTTAAGTCTTTCTAATGTTTTTGTGTGTTTTTAAGTCTTTCTAATGTTTTTGTGTGTTTTTAAGTTTTTCTAATGTTTTTGTGTTTTTAAGTTTTTCTGATGTTTTTGTGTGTTTTTAAGTTTTTCTAATGTTTTTGTGTTTTTAAATTTTTTTGATGTTTTTGTGTGTTTTTATTTTGTGTTTTTAAGTTTTTCTGATGTTTTTGTGTTTTTAAGTTTTTTTGATGTTTTTGTGTTTTTAAGTTTTTCTGATGTTTTTCTGTTTTTAAGTTTTTCTGATGTTTTTGTGTGTTTTTATTTTGTGTTTTTAAGTTTTTCTGATGTTTTTGTGTGTTTTTAAGTTTTTCTAATGTTTTTGTGTTTTTAAGCTTTTCTGATGTTTTTGTGTTTAATTGTTTACCTGCTCTGACCACTGCAAACGTAAAGAATTTTCTTCGCAAACTGCTTTTTGTGGAAAGATCTGAAAAAAATTTTTTTTCAAAAACTTTATTTCCAAAAAATTCCCACCTCAGCTACTCTTAATCCTTCATTTTGTATACTCCACCATTCTGTTGCAAAAACAAATCCACAAGCAGAAAGCATTTGTCTCCAAACATTTGAATGTGCTTCAACTTCGCATTTGTTTAATTCATCCATTGCTCCAGTTATTTGCCAACGTTGAGGGCGTTTTTGACTTTGAACAACTTCAAACATTTTTATACCTTAAATAAGTACCGGAAATTAGTTTTGAGGTTTTGTTGAGAGAAAATTTAACCTGAGATTGGATGACGAACTTTGGCAAGCACTGGACTATTTGAATCAAAAGAGCTACTATTAGTCTTAAATCTGTTTAAAAGGTCTGATTCACCAACGGGATCACTCAATGATATACTCAAAAGACGTTTATTTCCTTCAAAAAGTACAATCTCTTCTGTGTAAAATTGTGCAGTTAATAAGACTTGATTACGTCCATTCCCATTACTGTCAGTATCTTCAGCTCTAATTTCAAATTCTACAGGATCAAAAAGACGTCCACCATGTAAAACATATTGTTTAATTGCTTCATTTAATTTTTGAATATCTGCAATTTTAATTGTAACTTTTTGATGTTTTTGTAAAGTAGGGACAGGTTCTAATTTAGTTAATTGAGGGGCTATAACTGTAGAGAAACGACGAGCTGTTCGAGTTAATTGTGCTGAAACTGAATGTTTCCTCATATTGATAGGATGATAATAAATATACTCAAAATTTAAAAATAAAGTCTGAAAAATGAAGATTATAAAAACAAATTTAAATTTTTATTGAATGTGGGTGGTTTAAGGACAAGGAACTTTTATTTGATAAAATGAGGGATTTGAATATTTTATTGTCTGTTTTTAATCTCATTGTGTGTGAGTGTATTTTTAAGTGTTTTTAAACAAGTTTGAATATGTTTTAGTTTTGAAATGTTTTCAGGTCTTTGTTTTCAAAGCTTTACGTTCCCTTGTTTTAATGATTTTAGTGTCGAGGTTTAAGTTTAATGAATGTTTTTAATCTTTATAAATGTTTGAAATTGTGTTGCGCATAAGGGAGTTTTTAAAAAATGTGCGAAAATATTTTTTAATGTTTGGGAGAAAATTTTTAAATTATTCAAGTGAATATAAGAAAGAATGTTTTGTAATTAAACGTGAAACGTTGCAACTTGATTAAAAATATTTAAGTAAAATATTTTATAAGAGATCAAAGAAAGGGCCAACATATAGTTGCGCAGATCACACCATTAAAAAATTAATTCTTGAATAAACTTGATTTTGTAAATGAGTAAAAGAAAAATTGAATGTAATTTTAACTGAAAGCGAATGATGTTTGAGAGCAAAAAATGGTATTTTTGTGTGATAAATGGCTAAATATTGGAACCAAAATGTGTTAGATTGAATTTCCGTTTATTAAAAAACATGTAGGTAACTCGATTTTTGTTGTCTCTAAAAGTTTTTAAAATTAATTAAAATAAAATCGAAAAACCTGGGTGTCTATTAAAATTTTATTTTAATTAAAGCTGAGTAAACTTTTGATCTAATAAATACAAAATATTAACTTAAAGCCGTATAATTAAGGGAGAAGAGAGAAATGGTGAAGCGGATAGCTATAAACTTTTAAGTTAAAATTGATTTGAAAAAGAGAAAGAATGTTTTTAAAACATTGAGAAAAATTTTTAAAATTTTGAAAAAAAACTCAAATAAGTGGAAAGAGAATATGAATAATTAAGCGAGTGACTACCTCTAACTGACAACAACTCAACATATATCCCCTCTTCACATCTTCATTTTTAAATCGATTTAGGGGGATGTGGGAAGGAAAAGCAGGGGGGAGAGGGCCAAAAATGAAGTGTGGCATTTATAGGGCAAAAATTCACGTGAAAATTATTAACTTCCCTAAAAGGGCATTCGATATTTCATAAGTTCAGTTTCAAAATGTGTTGTTTTTGGAACCCTTTTACTCTTGCGCGGTGTTTTGTGATCCTCTTCCTGAGTTTTTACAATTCACTTGAAATTAAAAAATATAAGAAATCCTTTCAATTGTCTTTTGTATGTTTAGCAGTATTAATTAAACAAAATAGATAATATATATTGAGAGAATGGATTTTTGAAGAACCAATTGTTTTAGCTAACAGAAAGAATTGGTTAAAAAGCAGGTGCGCTACCCAATTAAAATTTTTTAAAGAAAATATGTTTGTATAATAAATTGAAGATTATACAAAATGTTAGTTAATTGGATAGATTAAACAAAAAAAATAATTAGAAAAGTCGCCTTTTTTCGTGCTTAATCAAGCATGCGTGTTTTGTTACTTTTTGAAATTTAAATATAAAAAGAATTTTTACAAATATTTTAAAAGTTTTAGATTGACGCAGGGGATGTTTATTTACACTTTTTTGACGTTTTTTCAGTGAATATTTTTTAAATAAATTTTAAAGTTTGTAAACAAAGTTAAAAATGAAAGGAAATAAGGAAAGCAAAAAGGGAAAATAATATTAAGGACAAGGCCTAGCCTAAAAAATATAAAAAGTTTTATTTTGGCCTTGAATGAATAATTCATGATCACCTGGGGTTTTATGGACTTTTAAATTTTATTTTTTAAATATAAATTTTAAGACTGTTCACTATCGAAAATTTTGACTCATCAAGAATTTTTTTCGGCACTCATTTGTCAGAACCAAAAATTAATACGACTCGGGACAATTTTTGGTCCCATACGACAAATTTTTGATTTATTTTTCATGCCTTTGACTCAAGGCTTCACCCCAAGACCAAGACCGAAAAACCTCAAGAAAAGTTTTAAGGCTCAAGATCAACAAGAGCTCTAATAAATCTAATAAGCTCTAATAAATTTTCATATTTATTTTTTAGAAACGCTTCTTTGGAAGTATAATCTCACCCTCAACAACAACAACAACAAAAGTTCAATCAAAAACTGAAAGAAATAATAAATGTTCTACTTCACCTCTATCATCATCAAAATCAATAATAATACGTTCAAAAAGTTGTCAGTCTACTTGTAGATTAAAACCTGTGCTAAAAAATAGTAACAGTAACAAACCTATTGTTGACAGATGCTGGTGAGAATTTTATTTTTAAAAAATATTTTTCTGTCTTTTTTTAAAGGTGGATCGAATCAGAAAGTGATATTCCTTGTATTATTGATGATGAAAACAATTTAAATGGACTAATTCAACAAAGACCTCATTCTGCTATGATGAATGAAAAATGGCGTTTAGCAAACAATAACAACAAATTAACTTCTCGAATGACATTTTCTGGAAGATCAGAAGATGTGTTGATGAGCACAATCGGAAGTCGATCAAATGCAAGTACTACTGGAACACTCAACTCTTTTTTGTTGGTAAGGGATTTTTTAATAATATATAGGTGCACGGGTTGATAAAAATCATATCAGGTCTCGGATCGAGTTTTCAAATTTTTTTCGGATTTGTTTTTGGGTACCCATGGCATCCCTGATATATAATAGGGATAACGATAACCTTTAGATCAATACCCATGAAAGACCAGATTATCAAATCATTGTGTTGATCTTCTAGGTGAGAGAATAATCTTGGGAAAAAAGCGCAAAGTCCCCCTTTTTTGTTATCTTTTTTCACTTTTTATTTTCTTCAACGAGATGATAGAGGGGGTCATTATTATGTACATAAATCGTTATTCCCTACAAGGCCATAATTCTCAACAAAAACGATTCATCCAATGATTAATCTGTGTAAATGTAAGGATATTTAGAGAGGGAGGTAGCGATGGTTCTTCCTTATATTGGCCGTATGCTTGCTCATAACCTAGAAATCACACAATATTTGAATGTTAGAGAGAGGGAAACAACGGTCAAACAAAAATCTAATGGGTTGTTTAATGGATATGTTGATCTCCTGGGCCAGATCAGTCTGAGCAAACTTACGGGATGGGTGAGAAAAAGGTCAGAGAGTATTAAAAAATATTGAATAAAACTGAAGAGAAAAAAAGTAGAGTGTTCTGATTTGGCTATGAGAGAAAAACGGGGGAGAGAGTTTCAGCGCTGCAGGGGTGCATTTTTAATTGCGCATATTTCTTTCAATATTTTTTTCTGCACCTTTATATGGCAGACATGTGAAAATAAGAAAAAACTTTAAAGAGCGACTTTTTAAGGCTTAATTTTAGCTAAAGGCTTAATAGTTATCCTTTTAATAATTGAAATAATTACCAGAAAATCACCTCTAAAATTACTATATTTATTATTAGAGACGGCAAAATTGCATTCCCGGGATCTCGTAACGTATTTTTCTAAAAATCTTGAATCCCATAAATCCTGTCTCGTGCTGAATTCTAATTTTTGTATAGTCTGCTAACTAGTCAAGAGATCAACCTGGAGATCAACATATACATTAGATTATGGATGTTTTGGTAATTTTTTTTTGTTTCCTTTTTCCTTATTTGACCCGAATTAATTGATTATTTTCAATTAATCTGCCGTGCTTTTTTTTTCTTGCGAGATAACAAATTATTTGAGTTGTTTCCGTCCAACACTATTAAAAATAAAACACTGCCATCCCTTCTATTAATTGCAGATAAATTCGCCATCACGCAAAAAAACTAGATTTTTTTCAATTTTAAATATTGTAAGTACTCCCTCTATTATTTTTATTTCCAAATTTTTCCTCATTTTTTGAATTATTATTTTTTTTCATAATTTTACAACTGCTAAGATTTAAGTAAAAAAGTACCAAAAAATTACTGTTTTGATGCGCATTTAAAAATAATATTTTTTGTCCACTTTTCACTTCAAAATATTTTTTTTGTAAAGTGGATAAATTCTCTAGCAAACAACAAAAGAGTTATTGTTTGGATCTTGGGGAGTGAGAAAAATCGCTTAAAGACTCCTTTTATTCTCTCCTCTTAAATTGTTATTTTTTAAAAATGCATTTAACTGTCAAGTATTGTATTTATTTTTTGATTTTTAAATTTTTTTGAGAGTTTTATTTTTCATTTTTAAAAATCTTATAAATCATTTTTGTTAAAATTTACCGTGAATACTCTAATATAGGCACTTTGCTTCTATTTTTCAATATTTGTCTTTTACTGGGGGGGGAGGCTTATATTAGATATATGTAGGCTTATAATAGTTGCGGGTCGGTATTTTAATTTTTTTCATTTTTCAGCCAATGACTTCAATTTATGATTCTTCTTGCTGTTCTTCAGATTCTCCATGTTCTTCATCTTCATTAGCTATTCCAACACTTTTACTTTTTGATAATCAAAATTCTCCAATTCCATCACCAATTTCAATTCCAGATCCAACTACTAATCGGCAAAACAGTGGAGTTAGTTTTGACAAAAGAGGAGGAGGAGAATGGAGGAGAAGGCGAAGTGCTGATGGAACTGAAGGGTTACAGAATGGAAATAGTTTACGGGGTGATAATGAAAAACAACAAGTAAAAGGATCGTCTCCGTTAAATGGAAAGGTGAGGAAATTTTTTTAATATTGGAATGGACGGTTTTGGGAATTTGGCGAAATGAGTTTTTGCCAAGTTTTTAAAAATTAAAATTTTTTTTTAATTTTAGTGGCCAGACACACAAGATTTGAATCGTTGCCTCAATTCTCTTTTTCCTTCAGTAGAACAATGTCCAACACAATCTCAAGTTTTAACTTTACTTTTATGTCTTCGAACGTTTATATCTCCAGTTGAAATTTTACAAAAATTTCTTCAGGTAATTTTTTAATTTTTATGAAAGGAGGAAGAGAGACTTAAAACTAGCATTTAAAACGTTTACTAGATGGGGGTTTAAAATTTATTAAAAAGAAGGTGAAGCCTTCCGGTAGATAGAGCACCTTTACGGGTTGATCAAAGCTATATCGGTCTGTGGCCATCTTAATCCCTCCAAATTAATCGGTATGCCACTGACCGTCCGGGAGACACTGCCAAAAGGACGCAGGATCGATGCCTGCTCAATGCTAAACTTTTACCCTCTCTTATTTTCAAAAAAATTTATTTTCAAAGCATATAATGTTCGTCCAACACGACAATTCAACAAACTTTACAAAAGAAAGTCAAAGAAAACTTTTTGATAACGTCCTTTCATTTTGTGGTTATTGGATACATTCATTACCTTATGATTTTAAAAAACCTCAAATGCGTGATCGTTTATTGGCTGTTTTATCTTTAAGTGGAACCAAAAAAGATTCAAATGCACAAAATTTATGTGATGAATTGTTGACAGAATTGAGAGTTTCTCTTGGAAGATTGGAATGCTATGAAAATGTGAGAGGAAAATATTTTTGATTTTTAAGGATTTTATTTTTTTTAAGTTTAAGAGAAGGGTGAGGGGGATTTTAATAAATGCAGGAGAGAGGGCTTTCCTTGTTCCGAGAAAAATCTTTGTTAACTGGGGGAAAATACAGCCTTCTCTGGAGAAAAATAGTCTGTCTTCCTCACAATTAGACCTTTATTAAGGAGGGAGTGTTGTTGGCGACCGGTTAATCCCCGCCTTTAGCGGTTCAAATGGGGGAATTTTAAAGATGAGTCGCCACATGCGAAGAGATTTTTCTTTTCTAGGCCATCCGAAGTTTACAACCAAAATTGGAAGAACATTGGGAACGTCGTTGGGAAACACCAAATGGATTATTGGCTCTAGGAAGATCAGCACTTGCTGTAGCGCAACAATTGGCTCATATTGAATTGGTGAACATTTTTTTTATTTTTTAAAGAAGAAAAAATTTTTAAAGGAACGCCTTTCAATGGTTGGGTTAGACGAATTAGTTGAAATGCTCGGAAATGCTCATTCTCTCGATCATTTGGGTCAACAACCTCCCCCAGGATGTATTAGACATTATGTCCAATGGTTTAATCAATTAAGTCAATTGAGTGCTTCAGAAATTTTGAGTCATCAACACAAAAGGCATAGAGCCCGTTGTGTTGAATTTTTATTGGAAGTTGCTAGAGAATGTTTGGCTATTGGAAATTTTAATTCGTTAGCTGCAATAATTGCTGGGTTAAGTGCTCAACCAGTTGCGAGATTGAGAAAGACTTGGGCAAAAGTGGATAAAAGTCGTTTGGAGGTTAGTTAGACAGTTTTAAAATTAGGAAAAAAACCAGAATTTCACAACAAGCGGAATTCTGATTAAATATAAAAATCAGAATTTTTGAGGAAACTGCAAATCAGAATTTTTGGATTCTGATAACTCATTGTCAGTCAGAACAACCAGAATTTTTTAGTTAAATCAGTAGAACTGGGATTTCAGAAAATGAGAATTTTTGGATAAATTAGAAAAATCAGAATTTTTAATTAAAAAATCATTTTAAAAAATATTTAAGGTACTTCAAAGACAATTAGATCCATCAGGAAATTTTGCTGTTTACAGAGCTACTTTAAAAGTAAATAAAAAAACATTGAACAATAATTTTCTTTATTTTTTAAAGGCAGCAATTTGGATAGAAGAACGTTCTCCTCGTGCAAATTCAGCTGTCGTTATTCCATTTTTTGGTATTTTATTGAGGGATTTGTTTATGCATTATCGTCAATGTAGACATCCTGGACCTGGTGGATATTTGAATAGAATGGTTTTCTTTTTATAAATTAAAAAATAATTAAAGTTAGAAGGGTATTCGTAACAAGTCAATCGGTATCTCTTTTAACGCATGGGTTTTTAGAATAGAAGGATAGTAAATAGGGGGAGGAAGTGGGCATTTTCAGTTGTAATCAGGATTGTTCACGACCGGTTAATCTTTGCCTGAGGCCTTTCTTCTCTTCTTTTCCCTTATTCTTGTCTATTTGTGCCGCCACAGGCAAAAATTAACCGGTCGTATTTTTAACAAACTTATTTTTGCCAAATAAATTGCAAAATTTTCGAATTTAAAAAGCCGATCGTGACCAGAAAATTATTTTTTGACTTTTTCTCAATTAAAAAAATTTTTTCTCAGGCTTTTGACGAATTTGGAACACTTATGTCACAATTGGAGAGATGGAAACTTGCAGAATGTCACTTTTCTCGTGTTGCTCCTCTTATTCAATATTTGTTGCTTTCTCCACTTCTTTCAGAACGAAGTAAAAAAAATCTTTGGGTTTTCTTTTAAATTTTCTTAAATTTTTTAAAGGCATGTTTCTACTTTCATATAGCTATGAAATGCCTGATAATAATGCAGATAGAGAACATTTAAAAAAATTTACTATAAAAATTGCAAGTGAGAAGGCAAACGAGAATAATAAAAATTACAAAAAACATCATCAAAATAATGTTAAAAGCCATAACGGGATGATGAATACTTAATTGACTTTTTTAGATCAATAAAATTATTTGAAATTTCAAAAATTTCGAAAAAAAAATTTCGCGCATTTCACTGTTTAATATTTACTGAATTGTGACAAAATGTATAATTTTGCCTAGTGTGGCAAAATGTCTTTAGGTGAAATGAAAAGTTTAACGGTTTTTAACATTCTGAAAGCCCGTTCGACGAAATGTGTTATTTTGTGGTGTTTGACAAAATGAATTTTAGATCAACCGATTTACTTTCATTATTTTTCATTTTGAATTTTTATTTTGTACAAATTTTATTTTGTAAATTTTGTAGATTTTTTACTCATTTTTACTTATTTGAATGTTTTAATATCTTAATCTTTTTTTATCTTTTTTAGTTATTTAGTATTTAGAATTTATCTGCAATCATGTCTATAATGAGTAAAGAAGATTCTTCCGTTACTACGAGCAAGAAAAAAGGGAAAAAAGCTGTTTATATTTATCGCTTTCTTGATAAGATGGATGAAGAAGACGTTACTCTTGATGATGTTTTTAATGGATTGTCTCTATCTTTTGTGGAAATAACAGAAAGGCGACAATATAATCTTCATTTGATGCGTTGTCTCACTGATCAATTTGCTAAAGGTGTTGCTAAAAACACTCTGGTTTCGTTCCAAACGTTTAAAATGTAAGGCTTAAGTTTTTAAGTTTCTCTTGTTTATTTAAACATTTAAGGGCAGTCAAAGCTTTGGAGACTGCACGTAAAACTACTGATATTCGCACTATGCCGTAAGTTTGTTGATATCTTTGTCTCGAATATCAACTCAATTTTTTTAATTTTCAGAGCTTTTTGGCCCTATTTCCGTCAACTTTTTATCCATGTCAAACCTGAACACTTGAATGAGGCAATTGAGCATTTTATTAGTAATAAAGAACTTTTGGATACTGGGAGGTTGAGTCAAAAAATAAAGACGATGGTGGATTCTTACATAGTTTTTTTAATCAAAATTTTTTTGAATATAATTTCTGATTTAGGGTTTTACTGAAGAATTTAAAAACGTTCAGCATTTCATTATTTATGGGAATATTTTCGATTTTGATAATGATGTACTTGAAAAATGTCGACAACTTTCTTTTTGCTTAATGCTAAATCCGAAAAAAGGAATTAAGGCACTGACTATTGCTGCTATGAGAAGTGATGAGGCACGTGAAAATCTTATTAAGGTTTTATTTTATTGTCAAAAAACAAACTAAATTAATTTCTAAAGTTCTTCCATATTGTGCCAGCCTTTCTTAAACATAAAATTCAATACAACAAAACGCAGGAGCCATTAGCAGTTGGTTTAATTCGACAGATTCTTGAAAATGAAATCTCAATTATGCTTATGCAAGAAAAAGTTGAGTTTCTTGAACGCCTCATTAAAGGGATTATCAATGAATCTATTTTGGGAGAGAATAAAGGTTTTTTTTATTTATAAAATTTTTTAACGGAGGAGGAGCTAGATCTTTGATTTTTTTCAATGGTGTAGGCTAGTGATCAAGCTGGGGCTGGACTTAGGTCTAGGTTTTTCCTGCGCCTAGATTTTTCTTTGACTACAAGCCCAGGATCCGGCCTAGGTCAATAAATCACACCTGGAACCCAGGATCCGGCCCAAGCTTTTCAAAAATTCCGATCACTATTGTGGGCATAGGATTCCCATGCGATCCCCACTTGTTAGGTTATTTTCCGCTTCCAGTTTTTTTCTATTCCCAATCCTTTAGTTAAAGTTTGTTAAATTTAAATTTTTTTTAGTAAGTCCACCGATATTGGAAATTGATGTTTTTGCCAATTTACTTTTACCAACAGAAGATAATACAATTAAATTGAAAGCCCAATATGGATGTTTTCTTAAATATCGTGATCATTAATTAGACTCTTGTTTGAATTTTTTGAATTTATTTTGAATATATTTGGCATTATTTTGGTTTATAAAATATTGGAGTGAATTCGAGGTTTTATTTTTTTAATAAATTTTTTATACGTAGGATTTTTATATGTAGGTAAGAGTCCTTTAAATCAAAATTTTTTTAAATATTTTTTTAAAATATTTCTCCAAAAAATTTATTTTTAAAATTATTTTTAGTATCTCTTTTGCATTTTTTAAAAAAGCCATCAAAATCAATATATAAATAAACTTTTAAAAATAAAACAAATGCATATTTTTGTTTTATTTGATCTGATATTTTATAAAAATAAATATTTTTAGCAAAAATATTAGTTACATTTCCTTTTTTTCTCTCAAATCATTTTTGTCTTCTGCTTCTTCCCCCTCATTCCTCTCCTCTCATTTTCAGTTTTTGATGTCAGCCACAAAATTCGTCTTTCAAAAAAATTTTTTTTTGATTTCTTTTTTAGGGTCAAGTTTCGAAAGTGTGTCTTCTCTAAAATTAATATTTCAAAAAAATTTCTTTTTTCTCTTTTATTTTTCTGCTAAAAAATCTTAAATCATTTATTTTTTTTGTGTTAAAAATTATCTTTCTATTCATAAATCTATTTTCTGGAAGGGAAAATTTTTTTTTTGTTTTTTGTTCTTCCCCTACTTTTTTTACTAATTTTTTTAGACTTAATTTCCTTGAAAATTTTATTTTTTTTCTCTTTAATCCAATTTCTTTTTAATTTTTTTCATTTATTTTTTCCAATTTTTTCTTCGTTTAAATTTCAATTTATTTAATTTTATTTTTATTGAAAAAGGGAGAGAGGGAGAGAAAAGGGATATTAAGGAGAAAAAAAGTTTTTAGGGGAATTTACTCAATTTATTTTAAATTCATCTTTTGGGTTTTTAAATTTTTATAAAATTTTTTGGTCTCGAGATTAATGACAAAAATTTTTTTGAATCCCCTAAATTATTAAAAAAAATTTTTTGCCCCACAGATGCTAAAAAAATTTTTCTTTTTTAATTTTAGAAAATTGTTACAAGCCCACACTCATTTATTTTAGGTTATTTAAATTTTAAAAATATTTTTTTTTCGAACTTTGTTCACTTATTCACCATTCTCTTTTCTATTTTCTATTTAATAATTCTTTTTTTTTATTCAAAATTTTTATAAAATTATCTCTCCCATTTTAATATTTTTTTAAAAATTATTTTGGCACAACAAAACGATTATTTTTTATATTTTTTTATAGATGAATGAAGCTGAATAAAAAAAAGGTGTTTTGGGACAATATTTTAGGGGAAAAGGGAGGGGGGCTATTTAATAATATACTAAGTGTTTCAGACACAATTTTGTGCCTATTTTTTGGGTTCAAAAAAATTTTTAAAAAAAGGGAAGGGGGGAATGCTTAACAAAATTGGTTGAATTGAATATAAGGGGGATTCTCACAAAGGGAAAAAAATTTTTTGGTGGGGAAACCAGACACAAAGAATTTTTTTGGTGACGAAAAGTGGCAGAAACTTTAAAAAAAAACTTAAAATCCCTAAAAAAATTTTTTTTTATTTTGTCAATTTTTAAGTGTTTTTAACTAATCTTTTCCGTTTTTATTTTAAACTAGTTGGCCAAAAGATTTAAAAAATATAAACTTTGAGAGGGGGATTAAAACAAAAAAAGAGAGGAAAAGGAGGAAAAGATGCGTGCTAAAAAAGCAGAGTAAAGAATTTCTTTTTTATCCTTTTTCTAAAGGAGAGATTGAAACAATTTTAAAAAAGTCTTCCCTCTTTAAAAATTTTTTTTAGTTTTTAAAATTAAAAAATTAAGTACTACAAAGTTGTGTTTAAGTGAATTTTAATTTTGGGAGCTGTTGGGGTTCGAACCTTGCCTATTAGTTAAAAAAGTCGAGGGCCTTACCGACTAGCTACAAAATATTTTTTGCAAATTTTATTTTTCTTTTATTTATTTTTTATATCGTTTATTTCTTTATTACAATAATATTTACTAAGAAATATAGAATAATTTTCTTCCTTCTCTTAAAAATACTTCCTTTTTTAAATAATTTTTTCCAGATTGTTAATTATTTAAAAGAGACACACATAAACATTTTTTTAAATAAAATATTCTTCGCTTTAACAAAAAAAGCTTCTCACCTTTTTTTTAAAGAGGAGGAAGGATCTCTTGAGAGTGTTGAAATTTTTAAAGAAAATAAAGGGAGAGTTGAGAGAGAGGTTTTGAAAAAAAATTTTTTTTCAAGTCTGACATTGATAGAAATATTATTTGCTAAAAAATTGTTGAAAAATTCTTTGCAAATTTTTTTAAAGAACAGAGATTAATGTTAAAAAAAATTTTTTAAATTATTTTATTTTAAAAGGAGTGGCATTATTCATTTAAATATTTAAATTTTTCTTTTAATAAATGCTGCAACTCTACATTAATTAAAAAAATTTTTTTTTGAAATAATCAGGAAATGAGTGAGGATGAATTATTAAGGTAAAATAAAAAATTTTTTTTTTAATTTTTAAATTTAAAAATAGAAGTCGTTTTTGGTTAGTTGTTTTTACGGGTGGTTTATGTGCTCTGTTTGGAATTTTAGCTAATGGATTGCTCACAAGGCTTTTCTTGTCTAGTCCAAATTTTCGATTTTCGCCTTTCTTCTTTCTTGGATTTGTTGCGTTGTTTGACACTTTGTTGGATGCTATTTATGTTTTTCTTTTGGTTAGTTTATTAAAAAATTTAAAGAAAAATCAAGACATTTAAATTAATTATTTACGCCCCTCCAGTCTAATTCTTCCTTTTTATTGTATTTTTATTGTTTCTTTCTCTAATTCTGTTGTATTTTTTAATTTTAATTTGTTAACAAATAAGAAGATTTCAAAGTGTCAACTAGGAGAAAAAGATACAAAATAGCTAAAATTTCCCCTTGTAGGAAGTTGACCATTTGTCATCCTCCGGTAGAGTGACCAATTAGAAATTTTCTCTTTTGACATTTTTTTTTTGCGCAACTTTTCATTATGATTTGTTTCACTTTGTCGAATTTTTGTTAAGCTTCTTTTTTTATTTTGTTTAAATTTTTTTAAATTTATTTTTATTCTTTTGTTTTTTGTTAATAGTTTCTTTTTCATTTTTTATTTGTAATCCAATTTCTATATTAGTTCATATTATTAAAGTATTTTATTTATTAAAATGCCTCCAAAAAGAGCGGCAAATAATGGCAAAAAGGTGGGAGAGGAAAATGCAAAGAAAGCGAGGCAGAAAACTCCAGATTCTTCGACATCCAAACCTCCAATAAAGGTTATTTTTTTATTATCATTTAACATTCTTCTTCCTTGTTTTTAGAGACTTCGAAGCAAATCACATAGAAAAGTCCAGTTTGATGCAAATCCGCAAATTCTCGAAATTACTCCACTTGTTGAGAAACCAACAGGCCAGGTTAGAATGCCTGAGCCGTCGAAATCGATTGAACAAGATTTTGCTTCTCCAGCAAAAGAAGATGAATTAATTATTTTGTTGGCGGATGATTCTTTAATGGGAAAAGGAGTTAAAAATGAAAATGGAGAAGATAATAATAGCCGTCAAAGTATTGAAATTATTGACGCGTCTCAAACTTTTACAAAGCCGCCAGCAGTTAGAGTTAAAGAAAATGCTTTGAAAGGATATCGTCCGATTCCTCTGTTGCAACTGGTAAGCTAAATTTTTTTTTGTTTTTTTGGGAGGCTTTAGAGATTGCCCTTGATCTTGATCAAGACCTTGACCTTTTCTAGGCAAGATCAAGGCATTTTTCAGTGTTTTTTAAATTTTTCCTTGACTCAAGGTCTGCCCAAGGTCCTCAATCAAGGTCATAGATTTTTTAAATTTTTGATCTATTGGACTTATTTTTTTTAATTTTGTGATGCCAATCTACATTTTTTTAATTTAGGAAGAAGATGAAGTGCCTCAACAGTCTACAGAAAATAATGAAGAGCTGGAAAACGTGATTATTTTTCTTTAAATTTTTGATTAAAATAAATTTTCTAGTCTTTGCCATTAATGGAGCAACATGTATTAAATGATTTGGAACATTATGCATTTTTGAAAGGTAAATCAAAAAATTTAAAAGGTCAAGAAAAATTTTCTTCAAAGGAAAATCAAAATCAGCTTCTTCCAATCGTTTTTTGTGGAGTCAATTATTTATGCCAAAACGTCAACAAGATTTTATTGGTAAATCAAAAGCAGATTTTTTACGATTAAATGAATGGTTAGAAAAATGGTATAAACAAATAAATTTTGAAAAAGAAAAAAATTTGGAAGAAAATAAAAAGAAGAAGAAAAAAGAAGAGGAAAATAATAAACGTAAAAGAAGGCGAAGCAGTAATAAATTTTTTGAAGAAGAATTGACAGATGATTATGAAGAGGATGAAGAGGATAATGATTTTGAATTTATTGTTGAAGAAAATATGTTAAATCCGGCTATTATTTGTGGTCCAACAGGTTGTGGAAAGTCTGTGATGGTTTGTGATTTAATTTTTTAAGTGAAGTGTTGTGTTGAGTTTGGTGTAGTTGGGAAGGTTTGGGTTCTGAGGGCTATTGGTTAAAGGTTCGATGTCTCTTGGTGGAAATTGTTTTTATTTGATGAAAAATAGTCTTTTAACCAAAAAAATTTTTTTACAACAACGCAATTTTTTAAATTTATTTTTTTAGGTTTATCAGGCCGCAAAAGAATGCAAATTTGAAGTAATTGAAATTTCTTCCTCTTCTCCTCGTGATGGTCAATCCTTGAAACAAAAAATAGCTGGAGCTTTGGAAAGTCATAATGTTTTTTTGTTTATTTTTTAATATTTAAATTTTAAAATAATTTAGGTTCAAAGTAGAAAAACTAGTGATATTCGTTCACTTTTTGGAAATAATAAACAAAGTGATAATTCTAAAAAGAATCAAAATGATTTTTCTCTTTTGCTGATTGATGAGGTTTTTTTTTGAAATTTTAAAAGTCTGATCCTTAATTTTTTAAAGTGTGATATTATTTATTCATCCGATTCAAATTTTTGGTCAACTCTTAGACAAATTTGTACAGAATCAAAAATTCCGATTATTTTAACTTGTAATGATTTGGAATATGTTTTGAAGGAAATTGGGAAAGATTTTGATGGTAATAAAGATGATTTTTTTGTTATTCAAATGGAACGACCTTCTGACAGATTATTTGCTCAATATCTTCGGGTAATTTTTTAAATTTATTTTAATTTTTTTTTAATTTTGAAGCATTGGTATTTTGGTTTTACAAGTCATTACCACAAAACTTGTTCATTTTATAATTTAATTACTATCAAAAACAAGGATCCTCGTGCAGTTTTAAATTCTTTACATTTTTGGGATTTGGATATTTCTGACAATGATTCGTTTTCTAATCGTCGATCATCAAGTATTGAAAGAGAAGAAAATTTGAGTTTATCAGAATGTCAAAAACGATCAAAAATTCTTTCAAAATTGGATGCTTCTTTTGGACCTGGTGAAAAGAAAAATATTTCAATATTGACAAAATGTTCAATAAATTTGGATTTTAATAATGAAGAAGAAGGGTTTTTGAATAATTGGGGGACAAAAATTGAGGAGTTAAATGAGTTGCGGTTGGAATATTTGGCTTCGGTTGATATGGATGATAGGTTTTTTATTTACAAATTTTTTGTGGTTGGATAGAGGATCACGTCTCTAGGATTAGAAAAATTTTAATTTTGGATTTTTCTGATTTTTAAATTCAAAACTAGAACGCGGCAAGGGCAGGATCCCGTACTGGATTTTACAGGATCCGGTTATGAACTCCTTATTTTAAGCTACAAGTAGGATTTACGGACTGATCCTGCTGGATCCTGTGCCTTTCGATCTTTTAAAAAAAGTTTTGCTACGGGATAGAGACAACTATCTCTAGGCAAAACTTGTTCAATGGCTCCCAATTTAATTTTTTTATTTCTAAATTTAAATAATTCTTAAAAAATTTTTTAGTGATTTGTTACTTCAATCAATTGAATATAAAGAAATTATCAAAATGTTTTGTTTGCGTTCATCAAATAAATTTTATTCTTTACGTGAAACTTGTTTATATCATTTGCCATGTTTATTATCAATTCATCAATCTTGGTGTTCAAAAATTCATTTATTAAAACAACAATATCGTCAACAAGATGGAAGCAATTTGTTTCCAATTTATCAATCGCCTCGTCGTTTTCCTCCACATCCTTTTGATATTGTTGATACAATTACAGGGACAATGCTTAATCAAAATAAGTCGTTAAGTTCAGTTATTGAAGAATTCCAATTCCCTCCGTCACCGCAACAATAAATTTTTGGTTTTTTTATTATTATTATTATTGTTTTGTTCTCATTTATTTCTTTAGGAAGAATGTAGGAAATAATTGGAGGGAAGGTTGGGGAAAAATTTTTTTGAAATTTTTTTGAGAATTACTTTTCGATTTTTATTTTTAAACGCTCAACCTTCTACTTAATTATTTCAATGAGTAACAGGGATGGGCCGGGTTACCTAAAATTCGAAAACCCTATAGCTTTTTCTCAACTCGAAATCCAAAAAACGATCCGAAACCTTTTGAAAATCCAATCCCAAATCTCATTTATTTTTCTCTTAAAACCCGGCCCATCCCTTGATGTATAGCCGCCAAAAACATAAAGATTATTGTGTTATTATAATTGTTAAAAACCCAAAAAGTCATTCATTTTTCTGTTAATTGTCTTTTTGATTGTTATTCAGAATATATTATTATGTGTCCCTTCTCTCCCCGACAGTCGTTTATTATTGATAATATATTTATTTTCTTTTCATTTTTTTTCTTTAATTTAATGCTTAATCTAAAATGTAATAGATTTTATATATTTTAATTAATTAAAAAATTTAAATTAAAAAAATTTTTTCTTGCAAAAAACAAAAAGTTTAGATACCTCCAGTACTTTCTGAATATTTGGAATTTGTTCATTTATATTTATTATGGTTACAACATGTCAAATGGCTTTATATGTTGGGACAAATTGTCAAACTTTCCTCCGTTTTTTGTTTAATTGTTGCTAGTTTTGAAAGGTTTTTTTGAATTTTTTCCTCTTAAAATATTTTTTTAAAAAGATATTTGGTGACTTCTCATTGGACTTTTGGAGGATTTGAAGAGAGAACGAGATGGTTGCTTCTTGTATTAGTTTTGACTCTTGCGATTGCTATTCGTTTCAGCACTTCAGTGGTTTGTTTTTTTTGTTTAAGTTTGGGTTTTGGTTTGGGATCATCTAATCAATGAGAGATCGAGCTTGAATGTGACAAGATCTTGACGGTTTTTCTGTACTTCAGTCAGGAAATTTATAATAGTTTCTATTATTGGGATCGGCAAACTTATATTATTAGTCATAAGATTTTTCAAATAATCAATATTCAAACAGGATGAGCCTGGGGTGTTTCTGTACTGACTTTAGATCCAGTCGAGATTCTAGTTTCCAGTTTTCTTTTTTACACCCTTTACTGATCCACAGTCTCAGGATCTGGCTATGTTCAATGGATTTTTCTCTAAATTATCCAGGCTTACATTAGGCCTCCAGATTTTTTCAAATCTTTCACTTATTCTTTATTTTTACTAATATTTTAAGGAAGTGGTTGTATTGATTGATGGCCGAAACATTGATCCATTCAAGCGTTATACTGCTGGACAAGTTTCAAGACGTGATTGGTTGCCTAATTTTCTTAGTCTTTTAACTGTTATAATTCCTTTTGCTACTCTTGTATTTTTAAATGGAGGAATTGTTTTGATGTTGAGGCAACAAAATGTTCAGGTTTTTTAAAAAATTATTGAGAATTTTTGAAAAAAATTTTCCTTCAGCAATTACGTTCATTAATTACTGAATTAACTATGGGACATGATTTTATGAAAGTTCGGAGAAGAAATATTAGAGCAGCTACAAATACTTTACTTTTTATTATTTCTGCCTATTTGATCTCAAATTTGCTCAATTTATTTCTTTCAATTTTGGTCTTTCTACAGCCTGGTAAATTATTTTTTAAAAATATTTTGGATAAGTCTGACGCAAGAGTTAAGGGGGGGGGGGGGGGAGGGGATCGGGCTGGGTTGGGTCGAGGTTGGAAGTTTTCCTGTACTCATTGCCAGAGCACTGTAATCTTTACAGCTGGGTTTTCTTTTTATCTGTACCCTTTCCCTGAATCACAGGCTTATGATCCGACAAAATCTCAACAGCACACGTTTTGTCTCTAGAAGTTCTTTTTTATATTTTGTTTATAAATTTTTTATATATTTTTTGCAGGTCTTCTTCAAAGAACTTATCCTCATCAATATCGGTTTGATTTTCCAATTCTTTTAAAAATTTAAAAAATTCTTTTAGCCTTATCTCTGACTTTGCCTCAGTTTTGACAGTAATTGGAAATGCTTTACGTTTCCCAGCCCATTTTTTCTCAAATGGAGAAGTTCGTGAACAATTACTTTCTATTTTTTATACTTCAGAAAAGGTTTTTTTAATTAAAAAAATTTTTAATAATTTAAATTTTTTACAGATTTCTTCATCAAATGCTTCAATTTTACCAACAAAACAGCCTCTATCAACAGTTTTACAATTAAGGCGACATTCTGAAAGATTAGAAAATCCTTGGTTTTCAGCATTATTAACAGCTAGACCATCACAAACTTCACAAGATATTTTTAAAAAATTATCATCAAATTCAAATTCTTCAACAAAAAGTTCAAGAAAATCAACACAGCAACAACATAAATTATCAAATACTTCTTCAAATTTTAATTTTAACAGTAAAAATGGAAAAGGAGCAGCACAATTACGTTCATATATTCATGGGGCATTAGAAGCGTCACAAAAAGT
Source organism: Meloidogyne enterolobii (assembly GCA_963681835.1). Classification (NCBI taxonomy): domain Eukaryota; kingdom Metazoa; phylum Nematoda; class Chromadorea; order Rhabditida; family Meloidogynidae; genus Meloidogyne; species Meloidogyne enterolobii. The sequence goes on from CAVMJV010000093.1 coordinate 120,334, forward strand.
TGAAGGAATTAAAAGATTACCAACACCACAATTTGGTGGAATTTGTGCAATTTGTAATGAATATTTTATTAATGGTTTGTTTATATATTTTTTTTGAAATTAGATTTCCTGTCGAGACTTTTTTGTGGGTTTCTGGTAATGGATCACTAAATTTAGACTTGACTAGATTCTCTAACCAATTAATTGGGGATTAGGTTGGGCTGCCATAAGTCGAGGCTTGGATTTTTCCTGTACTCATAGCCAGGAAAACTTTCATCCTTCTGACATAAGTATTTTTTATGATCCGGCTATGCTCAATGGATTCTCAATTTTAGTATAGGCCTAGACCCTACTTTTAAGTGTTACTTTTTTTAGTCAAAAGCCCACAAAAAAGTCTGTTAGCTTAATCAAAATTGAGAAGAGGCCTTTTTTGTGATTATCTTCTTATTTCAAATTCATTAGTGGGGTTCTCAGCTTTAAAAAGGGATTGTTTGATCTTTTCTGGCCATTATAAAATAGGTTAATCTAATTGTAATTTTTCCACCTTTTTTTAAAGGTGGAGATTGTTGTAATGGAAGTAATCTTGAAACTGAAAGAGAACCTTTATTTGAAGAACTTTTTAATTATAAACAAAAAATTAATGAAACAAGGCCACTTGTGAAAGAAAAAGATTGGAAAAAGAAGGAAGAGGAGGAAGAAGAAAGTGAAGAAGAAGAGGAAGAAGATTCAACAAAATCAACAACACAACCAAGGCCTACACCTGAAGAAGAAGAAGATGATGATGAGGAAGAGGATGTTGATTTTTCTAAATTAAAATTTGATCCGGCTGATTTTGCTAGTCTTGCTATGGCTATTTAAAAATTTGTGTATTTATTTTTTAAAGGTTTTCTTTTTTGTTAAAAATTTTTATTCAAAAATTTTTTTTCTCATCTTAAATTTATTTTACAAAAAAATGAAATATTTTTTTTAAATATTTTTAATTTTTAATATCATCATTTAGAGGAAGAGTTCTAATTGTGGTGTTCAAAAGAAAGGTTTTTTAAAGAGTAAACGAGTTTTTTTAATTTTATTTTTTAGATAAACAACAAACAATCAACAACCGACACACATCAACATCTTCAAAACAATTTATTCCTCCCGGTGATTGCTCTATTGAATACCCTTCTACATCTACTACATTTTCTTCAACATTTTGTTTTGGACAAGTTCTACTTTTTTTTAATTCAACAAAGCAAGACTGTGTTTGAATTTCTGTCTATTCTCCTCAAAACAATTATTTTGGCCTGGTTAGTAAATTATTTTTGGGCATAACCTTTGTTCTATTTGGTCTAAAATTCTGAAATTTTGTTTAGAAACTAGGAATCCAGCTGGCTAACCCCTCATAAATTTTCAGATTTTTTTGGTTTTATATTTCAAAAGTTCTGGTCAAAAATATCAGAATTTTTTGTATTTTTTGATTATAACCTATTAATTGCCTAAAAATTCTGAAATTTTCATATTTTAAAAATTATATTTTTAAAGGAAATATTTTTTAGATATACGTGTTTTTTTGTCTACATACAAATTCAAACAACAATTTATTTTTTTATTATTGGCAAGAAACCATAGCAACCAAAAAAGAATATTTAAATGAACACAAATTGGTTGGTTCTCAATGAAGAATTATTTGAAAAGGGTAAGTAAGTGAGTGTCTTTTTTTAAATTTATTTATTAAACTCTCAACCTTATTTTTAAAGCTTTGAGAAAAGGGTAGGGGAAGTTAGGGAAGGGGGGAAAGACTTGAGTTTTCTTGGCAAATAATTTTTTCTGAATTTTTTTTTGGAATTTTTTTTTTAATTTTCAATTTTTAAAGATAAATACTACTCTCTACTACACTAAATATTAAATGACAACATCAGCAACAGAATCAAAAAGTTACCCAATCGATGATTGTTTTGGTAAAAGCATTGGAAGAGAAAATTTGGATAAACTAACTTCTTTAAATCTTAATGAAGACAGTGGTGGAGATGGTGAAATGATTACTTTTGTTGAATTTATTAGAGGTCAAAAGAAGAAGAAAAATGATGGAATTCTTAGAAATGAGGCTTTTGAAAGTTTGTTTTTTTAATTATTTTGATTTAAATGAGTTTCTGGAAAGGAAGGGAAATTTTGTTTTAATTTTTGGTATATAAGGAAATAATTAGCAAAAGTTAGCATGATCGCCTGTGGTTAAGTTGGTAGTGTCACAGCATTTGTGTGTTGAAGGGCATGGTTCGATATCCTTTAAGAATTCTCGTTTTTATTTTTCATCAAATAATTATTTTCTATTAAGATTTGAGGCCAATTGATGAAGATGACCCTTCAGACAATTTTTTTGACGTTGCTTTGGATACAGCACGTGTCCCTGAAGATCCAGTTTCGACCTTTGCAGAAGGGAGGAGCAAAAGTTATATGGTTAATTTGTCCGAAAATGAAGGTTTTTTTTGAATAATTTGTTTGAAGTTTTTTCAAAAAAATTTTTTTTAAAGATTCAAAAGAAAGAAATCAACCAAGAAACCACTCCTTTTCTCAAACGGCCGCTTCATTTGGACAATCACTTTGTTTGACAGTTGGTGAACACACTCGATGGTTGGGCGTTCCTCGCAGAGACAGTCAAGAATCAGCAGCTTATGGGTGTGAAACTTTGGGAGAGAAGGAAGTGAAAAATGAGACTACTAATGCAACAATGGTATTTTTTAATTTATTACCTTAGTCCAAACTTCCTTAAGTCAAACTTGCGAGTCTAAGTAAGAAGCTAGTTTTTTTTTTATTTACGTATTTATTGTGTATAAATTAAATTAGGTTACAAATAAATAAAAAGATCAATTATTTTCATTCATTGTCAGAAGTTCGGTAACGCTAGAATGCCCCCAGTCACTAGCCAATTCTTTAGCACTCTTCCCCTTGTTATTCTTAACATCCAAAACAGCACCATTATCCAGCAAAAGCTTGCAAACATCGTCATTTCCCGCTTGTGCTGCGAACATTAAAGGAGTCCATCCATGTTTATTCTTGTAGTTGACCAATTCCTTATCATTTTGTATATATTCCTAGAAAAAAAATAAATTATTTGGGAGATATTTTAAAATTAAATAACCTCAACAAGTGCATAATTGCCAATAGAAGCGGCCGTGCAAATATCCATTTTTTGATTAGTCCAATTAGGAGGATTAAAAGGCAAAGCTTTAAAATTACTTACGAATGAACGATCAACTTTATTTTTGTTAAAGAAATTCGACATTTTTAGATTATTTATCTGAAAAATTTAATTTAAAAAATATGAAATGGTAAACACAAAGGGGTTTTGAATAGTGAATGGGTTATGAAATGGTTGAATAGAGATTTTGGCAGTATATATATATTATATTTATTTGTAGGAGGAGTTACCCCATTCAATTAAAAATTTAAGTTTAAAAAAAGAGTTATAATTTCAAAAAATTGGCGAGCGGCAAAGTTTTGAAATAAGAGGCATTTTGGAAAGCATAGGCAAATGATTGCCAGATGCGAATTCCTTTGTAGGGAAGATCCTTTTTCCTTTTTTTTCTCATACATACGTTCTGTATTCAAATAATCCTCTTGAGAAGAATTAAAAATTCAAATTTAAAAAATTATGGGAGATATTGTGGGGTTAAGGCGATATTGAAGTCTTATCTTTAACAAAAAAAATTTTCTTTTCAGCAAGACACTCCTCAACACCAAGAGGAAAAACAACAAGAAGATGGACGCTTAATGGTTTTCAAACGAAGTGGTGCTTCTACAACAATTTTATTCTCCCGGATTTTCTGCTGTCTAAGAAGAGCTGTTGATGTAAACAACAATTTTGGATTAAAAGAAAAAAGATGTGAGGTTTTTATTAATGACAACAATGAGAATAAAGAACAAACTAATCAACATTCAAAATTATATTCGTGGTAAGATGCCTAAAATGTATATTCTGTGTTTTGTTGTATAAAGTGTTGTGTTTTGTACAAGTTTTTGAACCCAAACTTTTGCACAAACCAGACTCAAACTTTCGTACTCAACCTTACTGGAATTTAAATAAATGGGACAGTCGGATTTAGAGAAATAATAAAAAAGAAATAGTGCAGGCAGAGAAAAAAATTAAATTAATAAATGACACTTCATCCCTAAAGTTAGAGAAATATAAAGAAGAAATAGTGTAGTTAGAGAAAAAAAATTTACTCAAAATTATGGACATTTCAGTGCTGGATGTTGAGAGCCAACTGGCTATGGTAAATATCAAAAACAATTATCGATTAGTATTGATTTTTTATAAATTCCAAATTTTACAAGGTTAGGAATATCAACTTTATCGATTGATATCGATTTATTGATTTTTTATTGATTTATTGCAAAATATAAATATTACAAGTTTTGGAATATCGATTTTATTGATCGATATTGATTTATTGATTTTTTATCGATTTTTTGAAAAATAGAAATTTTACTAGTTTTGGAGTATCGATTTTATTGATCGATGTTGAAATGGAACATAGGGAAAGTCGGACAAAATGGAACATAGGGAAAGTCGGACAAAATGGAACATAGGGAAAGTCGGACAAAATGGAACATAGGGAAAGTCGGACAAAATGGAACATAGGGAAAGTCGGACAAAATGGAACATAGGGAAGGTCGGACAAAATTGAACATAGGGAAAGTCGGACAAAATGGAACATAGGGAAAGTCGGACAAAATGGAACATAGGGAAAGTCGGACAAAATGGAACATAGGGAAAGTCGGACAAAATGGAACATAGGGAAAGTCGGACAAAATGGAACATAGGGAAAGTCGGACAAAATGGAACATAGGGAAAGTCGGACAAAATGGAACATAGGGAAAGTCGGACAAAATGGAACATAGGTAAAGTCGGACGAAATGGAACATATGGAAAGTCGGACAAAATGGAACATAGGGAAAGTCGGACAAAATGGAACAACTTTGGGGATGAAATGTCATTTATTAATTTTTTAAAGGGATATACGAGAAGAACAACAAAAAGATCCGAAAGAGTTCCTCTGGCAAGGACTTGTAGGAGAGACACGAGTAAAAGAACCAGGACAACTTGCAGGAAATCCTTTCCAAATTGAAAGTTGCTTAGTAAGTTTTTCTGTTATTTTTTAATGTTAATTTAATTTTAAAGAATTGCACTCTCGTAATACTCGACCAGACAGCTTCTATAACAATTGATGATTGCCGTGATTGTTTAATTATTTGTGGGCCTTGTAAAGGAAGGTTTTCTTTGTTTTTTTCTAATTAAAAATCTATTTCTTCTTCAGTCTTTTCCTCAGAGATTGCAAAAATTTGTTAATTTTGGCTATTTGTCAACAATTTAGAACTCGGGATTGTCGACATTTAAATGCTCATTTATTTTGTACAACTTGCCCTACAATTGAAGAGACTGATTTGGAAGTAGCTCCCTTGTTGTTAAATTATTGTGGATTACAAAGTTTGAAATTTTTTAATTAGAAAAAGTTTTCCTATATCTAGTAGGACGGCCGGTCATTCTATTTTCCAATCATTTTTCGAAGGGTTGTTCTTTTAGAGAGGGCCATTCAAAGGGAAGTGACCGTTATTAGAGAGGGCCCTTTAAATGGAGGGAGGCTATCCAAAGGAGAAAATTTTTCAGTCACCTTCTATTAGAGAGGACAATTCAAAGGGAGGAGGACATTCTATTTTCAATCATATTCCAAAGGACCATTTTATTAGAGAGGGGGCCATTCAATTATAAATTTATTTTTTTTCTAGCTCAAATGCACGCAGCAGGAATTAGCCCATTTTCGAATAGATGGAATCAAGTTTTCTTTAAATTTAATTTTTTTAATTCAATAATTTTAAAAGGTCCATAATTTCACTCCAGATTCTGGCAAATGCAATGTTCGTCAAAATTTAAATCCAAAAATTACAAATTCCTTCAATTCGCATTTAATACAAAAATTGGAACATTTTTTATTTAATTCAAAAAATTGGCAATTTTCTATGGGAAATAAAAGGGAATCAAAACTTTTTGTTGCTGGATTGGGAATTAAAAAAGGAGGAGGAGAAGGACAACAAAATGGAGAGGTTTGGAATTAGAATTTTTTAAATCGAAAAAATTAAAAAAATTTTTTGAAAAATTTCTAGACCTTCCAAAAAATTTTTTAAACTTGTAAAAGCTCATAAAATCTCCAAAAAATTTCTAAATTCCCCACAAAAATTTTTTTTCAGGAAGAAAAATCCCTTTTATTAATCCAACCACCGCCAACTGAAAACTCTTCAGAATCTGGAGGAGGAATGAGATTTTATGCGGAATCAATAGAAATTACAAAAGAATTGATAAATTTTGAAGGAATTAAATTAGCAGCAATGCATGATATTGATATGAAACAAGGAGAATGGGAAAATATTATTTGTGGAAAAAAAGAAAATAATAATTTGAAGAATATTATTGGAAATAAATCAAGTTTGTTTTTTTTAATTATTTTTTTTTGAAAAATAGGAAAGGGGGAGGTACAAAATTTCTTAGAAAATAGGGTAGGGGGCACACCTGGGTTTTTCTTATAAACCGAAAATTTCAAAAAATTCTAAATTTTCCCCCTTTTTAAAGGAAAAATTGTGGCACTTGAAATTTATGGACCCAAAGGATCTCAAACTAAAATAGAAGAAATATGTCAACAAAAAGAAAGGAAAGCTACAAATGCAAGATTGGTGGATTCTGAACATATGGAAAATTGTAGAAAGCAGTTATATAGATTATGTGAAATTAGACAGAGTATTTAAATTGAAAATTATTTTTTTTGTAAAATAAAAAGAATAAAATATTAATATTTCAAAAAAGAATTCTGATTAAAAGATAGAGAAAGGAAGAGCTTAAAATTTAAAAAATTTCAGAAATGGGAAGTGGTTAAAACGAGCAACGCATTTTTTAAGTAGAATAATTTTTTCTTAGAAAATGGGAAGGAGAGGGGGACGACGGGCTTTCTTATGAACCTTTTTAATTTTAAAAACCCACCCAAAGATTTTTTAAAAAATAATTTTTTATTCTTTAATTAGAATTAAAATTAAAAAATCACTCACCAAAAACATGAGAGAGAAAAATTTTAAGAATAAAAACAAAACTTTTAAGTTTCATTGCTTGTTTATAATTTGTGTCCTGTATATCTTGAGAATATTTAATTTATTTAAGTCAATCATCTTCGTCGTCAGGCTGTTGCGATTCCTTCATTTTGCGCAAAAACATCCCTTCATTATAATGTTGTCGACGTTTCTTATCAAATTCTCGTTTGTGAGCTGAAAATAAAACAGGAAATTATTTAAAATTTTTTTTAAGGTTTTTAAAAATTTTTAGAAAATTTTAAAAAGATTTTTAAATCGAAAAAAAATCAAAAAACTAAAATAAAAGTCGAAGAAAAAATAACTTCAATGGGGGGGACTCGAACCACCATCTCCTGCCCTTCGAAACCTAGGCACAACCAACTACACCATACAGTCACTTATCAGATTTATTTAATTTAGTTACTAAATATTTAACTAAAAATATCAAAAATTAAATACCCAATTGTTCCTCAGTAAGCACCGCATCATCATCGTCCTCATCTTCTCCCGATCCAGGAGGATCTAGCACCTTAGGTTTAGTCCCAGCTCCCTCAGAAATACATTTACGCAATTCATCGGCATCAACAGCACCAGCAAGAGAAACTCTTCTTGGACGTCCAGTCCCTCCACCAGAAGAAAGTTCTTCGCCTTCGCTGTCACTATAACCAGCATTATATGGAGTTTTTGGCTCATCAATCTATTTAAAATATTTTTTTAATAATAAAAACGGGATTAAAAAACCTTCATATGTCCATAGTCCTTATTTGGTGGATGATGCGTTGCCAAAATATTCATCTGAAAATTAAAAATTGAAGTTTAAATCAAAATTTTAAGGTTGGAAAAGCGAAAAGGAAAAGGGTTTACAGACCAAACAGGAAATCTTCCTAGGATCTTGGTTCAGAAAATTCTATCTATGGCCTGTTTAGCCTGTTTAAAACCTCAGGAAACTTAAGGGGTAAAGCAAAAGTTTAGCCAACATGATGGAATCTAACTCGAGTAAAAATCAAACCAGCAGTTATTGTTAGATTCACCACGCTAAAGTTATTCATTCCCCCACACTAGAATTCCTTAAAAAATTAGTACAAGTCAAAACCCTAAATTCTCAACCAAAAAATTCACCGGAACCTAAAGCTTTTCAAGGCCTCCCTAGCTTTTACAAATAAAAAACCTCGTCAAATCGCGCCTTCTGACTTTCATCGCTTTGAATCCTCTCTCTATGTTCACCAACAACTTGTTCCTCCATAGGTTGGGTCAAATCATCAACAGAAGTTTGTTTGTTGTTAATTTTTAAAATTGACTTTTTTGGTTTCATTTTCAAAAATTCTGTCGGATTAAGCGAAGTTTGTGGACATTCTTCTTCTCCATCTTCCATTAAATCTTCACAATTATCTGCAGAATTAGCACCATTTGCTGATTTACTGGAGGTCATTTTTAATTTTTTTTTCTAAAAATTGATTTAAAAAATAATTATTTTTGAGAAAAGAAATAAAAAAACGTTCTCAACGTGTGAACAAAAAAATTTCAAAAAAATTTTTTAAAATTTATCGCAAAAAAATTCAAAAATACTCTATCGTCTCTAGGGAAATTTTATAAAAAACACACAATTTTTACACATAAATTGAATTAACAAAACTCTTTCACATATTTACTAGTCAATATTGTCGTTAAAGCTTTCATTTTTTGTTGTTAAAAATGAAAAATGGCTAAAAAAGAATTTTTCTTTTCTTCTCGGACAATTTAACATTATTCGTTAAGCTGCTAATGACTAGTGGGGAAGGTTTGGGGGAAGCTGTGCGCCAAAAGAAAAAATTTTTTGAACGCCAAAATTTTTTAAACATCAACGAATTCGGAAAATTAGAAAATTTGAGGGTCAAAAAATTTTTTTAAACAGTTTGAAAAACTCCTAGTCAAGAGAAAAAAAAACTAAACGAAAAATAAGTCAGATAAATTGGCGCACAGCTCAACAATTTGGTAGGAGGAATGTTTTCTCTCTGACGTGCTTTTCTTTTCATTTTCTCGTTTTATGAGTTTTTCTAAAAGCTTGTCATCCGTTCTTCTCGTTAAAAAACTTAAAAATAGCTAAAACCAAAATATCCTTTTTCAATTAGAAGAGAAAAGATTCATTTTTGGACTCCAAAAAATAGAAAGAAAACACAAAAATGAGTGACATTTTGAGGCAAAAAATTGAAAATGGCTAAAAAAATAAACTTGGTGAATTCTTCGGCCCAATTGCAGAACGATAAGTACCGTTGATGATGCTAAGTTCCATCAACTGCTTACGCTTCAGCTCATCAATTCCATTGTTCTAAAAACAAAATAAAAATTATTGAAAGTAAAAGACAAAAGAACCGTTGGAACAAGTAGCTTTTTGACTCTCCCAACAGCCTTCTCAAGTTTAGAACGGGCACGTTTCTCAGTATCCTCACATTGAATGAGAATGTGTAAGTTGTCCTCAAGATGCTCCCAATTTGGCTTTCCACGATTTGCCTCTTCCTTAAAGATTAAAAATGTGAAAAGAAAAATCGTCAATTAAAACCTTTTTAGTATCGCGCAATGATCCACGACCACGAACCACAATCTTGCAACCAGTCTCATGCTCCAATTGCTTAGCAAATGACAGCTGAATCAACTACCCAAAAAGTGATACTGTTGCTTCCATAGAAAAATTCTAAAAAATGGTCAAAACCCCTCACCTCCCTCCAAACAATTATCGGATCAACTTAGGAAACTTATGTGCGAACAAAACTTGTGGGCTAAATAAAATAAAAAAACAAACTATTCTTTATCTGCCGCTCTTGTTTTTTGTTGCTGGACATGTTGGAGAAGGCTGGCACTGCTGAAGAGTTTGACACTACTAAAAAGCTAAAATGGGTTTGTTTAGTTAAAGACAAAAAACTCCGCACATTTGCCAAAGGAACCCAAACATCTGCCAGAAGAACTTCGAACAAATTGCCGAAGCAACTGCCGAAAAATTCCCCCGAACAAATGACGGGACATTCCTTCGAACAAAAGCCAGAAACAGACACGAAAACAAACAGAACTCCGCACATTTGCCAAAGGAACCCAAACATCTGCCAGAAGAACTTCGAACAAATTGCCGAAGCAACTGCCGAAAAATTCCCCCGAACAAATGACGGGACATTCCTTCGAACAAAAGCCAGAAACAGACACGAAAACAAACAGAACTCCGCACATTTGCCAAAGGAACCCAAACATCTGCCAGAAGAACTTCGAACAAATTGCCGAAGCAACTGCCGAAAAATTCCCCCGAACAAATGACGGGACATTCCTTCGAAAAAAGCCAGAAACAGACACGAAAACAAACAGAACTCCGCACATTTGCCAAAGGAACCCAAACATCTGCCAGAAGAACTTCGAACAAATTGCCGAAGCAACTGCCGAAAAATTCCCCCGAACAAATGACGGGACATTCCTTCGAACAAAAGCCAGAAACAGACACGAAAACAAACAGAACTCCGCACATTTGCCAAAGGAACCCAAACATCTGCCAGAAGAACTTCGAACAAATTGCCGAAGCAACTGCCGAAAAATTCCCCCGAACAAATGACGGGACATTCCTTCGAACAAAAGCCAGAAACAGACACGAAAACAAACAGAACTCCGCACATTTGCCAAAGGAACCCAAACATCTGCCAGAAGAACTTCGAACAAATTGCCGAAGCAACTGCCGAAAAATTCCCCCGAACAAATGACGGGACATCCCTTCGAACAAAAGCCAGAAACAGACACGAAAACAGACAGAACTCCGCACATTTGCCAAAGGAACTCAAACACTTGCCAAAAGAATTCCAAACAATTGCCGAAACAAAGCCGGAAGATCCCCTTGCACAAATGACGGAACATTCCTTCGAACAAAAGCCGGAACATTCCATCACACAAATAACAAACAGAATTTAAGGGTAAACCAAGGTCCTTTCTGATTGATATAATTTGTCAAAGATAAACCAAAAAGAAAAGTAACAAAAATAAGGGGAACCCCAAACCTTGATTTACCCAAACCTCATACACATACAAACAGAACCCCACACAAAACTAACGCTCTCCACCAAAAGCATATTGTTGAAGCGAGATGCAGCTGACCATGTTGATTGGAGTTGAACATGTTGATTGGAGGCACTAAATTAAAAAATAGAATACATAAATTAAATTAAAAAAACCCGACAAGTTTTGTTCGCAAATTTTAAACTACAAAATGAATCTAAAAAGGTATGCCCTATTCCACGATTCGGGGGCCAACTCGCAAGCTCAACCTGACAACGCTCCAAAAAAATATTTGTTGCATCTCAGTTGTTGCTGTGCTAAAAAAGATATTAAAAGATATAAAAATGTGATCAAAAAACACATTTTAAAGTTAACAAAAAAAAAACAAAAAAATAATTAAAACATTTATTTAAATTATACTTAAATTAAATTATGCTTACAATTAAGGCGCTTAATTATTTATTTAGAATTAAAACTTAACTTATTTTTAGATGCCTATTAAATTATATATTTTTAAATAGGGAATAGGTGGGAGAGAGAGAGAATTATATAATTTAATAAGAAAATGACAAAATAATAGGCAGCAACAACAATAAGATAAAATAGATGCCAAATTTTCTTTTAAGAGGGGCTTAAACAAAAAGTTTAAAAAAATTCTTTGGAGCGTCACAAATTTTAAATTTCATCTCCCATTCAAAAGATATCTCCCAAACTTTCTCAAGTTCAAAAAAACTCCAAAAAAATTTTCAAAACTTTTTGCTGAAGAGGATGGAAGAGAGGAGATAAGAGACAATTTTAAGCGCTAGAGAATATAACAATATTATTTATCTTTGAAAACCTTCTTTTTTTAAAAGCAATCAGCAATTCCTCCTCTTCATTTTTAGGGACTAGGCAAAGGCGAACCAAAGAATGGATGATTGTTGCTGTGCGAATGAGTAGTAGCCGACGAGACAAATGGCGGCGGCGAAATCGGCAAATGCATGTGAGAAAGCATAGAAAGCGGAGTGAGTCGAGGAATGCCTTAAAGAATACGATAACAAATTGAAAATGGCTAAAGAAACAAACTTGGTGGATTCTTCGGCCCAATTGCAGAACGATAAGTACCGTTGATGATGCTAAGTTCCATCAACTGCTTACGCTTCAGCTCATCAATTCCATTGTTCTAAAAACAAAATAAAAATTATTGAAAGTAAAAGACAAAAAGAACCGTTGGAACAAGTAGCTTCTTGACCCTCCCAACAGCCTTCTCAAGTTTAGAACGGGCACGTTTCTCAGTATCCTCACATTGAATGAGAATGTGTAAGTTGTCCTCAAGATGCTCCCAATTTGGCTTTCCACGATTTGCCTCTTCCTCAAAATTAAAAATGTGAAAAGAGAAGTCCTCAATTAAAACCTTTTTAGTATCGCGCAATGATCCACGACCACGAACCATAATCTTGCAACCAGTCTCATGCTCCAATTGCTTAGCAGTCATACCACGCGGACCAAGAATGCGACCAACAAAGTTGAACTTAAAATTAAGCTAACAAAAGAATTATGATTTTTGAAATTGGGAAAAAATAATGTTAGAAATTTTTTATGAAGCCAAAATGACTTTAAAATGTGTTACACACTCTTAAATAAGAAATAGAAATTGTTACCCATCAGTGGGATCCGAACCCACAACCTTCAACCAGTGAGAATCCAAACACTACCGAGTTCACCAACGAGGACATTAGTGAGGTTGTAGGTTCGAACCCGACCAATGGTCATGAATATACATTTTAGGGTTCATGAAGTAAAATTGAAGAAACGAGACCGTGCCCAGTCTTTCAAGATCAATTACGGACCCTTTTTAAAAGGGATTGCGCCTCCTATCTAGTTAAAATTACCTCCGGATGTTCCTTGGTTGGCACATAAACCTTCTCCTGCAAAGTAACAATATCCTCATGAGACTCCAGCTCAGGCAATTTTGGCAAATCGTCGTCAAAATTACACTGGAAAAGCTGAGCACGAACGCGTGCAATCTCTAAAAGTGATTAGAATGTAAAGAGAAATTGAAAGTCAAAACATACCAAGATCTATTAAGCGGTCAGTATGTTTAAAATGATTGGGAAATGCCGAAATCGTGCTCTTCTCGTGGATTAATTGCGCGAGATAATCCATTATATAATAAGCAAAAGTGTGTAGAATAAAAAATATAAGTTTTAACGGTCAATTAAATTACTCTGAAATTGAGAAAATCGTTTAAAGTTAAGCGGGGAAGGAAGAAAAGATTTCAGAAATTTGACAAGTCGAACAACCTTATCCTTCTCTAATTGTACTTAAACAAGGAAAGAATCGATAAAACTCATCAATAAATCAATAACTGACCTTTAAATGATAAACAAAGAAAAAGAATCGTTAAAAAAGATTAAAGAAAAAATTTTTGGATTAAAAAATTTAAACTAAAAATTCCCGCATTCGACACTTTTTGGGATCAAATGTCATTTTCTCTTTTCTGTTTTTCTCTTCCAACACTCTCCACTTTGTGTTGTCTCTCACCCACATTTGGGATTTAATGTCATTTTCTTTTTTCTCTTTTTCTCTTCCAACTCTCTTCAATTAGCATTGTCTCTCACCAAAATTACTCACCAAAACGGAAAATTTTAAAGAAAAATTTCCTCGTTTAGGCCATAAAATTTAATGTTGTTTTTTTAATTTTTATGATAACACGTTGCATAAATTTCTCTCAATCTTTAGAATTTTATGAGAAATCATTCTCATTGTTGGCCAGCAAAATTTTTAAAATTTGTTTCCTCATTTTTGTCAATTTTTACACAATTTTTAATGGATATTGATGCTCAACTTCCTCCAAATTTTGAGTAAGTCTCTTTTAATTAATTTAGAAAAATCTTTCCAAATTTTAGATGGTACGAAGATCAAATTGCTGGCCATCATCCCTCCACAGTCAGAAATGGAGTAAGACAAATTGGTTTGTTTTAAAGACTTTTCCCCTTGTTAAAAATTTATTTTTCAGGAATACTTAAAGAACGAGGCAAAAAACACATTATTTTAAAATTGGTGCAGCCTGGGGATCGTGGCGAAAGAGAGGTTAAAAATTTTTAAAAAATATTCTAGAAATTTTTTAAATTAAAGGTCGCCTTCTATAGTCGAATTAAACTTGCAGTTTCCCAAAAGCAGAAAAATGATGTCCAAAAGAATGCCCAAAAGAATGACAAAAATGAAGATAAAAATGCCTCCTTACTTTTTGAATTGGCCAAATTTTTGCCTAAGTTCTATGGTTGTCGGAGCATTAAACTCTACGAGAAAGGTGCAGAAAACTTTAAAAATAAGAGTCAAGATCGTTAAAAATCGAAGAAAAATTTAGATTCTCCAAAAGAATTTCTTCAACTTGAAGGTTATTTTAATTTTTCTAAGGGAAAATTAAAAAAAATTTTTTTAAAGATATTACTTATCCATTCGAAAAGCCCTGTATTATGGACATAAAAATTGGCAAAGTTACTTGTAAGGCTTGAAATATTTTTTAAAAAATTTAAAATTAATTTTTAGACGATCCAGACGCAACCGAAGAAAAAAGAATAAAAGAACAATCAAAATGTCCTTTCCAGGAAATTTTGGGGTTTAGAATTCTTGGTTATAGGGTTTGAAATTTTTCTTTTCTTAATATTATTTATAAAGAATTTTTTTAGATTCATACAGAAACAGAATTTTACAGCAAGGATCGAGTATGGGGAAGGGAGAGAACTTTGGAAAATTTACAGCAAGGTTAATTTGTTTTTTTTTAATAGAAATTCTTTGAACGGCCTATTGTGAGAAATAAAATATTAAAAACCCTAAACTGGCACTCCAATATTTTTCGAGGTTCTTAGGGGTCTATGGTTCGAATTCCATTTGGTGGTCAATATTTCTACGAAAAAACTTTGGGTCAATAGGGGAATTAAAATTAAAATAATTTTTAACTTAATTTAACCATTTTAAGCTTTTGAAGAATACTTAATCCAAGCCCGCCCTGTCCAAGCTTCAGACATTTTGGACAGATTTATTGAACGTCTCAAATCAATCCAAGACTGGTTTTTACAACAAAAGATGCTTCATTTTTATGCTTCTTCTCTTCTTTTTGTATATGAAGGACATAGCCAATTACCCTCAATAGTTGATGTTCGAATGATTGATTTTTCACATGTTTTTTCAGTGGAAAGTAAATCCCAACTAGATGAAAATTATATTCATGGTTTGCTTAAAATTATTGAAATTTTTCAAAAAATACGAAACGAGTATGATCAGAAAAATGAAAATTAGAGGAAGATGAGGTTAAAAAAGATTTAAAAATATTTTAGAATAGAGATAGGAAAAATCGCGTTTCTGGGATCACATAACTGGATTGAGTTTCAAAAGATTAATGAGAGGGATCCCGCGGGATTAATCCTTGAATCCCAATAATCCCAGTCGTCGCTTAGAACCCGCGATTCCGGAACGGAATTTCTTAAAATCCCGTACAGGATCCCTCCAGTGCCGTCTCTATTTTAGAATTTGTTTTATATACTATTTGTGAATTTGTTTAATATATATCCTAACTAGGGTTGCCAAAATGGACCGACTCGGACCGAAAGATCGAGTCATGCCTCGATGTTTGGCCCGAAAAAGTCTCGTACCGGCCCGACTCGATAAATTTGGGCCCGAAAAAGACTCGTTCCGGCCCGACTCGATAAAGTTAGGCCCGAAAGTGACTCGTACCGGCCCGACTCGATAAAAACAGGCCCGAAAAAAATTGTCTCGGAAAAAGTCGGCCCGACTCGAACAAGACTCGGTAATATTTTTACCAGATTTGTGCACAAAAATGGGAGAAATATGGCTCCTTGCCTTCCAAAATTCGGAAAATTTTCGCCTGCGGCGCTGAAAAAAGAAGAAATTTGGTTTCCTGACTTTCCAGTAAGCCCTTATCTAAATCCGAATAGTTCAATCATGGTACACTGGGATTTTATTAAGGGATTTGGTGATTAAGCACGATATCACTTAAATCTTGCGTTATCCTTCAAATCTCCGATATCCATTCAAATCTCTTCAATCCTTTTAAATCCCATTACAATATAGCACCTTAATTATCTGATATGCGATCCTGATCCCCTTAATTATCTGATCTCCTTTAATAAAACCAAATCTAGCAATATCTCACACCAATCCTCCGATCATTTAAATCACCTTAATCCCTCAAATCCACTGATATCCATTTCAATTCTCTTCAGCCCTTCCTTTACCTTCCAGATCCATCGATATACCTTTTAATTCACAGATATCCCTCCAAATCCACTAATTATTTTTAAATAAATCTTTTAAAAAAAGACTCGAAAATGTCTCGATGCCCGACTCGATAAAGTCAGGCCCGAAAGTGACTCGTTCCGGCCCGACTCGATAAAGTAAGGCCCGAAAAAGACTCGTATCGGCCCGACTCGATAAAGTAAGGCCCGAAAAAGACTCGTACCGGCCCGACTCGATAAAAACATGCCCGAAAAAAAATGCCTCGACCGTCGGCCCGACTCGAAAACGGCAACCCTAATCCTAACACTCACACCCCTCTCAAAATTTTTTCTTGTGCTGTTTTGACCGGTACGAAAATTGTTACTAAATTTTGAATTGGAATACTTTCAATTTATTTCCAAAAAAACTTTTCTTCAAAAATTTTCGTACTGGGCCCAATATTTTTTTAAATTTTAATTATATTTGTACCAAAATACTCATTCCCTGGCCATTCACTTAAAAATTAATTTAATTTAAAATCTGCTGGGTAAATTATTTTAATTATTTTTTTTATTCCCTTGAATTTACCCAGCACTATTTTTTGTTATAGTTATTTTTTGAGGTTTTCAAACCTTATCCATATAAAATAAATTTTTATTCGGTGACAACTATTTTCAATCGAAAAAGATAAGATAAATTATAGGTAAGCAGGGGTAAAATTAAATTTTTTTTTGTAAAAAATAGGCGGAAGAACAGCTAATTTTTCTTTTGTTATTCCAAATCTCGTTATCTTCATTAAAAGCTTACAGCCTATTTAACAAAAAAAATGAAAGGATGCGTGTAAAGGTAAAATGTTAATTTTCAAATGAAAAAAGAATCTTTAAAATCAAAAATAGAGTTGGACGCGACCGGTCAATTTTTCCCCTTGGCGGGTCAAATAGAGAAAAAAGATCTTTTTGAGCCACCACAGGGAAAGATTAACCGGACGTGTCCAACGCTAATTAAAAGGAAAAAAATATCAAAAAACAAAAAAATATTTGGGATCTATTCAAAATTAAAATAAACCTCCCTCACTCTCGAGGCTCTCCTTCAAACATATTATCAAAATTTTCGAGATCATACGTTAAAACACCGCTAACAATACATGGATCCGTCTTTTTTGTTTATTCCAATAAGTGAATCAGCTTTGTTGTACATTTCTTCTTTCAACGAAATTACAATTAATTGAATATCTGCTTTAGAACGTTCACTAATGTATTTGACAACCTTTTTTAAAAAAATTAATAATGAAATATTTTAATAAAAAATTTTTTTTTAAATCGGTCATTTCCCCGAACATTTTTTGTTGCTGTAGTCAGAAAAATTCACGGTTTCCTAAGTCATGGGCAAAATAATTTTTTAAAACGAAATTAAAGTTAATCACAAATCGCTTAATCCAGCATCAACTACCCCTTTCTCCCAGAAACCTCCAACATTTCATTTGTTGGTGTAGTCGGAAAAATTTAAGTTCGTATGTCCGAGGCCATGGGTTCGAACCCCATCCGGGTAAAATAATTTTTTAAATCGGAATTAAAACAAAATTTGTTCAATTCTTTTCCAAAATATTTCTAATGATAAAAAATAATTTTTAAAAAACCTTTGCAATATTTGTATTATCAAGTGCAGCATCAACTTCATCCAAAACAAAGAAAGGGGATGGATTGCTTGAATGAATAGCAAACAAAAGAGCCAATGCAGCAACAGTCTTCTCTCCACCGCTAAGATTATCCATTGGCCTATATCGTTTTCCAGGTGCAATACAATTATAATTAATTCCATCCAGATAAGGCTCTTCTGTATTTGCTGGTCCCAAATATGCCTGGGCACTTTCGTTTTGACTTAATGCCTAGAAAAATTTTTTTGAGTAAATAATAAAAAAAATTAAAAAAATTACGTCATATTTCCCATATTCCGATATGGACAGAAAATATGTCATTTGAAAGAGCTCAACGATCGGAGTCGAACGACAACAAAATTAAGTTTGGGACTAACCAATATGCCGAATTATGGCCTCATAATGGTCAAATCAAGCTGATTTTAGGTTCATTCGACTCCTTATCTCACCGAGCTCCTTCAAATGACATATCGTCTGTCCGAATCGGAGTATGGGAGATATGAGGAATTTTTCCAAATAATATAAATAAACCTTATAAACTTCATCAATTCGATTAGCCACAGGTTCAAAAAAATCTTGAAAACGTTTTAACCGCTCCGTCTTAACTTTCTCGAAAGCCCTTCTAGCTGATTGTGCCTTCTTTCGACCTTCATCCAATTTTGCCAAATTTTCATTTTCTCGTTCTTTTACTTTATCAATACGTTGATCCAACTTTGCACTAGGTGCAACCATTTTAGAAAGTTTTTCTTCTGTTTCAGCTGCTGATTTGGTTAATTCATCTAATAATGCATTAATTTCTGTATCTGATACCAACTGAAAAAGCAACTTTTTTTCTCATTATTTAATTTAAAAAACCTTTTTGACAGAATCCCTAAGATCTCTATAATCAATTTCAATTTCTTCAGCAGCCTCCAAACTTTGCGAATGATTTAATGAAGTAGATTGGGAATCATCAGCTAAATAATTTTTAAATTTGACCGTTTTGGTATAGGCGGGCATCATTTATTTTTGGAACTGAAGGTAATTTGAGACAACTAAATATATGGGGGACTGGATGAACTTGGACTACCTTTTGAACCTTGGGATTATCTTTGGAAAAAGCCTTTGGCACTGTACTGAAAAATTCTACGTATAATGAGGTGTATCTTAAATATTAGGTATCGTTTATGTAGCTACCCCACCTTGAATCCAGCACAAATTTTAAAACCCTAAAATTGAGGTGTAACGGTCAGACTTATTGAAAACCCAAAAATTTCAAAAAAAATCACAAACCTGACAAATCAGAATTAAGCATAATTTGATTAAGAGATCCACTAATTAAAGGAATTTTAATAGACGATAATTTGCATTGATGAAGAAGTGAATGACGTTTTTCGGCTCTTCGATTCCTTTCTTGTTGTTTTTGAACTAAACTACGTTCAATTGCATGTAACTCCTTTAAAAAAATTTTTACACGTCCACTCTATTGTTGTCAGGGAGGTAACGGGTTAAGAAAATGTTTGGGTTTCGAGTCTGAAAAGGATCGGGTTTCAAGTCGAGTCGGTTAGATGGATTAAGAGGGAAAAAGTCCAGTTTTTTTCCAGAGAAGTATAGTACAGGTTTCAGATAACCCGTGACATCCCTCCTTCACAACTTACTCTATCCATTTCAGCATTTTGTATTTTTGCATCTTTCACTTCCTTATCTGCCTTTGCAGCTTCTTCTCTTTTACTTTCCACTTCCTTTTTTGCTTCTTTTAATTTATTTTCCAAGTCTTTATAATGTTCTTCAATATCCTTAAAATCTTCTTCTGCTTTTTCCTTTTCAGCTCTAACTACATTTAAACGTTCTTCCTCTTTTCTAACATTTGCTAGAAAATTTCAAAAAAAAATTTTTAATAAAAAAAATCTCTCTCGAAAAAACCTTGCCTATCTTCACCACGAAGATATTCAAGTTCATAATTTAAACGTTCAATTTGATGAGTAAACGCACTAATTGATTTTTCATGTTCATCATGGATTTGCATTTCACGTTGTTCATATTCTCTGAAAAATTAATTAAATTAGGGTTAATACTGGGAGTTTTGGATACAGGAAGTTCGATCAAATCTCAAACACTTAAAGTAGAAAATGACTCAAAAGGGTCAAATCGAAAAATGTCAACCCCTAACTCAGTGTGATTTCCTAGGACTGACCATATTGCCATTTTGAGCCGCAAAAGATCGAGTGATCCAACAATAAACAACTTAAACCAGAAAATGACTCAAAAAGGTCAAATCGAAAAACGGCAACAACTAACTTATGTTTATTTTTGAATATCTTACGAACACTATACCAATTTTCTTACGTCTAATCCCCCCCCCCCAAAACCAATTCCCTTCTCAAAAAAATTTTTTTCTTACCGAATATCCTTGATTTTAATTCTTTTACAAAAATCAGCAAAAACTTCATCTTGCACTTCATTTTTACTCTTTTCCAGTTTCTCAATTTCTTTTTCCAAATCAGCAATTATGAGTTCTCTTCCATTGATTCTAGCTTCAATTTCATCAGGTTCACCAAATGCTTCATCATCTCTTACTTGTTGGGCAATTTGTTCTTTAAATTTTTCAATTTCTGTTCGCGTAAAACGGAGGCGGGTTTCCAAATGTCTAATTTGATTTCTAGCCATTTCAACATCCAATTCTCTTCTAGAATTTGCATGTAACTGACGTAAACCTTCTTGTAAATCATTCCTCTTTTCTTTTAATTTTCTTATTGCATTTTCATCCCATTTTTTTGCTCTAACTTTTAAATCAGAACTTCCACCACTAATTACACCATTTGGCTTTAAAATTGGGAGGGTTTTAGACAAATTTTTAAGTAAATGCTCTAATAGACGCCCGGCTTCAATTGAAAAATAGAAGTCCATACCCTTGAAAAAGTCCATGCCCTTGTAGAAGACCATACAATGAGTCTATTGGAAAATATGTATGTAGAAGTCCTTGTAATGCCCTATCAGAAGTGCCCATTGAGACATATTAAAAATAGAAGTCCTTATAACCCAATCCTATTAGAAGCCCATTCAAAAAGCCAAAGCTCCTAATTAAAACATTTATGATATTTATTTTAAATAATACTTGAAATTGTGTTCCATCCAATGCAACAGATCTATAACGTTCACCCTTTCGTGTAATTCCATAGGCAAGTCCCTTAGCATGTTGAGGCTGTTCACAACTAAAATTTAAAAATTTTATAAAATTCAAAAAAAAAAAATCCAAAAAAATACACTAAAGAATTTCCACAAACAAATTGCAAAGCTTTCTTTATTTTTGAATTTAAATTTGAATCAGAAGTAATATTTGGAGCAATAACATCAAAAGTTAATTTTACTCCTGGAGGTTCTTTTAAAGTACGCAAATGTTCACGAAATGGTTCAACACGTAATTCAGCGACTGGCAAAAAAGTTTCTGGCGGATAATGTTGTTCACGCAAATAAGAAATACATTCTTTTCCTGTGTCAGAATTATCACAAACAATTGAATTCATATGCTTGCCAAGAATCTTAAAAATTTTTTCAAGGGTAAATATTAGAGGAATAACTTAACAAGGAGAAAGGAATCTTTTCCAGGTCTTTCTAGGTGAAAAAGAACAAGAACAGTTCCCATGTCATTCAAGTGAGAAAGTAAACCTTCCAAGGACATTCCAGTAGGATAGGGACCCCTTCCCGTTTAAACCTTCCAAGGACATTCCAGTAGGATAGGGACCCCTTCCCGTATCTTTCCAAGGAAAAAGTCGGCCAGGAACTTTTTTTTCCCAGATCATGCCAGGGAACTTTCCAGGGGGAAGGAAGCCTTCCCGAACAATCCGGATACGATTTTGATCTCTAAAGCCAAACTATTTCAACCCAAAAAATCCAAACCAAAGGGAAAGCCACCCCACTCAAAAAATAAAGAAAAAAAACTTTTGTAACGGCCAAATTATATTTTTTATTTGAAGGCTTGCACAAATCAACAAGACGTCCATAAACTTTATCAGTAAAAACTCTTTTTAAATTTTCGACAGCTTCGTGTTGACGACGGCTTCTTTCAGATTCTGAATGGTCACCATGTGCATCAGCAATTTCTTTACATACTTTGTTGTATTCCTCTTCCAATTTTTTCTTCCTATCTTTTGAATTTGCAACCTAAAAGATTGAAGGGGTTTGTTATTTTTATCAAGCGAAGGCAAAAAATTTTTTAATAGAAGAGAACATCGTCTAATGTCACCAGAATTTGCTATATTTTTTGGTCCCATTCAATAGATGACTTCCTATTGTGAAGTGATATCCACTTTCTTGCAAAATTACTTTGGATCGAGTTATGGTCAGTCAAATCTTCGGGCTTATGGAGCGCTTTAGAATAAGAAATGAGGGACACTTTAAATCCATCTATCCTAGTTTGGACGGCCATAACTCGGTCTAAAGTCATTTTGCAAGGAAAGAATTTTACTTCGTAATAAAAAGTCATGAATCCTTCATCGAATGGTACCAAAAAATATAACAAATTTCCACCCATCATAGATGATGTCCCCCTTGTTAGAACAAAAAATTGTAAAAACAAACCTCCCTTTGTAACTCATCCAATTTCTTTCTTGCCTCTTCCAAATCTTTTCTTTGCCGATCTTCTGTTTGTTCAAGTGCTTCCAAATTTTTCTTATCAGTTTCTAATACTTTTTGTCGTTCATCCAATTTTTCTTGATTTTGTTGTAAACGACGCCTATCAAATTCATTTGCATCTACTGCCGATTTTTTTTCTTCACGTTTATTTTCCAAATCTGTTCCAATAACTGTACAACGTTTTTCAACTTCTGCTTTTAAACGACGATATTCTTTAACCTTTAAAGAGAAGAAAAATGAGAAAATTTTCCAAAAAATTTTTTTTTTACATCCGCTTCATTCAAATTAATTCCTTGTCGCTTTGATTTTTCAGAAAGTTTTTTCTCCAATTCGGCTTTTTGTTTTTCAATTTCTCTGAAAGAAAAAAATATTTATTTTTGAGAAAGATCTGAGTTGAGGTTGGGGAAAAAGGGTTGAGAAAAAAGTCATGTCGGGTTTCTGGATGGGATTTTGGGTCATAAAAAGTCCCAGTTTTGGGTCAGATGGATTTTCCCAGTTTTGGGTCAGATGGTTTTTTCGAGTCAAAAAAGTCGTGGTTTAGAGTTAGTCAAAGGAATTGAGAGGGAGCCCAGCTGACATGAGCAGAATTCTCGAAAATTTTGGGTCGGGTTTCCAGTGATAAAAAGTCCCAGCTTTTTTTTTTCCGGGTCAGTTAAGAGAATTGAGAGTGCAAACAATTGAGTCTGGGTTTGAAAGCTTGTTAGGCCGAAAAAGTCTGAGTTCCAGTTATTGGATAGCACGTAACCTCTGATTAATACCCAACAACTTTAGTAGACTCCAAAAATTTTTATCGTTTAATATTTACTTAATATTCGCTTCAGCTGCCTTTATCTGTTGATCAAGACTCTTAACAGCTTTTTCAGCATTATCATGAGCCTTCTTTATACTTTCCAAACGCATTTCAGAATGAGCTAGTTGTTGCTTCATTTGAGCTATTTTAGGCTTCTCACCCAACATTCGACGTTCCTAAAATTACCAAAAATTATTCAAAACAAAATTTAAAAAAACTAAACGATTTCTTGAACTTTAGCTTCTCTCTTATTTCTAGCATTGTAGCATTGTTTTGCAGCCTCTTGCTTATCTTTCAAAACTTTATCATAAGCTGTTTTTTCCTTCTTTTTCTCTTTAACTTGTCGTTTAAGATTTTCCAATTCTTCTTCAGTATCTCTTTTGTGTTTTTCAGCAAAAAAGAGTTGAGCCAAATATAATTCTCTATTTTTCTCAAGCTATAAAATGAACAAATTGTTAAATGTAGAGCTCGGAAGATCTCATTCCCGAGGTTCCGCAACAGGATTTTTTCACAAGGTCGAGCAGGATGGGATCCCGCGGTATTAATCCTTAATTCAGATAATCCCGTATGTCGATTAAACCCGGGAGTTCGAGGCGGGATCCTTTAAAATCACGTACAAAATTCCTGTCCCGTTCGCACTCTGACAAGTAGTGACCCAAAAACCCACACAGAAAAATATTTTTACCAAATCTTGCTTCAAATTCTGAAAACGTTTAGCGTCCATTTGCTCTTGCTTTGCCTCGCGCATTTCCAAAACAATATCCTTCTTCCTCGTAAGATTAGCTTGGGCATTTGTTTCAGCAGCATGCATTTCTTGTTTCAAACGTTCATAATCATCTCGTAATTCATATGACTTGGAAAGTTCTTCAAAAAGTTGAGTCATCTCCTTCGGACCTTGCATTGCAATTTGTTCAACAGCACCTTGATAGACAAGAAAATTGCGTGCCTAAATTCAAAAAAAATTGATAAAAATATAAAAAATGGTAATGCCGAGTTCGCCCCCGACTATTTTTCGTAGAATGTACATGATGGTCAGACTTCCTCCTTCCTCACTCACTCGATTCCTTGTGCTCTAAATATAATTTTGTCGTCACATTTCTCTTCCTTGTGAATGCAATGAATAAATTTTAATCTGTTTGATTGACCAAGCACAAGGGAAATCGAGTGGGATCTAGGAAGTCTAACCATTATGCACATTCTAATAGAAAAAATAGAAGGGGGATGGAGCACGAAACTCGATATTATCTAAAAAAAGAAATTATAACCTTTATAAATATATTAATCTTCTCAAGCTCTTTGTGATACTCGCCAACGGAAACTTTTTGATCATCAACACGAAATTCAGTTAATGATCTTTGAAATGTTTTTTCTGTTGTTTCATTCGCTTCATCATCTACTTGATGAAACATCATTTTGACTTTGCAGTTTATAGAAACTGCATCCTGTACATTAACACCATGAACCAGATCCTGTAAATGAGGATTAATTACGGTACTTGTGGGTTATTCCAAGCAAATTTTTGCGGACTCATAATAGTCAGACAAAAAGGGAAATATTTCCGGAACGATATTTCCCAATGAAATCATCCCTTCATAATGGGTGCTCCGACAATTATGAGCCCGAATAAGCATGTCGTCAAAAACTGGTTTGGGATAGCCACAAGTAACCTTATACTAGCGTTAAAAAAATTTACCGCAAGTTTCTTAACACGCAAATTTTTTGCAGTTTCTCCCAAAACAAACGAAATTGCATCCATAAGATTTGATTTTCCTAAATATTAAAGAATGTTTAAAATTTTTAAAAATAAAAACCAGATCCATTGGGGCCAATAATTGCAGAAAAGTTTTTGAAAGGCCCAATAGTTTGTTTTCCTTTGAAAGATTTGAAATTTTCTAATTCTAATGTAAATAATGATCCTTGCATAGCTCTCTAATAAAACTGAAAATAAAAAAAAGAAATTTTATTGTAGAAAAGGCAATGTTGAAATTTTTGCAGAAAAACTTGAAAAACCCCCCCAAAGAATCTCAGATTTAACATTTTTTATTTTTGACATTTTGAAATAATTTTTGATAAATATTTTCAAAAGGCCAACTTTTCAAAATGTCAATTAGCGATAAATATTTAAAATAAGTCAAAAATTCTCAAAATATTTCGAAAAAATTTCTAAAAAATTTTCTCTTAAATTTTTTATATTTTTTCTTTTCCAGATTAGATTTATCAATGGAATTGAACGTAAAACAAAGCGGAATTGAAAAAAGAACATTTTCTACAACGTATTACAAAACAAGGAGTGGGAAGATTAACAAGGTTTTGCTTTCCTTTAAATTAAAATTTTTCCAAATCTTAAGCGTGTAAATGAACTTTATTTGAGAAATGATATTCCTTGTGGATTTTCGCGTTGTTTAAAATGTCGTTACAACAGTGAAGCCCTCAAACCTCTCCAATTTTTTGAAAATGGAAGTTTGACTAAATCAGTTAAATACCCACATTTTTTACTTCTTGATGGGCCTTCTATAATGAAATTTATTGATGTTTTGGATGATATTAGTGTTTTTCGGTTTGTTTCGAATTTTTTAAATTAAATTTTTGTCATTTTCAGGAATATAATTATTCTCCAAAGTGTTTGGGCTTACATAAAGAAAATGAGCGGTGCAGTTTTTAAACGTTTAAATACCTTTTTTACTGAAAATAATGATCGAATGTTTGTTTTTCTCAATGAATTTGTTGGCCAAACTTTTGTTGATCTAAGCTTTAGCCGTGTTCCTGAACTTTAGTTTGTTTTTTAATTATATCTTTCAAGTATATTTTCCCTTTCCAGTCAAGAACAATGCTTAATTTCTGGCTCTAAATTTCTTTGCGATCATTGGAATGAATTTTCTGTTCGTCCTTTAATTCTCTGTTCTTCAGAAGAGACGATTGCGCGTGTTTCTAAAGATTATCAACATGTAATTTCACTAATTGATTATGTAAAAGGTTTGAATTTTCTTTTATTCCGTTACTATAAAATTTATTTTCTTAAAGGAATCCCAGGCTCCGAGTCGCTCATTCAACGCTTAACTGATTTAGGCAAAAAAGAAAGACGAGGACGTGCACTTTTTCCAGAATATTGGACTCAAGACAAACTTTTGGATGGATTGTCTAAAGGAAATTTGAAAAAAGGAAAATTTCAGGTTTTTCGTTTTTCTTGATTTTTAATTTACTTAAAAAATTCAGATTTCCCAGGAAAATTATTTGGAAGCTTTTGTGGAATTTGATATGGAGGATCAATGGTTTGTCCAGGTTTATTCAAATTTTTGGCCTTTTAAAATCCAAAAAATTAGGGTTCTCTAAATATGAATAGAGCAGTTCACGGAGATGTCGTAGTAGCTCAACTTTTGCCAGAATCTGAGTGGTCCGCTCCAGAGAAAACTATTCGATTAAGAGACGCTGAGGAAACCCAAAATGAGGGAGATAATTTACCTGATGCTGATGGGGAAGAGGAAGAAAGTGGAGATGAGGATTTGGAAGATAGTGAAGCACCGGCAAAGAAGAGCAGAAAAGAGGTTTTTTAATTAACGATTTTGGCGAAGGGCGTAGCCAGGGGATTTTAGCCCCTCTCTGAAGTCGACTCCTGGCTACACCCTTTGTTTTGACCCAATCTCACCTTTTCTCTTCTTTCAGGTTTTGCCCTCAGCACGTATTGTTGGCATTCTACGACGGAATTGGCGTCATTATTGTGGAATTATTTTACCTCCAAACATGCCTGGTGCTCGTCAGTTTTTATTTGCTCCTTCTGAACGTTTAATTCCCCGAATTAGAATTGAGACGTCCTATTATGAACAGTTGATTGGCAAAAAAGTTCTGGTACAAATTGATTCATGGCCACAAGGTTTCTGAAGATATTTTCCTTTAACAAATTTTTAAAAAATATTTTTCAGATTCTCATTATCCAAGAGGTCATTATATTCGCGTAATTGGCAATGAAGGCGAACGCAAAACAGAAGATGAAGTTATTTTGTTGGAACATGAAGTTCCCTATGATGAATTTTCTCCAGCTGTCCTCGCATGTCTTCCTCAAGTTCCTTGGTCACCACATCCTTTAGATCCTCCAGAACGCGAAGATTTGACGGCTTTGGATATTTGTTCTGTTGACCCTGAAGGTTTTTTTGAATTAAAATTTTGGTGATTTTTATTTTATATTTAAGGTTGTACTGATATTGACGATGCGGTTCATTGCCGCGAAGTAGGGCCTAATCGCTTTGAAGTTGGAGTGCACATTGCTGATGGTATTTTCATTTAAGATTTTTTAGCTTAAGAAAATTTTCAGTCACTCATTTTGTTCGTCCTGGAACAGCAATAGACCAAACAGCAGCTGAGCGTTCTACTACAGTTTATTTATGTGGAAGACGTATTGATATGTTGCCATCTTTACTTTCGACAAATCTGTATATAATTTTTTAATTAAAATTTTTAAATTGCCGCTGGTATCTTGTTTTTCCGGATTTATCAAAATACTACCGGGTCTGGATTCCTGGGCTGAGTTTCCAATATTCTTGAACTCCAATATTTTTAAAGATGTTCTCTTCGTGGTGGTGAATTGCGCTATGCATTTAGTGTTATTTGGGAATTAAATGGAGACGCAGAAATTCAAAATGTTAGATTTTGTAAATCGTTAATTCATTCACGTGCTGCCTTAACTTATCAAAAAGCTCAAGAAATGATTGATGATGAAAAATATCAGGTTTGTTTTTTAATTAATTTTTTGAAAAAAATTTTTTTAGGATGTTATAGCTACAAGTTTGAGGAATCTGTTAAATTTGTCAAAGAAATTGAAGGTTTAAAATTTTTTAAAAATTCTAAAAAAAATTTTTTCAAGTCTCGTCGACGTACTGTTGGTGCATTGGAATTAGCTTCTTCAGAGATTCGTTTTGATATTGACCCGGAAACTGGGGCTCCTGTTAAAGTGTTAGAGAAGCAACATTTGGAGACTATGTTTGCTTTTATTTTTTTATAAAATTCTTTTAAAAAATTTTTTAAGGTCAATGATAGAAGAATTTATGTTGTTGGCAAACATTTCTGTTGCTGAAAAAATTCTTCACGAATATCCGGTTAATATTTTTTTATTAATATTAGAAAATAAGTTTAAAAATTTAAAAGTTATTTTTCGTCCCGAAAATTGACTAAAAAATCTTTTGGATGATTCTTAAATTTTACAAAAACTATTCGACCCAGACAGGACTCGAACCTGCAACCTTCGGTTCCGAAGACCGACGCGCTATCCATTGCGCCACTAGGCCGGTACGATAGAAAACCGCTAATAGCCTCTATGTACTGGGTTTATTAGTAACATTTCTATTTTTAAGGATTGTGCCATATTGCGTAGACATCCAATACCAGGCCGTGTATCTTTCAAGCCACTCATTTCCGTGAGTTTATTTTTTGTTAAAAATTTTAAAAAATTTTGAGGTTGGGGATTTCTAAAAAATCTTTTTTTCCCTCAGAAATATTTTTCCGGAACCTTTTCCCCCTTCTTGCTCTCCCTTCTCGTCCTCTCTTTTACCTCTTCATTTCCCAATGTTTGTCTTTCATTGTATTTATTTTTTTCTAAAAATTTTCTCATAGCCATATCTTCCTCTTCTCTTTTGTTATATTTATCGTTCCCTTTTGATTTGCAAGTGTTTGATGACTCGTGTTTTTAGAGTGCTAATGAGTTAAAGGGGATTAAATGCTTGTTTTTTCCCTCCTTTCCGCCGATATCTTTTTCTTTTAAAAATACAAGGTCACCACGACTATTCTTTAAACAAAAAATTAATTTTTCTGCCCATATTTTGCCGCCAAATTTTATTAAAATATTTATTAATTTCTTGCATATTAGCGCATTTATTTGCGGCGGAAGCCCAAACTAACTAGAAAAGTTGCTATGCAAACAAACCCCAACTTTTAAACCAAGGACGCTTTTTTGGTAAAAACGGAAAGATATGTGTTTTTGGCACGCGCGAAGGTGTGGGCACGTTTAAAAATTTTAATTGCCAAATTTGTTGTGTAGGAATTTCGATCAGGGACCCTCCTTCATTTGTTCCAGCCAAACTTTCTGATAAACTATGTATTCTTGTTCACGTCGGCATTGGTAACTTCTCGGACAACTCTCGAGCATGACACAAATTATTGAAAAAATTTGCGAATTATTTTTCTATTATTTTTCCCATTTTGGTCACCCTATTAATAATTTTTTGTTTATCCATTTTTGTAAAATTTGTGTCACTCGAAATCTGTGTCATGTTTCGGCCTAATTTTTAGCTCAAAATTCAAATAAAATCACCGGATTTATAATTGCTTATTTCTCAATGGTTATTATTTGTTATCCTTCTCTTTTTACCGGAAATGTATGCCTATTTTTAGAGGCGATTATTTTGACTCTCCAACCTTTTTCCTCTCTTTTCCCCTCAAAATAGCGGTGTGGATTAATGCGCGGATTTATGCTTTTGTTGTTTAACTAGTGAATTTGTGTAAATAATATTGAATTGTTAAGAGTAGAGAGAGGTTAGGATTAGAGCCAGGATTGGAAGGGTCGCACGAGAAATGAGATCGATATCTCGAAAAATCTCGATCTCAATAACCTAGATTTTTTGATTGAGATCTTGTCTCGGTCCGAGCTATAGTTGGAATATTGAAAGACGGATGAAAATTTTATTAAAAAAATTTTTTTTTAATTTTCTGTTGATAATCAGATCAATTTTTGATCAAAAAACTTATTTTTCTATTTTCTATTAAATCCTTATTTTGATCAAACAATATAATCCTCTCATCCTTTCAAACAAAACTTTAAACCAATTTTAATTTCCCTCTAGAATTGCAATATAATCCTCAATATATAAACATTTTTTAAAACTTGTTTCATCGTTCAGCACCATCGCGCATCTATTTTAATTTTCTTTTATTTGTTTATGAATGAGAAGAGGAGAGGTGGAGGGAGAGGTTCAAGGGGAAGGAAGGAAAGTGTCTTTGAAATATTTACAGTATAAAACTTAAACTAATAAGATTAAAAATTGGGAAAGGTGTGGGGGGGCTAGGAACAGTAACCAGTAAAAATTTTTTTGGATGTTTGAAAAATAATAGAAATAATTAAAAAATTTTAGATGGCCGAATCTTGCGGCTTTCACTTAAATGTGGACACTGGAAAGGAGCTAGGAAAAAGCTTGGATGAAATTGAAAAGCTGTCAAAACAAGGAGAAACTCCTCGTAATGTTATGGTTGCACGAATGTTGAGAATGCTGGCAACACGGTTACTTTAAGGGTTCTTAAACCCAATTTAATTTGGATTTTTAGTTGTATGACCCAGGCCGTTTATTTTGCTGCTGGAACAGTGCCAAGGGATCAATATTTACATTATGGTCTAGCTGTTCAAGTTTATACACATTTTACTTCTCCAATTCGTCGATATGCTGATGTTATGGTTCATCGACTACTTGCAGCACTTATCGGAGTAGATCAAATACATCCAAATATGTTGGATAGAAGAAAGTTGATTCGTCAGACGGAGGTTAGGGGAGTTTTGAACCCTTTGATCTTTTTAATTTTCAGAACATGAACAGACGCCACAGACGAGCTCAATATGCTAGCCGTGCTTCTGTACTGTTAAACACATTTATGATGGTTAAAGAACACCCTGAACCTTGTCTTCCAGCTATTGTTATTGGGATACGTTCAAATGGAATTCAGGTGTGGGGAGGAGTTTTTTTATCGGGAATCTTGATTCCAATTAATTGGTGTTAGTATTTAATCCTCCATTTTAAGGTAATGATACCCAAATTTGGCCTGGAATCAGTAATTTATTTGAACGAAAATACTGAAACTTCCACCACTATAACTACGATCACAAAACGTAGAGAAAGGAAAACAATAGAACAAATGTCAGAATTTTGTTCCAAAAATGGAATCCGTTTATTTCAACAAATTAAAGTCAGCTTAAACGTTATACAACGGAAAGACCAAAGAAGGCGTATAGACGTTAGATTAGTCGAGCCTTGTATTGAAGGTTTTAGTATTGTTACAAATTGTGAGCCGGAAATGGCTAATTAAATTGAGGAATTGTTTTTCTTGTTATTACAGAATTTATTATTTAAATATTTATACAAAAATAAAATTTCCTTTCTTTTAAAGAATTTTGTTTTTAGAAAATATATAAAAATTCAATTTCGTTAATTAATTTAATTTTATAAAGAAAAAAAAGTTGGAGCGTGGGGGGAACAGACTTACTTACATAAAAAGCTTTCAACTTAATTTGGGAAGAAGATTGTATTTCACATGATTTTATAGAATTCTCTTGGGGTTTTCTTGTTTTCAACATGAAGTAAAATTTAAAAATATGGGGAAGTGACGGTTGAAATAATTGAATTATTTGTAGGTTGTTGTTGTATATTACCGGTAATGATGAAATTTGTTGGATTTGTTTGGTGTGGAGAAACTTGAAAATTTTTTAAAAAATTGTTTAGAGGATTTGGGAAGCTAATTCATTGTCGAGGAAATTCTTGTCACCTTCACCTTATGTGAGGGGAACCTCTGTTCTTTTCACACTTTGAGAGGTGAACCTATGTCACCTTCACCCTGTGTGAGAACTCACGTCCCTTTCACCTTATGATCGGTGAACCTCTATCCCCTTCACCCTATGAGAAGGGAACCTATGCCCCTTTCACCCTATGAAAGGGGTGTAGAGAACAACTAATTAGCTCTCACCTTTATTAGTCGTTTTGAGCACTTGACGTTGATTCTGTTCAATCTGTTGTTGTCTTTGTTGATATTGCCCCATACTTCTTTCATTATTCTGAATAGGGTTAAAGGAATTTATTGGTTGAGGTAAAGCAGAATTTTGGTTTGTATTTCTGTTGAGAATGTTTTGCATAAAATTTTGTTGTTGTTGCCATTGTTGGAAATTATTATTAGCCATTGTTTTGTTTGTTGTATTGACTACTTTTTGTTGTTGTTCTTCATCACTTCCAAATTCTCTATCAGTTTTTATTTCTGTTCTTTGTTGAGCTGTTTCTCTATAAAACAAATGTTTTTGTAAGAAAAACAAATGTTTGTAACAACCTTTTTAAACTCGCAATGTTTTTCTGATTGTTTGTGTGTTTATTCAAACAATGTTTGTGAACACTTAAACATTGAGATTTATTACGAACAATTCTGTTTATAGAAGAAACAGAAGGAGCACTTTCTGCATCACTTATTCCCTCTTCAATTAATTTTTCCCTAATTTCCCAGGCAAACATTGTTGGATTGTTCAATTTATATCTAGCAATAGCATGTACAACTTCTGGAGTGGCTACTTTAGGTTTTGAACCGCCAATAACTCCGGGCTTTATTGAGCCTTTAAAATTTTATTTTTTTTAATTAAAAAATTTTTTTCTACCAGTCTCATAAAATCGTCCAAGAATTTTAGAAACACATCCATGCGAAACTTTAAGTTGTCTTGAAATATCACAAGGCCGAACACCTCTTCTGTTTAACTCAACAATCTGATTTCTGACATAAGTAGGTAAAGGCCTTCCATTTACAAAAACACCTCCCAATTGATTAATCCCTGTATGGCTTGCATAGCTTGTAGCAATACTTGCAGCAACAGAAAGGCGATTACTTGCCTGATTTATCGGTTGTTCAATTCCCAAACTTCTATTAGTTGTTTGGTGGGTGTTGCCAAACATTGGGGTAACATTGTTTCCCAACGCAAACTTAAAAGAAAAACAAATGTTTTGTTTAAGTCTAAAAACATTTACAGAATTTTGTGTTTGGATTGGGTAGAAAAAACATTCTTGAGTGTATTGTTGTTGTTGGGAATAAAATTGTTCAAAGTTTGACAGTCCAACAAATTGTTGTTGTTGTTGAATGTTTTGGTTGTTACAAACATTTCTATGTTTTTCAATGTTGTTAAAACATTCTTTGTTGTTAAAACATTCTTGGCTGGTAACAACAACATTGTTTTTGTGAGGTCGAAATGTTTGTTGTTGTTGTTGTGTTTGTAATGTTTGTTGTTGAATGTTTTGTTGAGATGAACATTCGTTATGTCCACCCCATAAATTAAATGTTTGTTGTTGTTGGGGATAGTGAAGTGATGATTGGAATGGGATAATGTTGTTGTTGTTAACAAGTGTTGTTGTTCCGCTGTTGATTCTGTTGCTGGGTTCAACGTTGCGCATCATGGCCTCTCAACTATTATATCACGGTTGATCAACGATGCGAAGTACAAAATGGAACACGAAAAGTTAAAAATTGTTCGACTGGATCACTGATTTCTTTTCCCCCTATTTTTCACTGATTTTGATTTTTTTCCCTTTTTTTGTTTAAAAACTTGAAATGTTCTGGAATTTCTGTGTCTGTTTATTGAACAGTGAAGAAAGTATTGTCAAAAAAGGAGAAATTTTGAGGGTTAGTGGTGGTGGCTGTCAACACT
Source organism: Meloidogyne enterolobii (assembly GCA_963681835.1). Lineage (NCBI taxonomy): Eukaryota > Metazoa > Nematoda > Chromadorea > Rhabditida > Meloidogynidae > Meloidogyne > Meloidogyne enterolobii. Next base: position 154,099 of record CAVMJV010000093.1, read on the forward strand.
GACCATTCATTCCCTCTCCCATTTTAATTGAGGAAAATAGGCGGGGTTTTGTCAGCAAACTTAAAAAAACTTTTTCCTTCATTCTCTACCCTCGTTCAACCTTTTTTTATTGGAAAACTTTTTTTGTGTGTTCTTCCTTTAAAGAAAATGGGCGTATAATCCTGTAGATAAACAAGTGGTTGTGAGAGGAGGGGTTTTTAAGAATAAACCAATCTTTTAGTAAAAAACAGTGTAGTGGTGGGGGGTTTAAAAAGGGGAAGCATTTTATAGAAGAGGAAACGTCAAAAGAATTTTTGAAATTTGGAGGTGGTCTAGATAAGAAGAAAAAGAAATTTTATTAGACCCCAGCTACCCTAAAAAAGGAATATTCTTCCACAAGGAAGAATTTAAAAAAATGTTGTTCTTTTTGTTCTTCCTACAATTCTTCCTAAAATCTTACTCCCCATCCAAAAATACCTCGAAAGCCTATAGGGAAAAGAAAAACGTCAAAAAATTCTTTAATTTTTGGAAATCTCGGCAAAAATTAATTTTAAACCGGCCTAAGCTACACTAAGAAATTCTTCTACAATTATCTTCTTCCCTCCCTATTATCCCCCTTCAAAAATATCTTTAGGAATATTTCTCAAATTTTATTTATTTTAAATTAAAAAAACCTCAACATCAAAAAAATTGAAAAACTTCCAAAATTAGTGTCAGACGAATTCTTCCTTCCTTCTTTTCTCTCTTCGAAAATCTATGGAATAAATTTTGTCGGCGGCGATACCAAAATAACTCCATCTCCTCGAACAAAAAGCATCGGAATTTGACGTTTTGTACTCTTATAGATTTCTTCAAAAGATTCCTCGTCTGTCTCTGTAACTGTCACGGTTTCTTCAACATCAGCCAAAATCTTTAAAAATAAATTTTAAAAATTTTTTGACATTTTGAAATTTCAAAAAAAGTTTTTTGAAAAATTTCTAAAAAAATTTTAAAAATTTATAAAAAAATTCTTCCGAACTGAAAAAATTTTTTACAATTCCAAAACGAATTTCAAAAAAAAAAATAAAAAAAAATTTCACAAAAAAATTTGAAAAATTTTAAAATTTTCTTGCAATTTTTAAAAATTCAAAAAAATTTTCAAAAATTTAAAAAAACTAACCATATTCAAATGCTGATCAAAAGCATGTAGTCTTCCCCTCAATTCTCTATCTTGCCTCAATTTAACATAGACACGTTCATTTAAGCTCAAACGAATTAAATCCAAAGGTTCTTCAACAGCCACACTTTCCATTTAATTTTTTCTTAAAAATTCTGAAAAATTAGAAAAATGATTTTAAAAAAATTAAAAAATAAATTTAGACATAAAACTAATAAAAATAATTAAAAATTTTAAATAAATATTTTTATTTACGGCATCAAAATGACAAAAATTTTTTTAATTTAAAAAGAAAAAAATTCAATTTTTATATTCAACTCGTTCAACAGAAACAAAACAATTATTAGAGTCTGGACAAACAAATCCAATAGGTCCAATCTCGCAATCAGCACAAGCAAGAAATTTACAACCATCAAAAGAGTGTGTAAAACCAACTTAAAAATTTTTTTTTAAATAAAGAATGGAATAGAAGAAGTTCGATTAGGTTAGGTTAAAAAGTCCTTCCTCCCTCTAAACTTAACCAAAAAATTTTTTTGAATTTTTTTAAGGTTAAACAAGTCCACTACCAGGCCCCCGAAAAAATTCTGACTACTGGCCTGTCCACTACCATCTTAAACCTAACCCAAAATTATTTACTTTTAAGGGTGCAATGAGCCCTTCTCCACCCTAAATTTCCCCAAGATTATTTTTAAAAAATTTTTTCAAAAAATTTTTATTTAAAAGTTCAGCCAGACCTCCCCCACTATCCAAACTTCCCCCAAAATTATTTAAAAAAATTTTTCAAACCATTTTCAAAAGTAAACATATTTCCCACAATCCACCATTTATTAAATTCTTCAGTCTCCAAATTTTTTGGCAATTCATTTTTATGCTTTGTTTTTTGAAAAGGCAAAGGTAAATGTTTTGAAGTCTCTCCATGTTGGTAATGAGCAGCCATTTTTTGTAAAATAATACTTCCACAACGATTACAAAGAATTTGGTTGATATTCATTTTATCAGTGTTGACTTGCTAAAAATTGAATTTTCTCTTTTAAAAACATTAAAAAAAAATTTTTTTTAATTTTGGTCAGTGGGACAAAGTGTCCTTTATAGAAAAAGCTATCTAAATTTTTACTAATATTCCTACATTAATATATCTTTGAGTAGAGACAGGGGGGCTGTCCAAACAAGGGCTGCTTCAAAACGAAATAATCTTCGAAAATCGAAAATATCAACAAAAAGGCGAAACCGAAAGCAAAAAAACTCGAAATTTCAAACAGCTCTGCTAGCCAATAGGAGAAGTTTTCCAAACAAAAAATTTCAAATTTTTTCTTCGAAAGAATCCTACAGCCATAAAAACCATGCCCACTAAAAAGATTTTCTCTTTTAAAGGTTGGCGGTTTTTATTATGTATCCGGAGCCGAAAAAAACACGGGTATCCGGAAATCTTCGGTTCGGATATTGGTTCCGGATACACGGAAATTTCCCAGGAATAATTCTTATGACCCCTTTCCCCCAAAAAAAATTAAAAAAACAACAAAAAACCTCATTCTCATCAAATCCCTGTCCATTACTGGTTACTTGTTGCTGCTCCACTTGTTCCTTCTCCAGCTTTTTCTTCTCGAAATCGTTTAAAGAATTCATTTTTCTCAACAAGTTGTCTACGCAAATCTTCAATTTTAGTCCACTGATCTTCTGCGCTTCGATTTATATTTTCTATTGAATTTGTATTTGTACGTAAACGTTCAATAGACGCTCGAAGTTGTGAAATTCGATTGTGTAATTCTGGCCCAGATTTGTCAGAACTGTGAAAAAAGTTTTTTTATTTGCGAACAAAAATTTAAAAAATTTGCAGACAAAATGTGCGGGTTCAGCCCCGACCTATTTATTAAATTTTGAAGATTTTGGCTTAATTGGTTTAAGCTTTTAAGTGAACGAAGTGTTGCTGAAGTTTCTTCTGTTGTTGTTGTTGATTGTTGTTGTTGGTCACTACCTTCTCCCATACGTTGTTTAAATTAAAAAAATTTTTTTTGGTTGAAAGTCAACCGTTCTAAAAAAATTTAAAAATAAATAAAGGTGTGAACGCCGAAATACCAAAAGGTGGATTGTTAAGGACCTCACACGCTAACCTTCACCTTCGTTGAAACAACCTTCCACGTGATTATACCAGAGTTTAGCAATAGCCACAGGGCAGGATTACCACCGGGCGAACCTGCGACCTCCCCATGGTTATTGCTTGGCGCTTTCGCTGCCTCGGTAGCTCACTGATGTGCCTCGGTAGCTCACTGATATGAGCTACCGAGGCATTAACTAATGCTTTCTCTTTTTCCTTTTAGGTCGTTCAACCCCCGCCTAAGCGTTTAAGGTGAATTATGCTTAAAATTTTTTACTTTGGTATTTTGACAGATTTGAGGGTTTGGTATTTCAGTGTTTGGTATTAAAATTTAAAAAATATTTTTATATGAATAGAACAAATATTTCGAAAAAATAACAAGATATATTAATAAAAATTTATTTTTTTTTTTATAATTTAAGTCCCAACAGCGAGTCCAAAAAATATTAATTTAAAAAACCCATTGCTTCTTTTCAAGTCAAAGCATTTTTCTTCTATTCCTAGGTGACGTTGTACCACTCAAAGATTTTCTTGATCCACCAGTTCTGTTTAAACAATCAGAAGAATGTCGAATTATTGCATCGAAAAAATTTGTAAAAACGATCTAAAATAAAGAAAAATTAAAGTTGATCTTTGAAAATATTGGCACCTAGAAAAAAAACCTTGAGAAATGGTCCCTAGTAGAGATCGGTATTTTCAAAAATACTGGATCTGGATTTAGGTTAGTAACCTGGACAGGATTCTGGATCCAAAAAAATCCAGACTGGATCCAGACCGATCTCTAGTCCCTAGACTAGCTCAAAAAGTCGAGTCAAAAACAGTCAAAGTATTCCAAGTTTGAAGGGTTGGGGTTCAAACTAACAAGGGAACATTCCGAACTGTGACCAAAAATTCTTTTATAAAAATTATAACATCGTGTAGAGCATGGTCGATAGCCTATCCCTATATATTTCTTTTTTGGCCCTGACCCCCATTTCGAAAAGTTATAGGGCTTCAAAGTTTCCGACTTTTGGAGCGGTTGAGTCGCCCCCACTTTTCTTATTATTTGTCTTCCTCAAGGGAAAAATGAGACTCCTTTTCTCCATTTTTCCTTTCCTTTTCTTTCCTATGTTGGTTAAAGAAAGAGAGAAAGATGAGAGGAAAGAAAAGGAAAAGAGGCTTCTCTGACTCCTCCTCTTTCCTTTTTAATTGACATTAGCCGCAAGGCAGAGATGCTCTTTTCCTTTTCTTTCCTTTCATCTTTCTCTCTTTCTTTAACCAACATAGGAAAGAAAAGGAAAGGAAAAATGGAGAAAAGGAGTCTCATTTTTCCCTTGAGGAAGACAAATAATAAGAAAAGTGGGGGCGACTCAACCGCTCCAAAAGTCGGAAACTTTGAAGCCCTATAACTTTTCGAAATGGGGGTCAGGGCCAAAAAAGAAATATATAGGGATAGGCTATCGACCATGCTCTACACGATGGTATAATTTTTATAAAAGAATTTTTGGTCACAGTTCGGAATGTTCCCTTGTAAACAAATTCTGAGGTCAGATTCGAACTCATGTCAGCACTCTCGTTTCCCTCCATGCAAACCTCAAAAATAACGAAAGAGTTGCAGACCCGGAGGATGTTGTTAAGGATTCTCGATTTAAAAATAAAATTTAAAACCTGATTGGTAGAACCAGGCTGAATTGGCCGTCTTGAATCCAAAGAAATGTGTTCATGTTGCCGTAGAAAAGAAATATTGGATTGCTCTTTAGCTCTACTAGGAGAACAATTATCCAAAAATGTTCCTTTAAAAACCAAAAAATTTTTAAATTTCCAAAAAATTTAAAAAATCACCAACCAACAACCAAAGTCGGCACAGCCCAAAGCCTTTCAACATCCAAAGCCACAAAATTATTTAAAGAGTCAACAGCACCCCCAGCAATTCTATAATTTCTTTCTGACCCTGTAGCAGTATAAATTAGCCGATTATTTAATTCAGGAGAATTTAAAGAAATTCGAGAAGAATTTTTATTGTTGTTGTTGTTGCTACAAGTTCCGCTTCCTTGTAACAAATCCAACCAAAGAGACAAATTTTTTTCACTTCTAGAATTACTCAAATCATGAACAAAAACAACGCCATTTGCCCCATCCAAAAATACACGACTTGAATGACGATGGGCATTTGAACCTCCAATATCCCATAATTCTAACAGTTCAGTGCTTTCGTTTGGAGTACCTGCTTGGTATTGATGGGCTAAAATCTGAAAAATTTGAAGAATGATTTCTTCGGGTTTAGAAACGAATATTTTTAACTGTATGGCTTTCCCATGGGCCAAAATGTGGATAAAAGGTGTAGCCAGGGTTCTATGCCACAATTAACCTCTTCCCCACTAAAATTCGACTTTGGCTACGTTCGAGTGGTCTCCTAGAATATTTAAAGGAAAAACCTGAATAGAACATCCCAAAGTGCTTTGTGGTCTGCTATTTTGAATTCCACAGAGTGAATTAATCAAAGTAGACTTTCCAACGCCTGAATCACCAAGAAAGATTACCTTAAAAAGTTGAAAAAATCAAAACACAGTAAATGTCCAAGATAAAAGCACAGGCCCTATAAGCCCAATCAATGAGACCCATTGATGAAATATTCAAAATAATAATTTTAGAGATCGGCCTGGATCCTGACCTTGATACATATTTCCTTAACTCAAAGTCAAGAATCTGGTCAAGATCCTCAACCAATATCAAAGTTTGTTTAAATCCTTCGATTTCTAGAAAATTTTAAACCTTGTTCGCACTGTTCATTTTTCAATTTTTTTCAATTTTCCAAACTTTTAAACAAAGAGAGCAATTTGAACAATCTAACTAAAAAAAGAAAAAAAATAAAAAATTAAATAAAATTAACCAAAGCGTAATCCTCAATTAAATTGAATTTTTCAAGAGTCAATTCTTCAAAATTCCCCCCACAACGACACAATTCTTCTTGACAAAATTCACTCAAATTATTTAATGAAATATAAATTTCTTGTCCAATTAATTCTTTATTATCACGAAAAAGTTGTTCACGAAGCCAACAATCGTATAAACGGCGAGATTCTGGTTGACTGAAAATTTAGAGAGAAATTAAGAGATTTCTACGTCAGCATCACTATAAGATATTCCCTAGAATTAGTTACCTCTATTTACGACACCTGTTGATTGTTGTGGTCATTATAAGCCACCCCCCTTTAATTAAATATCTCAATTCAAGCTGTCTTTAAACTTCGAATGTTCGCTGAGTGGGGGGAAGCCTGAATCACTAAACGTTTATGGGAAATTTCAATAATTGCTGATTGAGCGGAAGGTGTGGAGGAGGGTAACAACCATAACTTACTAAGTAAATACAGCCCAATATGAGACGCCGAACAGAATTCTTGGTTATCTAGAAGCTTCGAAACAACCCTCCCACCCCCTAATATCAATTACACATTATTTGGGATCACCCCAGGCCAAGAAAATATTTTTCAACCCCAACAAACATCCTAATAGTGAGGCCCAACCGTATAAATAAAATTAACAACAAACCTCAAAACTTTCCAAGCTTTATTAATTGCCAAAAATTTTTCAAAATTTTGAGAGCCACTTCTGTCTGGATGAAATCTTCTTAATAAATCAAAATATATTTTTCTCAATTCTTCACTAGAAATGTTATTGTCGTCACAATTTAATAAAGAATATAATGTTCGCATCTAATCCATTTAAAAACTTTGAAAAAAAATTTAAAAAAATTTAAAAAATATTTGAAGATAAAATAAGGATAAAAAACTCAATGAAAAAATGAAAAATTTTTGATAAAAATCAAATTGAAATTTATTTACAATAAAACACAAATTTGAAAAAAATGTGTGTGTGTATTTTATCCAACCTAATTTAAGACAAAAAGAATGCTAATAATTAGAGGTCGGCAAGGGAAAGATTCCGTACGGGAATTTATGGGTCCCATCACGGAATCTGTCAGAATGATAGACAAGATCCCATCCCAGATATGTTAAAAAGATCAAATTAGGAGATCCCGGAAGTGCGAGTTTACCCGTCTATACTAACAATAAGGATTTTTTCTTTAGATCAAAATTTTTAAAATTCTGGGAAAATAAAAAAGCATTCTTTTTGTTAAAGAAAAAGAAAAACAATAAAATGGCAATCCTAAATTAATTAAAAATACAAAATTTCTATATGGTAAAGGAAAAAATAAAATTTAAAGCAAAAATTTTTATTTGGAGTAAGCAGCTGCTTGAAAATGAGTATTTGGGGCAAGGGAATAAAGTAAAAAAGGAGACTAGGTTAAAATAAAAATAGGAAAAATTGAAATTAGTGCTTGAAAATTAAAGAAAAAACAAAAAATTTCCTCGCCTTTTCAAACACTAAAATTAAACTAAGGGTTGGACACTGATCCTTCGGGATGGTCGCCGGACTTTCGTGGTCGCCGGGGTGAAATGTTTAGAGGTGAATAAGAGCAAGGTAAAAGTTTAATCCCTGGCAGGCTTGGATCCTGCGACCTCCTGGCAATTATTGCTGGGCGCCTTCGCTCACCATGTAAGGTGCTCTACCAACTGGTGTAAGGCTACCGGGACATTGCTCTCACCTTCTCTTTTAATTATTCTTAAACCCCCGCCTAGTGAGCGTTTTAAATGGTAGCCAAGTGGATCTTTCTCTTCCTTACAGGGACTAGGCTTTTTGGGCTGATGTGAGACTTTTGGTGTCGGCGTTTTAACCAAAAGAATTTCTGTGTCCCGGGTCCAACCCAAAATTTAATCTTAATAAAAAAATAAAAATTGGGATACTTTCACATTTTGTTTTTAATCTGGAGATTCAATACTTCCACGAACAAATAAATAGGCTATCACTTGCTGAAAAAAATTAAATTTTAAATTTATAAATTTAAAAAATTAAAAAAACCTTTTCTTTTTCTCTATTTTCCATTTGTTGTTTTTTATTTAATCGAGAAGTTGATTGTTGTTGTGATTGTGAATTACTTCCAGTTTCACAATTATTTATATTTTCTGTTATTATTCTTTGCTGTTCCTCATCTGTTGAATTTATAACCCAGGGAGTTGTTGGCTCTTCTATTCCATAAATTCGAGCACTAAAAAATGTTATTTAATTGAAAAGCATATTAGCTATTGCACGTAGAAATCGGAGAAAAACTGTCTGTCAAATCGAGGGAGGTCGCAGGTTCGTCCGGTGGTAATCATGCCCGGTGGCTAAACTTTTGCTAACTATAAAACTCTTTTTCTATTAATTCCTAAAACTGTGCAAAAGGCGGGGCGGTGTAATGGATAACACAGCAGTCCGGTCTACTGGGTACGGCCCACTTAGTCGCGGGCCACTTAGTCGCGACCACTTAGTCGCGACCACTTAGTCGCCGGCCACTTAGTCGCAGGCCCACTTAGTCGCAGGCCACTTCGTCGCGAAGGTACTTTTTTCCAGGTCGCTTAAAACTTAAATCAAAGGTAATATCGAGGGATTTGGATGTGATATCGAGGGATTAAATAGTGTAAAGCAGATATAGGGATTGAATATCTGGGGATTTGGCTTTCCAAAACTTGGATTGGCTTTCCAAACTTGGATTGGCTTTCCAAAACTCACTTGGCCTTCCTAAATTCACAAAATTTTGCCTGCGGCGCTAAAGAGGAATGAGGAATATTTTCGAAACTTTGCATGGATTAATGGGATTTGGAGTGAGATCTGTCGGGATCAGAGCTGCGTCGAAACAAAAAAAATTATCGAAAACCGGAACTCGAAAATCAAAAGAAATCCAAAAATATCGAAACCGAATATCGAAATTTTATGAAAAAATTCGAAAATCGGAAATTCCGGTTCCGGGATACGGAACTCAAATTGGATCCGGTTCCGATTCCGGTCAAAATATCGGTTCCGGTGCAACACTGCTTTTTAGCTAGTTCGCGACTAAGTGGCCTGCGACTAAGTGGGCCTGCGACTAAGTGGCCGGCGACTAAGTGGTCGCGACTAAGTGGTCGCGACTAAGTGGCCTGCGACTAAGTGTCCGTGTCCCCGGTCTACTGAAGATGCATTGGTCTTTTGGACTTACTAAAGGCTAAAGGAGACATGTTTTGGCATGTTAAAAAATGCCAAAACTCCAATATGACAAATGCCCTAACAACAAAAACCCTTAAAGCTAATCCAGCAAAAATGTCGTTGGAACAACATTTAGACGGCTATCATTACTTCGCATTTTCCACATCGGAATTTCGACAGCCTTTGGGAGTTCGACATTACGCCCTTTTGGCATAAGGGCGCGCTATAAATTTTAGAGAAAAACCTTGAATTTCCATTAGGCGGATGATTCCGATTTTGACGAATTCTATTTCTCCTCGAAAAGCGTTGTCCCCAAGATAAAGTTGAAGAAGAAGCATCACTCCCTCTAACACCAAATTTACAACTAATATTTGAATAATGACGAAGGCAAGGGAAAAGTTGAAAGAAGAAATTGCAAAAAGACTGAAAAAAGGAGGTTTAAAAATTAAAAAAATTTAAAATTAAACCTGACGCATTCCAAACCACCAAACATTGGCAGGACGTGCCCCAAACGAAAGCAAAAGTAAAATAAACAAAGAAATTTCCAAAGGTAAAGCAATCAAAACAAAAGAAGTATTTCCAGATTTGCTAGTTCCAGGGGATTCCAAATAATCCAATTTACTTGCCAAAAGCAACAGAAAAAGTAAAAAAGGAATTGTTAAGAAAACATGGCATATAGAAGCACATAAACGGGGTCTTCTGTGAGAAGGAATATGTTGTTGATGGGCATAAAATGTTCGATTGAGGAATAAAGCTATGGTGAGGGAATAAATTGAACAGAGAAGAAAGAGGGAGAAAACAATCCATGTTGGGACGAGGACCTGGAAAAATAAATTTATTTTTTGAAAATTTTTTAGAAAATAAGGGAAAGGGATTGCTTGGAAGTCTCGAAAAAAATTTAAATTATACCAAAGCCCAATTCCAATGAATTCCATTGTCCAATTTAAACGCCAAAAAGACAAATTGAATGATGTTTACAGCAAAGAACATTTCAAACTTGAAAAATAAAAATTAGAATAAGAGAAATAAGAAGTCCACAATTTTTTTGTCCGCGAAAATAATGGAAAAAATTTTGGAGACAAAAAAGGCCTTAAAAATACAAATTCAAAATTTGCGGACAAAACTTGCGGACTTTATAAATCTAGAAAAAAATCAGTAAAAAACCTCGTATGGCTTTTCATGCCTCATACACCAAATAGCAATAATCATTGCAATAAAGGACAAAAGAAAAAGAGGCGAAAAAACAAGTAGCCAAGTAAGTTGAATTTGGTCTTTCAAATAATGGTAATATTCAATTTTAATTAAAACCAAAACTTGAAACATCAAAATTAAAATGTGCTCAACAGTTTGAAAACACATTGAGAAAAAATCACTTTTTGAGGAAGCATCCAAGCTTAAAAAATAATTAAAATTTTGTTTAAACTTTTATGTTTTCTCCCCAAATCTATGGCGATAAGTTAGCAATTGCGGACGTCCCTGGTTACAACCCACGGTCCGGTGCGGCCACGCCTAATACCAAGCCATAGGTTATGAGGTGTTTTTGTAGCCGAAAATCTTCTAGAGTAAATCGATGATGCTCTATCGATTGGCATCAAAAAAAGTACAATATTTTGGCTTGCAGTTCGAAAGGTCCCCTTGTTGGCGAAAATCCAAAGGTTTTGTCAGCAAATGATTTTTTTAAAAAATATTCTTATTCGTGCGAATAAAACGAGGACTTGTCTCATTAAAATAAAGGGATATAAGAGGGTCATACGAAGACCAAAATTCCCAATAAAATTAAAAAATAATCAAAAGAAACCTTGAAGGAGGCCTAACAATAAGGCTGACAATAGCCACTATAAAACCAACAAAAACACAAATTTCGCCTAACCACAAAGGCAAGAACACAAAAATATAATTGATATTGATTATTTGATCAAGCCGCAACGAAAAAATTATTGTGAAGATTAATAGGCAGAAATAAACCAAAAATTTGCTGAAAAATTTGAATTAAAAAATTTTAAAAATTTAATAAACATACGATCCATTAAATTCTCCAAGGAAAGAAAGCAAATTAATTTCGAACATTTTGACTATTTAAAATAATTTTAAAAATTTTTCAAAGCTTTGTCATCCAAAAATTTTGGGCAGGAGATTTATTGAGAACTAGTGAGACGCCCAATAGGGCGCGTGACCATAAGGGCGCAAAGTCATAACTTGCTTCAATATTTCCGAATCTTATCAAATTTAGTATTAAACGATTCCTCTCATCGAGGAGAAGAGATTGTCACCAAAATTGATAAGGGCCAGAAATTTTCCAGCAAGTTATAGCTTTGCGCCAATGTGGTCGCGCGGCCTTTTTGGCCAAAATATTGATTATTTTGGAAATGTAAATTGGGTAAAAATATTAATTCAGGTTTTAACCTGATAAAAAGGATGAAAAAAAGTTGCAATGGAAGAAAATAAATTTTATAAAATAAAAAAATAATTCAATTAAAAACAATTTGAAAAAACAAACATTATTTAAAAAAACGGGAGCAGGCCAACTTACCGCGAGCCCAACCTACTGCCGAGCTATAACTTTGTTTAAAATTCTCGAATCCGGGACGCCCTGGTACGGTTCGATTCAGCTCATCGAGGCACATCGAACCATACGAATAATTCCCGGATTCGATATCTTTGAAAGTTATACCTCGGCGGTAGGTTGGCCTCGCGGTAAGTTGGGGTGTACCAAAAAAAAACAATTTTAAAAAAATCATAAAAAAATAAAAGTCCACGAGCATAAATAAAAGTCCACGAGTCCAAGTTCCAGTATCATCATTCAAATAAATTATTGATTCCAAGCCAAATTTGGGTATCATTACCTTAAATTGGAGGTATAAATACTAACACAAATTAATTTGGAATCAATGCCCCCCCCCCCCCCCGATAAGAAAACTCCCCCACACCTGAATTCCATTTGAACGTATCCCAATAACAATAGCGGAGAGACAAGGTTCAGGATTTTCTTTAACCATCATAAATGTGTTTAACAGTACAGAAGCACGGCTAGCATATTGAGCTCGTCTGTGGCGCCTGTTCATGTTCTGAAATTTAAAAAAGATCAAAAGATTCAAAAACCCCCTAAACCTCCGTCTGACGAATCAACTTTCTTCTATCCAACATATTTGGATGTATTTGATCTACTCCAATAAGTGCTGCAAGTAGTCGATGAACCATAACATAGGCATAACGACGAATTGGAGAAGTAAAATGTGTATAAACTTGAACAGCTAGACCATAATGTAAATATTGATCCCTTGGAACTGTTCCAGCAGCAAAATAGACAGCTTGGGTCAAGGAGTACAACCTTAAAAATTAGAATGAAAATTGACAAAAATTTTAATTCAAAAAAACCTTCAGGGTCAACAGAACAAATATCCAAAGACGTCAAATCTTCACGTTCTGGAGGATCCAAAGGATGTGAAGACCAAAAAACTTCAGGAAGACAAGCTAGAACGGCAGGAGAAAATTCGTCATAGGGCACTTCCATATTCCAACAGAATAACTTCATCTTCAGTTTTGCAACATGAATTCTTCTATCATGGACCTTAAAAAAATTTTTTAAAAAATTTTATAAAAAAAATAAAAGCAAACATAGTCTCCAAATGTTGCTTCTCTAACACTTTAACAAGAGCCCCAGTTTCCGGATCAATATCAAAACGAATTTCTGAAGAAGCTAAATTTAATGCACAACAGTACGTCGACGAGACTTGAAAAATCACTTTAATTTAAAAAAAATTTTTAAACCTTCAATTTCTTTGACAATTTTAACAAATTCCTCAAGCTTTTGGCAATAACATCCTAAATTTTTTTCCAAAATTAAAAAAACCTCATATTTTTCATTATCAATCATTTCTTGAGCTTTTTGATAAGTTAATGCAGCACTGAATGGATCAAAGATTTACAGAATTTTACATTTTGAATTTCTGCGTCTCCATTTAATTCCCAAATAAAGCTAAATGCATAAGCAATTCACCAGCAAGAAGAGAACATCTTAAAAAAGTTTAAAATTATTGAAGAGTTTAAGCAAAGTTCCGGTCATTGAAACCGGGTACCCAGTCCCTTAACAACCCCTTGGAAAAAAACTATCAGGTAGTATTTTAATAAAATTCAGTTTTTCTTGGTTCCCGATTTGTTTTAACCCGTAAAACCCAACACAGATGAAAAAAAAACCCAGCCCATGTGAAAAACCTTGACCAGAATTTCAGTTACTGAAATTTAGAAGAAATCTTAATCCAAAAAATCTTAAAGGAAAATACCATCAGCAATGTGCACTCCAACTTCAAAGCGATTAGGCTATAATTCAAGGGAAAGAACAGCATCGTCAATATCAGTACAACCTTAAAAATTAGAATGAAAATCACCAAAAATAAATTCAAAAAACCTTCTGGATCAACAGAACAAATATCCAAAGACGTCAAATCTTCACGTTCTGGAGGATCCAAAGGATGTGAAGACCAAAAAACTTCAGGAAGACAAGCTAGAACGGCAGGAGAAAATTCATAATAAGGCACTTCATGTTTCAAAAGAATAACTTCATCTTAAGTTTTGCGTTCGCCTTCGTTGCCAATTACACGAATATAATGACCTCTTGGATAATGAGAATCTGAAGAAAAAATTTCAAGAAATTTTTAGAGAAAATTTAATCGAAAACCTTGTGGCCATGAATCAATTTGTACCAAAACTTTCTTGCCAATCAATTGTTCATAATAGGAAGTCTCAATTCTAATGCGGGGAATTAAACGTTCAGAAGGAGCAAATAAAAATTGACGAGCACCAGGCATATTTGGAAGCAAAATAATTTAACAATAATGACGCCAATTTCATCGTAAAATGCCTACAATACGTGCTGAGGGTAAAACCTGAAAAATGAATAAAAAGAAAATAGGGTTAAAACCAATGCTGGGTATGGCGCCGGGAGCGGAGCTAAAAATTTTAAAATGTCCGGAGCCGAAACCAGGAGCTAGATCATGGAGCCACGGTTTGAAAAAGATAGGAGCCGGTGCCACAAAATGCCCCCTATCCAGCACAGGTTAAAATCAATAAATAAAAAACCTTTTTTGCCTTTCATTTCTGGTGCTTCACTATCTTCCAAATCCTCTTCTTGATCATCTTCCTCTTCCCCATCAGCATCAGGTAAATTATCCCCCTCATTTTGGGTTTCCTCAGCGTCTCTTAATCGAATAGTTTTCTCTGGGGCGGTCCACTCAGATTCTGGCAAAAGTTGAGCAACTACAACGTCTCCGTGAACTGCTCTATTCATATTTAAAGAACCCTAATTTTCTAATTTTATAAGGCTGAAAATTTGAATAAACCTGGACAAACCATTGATCCTCCATATCAAATTCAACAAAGGCCTCCAAATAATTTTCCTGGGATATCTGAATTTTTTAAGTAAATTAAAAAGTGAAAGAAACAAAAAAACCTGAAATTTTTCTTTTTTCAAATTTCCTTTAGACAATCCATCCAAACGTTTGTCTTGAGTCCAATATTCTAGAAAAAGTGCACGTCCTCAGCGTTCTTTGTTGTTTAAATCAGTTAAGCGTTGAATTAGTGACTCAGAGCCTGGGATTCCTTTAAATAAATAAATTTTATAGTAACGGGATAAGAGAAAATTCAAACCTTTAACATAATCAATTATTGAAATTACATGAGAATAATCCTTAGAAACACGTACATCTGCCTCTTCTGAAGAACAAACAATTAATGGAGGGCAGAAATTTCAATCCTTTTTTGAAGTCATGAGTGCCAACAACCTAATTAAAGGAAAAATTTAAATTAAAAAAGGCAGAACTAGATTATAAACAAAAAATATAAACCTACTCTTTCATTTTCATTACTTGAACCACTTCATCTTCTTCCAGATACAATATCATTTCCCTCTTTTTCTTCTTTTCTTTATCTTCTTTGTTTATTTTTGGTGAAGGCGGCGTCAATGATTTGTTTTGGTCTTTATCACATTGTTGTTCTCCATTTTCTAAAAGCAATTTTGCGCGTTTTTTGCATCCTTCTGGAAGTTCATCAACGTTTAAGCCTTCCACTTCATTGGAATTACAGCAACAAATTAACTAAAATTTAAGTAATTTTTTTATTATTGGTATTGGTTATTTTTTGGGCATAATAAGAAAATAAAACAATATCTCCTACCCTTTTCGGCGGGCGGTTTTTGGAGGTAGCATTTATATCCTCAACAGAAATATTATTTTCATTCATTTTCTCTTCATTTGTATATCTCATCATTCCCATTTCATTCATTCCATTCATTTCATCCATCTGTGTTTGTACATTCGCCAACAATTCCTTTTGGGGCATTTTCAATTCCTCCTTTTCTTCTCTTATAGCTAATGCTTCTGCTGCCTGAGTAGAGACAGCCGCTTCCATAACAGAGATACTAAAATTTTTTAATTTTAAGAATTCCATGTATGAATTAAAAATACTTATCAAGAAAATCATTCAAAAGATCAACTTCCCTCTCTAACTTATTTCCTTCAGTTTTTTTTATTGCAGTCCTTTTATTTACTTTTTTCCTTTCATTTGTTGTTTCACGATTATTATTATTTAATTTTGCTCTTTTTGAAGGTAATGGAGGAGTTAAATCATTAACAGTCCCTTGGAATTGCTGATCCTGTTCATTCTGGTCTTGTGATGTCTGAGAATTTGAGAGTAAAGCAACGGAGTACAGGGCAGCTGCCAAACTTTGAAGAATTCCATTTACATGAACAACCTTCCTATTCATTTTCATCTTAAAAACAAAATCACGGTTAGAACAAAAAATATTTACCTCTTTTTGTCTTTTATTTTTTGAATTTTCAATTTCATTTTGGTGTTTTTGCAGTTCAGAAATTTGTTCCGTTAATAAACATGTTCTTTTTTTGAGTTTTTCAATAATTTTATTTTCTTCTTTTAGTGATAATTTAGTGGTCTTCTTTAAAGCTAAAAAAATTTTGATAGAAATTTATTATTAAACTATTGGATTCTGTACCAGAGTCGGTACTTTATGGATGTATCACCTCCCTCCTATTCAGAGTTTTCCTTAATATGTAATGATGGCCAGACTTTCTTCCTTCTACAATTTCATCAAATGAGAGGCTTTAATATGGAAAAAATTATTTTTTGCAATGCCACCAAATAAAAATAACAGGATCAATATTCGCTCTATTTTTATTTGTGCTAATTGTAAGTCCACTTTATTCCAAAAATGTGGATGTGAACCCAGTTTTTGCAACAAAAATTAAATTGCACAAGCACAAGACCGGTCAAAAAGGAAGAAAGGCTGACTATTGTTACAAACTAAAAAACTAAGACTTAAAATAAGGGGGTGATATATCCATAAAACACCCCAGAGTCAAAATTAAAAAAAAACCTTTAAATGGTGAAAGAGTGAAGGTTAATGAAGGTTGTTGTTCAATTGAAATACTTTCATATTCTTCATCTTCACTCACGGGAACGCAGTCTTCCTCTCCATTTAAAGTAATGACATCGAAATCAAAATCTGGTAATTTTATAAGAAATTAGAATTTTTAAAATTAAAAAAAAACCATAAATTTCTCCGTTTTGATTTCTCAATTCAATTGTGTGCAGACCGCTCTGATGCGGAACAAAGCTAACGCGGAATTTTTCTTTTTCAAGTTGCTCCATCTTTACATCATGTTTCAAGTCGCCGCTTGGCCCGTGTACATGAACAGATAAATCAGAGATGTGTTGACATGGAGCAGTAAAAACAATAGCTGTAGAAAGTCCAATAACTGGCTGAAAAAAATTTGAAAATAATTCTTTATGCCAGAGATGTTTCGGTTTACCCGAAACCAAACCCAAACTTCTTCGACCCGATACAGAATCCGTAAAATTTTCCATAACCCGATTTTCCCCCGCTTAATCCCCTAGACCCGAAACCCAACCTGAAGAAAATTTTGCAACCCCGACCTTCTCACAACTTGTGATATCCTGCTTTATACTCCCCAAAAAATAAATTCTTTTAACCTGAGGTATTTCACTTGCAACTCTAGCTCCAACATTCTCTTCTTTCAATATTTCTTCTGTGTCATATTCAACTGCATTCACAGGAATTTCGAATATTTGCTGGTCATTCACAGTCAAATAAATTTTATGGACTCCAGGAATCATTGGTTCATAGCGAGCGTTGTAGACAGACAAAGTTTTCAAGTCAACCTCTACAGGAACTTGTTCCCCTTCAGGTCCAACCACAACAACTTGGACATACTTTGGTTTTGGAATATTGTGAACATCAATTGAAAAATTTGTTTTTTGACGTGTTTGAATGGTTGGACTCAATGCTGGACCACTAAGCCAAATTTTATTTGGGTCAAAAGGGCCATCAACAAAGATAACAAAAGGCCATCCTTCAACAGCTAATTTATCAGCGACAACACTAATCAAGTGCTTTAAGGGAAAAAAATTTTTCAAACCAAATAAAAAATTAAAAAAAAAACCTTTCCTTCCTTTTGCGGTATAAAACTGTAAAAATTTCCTTCAAGTTTATTTTCACAATCAAAATCGACTTTTTGTAAATTTGGGTCGTAGATTTCAACGTAGAATGTTTCGGCGTCTGAAAAATTTAAAAAAATTTTTAAAAAAAATTTTAAATCCAAACCAATTTCTTTTGGAATTTTAAAATTGAATTGGTTGTCAACTTGTCCTTCGTTGGTTTCAAATGAAGGTATTCGAATTGGCCGAGCAATGTTTTTGAAAGGTAGTAAATTTGCTGGTTCAATCCAAAGAACAAAAGGTGAATCTTTTATATGGGAATTTGTGTCATGTTCGATGATGTTGATTTTGTAACGACCCTGAACATGAGGCTAAAATGAGAGGAAAATTAGATATAATTAGAAAATTTGGTAGATTCATTATTGATATCTCGCCCCCCCCCCCTGAGGCCCCAAATTTACGTTTATTTTTTCACCAATCATTTATTTTCCTATAACAAAATATAAATGAAAAGCGGGTGAAGGAAGTTTAACCATTATGTACATCTTAAAAAAAGGAAAGAATACTCTGTACATCAAAAAAGAAGAGGGGGGGGGGGGGTATGAATAAAATACCAAATTTTTTATTTGTTCGATTCCTCAAAATCCTCATTAAAATAAAAAAGAAAAACAAACTGTGTATTCAACCATTGCCGTTCCATCTCCATTGTCACACCAAATAATTTCCGTTTTGCCGGGGCCATCGATTGAGAATTCTGAAAAAAGAAAAAGTGTTATTTTCTATTTAATTTTTTGAACGGTGTTCTAGATTAATTTTTTGAATAGATTAATTCCCTCTTTAAAAAAATATTCTTATACTATTCAAAAAATCCCAAAAAAAAAAATAAAAAAGAGAACCTAAATAATTTGCTCTTCCGTGTGTGTCGACATAAAAAACAGCCCTTTCCTCAGCAACACCTCCTTCCAATCCAGGGCCGACAGCACGAATACTGGAGATATTTTTTGGGCCAACCACAATCTAAAAACAAATAAAAATTTAAGTCCAAATTTTTGAATCATTAAAAAACCTTATACGGACTACTTCCCAAATGTGCATTGCTTGCAGTGCTTTTCACAGAAACCTCATACTTCCCACTTGTACGTGGAGTAAAAACAAAAGACTGTCGCGGGTGTATAGCAGTAAAAGGTTGTGCTGCTGCTGACGGTCTCTGTTCAAAATCTTGTCGAGAAACAGGGACGAGAATTTCATCTGAATAAATTTAAATGAAACAACAATTCAAAAAAATTTTCCCCAAACCTTTTTTAACGCCAACAACAACTTCATCCTCACAATTATCCACATATACACAAAGCTCCTCATTAGCACTCGTTCCAACAGGCAAAAGTCCACGTCCCCACACTACAACATTTTCGAATTTATTAGTTGAAATTGGAGATTTTGGAATTTCTTCGTGTGTAGTTTCTTCTTTTTCGAGATCATAAACATCTAAAATAAAAATGAAAGAAAAATTAACGCGATTTGATTGATAGAGCTGAGTCAAAACAACAGGGCGAGAAGTAAGCTTATTTTTGAGACCCCAAATTTTTTTGAATTCATTCCAGTGTCCAAAAAGCAGAATTTTCGAAAAGATCTCCAAAAATCATGATCAAAAGAAAACCTCAAAAATTGGAATTTCGACTCAAGTTTTTTTGGAAAAATATCGAAAAAAGTTTCCGGAACAAATTCAGAAAAATAAATTCGTTGAGCTCTAGCAAATGACACATTGTGAAGGAATTTTACGAAAATTTTAACAAAATGTGAAATTATACCATTTTCAGAAATATTTGAAGACAAATCTTGTTGTTGTGGTGGAAAAGTGTTGTTTAAAGTAAATTGTGTTGAATTTTTTTTGGAAATACAAGCTGAAAAAAATAAAAAATTTTTTTATCAAATTTTAAAAATCAAAACTAAAAATTCCAAAAATTTTTTAGAAAATCGTAAAAAAATTAGCATTCAAAAAAATTAAGTATTATTTACCATTATTGTGTTCTGTACCAATAATTATTATATTATTGTTGTTTTTTTTGTATGTGTGAATGGAGCCAGTACATTTAATCTGCGGGTTGGAGTGTAGTGTACAATACCAGGTAAATTTTGTTGAAAACTTAAAAAGAAAGGAGTATATGTTGCCCCCAACATTAATTCTTGTTCCAGTTCTCACAGGATTTGAATAAATAATATCTAAAAATAATGTTAATGAAATAAAAAATCAAAAACAATCACACATGCAAAATATAAAAACAAAGACATTAAAAAAATTTCACAACAAAAACATTTAAAAAAATATTTACTTGTATTCAAATAAAGACCATATTTATTGCAAATATTAAGTAATTGTTTTTTCATATTTAATTTTTGAGAAGCTAAATAATTGGCCATTTCTGCAAAGACTGCTACTGCACTTGTTTCGCTCTAAAATTTTTTTGATTAATTTAATTTTTTTAATTAATTCATGGGGTGGAAAAAATTACGTTTTTCAAAAATTTTTAATTTAGAACCCAAAATTTGGGTTAATTACCATAAACAAAAATTTTTGGTTAGAATAATGAAGAATTATAAATGCCATTTATTATTCGAAAATAAAACCTTATCAAGAGTTGTTCCTGTTGCAAACCCTTAAATTTAAAAAATTTTAATATTTTTGTTTTTAAAAATAAAATTTAACCTATAGATTCTTCCCAAGCAAGAATAACCAATTTTCCTTTCGTTCGAAGTTCATGTGCTCTATTTCCAAAATATTTGAAACCAGTTAAAGAAACATCGTTTTTGAAACCTGGGAAATTAAAAAAATAGACAAAAATCAAAACTAAAGAAAACCTTCAATTTTAGCCATTTTAGCAACTATATGAGAAGAAAAGGCACCATTGATAACATAAAAATCTTCTCCAGGTAAATTCGGATTTTGTTGTTTCCATTGTGTCCAAATCCACCATGTTAACAAAGTACCCATTTCATTCCCATTAAATAAATACCAATCGCCGCTAAAATAATTTTAGAAAATCAATTAAAAAGAAAAATGGGAATTTTGACTTTGTTGGTCCAATCTCTATTTCATTCTCCAACTTTGGGATAAATGAATCAAAAAATACTAATGTTGTATCAAAGTTGGTACTACATTTATTGAAGGTTTGTCCTCAATAGAGAACAAAGGGAAGATAGGATGAAATTAAATTGGCTGTCAAAAGTTCAAAAATTCCCAAATGTCAAACCCAAACCAAAAAATTCAAAAAAATACTCTGGTTGTCTTTCAGCAATTTGAAGCCTATTAGCATCAGCATCATTAGCCAAAATAAAAGTAGCACCAGTTTCCTCTGCTGTTTGATAACAAAGTTTGAGAACATCAAGAGAGGAGGCAGTTGGAACGTCTGGATCGGGTTCGGCTTGTTCCTGGAAATTAAAAGAAAAATGAAAGGAACTTTCAATAAAAAATCGAGTTTTCTCGACGAAAATGAATTTATTAAAATATTTTTAAAGCAAAAAAAATTTGCGAAACAAAAATAAAAATCGCAAACCTTAACACAAGAAAGAGCATCGTCTGGAAATCCAAATTCTTTAAACATTCGTTGAGCAAATTTAAAAGCAACACCATTAAAGGAAGAATAAATAAATTTAAGTGAAGTTTTTGCATTTAATTCTCTGAAATTTTTTATTTATTCTTTTATTAAGTTCATTTATCTTATTCTAGTTTCATATACAGGTTCGTAATTAAATTCCGGTACTTTATGAATATGTCACCCCCCCCCCTCCAATTTTTTTTCAAATTATAAAACGAACTTATGAAAACAACAGGCAGAAGACTCATCGCAAAAATATTTTTCCAGAACAAAATCAGCAACAGAAAATAAATTGTTTGTAGAAAGAGTTGTAGTATTCCAATATTCGTCTTTGGGTTGTTCCTTAGAAAGAAGACGAATTTTTCTCTCCAGAGATTGAAGTATTTGAGCACCATTATTCCAATAAATTGTATAACCATTATATTTTGTTGGGTTTTGGGAGACAGTTATCTTTGAAAAATATTTTTAATTAAAAAATATAATTAAAATAAACCATTAAACCAGCATCACAATTTAATTCAACAACGGCAAAAGAAACAACAGGTGTAGGGACACATTCAGAAAACAAAGTTACACAAATTCCATTGTTGATAAATACATTGGAGGCTAATTGAGCGAATCTGAAAAAATATTTTTTGAAATTTTAAGCACTTGTAGGGAACAAGAATTTTGCGGACATTTTCAGTTTCCTCAGTTTCTCCTTTCCTACCGATTTCAATTGCTATTATGAAACCTTAAACTATTATGACGGAATGCAACACATGCAGATTCATATTTTCTTGCAGATATGCCATAAGCTAAAATGCTCAAAAATAATGTTTTCACGTCAGTATGAACATAAAAAAATTTAAAGAGTCTGAAAAAGAAAGATCCAAACAAATGGGAGAAAGTCCACAAAAATTGTACTTGTTCAAAATTAAAAAAAACCTCAAACTATTGTGACGTCCATCAAATCCAACTACAATTTTTAACTTTTTGTTTTTTTTAATTGGCATCTCTTGCAATAAAAGTTGAGCCATTCCATGAGAGAGTAGGATTACGTTAAGTTCATTTAATTGAGTGAAGCCTGGACCAATTCTAGTACCACCTTGAAATAAATTTTATTCAATAAGACAAAGCAGATAACGAGGAAAATTCTTAACCGTAAGGGGTTCATTTACATTTCAAATCAAGTAAGGTTGGCGGATCCTGGGAAGGAGTCCGGAAAATGGGGAAAAAAAAGAAAGGGACAATTAATAAAAAACCTGTTCCAAAAGAAAGTTCACCAATCATCAAAGCTTTGAGTTCTGCTGTATTTCCTGCTTCCAGAAGTTTAGAAATTTGATTTCGAGTGTCATCATTCTTCAAAAAAATATTTTAATAAGTTAGAATAAAAAATAAAAACCTTATCCCATTCAAGCCAATTATCAATAAATTTTTGCAATTCTTCTTTTCCCATTGAAATATTTTTTTCTTCAATAGATTTTTAAATTCTGAAAAATCATTAAGATAAAAATATAAAACATATGACAGAAAATTTTTTTTCTCTATTTTTAATTAAAGATGCTTATTTTTTTATTTAATTAAAAATTTTAAATTTATGTGAACGTAGAGCTGTTCAAATATTTTTAATATTTTCTTATTTTTTTCAAAATTATTTTGAGCTTTCTAATGCTCTTCAAATTCTCAAAATTTCAAATCGCCTCCCCATGATTTTTGACTACTCTTTCTATTTTTCTTTAAAAAACCAACTTAAGTGTGCGACAAATTGCGAATTTTTACTCTGTTGGACATTTTGAGAGGTCCGCAAAAATACCTCAACATAAGTGGAGAGACTACCGAATGGAAATTAATAGAAAAAAAGGGAGAAATATAATGGCAGAGCAGAGAAAAAGAGATGTAAAGCTTGAGATTTAATGTCACGTTGATAATAACGATGTTCTGGCGTTGTGCTTTTTAAAAAAGATCCAATTCCTCTCATCGAGTTAAAGAGATTGGTACACAAAAATTGATAAGGGCCAGAAATTTTCCAGCAAGTTATGTCTTTGCGCCGTTATGGCCGTGCGCCGTTTTGGGCTGTACCTTTCGCGAATATGTTAATGATTTTTAATCAACTTTTTTCCTTAAGAAAAAGTTGATTTATTGTTACCTAAAGGCTTTATTAAATTTTTCTACTTTTTTAGGAACTTTTTTTTTAATTTTTGAAATGTTCCGAGTAAATTCTGTTCTTCAATCTATTCCAAAAATTTTCAATTCTTTTGTTAGAAGAGCCAGCGTCAATAGAGGATTAGATGAAAAATCTGAAAAAAATGAAATTGATCAAATTACAGAAATGGTTCCAATAGAAAAAAGGTCGTTATCTCGTGGAGCAATGCTTAATAAATTTGAGAAGGTTTTTTTAATTTTTGTTTTCAGCCTAAAAATGTTTTTTTAGGATTTTATGATTTTTCCTGAATATTTGGAGTTGGCAGAAATTGTAAATATAAAATCATATGTCGGGAAACTTGGTGATGATCTTGATAAAACAAGTTTGTTTATTTTAGAGTAAAAGTCCTTCGAGGCTTTCTGGACGTCTTCGACTTCTTTTAATAATTTTTTCGGGGAATAATAGAACCTTTAGTAATTTCCCCCTTAAGGTTCTCTTGACGTCCTTGAAATCATTTTTGGGGTAATGGGAGAGGATTTTGTCCCTTAAGGCTCTCTGGACGTCCTCAACTTCTTTAAAAAGTTTTGAAGCTTCTGGACGTCCTTAAGGCTCTCTTACGTCCTTATGACCATCTAAATGTCTTCAATTTCCTTTTAAATTTTTTTTGAACCTTCTGGGCGTCCCTAAGGCTCTATGAACGTCCTTAAGCCACTCTGAACTTCCTCAACTTTTTTAAAAATATTTTTTTAAAGCTTCTGGACGTTCTCAAGGCTCTCTGACGTCCTTAGGTCCCTCTGAACTTCCTCAACTTCTTTAAAAGTTTTCTGAAGCTTCTGGACGTCCTAAGCTCCTCTGAACGTCCTCAACTTCTTTAAAAATATTTTTTAAAGTTCCTCATGTCAAAACCTCCCCTGGTCTTATGCCTTCAGAAATTGTTGATGTTCTCATGAAAAATGGAATTTTTGGAGCAATTATCCCAAAGGATTTTGGAGGTGTTGGTTTTCAACAAAAAGATGTTCTTCAATTAGTTGAGTGTATTAGCTCTAGAGATCTTTCAATTTTTACAATGTTTAATAATTTGATGACTTGTTCAAATATAATTTTACAATTTGGAACGATTAAACAAAAAGATGATTATTTGCCTGGACTGGCAACTGGAAAATGGAGACCTGCAATTTGTTGGCAAGAGGAAACGTAGGGAAATTTTTTTGGTTTGGTTGGGCAATAGAGGTTGAGATTTTTAATTCGTTAAATTATTTCTGACATTGACATCTACTTTTGGCGACATTGACTAGTCAACATTGACTATTGCATGTCTTTGTCGTGATTGACAATGAGGACATTGTCGTGGGACACACACGGGACCTCAATGTCAATAGCGACAGGGATATGTCACTGTCAATGTCACTAAAAGTATATGACGATGTAAAAAGTAGATGTCAGAAATGATGTCAAAGTCGCGTTCTCGAGCACAATCGGAATGTCAAACGATTGTCAAATGTCGAACATTTGATGTCGGTGTCTTTAATGTCCCAAGGAATTCACAGACCTAGAGAAATGCCTAGAAATCCCAAAAGATTCCTGGCTCTTCCTTGACCCCCTCACCAAGCTCGATCTCTATTTATCCGTAATTATTATCCGCAAAATTTTTCATTTTTTAGTACTTCAGTCAATCCATCATCACAAGTTTCATCTTCCCCTGGACAACCACAACGACTTAATGCTTATAAAGTGAATGTTGTAAATGCTGTGGATGCTAATTTATTTGTAGTTTTTGCTAATAAAAGGATTGGGGATGAGGTTAAAATTTAAAGAAAAATTTTTTTAAATTAAAAAAATTTTTTTTAGAATTTTCCCACTTGTTATATAATCGAAAAAGATTCAATTAAAGATCCAAATGCTTCAATAACCATTAAAAATAAATTAATGACTAGTGGACTGCAAAAATGCAATTGTAAGAATTTTTTGAATTTTTTAAGAAATTTTCTCTTTTTTCAAAGTTTCTGAGGTTGTTTTCAATAATGTCCCCGTTGATGATTCCCTTATGCTTGGGGAAAGCGAAAATGCTCGAGCAATGGTTGATGAATTGGCTTATTCAGGCAAAACGCTTTATGGTGCTGCTGTGGTTGGATTTATGAAGAAAGCTTTAGGTTTTTTTTGAAAATTTTTTGTTAAATTTTTCTGAAAATTGTAAAATTGAAAAACCCACCTTTGAGTTGAAAATTTTCTTATTTTTAGTTAGGGTGTCTTATTTAAGTGTATCGCTTAGACTACTCACCTCACTTATTGTTAGAATATACATGAAACTTGAGGGTTATTTCTGTAAGAATGATTCACCTAGAGCATATAAAAGTCTTAGGCGCGGGTTAAATGATCTAAAAAGGAAAAGGAGAATGCCTCGGTAGCACAGTGGTAGTCGTTGCCCCGGTAGATCAGTGGTGGAGCTTTTCTGTATGTGGTGAGCGAAAGAGCCTAGCAATAACTTCGGGAAGGAGGAAGGTTTTTTTCTGAATTCTGTCCGGTGGCTAAACTTTTGCTAAACTCTTCCCTTTTTCTATCTTTTGTTTCCTCTAGTGAGGTCCATTAATTAACTTATTTTTGTTTTCAAAAATTTTTTCTAAAATCTCTAACTGATTTTTTTCTATTTTTAAGGAGATCTCTGTTCTTTTGCAAATCAGGAAGTCAAAGGAAATATGCGATTAGCAGATTCTCATCCAATAAAAAAGACACTTTCTGACATGGGATTGCATATTTATATATTGGAAACGATGGTTTATTATATAGGTTTTGTTTAAAAATTTTTAGAAAATTTTTTTTCGGATTTTTTAGGTGGCTTAACCGATGAAAATTTATTTTTGTCACAAGATATTGAAAATTCTATCATTCAGGTTTTTTTGAATTTAGATGGGTTAAAGTGTCATTTTTTAATTTTAGAGATTTTCAAACAAAGCAATTAGACAGGCTATAACCACAATTACTGAAGTTGCTGGAATTTATTCTTCAGATGTTGAATTACCTTATGATAAAATGATTAAAGACGCTTTAGCTTTGATGTCATTTTCTGTTTGTTTTTATTTTAGTTTCTTTCTAAAGGGAGGGGAGATTCATTAGGACATTAGCCATTATTCACCCGGCCCGTACCCGGGAAAAATTTTCAGGGAATAATTTTTGGTGCGAGTGCTAGCGAAAATTTTGGAGGTAGAACCCAAATTTCTTTCATTTTAGAAAGAAATACCCCTTTGGCTGCGGGCCTGTATCCATTGACCAAGATGAGTGGATTGCCCTCCACTAGGGTTGTCGGTTTGGAACCAAAGAAACGAGAGGATTTTTCGCTTTGGTTCTTCGGTTCCGATTTTCTCTGATTTAATTTTAATAAAAAAATTTTACTTTAGGACCCCGATTTACATTTGGTTAGACGTATAACAATTCCTGCTATTGAACATTATGTTAATCATCATGGAGGAGCTAAAACGTTACTTTTTATTTAATTTAATATTTTTAAAAATATTTTTTAAGATTTATGAAAACGTCCGGTTTTGTAAGATATTTGGGTGGTAGAGAAGATTTGATTGATTATTTACATCCAAAATTGATTCATTTTATTGCAGAACATGTTCATCCATCTTTGGCGGTTTCTTTTTTATTTTTAAAATAGGGTCACCATAGGTTCAACTCCCTAGAGGTCAGCATCCTAATGGTCAAGTGACCTTATAGGTAAACCCAAATATTTGGACAAATAAAAGGAACCTTCTTAATCCAAACAAATCCATCCTAATCCGGTCAAATCCGTCGATATCTCCTTTAATCCTCCCAAATTTTTCTTAATCCACAAAAATTCTTTGGGCATTTAGGGGGTCTCTAGGAGGATGGACCTTCTTCTGAGACTAACCTTTAATTTTCAAAAAAAAATTTTACAGGGTTCAGCAGTCAATTTTGAATATTGTCTTACTCGATTGGATAAAATTATTGATATTCTTTTTAGAGATAAAGGAGTTTATTTAAATACTGATTATATTGCGTTACAAGAGTTTGTTTCTAATTTTGATATTCAAAAAAAATTTTTTTTAAGTATTTCAACTTTAATGGAAAATAATTTGGCAATGATTTCTGTAATAGCTAGGGCAAGTAGAGCTTATTCTGTTGGTGTTAGAAATTCTCATTTGGAGGTTTTTTTTTAATTTTTTTATAAATTTGGACATAGAAAGTGATGGTATAGAGAAGAGGCTTAAACCTGTTCCAGAAATCATAAGCAGGATCTCATTGTCAGAACATTTGGAGGGACTCCGGGCTGTTTATGAAACTGAAATTTGCAGTCAGCTATTCAGTTTTGAAAAAATCTTTTCACCGTTTGGTATTTCCTCGGCTTTTGGCTGTTGCATCACAATTCTCTCCTCAGACCTTTAAATTTAACTTCAGATCTATCGTTAAATTTTTTTTTTATTCTTTTTTTTAAACAGCTTGATTGGACCAACTATTTTTGTAGCAGAGCAGCAGAAGAATCTAAAAGAGTAATTGCTGAAGTAATGGAAACTCGTATCTTTTTTAAAATATTTTGAAAAAAAAATTAATAATTTTTTAGAACAAAAAATGATTAATATTAATCCGAGTGTTATGGGGGCTGCAAAAAGTTTATTAGATGCAAATGGTTATTGTATGGATAGTCCAATAGAAAAGAATTGGTAGTTGAAGGGAGAAGGTTTATAAAAAAATTATTTTTTGATATTTCATTAGGAATTTTAGAGGGATTGGAATTTTATTTTTAAGGAATGTAAGGATGATTCACCTTAGAGAATTTAAAACGCTTAGGCGTGGGTTAAACGATCTAAATGGATAAAAGAAAAGCAGTAGTCGTTGTCCCTGTAGCTTACATTAGTGGTAGAGCTCCTGTATGTGGTGAGCGAAAACGCCTAGTAATAAATAATTACGAGGAGGTGGCAGGTTCGCCCGGTGGTAATCCTGCCCGGTGGCTAAACTTGCTATTATACTCTTTCTGGTTTGGCATCACATCGTTCTTAAAAAAAATTTTTTTTTAAGTTCTTAAAAAGTTTTTTTTCTCTAAAAAGTTCCAATCCCTGTTTTGAAATTTGTTTTTTGCTTGTTTTGTTTTTTCCTGTTTGTATAGATTTTTTTTGTTTAATTTAATTTTTTAAAGATTTTAATTTGGTTATTTTAACCATTTTATTTTTTTAAATTTTATTTTATGATTTTAAAGCTATTTTAGATTTTTAACCTTTTTTTAAAGAGAAGATGTATCCATATATTCCAAATGAGGATCCTTCTTTTTCACAAACACCTTTAACTATTGAAATGTTACTTGCTGAACCTCCAACATATTTAACAGATGTAGAAGAAATGTTGATAGAGCAAAGGGGAATGAGAGAGGTTTTTTTATTTTTATTTAAAATTTTTTTGAAGAGACCTTGGGTATAGGAATAGAGACCTTGGGTTTTCGAAGAGACCTTGGGTTTTTGAAGAGTGGATTCCTGTTTGTATTGATTTTTTGGCCAAAATTAGAATTTAATCTGTTGGGGTTTTACGAGAAAGAATATTGCTAGCATTGCCAGTTTTAGGCTGTTGGTTCGGTCCTGCAATCAGAAAATCATGAATGTATTAATGGGACTGACATTTATAGTCATTTGATACCTCTTCTAGTTGATTTTAGTTGTCCCAAACATTCTTTGTCTCGTTTGCCTAAAGGAAGGAATCCCACTCCAAATTTGTTTACTAAAAAAATTATTTTTAAACAGCTTCCATTTCCTGGAATGGACAAAAGCGGAAGAGGTGTTTGTCTCAAAAATGAAGTAAAAGCTTGTACAATGGGAGCACTCTGTCCTCTTAGGCATATAATTAAAGATAAACAAGTTGTTTGTAAACACTGGCTTAGAGGATTATGCAAAAAAGGAGATCAATGTGAATTTCTTCATGAATATGATTTGAGTAGAATGCCTGAATGTTTTTTCTTTTCAAAATATCGTTGGTTTTTTTTAATTTTTAATAAATATTTCGCGTGCCGGGACGCATCAGACGCCGGGTTTTGCAGAGTAATTTCCTATATCCGATGGTTTTTTCCGGAATAATCCGGCCATTTCATCCGACAAGATCCGGTTCGGCTGGAATTTTCTCGAGGTTCCAGTTATTACATCCGGGCTTTTTCGCAATCTATGGATTATTCCTGACCGGATTAATCCGGAAAAATCTGGCCGTGTCTGATTTTCCGGATCCTGAAATCCGGATCCAACTTCGGAAAAATCAATTTTTCGGACCACTGGTATAAAAGCTTATTTTGTATTTTTTCAGTTGCTTGTAGTAATCGTGAATGTCCTTTTCGACATATTGACCCTGAAAGTAAAATAAAAGATTGCCCTTGGTATGATAGAGGATTTTGTAGACATGGTTTGGATTTTTTTAACGTACTAAAATTTTTTAAAAATTATTTTTCAGGCCCTTATTGCAAAAACCGTCATCGTCGTCGTGTCATTTGCCCTTTCTATTTACTTGGATTTTGTCTAGATGGCC
Organism: Meloidogyne enterolobii; assembly: GCA_963681835.1. NCBI lineage: Eukaryota > Metazoa > Nematoda > Chromadorea > Rhabditida > Meloidogynidae > Meloidogyne > Meloidogyne enterolobii. The sequence continues at coordinate 184,065 of CAVMJV010000093.1, forward strand.
CTCTATGCAAATTTTCTCATGCTTCATTTGATTTGCCTTTGGTTGAAGCTCAACCAAAACTTAATTTTAGACCAAATTATGGAGTTACTTGCCATAATTGTCATGAAAGAGGTTAAATTTTTGTAAGAATTTTAGTTAAAAATTAAATTTTGATTAGGTCATAAAGCTACTCATTGTCCCCATTTACCTGCACAAACACAACTTTCACAAATTGATGCAACCAAATTAAAACAATATGCTTCTCAAGCACAGGAGCAACAAAGAAGAAATATTGTATATTTTATTTTTTAATACAGTTGGATTCCTTAAAATACTCCCAAGATTAGCTATTGGGTGGTTGAGCTGTCTTGTGATAACCAGGGATGTTACGAGTTGAGAAAATAGTCGGGGTAGGTTTCATGTCGTAAAAAGAGCAGGTCTCGGGTCGGGTCAGTTCTGTAAGGGCTTACGAAAGGAAGAAGGTTCGAGTAGGTTTCGAGGCGTAAAAAGTCGAGGTGTGGGCTTCGAGTAACCCGTGACATTCCTGATGATAACCTCTTGCTTTGAGTTACCTTTTATTGTAAGATTCGATTTTTCCAGCCCAAAGGGATATATTATAAGGAGGTTCGATTGTATTTATTTTTAAATTTTTTAAAGGCTGATATAACATGTTATAAATGTGGAGAAAAGGGACATTATGCAAATAGATGCACTAAAGGAATTTTGGCATTTTTATCAAATACGGGTGAACAACAACAGCAGCAACAACAAGGAATTGAAAATGAAGAAGGAAAATTGAAAAATAAAGGAGAAATGAATAATGTTGGAGAGGATCAGGAAAATTGAATGAAGGAATTTTTTTTATTTTTTTTTTTTGCTGATGAAAATTTTTAAAGAGACTCATTTTTTAGTTTTTTTAGTTGTCTAAGGACACTGAAATATTTTTTCCCATTTTTAAAATTTTTTAGAATTTTCTATCAGATTTTTAAAAAGCTCTATGAAGTTCCCTGCAAGGGCATTACATTATGTTTTTCGTGTTGCTAATAGAGAGGCTTCCTACAAATTTTATACTGAAATTTTGGGAATGAAGGTGCTTCGACATGAAGAATTTGAAGAGGTTTTTTAAACTTAAAATGTGCTGAATTTTTATTTTTAAGGGGTGTAAGGCTGATTGTAATGGTCCGTATGACAACTTGTGGAGCAAAACAATGATTGGATATGGAGATGAGGATGAACATTTTGTGCTTGAATTGACTTATAATTATGGAATTAGTTCATACCAGCTTGGAAATGATTTTAAGGTTTTCTTTCTATTTTAGTCGAATTTTAAGACAATTTTAATTATTGGCGGGCCCCTTTCCCCGCTTAATGGGGAAAAGAATTTGATATGAGGTAAGTTCCTTTCCGTCGATGGACTCTTTTTAACTTGGAACTCCTCTCCTTGAAGCATGGGACTCTTCCTTGATTAATGAACTCTTCCTTTGGGTCTGTGGACTCCTCTCAAGGGACTTCTCTCCTTGTTCTCTCTTATCACTGGGACTCCTCTCGTAATGTTTTCAATCCTTTTACTGGGCAGTTTTTTTATCTACAAGAAAATTTTTAATTAAAAAAAATTATAAAATTTAGGCCATCTATATTAATTCTGACAAAATTTTCGACTTGGCAAAGTCGAAGGGATGTATAAATCAAGATGGAACAATTTCAATTAAAGACCCAGATGACCATTGTTTTTGTATTGGAAAGGGGGATTTGAAAGAATTCAAGTATCCTTTGACTAAAGTTTGTGTTAATGTAAAAAATTTGAAGGAATCTAAAGGTTTTTTTAATTTTAAGGTTAAAAATTTGAAATTTTTTTAGAATTTTGGTCTGATCTTTTGGGAATGTCTGTTGAGAAGGACGATGAAAATGCTTGTTTGTTGTCTTATGGACCTGGACAAGTTTGTTTTTGTTTAAAAAATTTAAAGAATTTTTTAACTTACTTTAAGTGTAAATTGGAATTAAATCAACTTAAAGATGCCCAACTTGAAAGAAAAACAGCCTTTGGAAGAATTGCTTTTTCAACGCCGACAGAAAACTTAAAAATGATTGAAGACGTTGTTGGGGCTAAAAATAAAAATTTTATTCAAACATCTCTAGTTTCGTTAGAAACTCCTGGGAAAGCAACTGTTTCTGTTGTTATACTTCGCGATCCGGTTTGGTTTTATTTTTTTATTTTTATAGGGTTGAAGTCCAAAAAAGGACCCTTAGGAATTTTTTGAAAATTTTTTCAAAAATAAATAGGACCTTTGGGCTCTGGTTTAGTTTATGAGTCCAATGAAGCTATAATGTGACCAGTGAAGCTTTAGGAGTCCAATAACCCCTTTACGAGTCTAATGACTCTTTAAGAGTCCAATAAAAAATTTTTAATGGATTCTTTGGATCTGGTTTATAAGTCCAATGAATTTTTATGAGTCCAATTAGGCTTTATGAGTCCGTTAAAGACCCAGAGCTTCATTTATCAATCGAGAGAAGAACTCCGTTGATAATTTAAAATGTTTTAAGAAATTTTCTCAATTGACTCAAAGCTTCATTGGACTCATAAACCGGGCTAGAGTCAAATTTTTAACCAAACCCAATAACTGTTTAATTTATTTTCCCACTAAAAAAATTTTTTTTAGAATGACCACGAGATTTGCTTTGTTGGACAAGAAGGATTTGAACAACTTTCTAAAACTGATGCAAATGCTGACAAAGCTATTCAAGAAGCTATAAAGAAGGATGAAAGTCGAAAATGATGAAAAAAATTTTTGGCGATTTTACTTATGTGATTAAACAACAAATGTGATAGTATATATAAAAATTAAATAAGTGGGTTAAATAATAGGGTTGTTGGGTTCACCAGATTTATTCAGTTAACCGAAACTTAATTTAATATCCGAAGCCGAACCGACTAACCGAACTGAAAATCTTTGGGTTTTCGACTCGATTTGAAACCAGCAGCCCTAAGGATCAATACTAGGGTTGTCGGTTTTTGGAAAATCTTCAGATATGTGGTACCGATATTCGAAACGAAAAATCATCGGTTCTTCTGTTCGGCTCGGTCCAGAACCTACAACCCTAATCAATACATATTAAATTAGAGAGTCGTTTGCCGTGCTATTTAAACCTTCAAATAAAAATTTTTTTTCAAATTGTCTTTAAAATTTTATTTTCTATTATGTTTCAGAAACATTTTTTACCTTTTTCTCTTTTTTTGTTTAAAAAAATTTTTCTGTTTAAAAAGGATGGCTTATACTCGCAGAACAGCAAATTTTGAGAAAAATGAAACCTTCAAAAATTCAGAAAATTCATCATCAACTGCTGGAACTTCCCAAAAACCAATGGAAAATTTTGTTAGTTTAAGCAGCATAAATCCTTACATGTTTGCTTTTTATTTAAAATTTTTTTTTAATTTTTTTAGAACCTGCCCTTTATGTAATGGATATTTTGTTGATGCAACTACAGTCATTGATTGTTTACACACTTTTTGTAAATCGTGTTTGCTCAAATATTTTGATGAAGGTTTTTTCTTTAATTTATTAAAGGGTTAGGTTAGGATTTTTTTAACAATTTTTGTTTGGGTCCCTCTCTAATAGTGATACGAGATTTGCTTGAATCCAAGCCTAAAGTTCTGGGAAATTTTTTTAAATTAAATATTGAAAAAATTTTTCGATTCGTAGGGTATTCTCTGATTTTTTTAAAAATGTTCTCCCCTTTCTATCTGTCAAAATACATTTAGTAAAGGTGTCTAGGTTTTTTTGGCTTGGTTTGGATTCTCATTACTAGAATATTTGGCCTGTGATAGAAAAAGTTTTTCAAATCGTAATCTTTTTGGTATCTTTCCAAAATGTTTCCCTTTCTTTTTGTCGTCCTTAAACAAGGAACTTTCTCTCTAAAAACATTTAGGGAAGACAATTTCCTCTTCCTAAACTTGATGACATAAAATCCCATCTTTTTTTAAAGATAACACAGACTGCCCAAAATTCCTTTTTTTAAAGATATATAAGATTTTTTAAGATAAAGATTTTCCTTTTCTGATTTTTTTAAAGATGTTCTCCCCTTTCTATCTTCCTAAAAAAACATTTAGAGAAGGGGTTCTAGGATTTTTTTGGCTGGGTTTGGATCCTCATTTCTATGTGCCTTTTGGCCGTAGAAAAAATTTTTCGAACTGTTGGGCAACATTTTTGCTATTTTTAAAAATCTTTTCTTCTCGTTTTATCGTCCTATAAGGAAGGGAATTTTTCTTCAAAATTATTTAGGGAAGAATTCTTCCATAACTTGATGACAAAAAATCCCTTCCTTTTTTTAAAGATAACACAGACTGCCCAAAATGTCATTATCAAATCCATCAATCACATCCTTCACATTATGTGGCCTTTGACCGTACAATGCAAGATATTGTTTATAAATTGGTTCCGGGAATGCAGGTTTTTTTCTTAAATTTTTTGAAGTTTTTTAAAGGAAAGTTTTTAGGCAGAAGAACAACGCCGAAGAGAACAATTTAAACTTAAACAAAAGAAAAAAGAAGAGAAAGAACGAAAGGAACAGGAACAAAATGGGTCTTTTGAAAAAGATGAAAATGGAGGGGATTTGGCTTCAAATGAATCCTCTGAAACTTCAAAATCGAATGAAGAGGAAAATAAAGGAAAAGAAGGTTTGGTTAAATTTAATGAATTTAATAAAATTATAAGGGAGTTATAGTCATTAATTCTGGGAAAACGAATATGTCCGCCTATGGTGTAGTTGGATAGTTCCATTATTCTCCCCCATAGAGGTGTAGGTTCGAATCCAACGATTGGAAATTTTTTTGTAGATGCTTTTTATAAATGTAAAAGTCCGCTAAATAAATTTTTTTAGGTTGAGACCTTTGGAATAAAATTTTATTTTTAATTTGTGTGACTAATAAATACTTTTTTTAAGACTTAAAAGTTTTTTTAAATAATTTTTATAATTAAAATTAATTTTTTAAATTAAATTTTTTAGTTCCTTCAAACTCAAAGGATGATGATGAATGTTGTAGTTCAGAACAAGATCCATCATTAATGCATAGAAGGGTTTCTTTTATTTTATTTTTAAATTAATTTTAACTTTTTATTTTTCATTAGAATGATGAACCTGTATTAATTCATTTAATTCCCGATGCAAAACTTGATCCAATTGATCGTTCTTTTGTTAGATTATCAGGTTTGATTTTTTTCTTTTTTAAGTTTATTTTAAATTTTGGAGCTTTATCCAGGGGAACTGGTTAATTTGTAAAGGATTTCTTTGTAAAATTCAATTTTTCGTACCTCTTCCCCCCTCCCTTTTTTCCTTCCTCAAAGTTTCTTCTTAAATTTTTTTCCTTTGTCCTCGATTCCTTCCTCAATCCAATTTTAAATTTTCGGGTTTATCCGGGTGTCAAAAATATTTTTCCCCGTTTTTTGTTTTCTAAAGAATTTCTTTTAAGCTCACCCAAATCTTAATTTTTAAATAAATTTCTTCCTATTTTTAGCTTTTGCAACCATCAATACTGTTAAACGTCTTCTTGCTTATCTTCTATTTGCTGACATTACAAAATATAATGAATTTGACATTTTTTGTAACTATGAACTTATGGGGAGGGATTTCTCCATGGTATTTGAAAATTTATTTGTTTTTTAAAGAGGGCTGTTTCTGTGATTTCGAGGGATTTTTAAGGGGATTTTGTGAATTTTCTGACTTTCATTGAGATTTTTGAGGGGATTCATTTTCACATTTTCTAATCACAAAACTCCCCTAAAATTAATTAAAAATTAAATTTTTTTTTATTTTTAAAAGGCATTTATAAGAAAAACTCGTTGGAGGAATAAATCTGAACCTGTTGTTTTAATGTATAAAGAACGACTTGATTTTTAATCGAAAAAATTTTGTTTTTGTATAAAAATATTTTTTAAAAATGCTCGAACTGGTATTTTTTCTTGTTGAGGTTAAAAGCCTCTGTCAATTTTTTTACTTTTGTTTTTTTTATTAAGGGGAACGATTTTTCCTCCTTTCTCTCCCTTTCCTGTCATTATTAAATGTTCTCTTACATTATTTTATCTGAAAATATTTTCCTTAATTTATATTTTTATTTTTTACACTTTGAAATACACAGAGTTAACATTTTGAAGTCCCTCGTGAAGGCAAAATAGTGTGTGTTTAGAGAAAAAGATAAAAATGTCGGCCATTATTTTTGCCCGTGCCCGCTCAACTCATCGAATCCTTAACTCATCGAATCGACCAAAAACGCTCAACTCATCGAATCGGCTAAAATTCCTTAACTCATCGAATCGGCCAAAAACACTCAACTCATCGAATCCTTAACTCATCGAATCCTCAACTCATCGAATCGGCCAAAAACGATCAACTCATCGAATTTTTCCAAAAGGGGACGTTTGAGTCCCCTGTTTTTATTTTTCTCCCGAAAGGGCTAACTGAATCTTCGTTGAAAAAATTTTTTGCTGCTATGGAGGCTAGGAAAAAGGGCTTTTGGGCATAATCGGGGTCTACTGGACTAATTTGGTCCGGTTTTACCCGGTAAAATCTCCAGCATAATTTATTAGGAATGAGATAATGTTTTCAGGAATGAGATAATGTTCTGATAATGTTTTCACTGGCCGGATAAACTTGGATGAGTGCCCGATCAACTAATTAACAAAATTAGTTGAAACCCCAGAAGAAAACAAAAAAAAATAAACAAAACAATAAAAAATCTAAAAAATAAACATGGGGACTCAAACGTCCCCTTTTGGAAAAATTCGATGAGTTGATCGTTTTTGGCCGATTCGATGAGTTGAGGATTCGATGAGTTAAGGATTCGATGAGTTGAGTGTTTTTGGCCGATTCGATGAGTTGAGGTTTCGATGAGTTAAGAATTCGATGAGTTGTAGGGTAGCCTTTTTGCCTTTTATTATTTACTCTCTTTCTATCTCTAGCATTTCTTCACTGTTCTTTTTCTATTCTCTTTCTATGTTTATTATAGCGCTTGTCGGCCATTATTTTTGGCGCCCTTTTTTATTGATTTCCCTTTTCTTTCTTTAACCTTTTTTAATTTTAATCTTTTTGTAGTCAACATGACCATCAGTTGCTACTGTTTATTTTTTTTTGTTTTTTCGACGAGGGGAAGCATGATTATTGATTTTCCTCTGTTGTCCATTTGTGCAAAGATGTTCTGCAACAGAAAGAGTGGCTTTTCCTTTTTTGGGGATTAACCTTTTTGAGGGGGTCGGGGGATAGTGACTTGCGGACAAGACTTGCTTTTTTCAATTTTTGAAAAATATAGCCAATCTTTTTCAGTCTTCACTTCAGCAACAACAACAACAACTTCAGCAGCAGCAACAACAGCAACAACAACAGCAGCAACAACAACAACAGCAACAACAACAGCAGCAACAACAAAAGTCCCAGTGTATCGCTTCGGCGGTATATGGGCAAAAGTCCCATGTTAGCTTCGGCGAAATATGGGCAAAAGCCCCATGTTAGCTTCGGCGAAATATGGGCAAAAGCCCCATGTTAGCTTCGGCGAAATATGGGCAAAAGCCCCATGTTAGCTTCGGCGAAATATGGGCAAAAGCCCCATGTTAGCTTCGGCGAAATATGGGCAAAAGCCCCATGTTAGCTTCGGCGAAATATGGGCAAAAGCCCCATGTTAGCTTCGGCGAAATATGGGCAAAAGCCCCATGTTAGCTTCGGCGAAATATGGGCAAAAGCCCCATGTTAGCTTCGGCGAAATATGGGCAATGGCTTCACTCCAACAGTGCAACGATTAAACTCCAATGCTCTCGTCTACATGGTTAGCTTTTTTACTTTATTAAATTCGCAAGTTTTGTCCGCAAAGTTTCTCCTTTAAATAAGTTTATCCGTTCCCAATGTTAAAGCCAATTGAGTGGTGGCTAAGTTCTTGTCAAACGAGAAGACGTACAGCAAATGTCCGTTGGTTAGATGCATTGTTTTGCTTGTTTTAAATGGTTGATCTTTTTATAGGTTGTTTTTATGTCTAAAGGATTTTTAATTACTTAATTTTCAGCTTTGACAAAGTATCCAGAAGCCTTAAAAGAAAATAGAGGAGATTGGGCTTCAAATGAATCCTGGAATCGAAATCGAATGAAGAGGAGAATAAAGGAAAAGAAGGTTTGTTTAAATTTAATTATTTTGATACAAATTTATAGAAGAGTCATAGTCATTAATTTTGGGAAATAGATATGCTCTTGTGTGGTGTAGTTAGATAATTCTAATTTTCCCCTAGTGAGAGGTCCTGGGTTCGAATCCTAAGACTTGAAAATTCCTTTTTTAATTCTTATAAATGCGAGATTGATGCAAAAAATGATTTTTCTGTTGTATTTTTATAAGAAATTTTTTTCATAATTTTATGGATATGAAATAAGTCTTTGATAGCTTAAAATTTATTTTTTAATTAATTTTTTAATTATTTTATTTTTAGTTTCTTCAAATACAAAGGATGAATGTTGTAGTTCAGAACAAGATCCATCATTAATGCATAGAAGGGTTTCTTTTATTATTTTTAAATTAATTTTAATTCATTTTTTCATCAGAATGCCGAGCCTGTATTAATTCATTTAATACCTGATGCAAAACTTGATCCAATTGATCGCTCTTTTGTTAGATTGTCAGGTTTGACTTTTTTTTCTTTTTAATTTTGGGGGTTTATCCGGGGAACTGGTCAGTTTTTTATGATTCCTGGTAAGATCCAATTTCGTACTTTCCACCCTTCACTTATAATTTTTTTATTTTTTAAAAGGCATTCATAAGAAAAACTCGTTGGAGGAATAAACCTGAACCTGTTGTTTTAATGTATAAAGAACGACTTGATTTTTAATATAAAAAGTTTTGTTTTTGTATAAAAATATTTTTTTTAAAAACTTTTGCATAAACCAAGACTCAAACTTTGGGCCCAACATTTTCAAGATTTCAAGTAAATTGGACAGTTGGATTTAGATAAATAATAAAAGAGAAATAGTGCACGCAGAGAAAAAAATTAAATTAAAAAATGACATTTCATCCCAAAAGTTAGAGAAATATAAAGAAGAAATAGTGTAGTTAGAGAAACAAAGTTAATTCAATATTTTGGTCTGTTCAGTGCGGAATGGTGAGAGCGAACTGATTACGGTAGAGAATAAAAACAATTAGCGATTTACATTGATTTTATCGATTTTTGATAAATTCCGAGTTTTACAAGGCTAGGAATATCGACTTTATCGATTGTTATCGATTTATTGATTTATTGAAAAAATAAATATTGCGAGTTTTGGAATATCGCCTTCATCGATTAGTATTGATTTATTGATTTTTTAACGATTTTTTGAAAAATAGAAATTTTAAAAGTTCTGGAGTATTGATTTTATTGATTGATATTGATTTTATCGATTAGATTGATTTTTGGAAATAAAGAATTTTAGAAGATTTAGATTGTTTAATTTCTACAGTAACCAGTCGCTCTCAAAATGCAGCACTGAACCGACCAAATAAAGTGTTAAACTTTTACTCTAACCGACCAAATAAATGTGTTAATTTTTTTCTCTAACTGCACTATTTCTCATTAAATATTTCTCTAAACCGAACAGAGTCATTTACATCAAATAATAGGGAACGGTTGAGTCAGAAATGAGCGACAAAATGTAACATTGGTAAGGCCGGACAAAATGGAACATTGGACAAATGGAACATTCGCTCTTACCATTCAGCACTGTTGTATTGATTTTATTGATTAGTATCGATTTTTGATAATATAAATTTCTAAGTTTTAGAATATAGATATCATCGATTAGTATATCGATTATTGAAAAATATAATTTTGAAAATTTATAAAATAATTTTCCCAATTCGCTCTCAAAACGCCACACTGAAAGGACCTAAACATTTGTTATTTATTCTTTTCTCTAACTACACTATTTCGTTTTTATCTTTCTCTAACTTTATGGGATAAAATGTCATTTATTTTCTGTCCTTTTATTAAATTTCTTTCTCTAGCTACACTATTTCTTTATCATATTTCTCTAATTTTAAGCAAAACATGGGTTCTTTTTATACTCCAAATCAAAATGTAAAACACTCAGAAATATTTCATTTAACCAAATACAAATTTATTCAATTTTTATTAAAAATCCACACATGAAAAGCGATCATTTAACAAAAAAAATATTTATATTAGTTTGATGGTCTTGACATTTTAAATCACAAAATATCGAAAAAAAAGAAAACGGGTAGAAACACAAAAATAAAGGAAAATGAGGAAAAATAAAATTATTTAAATTTTAAGAAATGACAGACATAAAATGGGTACAGCCCAAAACTGCGCGGGCCAAAACTGCGCGACCGAAACTGCGCGACCGAAACTGCGCAGGCCAAAACTGCGCAAGCCCAAAACTACGCAGGCCAAAACTGCGCAAAACTATTTAGTAAAAATAAATAAGGAAAAAATAAAGAAAAACATTCTCATAACGGACAAGTCAGCTATACGCAAAATAGTTAAACGGATTCGACTTCGGCACAAGATGCACCACAAAATACTGAAAGTCGCGCGGTTTTGGTAATTCCTCAGAACTACCAACGTCATGAATATGAACCTGGAAAGAAGATGAGCAAAGAATACTTGTTTTTGGTCGAGAAAGTTCCGAAGGTTTTTCTGAAGGTTTTTAGACTAACTGGTTAAAGGAAACTAACTAGTCTCTTTATTAAGCTTGGTCACATCTTATTGAAGACTAACTAGTTAAATCTAAACTTAGGTTGTAAGACTATGTTTTTCCTGGTTTATTATCCTGGTTATTGAATTTTTTGTTAGAATGTTTTACATTTAATAAATTTTGATGAACACCGAATTTTAAAAACTGAAGGCGGAACAGCAAAAAAAAAAGACGGAAAGCAACGGAAGAGACTCCATCCTCTAGTTAGTTTTGCGCAGTTTTGGCCTGCGCAGTTTTGGGCTTGCGCAGTTTTGGCCTGCGTAGTTTCGGTCGCGCAGTTTCGGTCGCGCAGTTTTGGCTCGCGCAGTTTTGGGCGTGTCCCACATAAAATTATGGTCATCAAAAGAAGAGAGAACAGGAGGGGAAAGGCTTTTTAAATTTTTTGTGGAAAAAAAATAGGTAAGGACAGACTGAAGGGGACTATTCGAGGAAACTGGTCTATTGAAAGGCGAATATTCAGATGTAGTTGATTTCAGAGTGAGGGGGAAATGTTGGAAAAACACCAATCTTTGGAGTCCTTAAACCCCTAAATTTAAAGACACATTAGAGTTTGGCATTAAAAACCCAAACGAAAATCTTTGAGACAAGGAGGGTGACCTTCTTCCCCTTCAATTTCAAAAAAAATTTTAAAAAGACAAATGGACCAGGAATAAATGGGCCAAGAATATTAGACCAAGAACAAGAGAGCTAACCTTGTGTACTGCCCCATAAAATACATTGTCCACTATTTTTTCCCTTATTTCTTTTTCTTCCACAAAAATCAAAATTTCTTTTCTATTTATTTAAGTACAAAAAAAAATAAATTTTTAAAATAAATAAACCTCTCTTCCTTTCCTTCTTCTAATCAAGTTTAATACGAGAATAAATTTTATGAACAAAACTAGCACTAGAAACATAACCAACAGTTCCACACAAAATACCCAATGTCAAACAAAAAATTAGCATGTAGGCAAAATAAAATGTTGTTTGGAATAGGCCATACATTCTTTTTAAAGGGAAAAATTTAAAAATTAATTAAAGAAAAAAAAGAAACTTTGTTTTGAAGAAATAATAATAAAAGGCATAATTATAAACATATAATGCAACTGATGCTCCTGATGCAAAACTTGTCCATCTCCTTGAAAAAAAATTATAGAAAAGATCTTAAATAGAACGATAAAAAAATTTTGGAAACCAGGAAGAAACCCAGAAAAAACCCAGAAAACAGTTTGGGAGTTGTTTCAAAGAAGGCTGCAACTCAATTTAAAAAGTGGCTTGATAAAACGGAGGAGTAATTCAGTAGAAGATGGAAGGAGAACAGGCGATAGAAGTTCTATCCCTATGTTAATGCTCGATTTTAGAAACAGGGAGTTTCTCAAAACAAAATTCTGAGAAACTGAATCTGAAACCCGACCGGGCCAGTTTTCAAAACCCGTTACAACCCTGATACTTAGAGGTGAGGGTTAAAATTTTTAAAATTTTTCTAACATTTTATTTTCGATGTGAGGAAATAACATGATAAACTTAAACATTTTTGGATTCCCCATTTATTTCAAAAAAATTTTTTTCAAACAAACCATCGATAATCTTCAGCATTGAGCAAAAAATAAGTACTAACAATGCTAACACAAGCAGTTACCACAATCAAAATAATTGCAACCAGAAGCATAAACCCGTAAACATAATAAATTTTATAGGCCCAAAAACTTGTAAAAACAAAATACCTAAACGAAAAGTTTTTAAAAATTATTTTAGGAAAAATAGAGCTGCCCAGAACCAAAAAATTTTCAAAATTTAAGACTACGTTAAGAAACCGAGATTGAAAAAACTCCTAGGAAACAATAAGAGGTTGTCATCCTTGGAAAATCTTCGGATATCCTTAATTGAATCGAAAAATCTCAAAAATCTCAAGTCAAGACCTTGGATGGCGGTTTCCGGAAAATCTTTGAATATTCAGATTCGTAACAGCAAATCCTGGTCAAGGTTCAAGAACCAGTTCTGAGAAGTCTTGGACAACTTGGACTCATGTATTTGACTCAATCCTAGACTCAGGCTCCAAAGTCTTGAACTCTTGGACAACATTTCCAAAAAGACTCTTGAACAGCTCTATTTAAATTTTAAAAAACCTCTACAACTACACATACATTTCAATAAAAATTGAGCCAAAAGGAAGAAAACCAGCAATTATAGCAATCACAAAAGGTTCTAAATACCATTTTTTGTCTGGAATTGGACGTGGAACAACATTAATACGGCAAGGAATATCAGCCTGTCCTTTAATGCTTCGACCAATTAATGTTCCAATTAAATTTAGAGGAATTATGACAAATGCACAAATTGCGACAATTACTAGCTTAAAAATAAAGAAATTAAAAAATGAGCCTAAAAAGTGGGTTCCTTTCCTGATGACTTGCCAAAGTTTCAAGTCTCTTGAGAAACAAAAGGTTTCAGGTTTTATGTAAAAGTTTTAACTCTGAAACCCAGTTCTGGTCAAGGCTATATCAGAAAAGAAAAACAAGAACAATGTTTAGGATTTCTTTTGGGTTTCAGGTTTCGAATCTCGGTAGCCTTGAATTTGGTTTTTTAAGAAACAAAGGTGTTTCGAATTTTCAGAGGTTAAATTCAATATCCCGGGCTATTTTTTAGCGTCGGAAGAGAACCTTAAAGACCAAAACTTATGTCCTTGGATGAAAACTTAAGGACCACAAAACCTAACGGATATTTTCTGAAAGTATAAAAGGAAAAGAACTACAAATTATTTAAGAAAAAAAACCATAGTAGTAAAAGGAATTGCTCGACTAGCATGATATCCAATAGCAACAGCATTAACACCCAAAACCATTCCAGCAACAGCACTTGGAAGTAATAAAGCACCAATAAACATTTGTTTAATCCAACGTTTTCCTCCAACTCTAGAATACATTCCACCACCAAAACAGCCATTTATTGGTGTTGTTATTGCATAAACTTTAAAAGAAAATTCTTTTTAAAAAACAAAAAAATTTAAAAAGAAACCAAAAATTGCTGCACTCAAAAAAGATCCACGTTCAGTATAAAATTCAGAAAGAATTGCAAGCATTATTGTTATCAAAACTGTTGTGATTAAATGATAGCCAGTACCAATAATTGATGAAAATAAAAGTGGATATGCTGGAGCACGGAAAACATCGCCTTTAAAAAATCAGATTTTTAAGGGAAATATAGGAAAGGTACTAAAAACACACGTATATACAGGAATCCGAAAGGTTCTGGAGAACATGGACGGGGAGCGGCCGAGTACCCGGGATTGTGTTCAAAAAACTAGACGGGTTCTTTGAAATTGCAGAAATGCCCTCGTTCCGGATACTGACAGTTCCACGTTTTGAGGCCTAAAACCTAGAGACCACTATGAAAACATGCTTGTTCTTAAAGTTCAAAATGATCCGGATCCTAAGTTCCCTTTTTGAGGATTCCGAACCGCGTCTAAAGAACCAGTCCTGGAGCAGTTCGACTCTTTAGAGCAAGAAAAATTCAAAAAAACTCAAACCATGCACTTGTTTCCATCCATAATCGTCAGGCAAGTCCAAATCCTCTTCGGGATCTTTATCTTCTTTGTGATAACGAGCATAGTCCTTATTTAGAGTTCTTAACAAAATCATCCAGACAAGACCAACCAAGAAAATAACCATCATAAATGAATTGAAAATTGAGAACCAATGAATCTATAATAAAAAATTTTAACGAAAAAATTAAAAGAAAAAATTCCGTAATAATTTACTCATCGAAAAAATTTAAAATAATATTTCTTTAACCATTTGAGGGTTATACGAAAAAGAAAACATCAAATGGTCTCGAACCTAGGCCGATTACACCCTGAAACCAACACACTACCACTCAACCAAACCCAACTTAAAAAATTTATCTTGAAATAAGCTTAAAGCCTATTTTAATAAGCATAAAAACCCTTAAAGTAAAAAATTAAATACTCTGTGTTGGAAGAAGCTTGGATCCAAATAACGTTCAAATCGCTTGTCAAATAGAGTATTAGATTGTTTCCAAATAACTTCATAAGTAAATGAAAGTTCCATATTTGGTTTAATTTCTTTTTTCTCTTCTGCTGTAACGTCAACAACGACAATCTTTAAAAAAAGTTTAAATTTTTTAAAAATATGGGGAAGGAAAGTAGGGGTAAGAAATGAGGGGGAAAAGCTTCCGGGTTCACGCTTAATTTCTGAAATGAAATAGAAATTGAACTTATATTCAAGTTAGGATTGAAACAAGGGGCTCGTAGATTCCGAGGAGTCTCTGAAATGTGGGAAAATATCGGAAAAACAGGAGGACATGACCGCAGCCATGGAGAAGGTTTCACAAATTTTCCAAAAAAACCTTATCCCATGAAAAATCCACAAAAACTTATCCCATGAAAAATCCACAAAAACTAAATTAAAACTAACATTATCTCCATTATATCCAATTTCAAATTTCTTGTGTGTGTAGATAAAAGAAGCTCCTGTCTCTTTTTCTCCAACCAAAGCTTTAAAAGAAAAAATTTAAAAATAAATTTAAAAAAATACCCCAAATAGGCAATTCATCAATATACATTTGATACCTAAAAATAGAAAATAAAATTGGGTTGAGTGAAGGTCAAGTAAATAGGTGAAGATTATGGAGGGGGTAATAATCCTCCCCCTGCTTTATCAAAAATCCTCCCCCTGTAATAACCTCCCCCTGACTTATCTTCATCCTAAGACCCCTATCTTCCTTTCAAGCCCCTTATCTCCCTTCACACACACGTATCTTCTTATTTAAACCCCTCTTAAAACAAACAAACCAATAATTATGTTCAACAGCAAAAACAAAAGCATCAGCATCATCCCGTGATATATATTTTGTGCAAATTACAGTTTTTTTCAATTCTTTTTTAAAATTTATTTCAAGCCCAGAAAATTGAAGATCAACGCCCAATAAAGCTTCTCCCAAAGTTTCGTGATAGTGTCCAATTGCCTCCTTCTTTCCCTTACAGAAAGGTAGGGAATAATAATTGTAAGTTTCTTGTCTGTTGCTGTAAGGGCCAACCTTTAGAAAAAACTTTTTAAGAACCAAAAAAATATTTTTTAAACAAGGGAAAGGTTAAAAAATGAAGATTATTAAATAAAAATAAATTAAAAAGGTCAGGAAAAATAGTTGCCCTTGGGAGGGTTCGAACCTCACTCGAAAATAAAACGTAGGCGGAAACGTTACCAATCAACCACAAACGTTCATTAAAGGGTATAGGGAAAAACTAGCCATATATACTTCTAATGAATATTGAAAGTAAAAATAAAATAAAAAAACAAAACAAACTGTGTTCATCCACAAAACAACTTCTTCCCCAGGTTTGTAAATATGGTCGTGTTCATCTGCTTGAATTTGTATTACAATTAAAGAAGAAAATAATAAAAATGTGATGAGTCGAAGCATCACTTTTTGTCTAAAATCTTGAAAATTGAAGGAATTATTGATTAATTGGAGGTTTTAAATAAAAAAAGAAATATAAAATTTAATCTATAACCTTAAAAAATACAAGATTTTAATAACAAAATTTATTAGAAAAGCTAACAATCAAAACGTGGCTAGAAATAAAACAAAGACAAGCAAAGCAAAAGAAGGCTGCCCGACATTTTGCCAAAACACATTTCGCCAATAAGGGTAAAATTAGACATTTTGTCAATAAGTTTGTGACAAAATGTAGTGTTTTAGTCTTATTGGCAAAATGTGGTGAAGCAAAATAAGGAGACGAGAAAAGAAGCCAACTCATGTTGACAAAAAATTGAGTCAAATGGAAAAATGAAAATAAACATTATGCCAAAAATAAATAAAAATTTAATTTTCAATAGTGTGCGGCAAAATCGCATTCACAGGATCCTGGACGAGATTTTTTCTAAAATTTGTATGCCATAATTTACAAAAGCAAAAAAAAGTTAGCGGAATCTATCGCTTCGATCACAAGGCTTAAAACTTTTATGATAAATTTATTCAAAAAAAATTTTAATGAAAATTTCAAAAACAAAAAATCAAATTGCAAGTTCTGGGTCATAGAAAAAATGAGAAAAACAAAAATTAAGATAATTTCTATTGGCTTGGTAACAAATCTCTACATATTTTCCTTCTAAAATAGCTAATGTGTTCTTGAGTAAAGTCCATACATCTTCCATCAACTTCATAATACGCAAATAAGAGGGAAAAAATACCGCAATCTATTCCATTTTGTTGTTGCGGTACATCTAGCAATTCTTTTAATGTCCAGTCTTCTCTTTTGCCTATATCCATTGCAAACTGATCAGCAGCATCCATAAGAATGTTCCTAACAAAATATTAAAAAAAATGATAATTTTCTTGACTATGATAAACAAAAAACCTAACATTATAAAATCAAAATCTTACAAAAGCATGTTCATAAAGTCTTTTTTCGTGCTTCCAGCACGTCCATTATTTATAGAGTCCATTACTATAATTTCCTTCTTTTGCATTCTTGCGAAAGACATAGCCCAGTGGCTTTTGTTGATATGCACGGGAGCCAAGACAAGTTCAACACCTTCCATCTTCCAATACCACTTCGAGCTGATTTGTTTTTTTGTTTTGTAGCGGGACAAAGCAAATGTAGGTATATATTGAATTCTATTATCTGGAGCATAATCATCAGTATTTTCTTTGCTATCTAGAAAATGATTAAAATTTTGTCGGTAATACTGTCATTCCCCCTCAAATTCTAGTGTCCAATAATAAACACGACTACAAACCTAAACTTATGTTCATAGATTAGAAAACATAACGAATACCTATATGAGGGGAGACAAGATTAGTACCATTTCGTCTACATATATGTTGGAGATATGCATCAATTAGATCACCGTTGACCCATTCGCCATCTCGCAGACAGAGTAACCCTTCAAAGGCCTAACTACAGTTTCCGTACCAGGCTCAGCATTGGACGATTTATATGTCATTCGAAAGAGCTCGTCGAGCTGAGTCGAACGACACCAAAATTATTCAGCGGAAAAAATTCTGAGCCGAGTTACAGGCCCCCGAAAATCGAAAAACCATAGGGGGGACCAAGCTGATTTTTGGGGTGAAAAATTCGAATATGCAATTAATAGCTCATTTGAAAGAGCTCTTCAAGCCGAGTCGAATGACACCAAAATCGCCGTGATTGGTCAAGTTTGTTCAAAGTTATGACAGAAAAAACAAACAACGTAAACCTATGGGGCGTCGGCGAGGCGCTTGTGCAAAACTCCGCGCTTCGCGCGGAGTTTTGCGGCACGCGCCTCGCGGGGAGTCTACGGGCTCTGGGTCTGGGCTCATAACTTAATCCTATTCCAATTATCGCTGTGATGGGCATGCCCAGCTTCCTCCGCAGCAGCAAGAACATCCACGGAGAACAAAGGTAAGGAGCTAAAACAAACTAGCATAACTTTGTCAAATCAAGTCTGATTTCATTGATTTTGGTGTCATTCGACTCAGCTCGATGAGCTCTTTCGAATGAGGTATAATTTGCATATTCGAATTTTTCACCCCCAGAAAACAGCTTGGTCCCCCCTATGGTTTTTTTAACTTTAGTGGTCTGTAACTCGGCTCAGAATTTTTTCCGCTGAAAAATTTTGGTGTCATTCGACTCAGCTCGACGAGCTCTTTCGAATGACATATAAATCGTTCAATTCTGAGCCTGGTACGGAAACTGTAGTTTAGCCCCTTCAAATGTTAAATGTCCAGCTTTTCCCTGTAAAATTCAAAAAAAGTATTGATTTGAAAAAGGATAATTATTTTAATCTTTGGCACCCAGCAAGTTTCCTTTCAATCAGAAAAGGCAAATAAAAGAAATTTGAAAGACAAATAAAAGGAAATTTAGCCCAAAATACAATATATGAACACAAACAAAACTTTCCCAGATCACTCAAAGTCAAAATTCTTAACTTAAAAAGTAAATTTTTATACGAACCTTTACCCATTCTCCACAAACTCCTTCCTGCACGTCCTTGTTTTTACTTAATCTGTCCCAAAAATCATCGCGCATGTATTCTTCAGGAAGAGAGGTTTCAGTAGGCGGCGCAGGTAATCTCGGAAGTTCAGGTGTTATGACACGTTTCATAGGTTGAGGTGAAAAAGCATTTTCTTCAAATGGATCGTTGACAACCTCATCATAATTCTTAAATCAAAATAAAATTTTCAAAATATAGAAATTGTAAAAATTCCTAATTTTTAAAACCTCAAAATTTTTTAAATAAATCTTTACCCGTTTTCCTTTCGGAGGTTCAGGAGTAATAACTCGTTCCAAGTTCTCAACCTTTTGAGGTAGAGGTGGCATCACAAACTTGGTTCTCCAGAAAGGGAGAGAGTCATCACCAAGCGGCATAGCGCACGAAGTGGACGTATTATACCACGTCCTTTTCACTAAAAACACAATTTTAAGAGGTAACTAAATTTCAAACAAACCTCCAACAGTTCTTATTATGTGAGCATGTAGTAACTTTCTGTCATTGTCAGACATGTTTCTGAGAAAGCATTGCTTGTACTTAAAATCACGAATGTTGAAGTCAAAAGTATAAATAGATCCACGAGGACAAAGTTCTTTAGTTGGCTGTACGATGCAGTTCATTGGTATAGATACCTTAAAAATGTTGTTTAATTATGAAGCATAGAAAATAATGGAGATCAGGGAAAGTATGACCATTTTTTGGCTGCACTTTCGCCGGTGGCCGGTTCGAACGAGCTATCTTTATACATTCAAGATTCGGGTCCAGGGTTCGAAATTCGGTTCGGGTTCGGGATTCGACCTTTTCAAAATCTGATCTCGGATTCGTGATCAGCATGGTCGATTACCTATAAAAAATTATTTTCGGAAAAAACAAGTAAAGGCCTAACTACAGTTTCCGTACCAGGCTCAGAATTGAACGATTTATATGTCATTCGAAAGAGCTCGTCGAGCTGAGTCGAACGACACCAAAATTATTCAGCGGAAAAAATTCTGAGCCGAGTTACAGGCCCCCGAAAATCGAAAAACCATAGGGGGGACCAAGCTGATTTTTGGGGTGAAAAAATCGAATATGCAATTAATAGCTCATTTGAAAGAGCTCTTCAAGCCGAGTCGAATGACACCAAAATCGCCGTGATTGGTCAAGTTTGTTCAAAGTTATGACAGAAAAAACAAACAACGTAAACCTATGGGGCGTCGGCGAGGCGCTTGTGCAAAACTCCGCGCTTCGCGCGGAGTTTTGCGGCACGCGCCTCGCGGGGAGTCTACGGGCTCTGGGTCTGGGCTCATAACTTAATCCTATTCCAATTATCGCTGTGATGGGCATGCCCAGCTTCCTCCGCAGCAGCAAGAACATCCACGGAGAACAAAGGTAAGGAGCTAAAACAAACGAGCATAACTTTGTCAAATCAAGTCTGATTTCATTGATTTTGGTGTCATTCGACTCAGCTCGATGAGCTCTTTCGAATGAGGTATAATTTGCATATTCGAATTTTTCACCCCCAGAAAACAGCTTGGTCCCCCCTATGGTTTTTTGAACTTTAGTGGTCTGTAACTCGGCTCAGAATTTTTTCCGCTGAATAATTTTGGTGTCATTCGACTCAGCTCGACGAGCTCTTTCGAATGACATATAAATCGTTCAATTCTGAGTCTGGTACGGAAACTGTAGTTTAGCCCAAGTAAATTTTTATAGTGGATCCCAGATTCTTCACGGCTACCAAATTTTAAAAAAAGAATTTATTTTTAAAAATCAACTAACCGTTTTGCGTATTTGTTTGAATGAAATGATAAAAGAATTCTTATCCGCATCAAATTCCAAATAACCAGATTTTGAATTTTGTCTTTGAAGACTAGAAGTAGGCATAGTGAATCCAATTACAGCAGAAATTTTAAAATTTTTTTGACCAACCATTTTTGGAAGAAATAGAAAACGAATAGGTAATCTAAAAAATACTAAATAATTAAGTTGAAATGATTTAAATTGATAAAGCAGTAAAAAAACTTTATTCAAACTAATTGAACTTTTCTACACATTACACGAGAGATTGAGTCAATTGAAAAAAAAGAAAAAGAAAATAAACATTATGCCAAAAATAAAAATTTATTTTCAAATTAAATAAAAGGGGTCGTTTGAGTCTTAGCATGATGACCGAAAAAAACTCGGCACTTGAAGAAAAATTCTGGAAAGAAGTTTGTAGGAAAACTTTTACTATAAAAGCGGAAATGTAATCGAATAAAACTACCATTTTCTCCTCAACTCGTCAAATTTTCCGCGCTGCGCTATTAGGCAAAGACTGATGATGGATTCACTTCTCATTGGGCCTGCAGTCACAACAATATGTGTGCTCCTGTTGTCTTCGGTACTAATGCTGGCGCAGTGCTGTAAGGTTTGTTTTCATGTTTTTTAAAGTCTGTAGACACTCATTCCTCATTCGTTTCAGAAGAAGAAGCCAAGACAGATTCCTCAGCAAGGTCTTCCTGAAGATGGTCCAACCGCCGCGCCGCCGCCGACACAATTGAAGGTTAAAGCGAAAGGGGGGAAGAAAGGAGTAAAAGGAAAGAAACGTGAGTTGATTGACCTCTCAGTCATCAAAAGCCTTAATTTTTCTTCTTTTTCAGCTCCTCCAAAAAAGGTGGAAGATGAACCAAAAACCCCAGGTATCGGAGTTGGCATAGACTATCAAACTCTTGGTAATCTCGACAAGAACATCTTCGTCAAGAATCAGAAGCAAAAGGACGCTGGCAAAGCAAAGAAAACACCATCGGTCCCAGCTGCAGCAGCTAAAGCGCCTGCCGGGGTTGAAGAAGCGGTGCAGAAGGAGGGATTGGCTGCTGGTGGGGACTACCAAACAATGGCTGACATTGACCAGGTTTTTAATTTTTAAGGTTTCCTGGTCCCTAGAAAAAAGGAGGAAAAAGTCCTTTTTCGATATTTTTTGACGTTTGCCGCTAAAAAACCTCAAAAATCTCGAAAAAGCACTTTCTTCCTCATTTTTTCTAGGGACCAGAAACCCCGACTTTTACCGGTTTTCTAAACTTCGTTTTTGAGAATGTGTTCGGCGGAAAAGGCGGCGATGGTGGTGGTGGTGGTGGCGCTCCTCCTGCTGCTACTCCTGGTCCCTCAGGTCAAGGATCAAAGGTGGAGGCAGCACCGAAAGAAGGAATTGGACAGGGAGCTGACTATCAAACATGGAACAATTTGGATCAGGTTTGTGAAGCTTAACCCCTTTACCCCTCATTTACCTCATTTTTTAACTTCAGAATGTCTTCGCTAAGAAGGACGGCGCCAAATCGGACGCGGACAAGAAGTCGGCTGCTGGTTCCGGATCACAAAAGGAAGCGGCACCCAAGGAAGGAATCGGCGCAGGAGCGGACTATCAAACTTGGAACGCGATGGACAAGGTTTTTACATGCCCTCAGGCATTTTTAAAAAAATTTCCCTCATTTTTTCAAGGATGTCTTCCTCAAAGGCAAAAAACCTGATGATGACAAAAAGTCTTCTGGAGGGGGGAAAGGCTCTGATGATGAGGGATCGAAGGCAGAGGCGGCCCCACGCGCTGGAATAGGCCAAGGTCAGGACTATCAAACTTGGAACGCGTTGGATAAAGATGTCTTCGTCAAAAAGTGAGATAGATTGAGGGATATTAGGTCTCTTTCCCTGTACATCCTGAACTTGTGTGAGTGGATGTTTGTGTAATCTCACTATGGTATGTATATAAATAAATAATCCCTCTTTGCCTATTTTCCCCTTTGTTTTGTTTACTAATCGACAAATTAATTGCTAAAAATAATTTCTGTCCATATTATAAACCTTTTCTATGTGTTCGGCGCCGTAATTGTCCGCGCCTAATTTTTTCCAGAGAATTTTTTTCAGAAATTTTCCTAAAATCTGTCGGGTTTCTTTGGCTACTTTCTATAACATTCTTCTCAATAAATATTCATCCCTTGTATTTTCTGTCCATTTTTATAAAATATTTGTGTTTCCTCATGTATTTATTGCTTGTTTGTTGTATATTTTTTGCTGTTGAATAAATTGTTATGAATTTTTTGTTAAAAAGTAGGGGTTAAAAAATATTTGTTGTTGTTTAAGTTGAACATCGAAAAAAATTTTTTGTCTCACTCAACGGAAAACATGTTTTGAAAGTGATTGACACTGAAAGGATTCGAACCCCCGTCGAAAATTATCGAAAACAAATCCTACGCAGAAACACAACCACTACACCATAAATGTTATTTGCTAAATTGGAGTGGAAATTGTCTGTATAATTAAATGAAATTAAAATATATGATAGCAGAATCATTTCTGCAGCAAAATTAATTTAAAAAAAATTTTTTATGTGATACTATTTTGAGGTTTTCATTTTTTAATAATTTTTTTAATTTTATTTTGCTTCAATAATTTTTTGAAAAAATTGTTGACCGGAAAACTGTGATTTTTTTAATTTTTATTCCCCCACCTCTTCTCCTCCTCTCCTTTAAAAATTATTTTTATTTTTTTATTATTTTCCCCTTAAAAATTTAACCGGTAAATCTTGTTTCTAAATTTTTAATTGTCTATTAAATTGTTTATAAACACTATAACAGGTTAAAATTAATTTTTTTCTCCTTTTGATCGAGACAAAAATTAACACAAACAAACAAATTTAATTCATTATCCCCCCAAAATACCTGAGAGAGAGACTCGTTCTCTCCTTCTCTTAAAAACATATTCTCGTGCCGTCCCCCTTTTTTTACTAAAACAAATTTTTTGTTGATTTGTTTAGATGTACTTTTTCCTTTTTTAATTTTCTCTCTCAACAACCATAAATCATTTTAAAGGAGAAATCTACGCCAATTTTTATATTTTTCTTAAACAAAAAAAAATTTTTTTGTGTACCCAATTTTCTAGGGGTCAGAATAACCCAAGAATATTTTTTGATTTTTTTAATTTAAAAAATTTTTTAGTTAATTAAAATGTTCTCCTCTTCAGTCTATTTTCTCTTTACTTTATTCCTCTTCTTGAGATTAAATTTTAATGTTGTTGGAATGGATTTGGACAGAAATGGATGTGGAAAAACTAAAGGATGTCTTTTCAGACCTAATGGATGTAGTAAGTCTTAAAAAAATTATTTTTGATTTAAAAAATTTTTAAAAACTTTTTTTGGATTTTTAGAAATTTTCGAAGTTTTTAGAATTTTTTGAAATTTTCAAATTTGAAATTTTTTGAAGTTTTTTTTATTTTCAAAAATTTTTTTATTTAGATCCAATGCTGGATTGTGCTATAGGTTCGTAATTTATTTATTTTTATTTTCCCTCAATTTTTTTCTATTTTTAAGCAATTGTTTTTACAATTTCTGGGAAGAATCAATTATATATCCAGGTTAATTTTTATATTTTTTAATTTAAATTTTCCTATTATTTCCCCTTTAAAGATGGCAGCACAAAGTATTTATCCTCCACCACCACTTCAATATATTGCTATTGGATTTTCACACGACAAATTAATGGTTAGAAAATTTTTATTTTAATTTTTTAATTTTAAAGTCACTCCTTTTTTATTAAAACACCAACAAACATTTTTTCCAGTCAAAATTTTAACTAATTTTAATTTTCATTGACGCATATGACCTTGTGTTTTTTTTATTTTTATTTATTTTTACTAATTTAATTTGTCTTTTGCGTCAATTCTTAATTTGAAAAGGAAAGGGGAAAAATCAAAAGTGTTTTTTTGAAAAAAATTTAAGAAAAAATTTTTAAGACAAAATAAATAAATTTTTTTGTTAAATTAAGTAATAAAAAAAAGAAAATATCAAAGGAAAAAATTTGGGACCCAAGAGGGTTCGAACCCAGGACCCCTTTCCCACACGAACCCAACACCATTGGACTTAACCACACGTTTATTGTTGATCAAAAAAATTTGTTATGGTTAAATTAAGTTTAAGAGAAGAGAAAAAAATATTTGGCCCTGGGAGGGTTCGAACTCGGGACCCTTTCTCACCCAAACCCAAAACCATCGCACTTAACCACACATTTCTTTTAATTAATGGCTAATTAATTAACTATAATAAATTTTCCTTTATTTGTAGGGAAACGATTTTGTAAGTGAATGTGTACTTAACACTGATGGAAGTTTATTTAACGATGTAGAAGTTTATGCTTCTTATAATTTAGAAAAGTCTAGGAATGACAGAACCTTATTAAATTCTGTAAGAGTTTTTTTAAAAAAATTAATTTAAAAGAAACTAATTATTTTAGACAGAACGTTCCTTGTTATATGGTAATGTTGAAGGAAAAATGGAAGATGGACGTCTTTATTGTTCCTTTACTCAAGGTTATTTTTCTTAGAAAAAATTTTTTCTTCTTAAAAATTTCTAAAAATTCTAAAAAATTATTTTATAAAGAAAAATTAAAGAAAAAAATATTCGGACCGGGGAGGGTTCGAACCCGCGACCATTTTTTACTCTGAACCTAACACCACCGGACTTAACCACGCACTTCTCAAAAATAAAAATTTAATTATTTTATTAAAATTTTCCAGCAATTCGCCCCCAATTTTCCCTTTCTTCATCTCGATCAAATTTAATTTGGAATTTGGACAAACCATTTTGGATAATGGGGGCGACTGGAGGTGCTCAACCTGACGGTATTAAATTTAATTTTTATTAAACTAAAAAAATATTTTGCAAATAATTACAGAAATCAATTCACATGACACAGCAAGGTATTTAATTTTTTATTTTTTTGTCTTTTTTTCAAGGGTTCTCTTGGCGCAAAAAATTTTTTAGGAGTCCCTAGCCCCAGAAAATTTTTTTCCAGGGGTTGCCTCCAAAAATTTTCAGAAAAAATTTTTTTCCAAGGGTGCTCTTGCATAAAAATTTTTTCCAGGGGTCTTTTACCCCTAAAAAATTTTCAAAAAATTTTTTCAATTTTCTAGAGGTTCTCATTTTTACCCAATATTATCCTCAAAAGTTATTGATATTTCAACTACTTCATCAAAACATTATGATTTACCTATTCAATATCAAGAAAATGAAACTAAAAAATTTAATAAAGTTAATGGAACAACTACACCAATTAATTCTGCCTTTAAAAGATTAATTGGAGGAGGGTTGTTAATTATTTCTTTTATTCCCTTAATTGTTACAAAAATACTTTTTCTTCGAATCTAATAAGTCTTGAAAATTAATTTTTTGGATGAACAAAAATTTTAAAAAAAATTTAATTTTTCAGAAAAAAATTTTCCAGGGGGTCTCATGCCCCTAAAAATTAAAAAAATTTTTTCTAAAGGTTCCCCTTCTTAAATATTTTTCTATTTTTTGTTCATCCTTTTTCTGCGGGAATTTAAAATTCTATAAAAAATTAAATTTTCCGCATCTTACGGGTATGTATTTAAATTTTATAGCAACTCTAATAGAACCTAAATACCATCAATTATTTTATAAAATATTTTCTAAAATAATTATTAATCTATCTATCCTTACATAATTAATTGTACATTAAATAAACTCCTTTCAAGTATTAACTAAAAAATAAATTTTTAAAATTCTATTTTATAAAAAAATTTCTTTAAGGAAAAATTTGGGTATAACCAAAAGGTAGAAAAAAAAACAATCAAAATTATAATAATAGCTCTACTATACTTTTGAATAGAAAAAAAGAGTAATAATTATAAATAGAAATGCAAAAAATGCTAGTTTTTTTTTATAATAATCGCAGATTTTTTTAAAAAAAAGTCGCCGGAATGCTTTGGATAATAAATAGGGGTTCTAATAATTTATATTTTTGGGGACATTGGCAAGTGAATTTAAGATAAATCACAAAAATGTTTTTTTATATATTTTTGGGAGGAAAAAGAACAACTTCCCGATCAGGAATGTCATGGATTGAGAAAAGAGGCGTGTTACGGCTTAGGGTTTCGAAAATTTTGAGGACCAGGTTTTTTTTCGGCTTGGGGTTTGAGTCAAAAAAAACCAGGGCTTCAGGTAATCCGTGGTATATTGTTCCCAATTAAAATTTTTGGCAAAAAATATTGTTTGGAAACCTCTCTTTAAAATCCCAAAAAATTCTCAAACCACGGGAAGTTGCCAATAAAATATATTTTTTTAATTTTCTAATTTATTTATATAAACCTTTAAATGTCTCCTCTCCCTCCCATCATTTCTCATATTCGATCATTATATTCTTTTCCACCTCCATTTTCATGTGCAGGACGAACAGGAAAAGGAGATCCAGGAATTTGACCATCTCCATATTTAACAAAAATTAATGCTTCAGTATCATGAGGAATTGTATATTTAACTACAAATTTTCCTCCACCTTTAAAAAGAAGGAAAAAAATATTAAAAAAAAATAAAAAAAATACCGCTGTGACTAACACTAAGTTCATCTGTTGGACCATGCGGTGTTACAGCACCAACAAATAAAGCATTCATTCCTAAAGAAAGAATAAAAATTTGAGAAAAAATTAGGCTCTGGAATAGTTTATGTGTCCAATGAACTTTATGAATCCAAAAAAGCTTTATAAAGGAAAAGGGCTAAAAACTATCAAGGAAATGGGAATGAAAAAGAAAGGACTTATAAAAATATTATCCTGCCGAGTCTGGTACCCGTAAAGACACAAACCTTCCTTGGATTTATAAATTTTCATCGGACTCATAAACCTTTGTTTGGACATAAACTAGACCAGAGCCAAGCCAAAAAAACTAGACCAGAGCCAAGCCAAAAATCAAAAGTTTAAAAAACCTGTCGCAGACGTGTCCACAACAAATTCGTTTGTCTTCCTTGGCGTAAAACACGATAAACCTGCACCGCTAGCCCGTACCAAACGATGATCCCCTTCATAACCATTTTGTCGGGGTGAATTTAAATTGCTATAATCTCCATGTGCAAATTTATTCCGAGAAGGCGAAAGCAGACGATCATCATCATAAGATTCAGAAGCACTATTTTGTTCGGCACTTTTTGGTGAGCTCTTTAAAAAAAATTTTTTTAATTTAAAAAATATTAAAAATAAAAACCTCCGTTCTATTACTAATTTGCAAATAATCATAATGTTGTTGTTCAGATGCTGGCGAGGTAGGAGGACTGTAAGTTTTGGATAACGTCTCGACTGTTTGGGGTTTGACAAACACCTGAAAAATGAATTTTTTAAATGTGATTGTCCGCAATATTCGTCCGCAAATATTTTATTAAAATTTTTAAAAAAATATAAATACTTTAAAAGGTGATCCACCAATCGGGGCATCGTTGAAAAGAACACTTATAGTGTAAAGACCAGGTGACTGGACTGTGTATCTGAAACAAAAAGAATTTTTAAGATACTTTCAAGGTGATTATAAGGAAAAATAACAAAAAAAGAACCAACTCGACTTGATAATTGCTTTCGTTTGGATGTTGCACTGTTCCAACTTCAGCCTTTCCAGGCCCATCAATAGACACAGTCAATTCTCCACCCCCCAAATTCTTTGCATTCCAAACAGTAAAAGGGTTTGGGCGTCCAACTACGCCTACAGCCAATCCTGGACCATCAGCCCACGCCATAAAAGCACGTTGTGTACCGAGTAAAGCCACCGGGATTTTGTAAGGCGAACCTTTTTTAAAAAATTAAAATTTAAAAAAATTATACAAAAAAACCATAAATTTCTCCGTTTTGATTTCTTAATTCAATTGTGTGCAAACCGCTTTGATGTGGAACAAAGCTAACGCGGAACTTTTCTTTTTCAAGTTGCTCCATCTTTACATCATGTTTCAAGTCGCCGCTTGGCCCGTGTACATGAACAAATAAATCAGAGATGTGTTGACCTGGAGCCGTAAAGACAATGGCTGTAGAAAGTCCGATAACTGGCTGGAAAAAATATTTGAAAATAATTGTTTATAACAGGGATGCCTCGGTTTACCCGAACCCCGACTTTTTCTCCTCTTAATTTCACTAACCCTCCCCCTACCGAAAACCAATCCGAAACCCGATTTTTTTCTAAACAAACCCTAATCCTAAGACAATTTTGAAACCTCGGCCCTAAACCCGACCTTTTCTCGACTCGTGACATCCTGCTTTATATCCCCCCAAATAAATTCTTTACTAACCTCAGGTATTTCACTTGCAACTCTTGCCCCAACATTTGAAATTAATTGTTTCTCCTTTCTGAACGCCTTTCATCACCCATTTCCGGCGAATAATAAAGTAATTGTTCATCTCCACTTTCTTCTTCCAATATTTCTTCTGTATCATATTCAATAGCATTCACAGGAATTTCAAATATTTGCTGGTCATTAACAGTCAAATAAATTTTGTGGACGCCAGCATTCATCGGTTCATAGCGGGCGTTGTAGACAGACAAAGTTTTCAAGTCAACCTCCACAGGTACTTGTTCCCCTTCAGGTCCAACCACAACAACTTGAACACGCTTTGGTTTTGGAATGTTGTGAACATCCATTGAAAAATTTGTTTTTTGACGTGTTTGAATTGTTGGACTCAATGCTGGACCGCTAAGCCAAATTTTATTTGGGTCAAAAGGGCCATCAACAAAAATAACAAAAGGCCATCCTTCTACAGCTAATTTATCGGCGACGACACTAATCAAATGCTATAAGAGCAAAAAATTTTTAAATCAAATAAAAAAGTGTAAAAAACCTTTCCTTCCTTTTGCGGCATAAAACTGTAAAAATTTCCTTCAAGAGTATTTTCACAATCAAAATCGACTTTTTGTAAATTTGGGTCGTAGATTTCAACGTAGAATGTTTCAGCTTCTAGAAAAAATTTAAAAAAATTTTTTTTAAAAAAATTCTTAAAATTCAAACCAATTTCTTTTGGAATTTTAAAATTAAATTGGTTGTCAACTTGTCCTTCGTTGCTTTCAAATGATGGAATTCGAATTGGGCGAGCAATGTTTTTGAAAGGAAGTTGATTTGATGGTTCAATCCAAAGAACAAAGGGAGAATCTTTTATATGGGAGTTTGTGTCAAGCTCGGTGATGTTGATTGTATAACGACCCGGAACATGAGGCTGAAATGAGAGGAAGATTAGATAAAATTAGAAAAAGAATTTTTGGAAAAGATACATTATGGATATCCCACCCCTCCCGTTCTCCCTTGTTTGAGCCCCCAAATTTACTTTCATTTTTTCTCAAATAATTTATTTTTCTTAAGCAAAATATAAACGAAAAGCCTTCCTTCCTAAATGAAGGAAGGATTGCTCTGTAACTCAAAAAAGGAAAGGGGATATCCACAAAGTAACAGATTTTTTATCTGTTCAAATTCCTCACTAAAACAAAAATAAAAAAAAACAAACTGTGTATTCAACCATAGCCGTTCCTTCTCCATTGTCAGAGCAAATAATCTCCGTTTTGCTGGGTCCTTCGATTGAAAATTCTAAAAAAAAATCTTTAATTAATTAATTTTGAACGGTGTTCTACTTATTTTCTTTGTTTAAAAAGTAGGTGGAAGGGAGGGAGGCTACCCAAAAAATTTAAAATAAAATTTAAAAAGAGAACCTAAATAATTTGCTCTTCCGTGTGTGTCGACATAAAAGACAGCCCTTTCCTCAGCTACACCTCCTTCCAATCCAGGGCCGACAGCTCGAATAGTTGAAATGTTCTTTGGGCCAACCACAATCTAAAAACAAATAAATTCAAATTTTTAAAACATTAAAAAACCTTGTAAGAACTGCTTCCTAAATGTGTACTGCTTGCAGCGCTTTTGACAGAAACCTCATACTTCCCACTTGTACGTGGAGTAAAAACAAAAGACTGTCGGGGATGTATAGCAGTAAAAGGTTGTGATGCTGCTGACGGTCTCTGTTCAAAATCTTGTCGAGAAACAGGGATGAGCAGGTCATCTGAATGAATAAATTTAAATA
Organism: Meloidogyne enterolobii; assembly: GCA_963681835.1. Lineage (NCBI taxonomy): Eukaryota > Metazoa > Nematoda > Chromadorea > Rhabditida > Meloidogynidae > Meloidogyne > Meloidogyne enterolobii. Next base: position 214,558 of record CAVMJV010000093.1, read on the forward strand.
AAACAAAATTTAAAAAAATTTTCCAAACCTTTTTTAACACTAACAACAACTTCATCTTCACAATTGTCCACAAATACACCAAGCTCTTCATTAGCACTCGTTCCAACAGACAAAAGGCCTCGTCCCCACACGACAACATTTTCGAATTTATTAGTTGAAATTGGAGATTTTGGAATTTCTTCGTGTGGTGTTTTTCCTTGTAGCACTTCTTCTTCTTCTTCGTGATCATAAACGTCCAAAATAAATGGGCTGTTTGGGATATGTTGCTTATTGAAGAGAACATTGATGGTGTGCTTCAAAAGAAATATAAATTATTTTAAAAAATTAAAGAAAAATGATTCAAAGTTCCCGGTAGCCTAGCAAAGCCCAGGCACTGAGAGCAAAGCCGTAGGTTCAATAATGGTATTAGCATTGTACTGACCGGTGGCTAAACTCTCAGTTATTGGTGTCGCTAATGGGAGGCTCACTTGTTTCGGTAGCCCAGCGAAGCCAAAGCACTGTCAGCAAAATTGCTGGACAAATTTTTAGTGATGCGCTAGTAGAGGCCCCAATTACTCCCAGAACTAATCAACTGATATATAGTAAATGGTGCCTGACCAGGGAGGTCAGTCCGAAGATAGGATAGAAAGACGGGGAATCGTCTGGTACCTTTTTCCAGATAAAACATAAAAATTCTATTTCTAAACTGAGGTACCGCTAACCCTGTATTCCCCGAAAAAATATGAAAAAATTCCTCACAATTCCCCCAATTCTAGGTGTATAACAACAAGTAACTGTTTGTCCATCACGTTCTGACCCAGCATCTAAAACACATTCCATTCCATCAGGATTAATAACAGCAACATCTAATCTATTGTAGTCAATCACATTTTCAATTTTAAATCGACGTTTTTCACCAATATTTGCAGTATCTCCAAGCCCTACAACTTTAATTGAAGGATTTGTTTTTATTAAAAGTTGTTCAACTAAAAATGGTGATGATGATGGTTGGTTTGAATCTTTTGAATATAAATTTATCTGTTGAAAAATGAAAATTAATTAGTAAAATAAAAAATATTGGGATGGTTTTTGGGGTTTGGATGGGTTTGGAGTTATTGGATGGGTACAGGTTTTCCCCTCCCTGTCTTCCCTTAACCCAAGGAAGCCTCAAGTTAAGAGTAAAAAATAAGTAAAAATCAGGCCCGTGAGGAGAAATGTGTCGAAAATTTTTTTTCCATTTTTTTGTAACCTCTCAAGTCCCAATTTTCACATTACCACCTTCGTGTTTTCTCCAGAAAAAATTTAAAAAAGTAACAAAAAAGTTTGGAGTCATAAAAGAGGATAAAACTTAGGTGACCCTTGACGCCTCAAGTTAAAGGAAAAAAATGGTCCTCTGTTCGAAGAATCCAAAAAATCCAAAGCTGGGTCTGGACAAAGGCCTGGATTTTTCCTGTACCCAGAGTCCAGGCTGAGGCGTTTTTTGACCTTCCTGTGTTTTTACTGGACTACAGGCCCAGGATCCGGCCCATGTCAGTAAACTAAACCCAGGAACAGGCCCAGGCTTTTCAAAAATCTCGATCACTAAAAGAAAATAATAAAAATTAAAAAAAACCTTATGTTCTCCAACATTTTTCGGAACAAAACTAATTTTATATTTAAATTCTCCATCATCATTTTCATCAGTAGCAATTTCTACTTCAATCCGATTTCCTTCATAATCGGTTATATCCACCTCAATTTCATCCTCAATTCTTTCAATTTCAACAAAAAAGTTGCTGGGGATTCCAACAATATGGTGACGATCAATTCCAGAAATAGACAAAGACGACGATTTTTGTTGTTGTTTTAAAGGCTGTGCTTTCGGAAATTGTGCCAAATAAGTCATTACACTTTTTTCATCAACTGCTGGATTTGACAACTCCTCGGGAGTTAAAAGCTTTAAAAATTTTGAAAAATTTGAAATTTTCTCAAAAAATTTAAAAAAACCTTTTCAACCCCCAACAACTTCTCGGCAGCCTGCATGGCTTTCTGTGTATTTTCCAACGAGTTACTTGACTCCCAGTTTATCCATTCATTAAGACTTCCGTTTGTACAAGCATCCACCTTTAAATTTTTTTAAATGAATTTCAAAATTCTCCCAAATGCTCCCAGCAACTAAAAATGCGTCGTAGACCGTTAGTCAGTGGTCGAACCATGCGTCAGTGAATAATCGGTCAGTGAGGTATACCAGACATTAAGGATGAGACCTGGTGATTCGTGGGGCTTAAATGGGATGTCGAGGGATTTGTGGGGTTTATGAGGGATATACTCAAAATGTCCTCGGGGGTGTTTTTTGGGGGTTTGAGAAGATACCGAGGGATTTGTAATGAAAAGTGTTTCTTATCCCTTATAAACGAGGCCCAAATCTCTTAAGTCCAATCCCTCTGGTAGTCCAAATTAGCTGGTATCTCCCTCAATCTTGTCCACTGACGCAATCTCCGAACACGCCCCCAGAGAATTCTCTAAATTTCTCAAAAACCCAAAAAAACCCTTAAAAAACTAACCAACGCTCCCAACGTAATTCCATCATTCCACGTTGACGTAAAATTTGCAACGCGTCTCCCAGGTATTTTGCCTTGAATCCAAGCAAGTAGACGCTGTTTTGGAGTCTCCTTTTTATCACTTCCATTAGTTATTGTAGTTGGAGATGTTGTTGTATCCGCGGGAGTAAAATGTTGATGTGAAAGAGAATAATGCAAAATTAAAGTCCAAACAAGTCCAAGAATAAGTTTCAAATTGTGATCAACAATGTGTGAACTGTCTGAAAAAATAAGAGAAAAAATTAAAAGAAAGTTAATTAAAAATAAATTCGTGAAAAGGGAGGGTAGAAAAGTAACTATTTTCCCAAAGGTCCAAAAGTCTCTGAAATTATAGTTCGTTCCAGAGGTCGGTCAGAATTACGAATTCCGACAGTTCCGATTCCCGTCATCTTCGTAATTTCCGACCGACCTCTAGTTCGTTCGACACTTCCCCCTTAAGCTGATATGTGAATCAAATACATGACTCTAGTTTCAAAAAAGTCTGAAGGGTAAGATGAAGTTCCCAAATGGTCCAAAAGTTTACCCTATCTGAAAGATAGATGGGAGAAAGCTATTCAACACGTATCGTACGAGTTGAAGTGAGTCAAATGACGCTAGCTTCAGAAATGTCGGATATTGGGAGCTTATTGGAGCATGTTAGGAGGACAGCAGTTAAAATTTAAAAAAGTTCTTTCCCCCAAAATCCCACCAAAATTATTAAAAAAATAAGAAAAAAAGGCTCACCAATATTCACAATTTTAATATTTTCTTGATTTTGAAAGAAATTTAAAACAAGCGAAACATTATCCAATTTCTGAGTGCGCATAATTGGCTTCTTGTTGAAGCGTGGCAAGCCCTTGCCAGAGAGAACTTCAGCGAGTTTGATGAGAAAAATGCCATCCGCAAAATCTGTTGCCTAAATTAATGAGGTTAAAAAGGATTGAAAGACTGGACAACACAAGGTCAAATGACCCTAAAGGTCAACTCCAAATACTATTTGGGCGGATAAAAGACTCAAGATAAAGAATGCGTTGCTTTGCTCCCTCTTTACCCTATATGATAGTTAGATGGGAGAATTTCCATCTTCTGCCCTTAACTCCCATAATCCCAAAAATGGGCCTCGGCCTGGACCCTGGGTACAAGAAAAAACAAGGCCTTGGTCCCGATCCAGCTCGATCACTAGTCCCAAAAAAATCACAAACAAAACCCCAAAAAAGAATTACCAAATTTTCAAGTTGTGGAGAGTTAGCAGAATGCTTCAATTGTTTATTAACCCATCTTGTAAAAGTATTTTGCTGTATAACCTTCCACTTTTCGTCTTTTAATAATTTAACTTCAGTTTGTTGAGTAGAATGATTTGATAACATTTTTCTGTTTAAAAAATAAAAATTCTTTAAAATTAAAATAGGAAAGGAAAACAAAAATGACTAATTTTTATTTATTGGTGAGAACAAAAGATAGAGTACAATGATTAGAGTAATTTAAAGAATTTAATCAGAAAAAAATGTATTTTTTTTGTATTTTTCTCTGTATTCTCTTTAAATTAGTGTGATAGACTATAGTCTCTAACATCTATAACAATAAGCCTTCCGGAAGAATTGTGTTGCTATGGATTCCGGAAATTATGCACGTTTCTGAAAATCAGAGAGAAAAACACAAAAAAATACATGAAGACAGAGAAAATTTCCGGAAACATTTAGTTTATAGATTCCGGAAAACAGAGAATAGAGGAAAATTCCGGAAAATAGAAATTATAGAGCACAGAGAAATTTTCCGGAAAACTTTATATAAATTCCGGAAAATAGAGGAAAATAGAGAGAGAAGGAAATAGAGATTCCGGTAAATAGAAAAACTTTCCGGAAACATTTATAATAAATTTAAAGAGATTCTGAAATAGAGTATAGAGTGGAAAATTAGACTATATGAAAAGAGGAGAGATTAGAGGAAAATCCCGGAAAATAAATTTTAATATAATTTAATATCTATGTTTGTGTGGTTATTTTTAAAATGTTTACAGAACTGTTTATGGCCTCTTTTGTAATATATAAATGTGAAAGGAAGTGTTTGTGTATGATTCATATTTATTTATAAATTTAACGAAAACAGCGCAGAACGTTTTTAAAAGGGCATGTGGTTGCCTTAGTGTTAGTTTTGTTGGGAAGGGTGGGGATTTAAATTAAGGAAAAGTGTGAAAAAATGGCTAGAATAAACGGGAAAAAAATTAATTTTGTATCAAAAAAATTTTTTTAATTAAAAAAATGAATAGAAAATTTCAAAAGAATTTATTTTTGAAAATAAGGAATGTTTAAAAATTCGTGGCGCGACATTTGAGTACGAGCGACATTTGAGTACATGCGACTTTTGCGGACGTGCGACTTTTGCGGTCAAGACATTTGAGACTTGATTAGGAAAGTCAGTGATAAAATGATAAACAGAGGAGTTAATTTGAAATTAAAAATGCCCCCTTTACACTAATTTCAAAAAAGCTACAGCTCAACGTCCCCAAATGTCGGTACGCAAATGTCCCTTAAAAATTACACAATTCTCCCCCAACATTTTCACATTGTAAAAAAAAGGCTAGCGATGAATTTTTGTGATTTTAGTATTCGCATAAGGCCAACTAACTAATAAAAAATTGTTTTTATGATAGGAAGGGAGAGCTGAATAAGCAAGAAAGTGTTTAAAAAGGGTAAACATCCAAGAAAAATGTGTGAATTGCTTTAAAATGAAAATGGCGGTAAAAGGAAGAAAAAAGCCGAGACGTTAAAAAAATCTTCTTTTCGATATTTAAATAACGTTTTTAAAGGAAAAGTGGAGAAAGGTGGAAGGGAGGTGTGATTAATGGTAAAGAAGAATGGGCAAAATGTCAAGGCTTTAAAAGTCTTAGAATTTTAATTTTAAGCTCAAGAAAAGATAAAAAAAAATTGCTTGTAAGTAGCTGACAGTATCTAGGAGGCAGAGGAGGTCTGTGACTAGATCCCAAACAGGATTATGGAGATCCTGGGACCATAGCTATGTCGAAACAAAAAATCTACGAAAATCAGAGAAGCTCAAAAATATCGAAATTTAAAAACATTTCTGCCTGGGACCAACTCCTCCGCCACTGACAAAACAGACAGGGGGCCTATTCCAAAAAGTGACATTTCAACAACTGTAAGTTTGTGGAATATGAAGATTATAGGACCAACCTCCCCTCTGTCATCTGGGAAAAAACACTGGGGTCTGACCACTCAAAACGACCGATAGACTATAAAAGGGTCAATCAAAGAAAAATTAGTGTATAAAATCAGTTGGGTTTGTTTAAAAAATGTGTTTTTGGACAAAAAATTAAATTAATTAATCTATCACGCAAATCTCTAAACAAAAAATTAAAAGTACAAAAAATCAGTTTGTCCTTGCCCCCAATTAATTACCCCAAAAAATTCCCGCAAAAGAGATCAATTGACTAAAATAATTTAATAAAAATAAATGCGCAAAAAAGCAGCTGTTTTCAAACAGAAAAAAAATAATAAAAATAAATTTATTCAACGCAAGATTTTTATCTTGCAGAAAAAAAGGTGCAAATAAATTTATTAAGTAAAAAAACAACAATAAGTCGTTGTTGAGGTCTTTTATAAGAACTGCAATTTAATTTTTAAATTTCAGAAAATTTTGTTTAAAAAATAGATAAAAAAATATTCTGAAATAATCTATCTCCAAAAATACGGACAAAATTTACTTGCGGACAAAATTTGGATTTTTTTTCGAGATTTTTTAAATTTTCCAAATTTTTATTCATATTTTTGAAAAAGTAAAAAAGCAGATAAGGAAAGGATAGGTACTTATTTAGCCACCCCCCTCGTCCGTTCTACCTCCTTTTATCCTTATCAAGTACAGAATGGTCAGCCTTATCTTCCTCGATTTCGCTAAATTTTCCCTTTGGCATGTTCAATGTGAGACATTAACAAAGAAATTGTTCGGTATTGTGTCCAAAAATGTTTTATTTCAATTTAAATGACCACACTCAACACAAGGCTGTTTGCGTTTTGGTGACATCGACAAGAATGTTAAAGGCACTATTCGATTCCATCAGAAATTCAAATTTATTTTGTAAAATGAATAGGTTACAAAATAAATCTGAATTTCTGATGGAAACGAATAATGCCTTTTAACATTCTTGTCGATGTCACCATTGAGAACGCAAACAGCCTAGTGTTGAGTGTGGTCATTTTAAATTGAAATAAAACACGTAGGACACAAAATACCAAAACTTTATTTCTAAAACGCAGACCCGGGTACTTATTTTTATTTTGGCGACATTGAAAAGAAAAATTAATCTTTTCTTTGTTAATCTTTCACATTGAACATGGCAGTGAAATCGAGGAAAAGAAGGCTGACCATTCCGTACATAATAAGAAATAGAAGGTAGCCGGACGGGGGGGGGGGGGGAATAAATAAGTACCTATCCTTTCCTTATCCGCTTTTTTACTTTTTCAAAAATATGAATAAAAATTTGGAAAATTTTAAAAATCTCGAAAAAAAAAATCCGCAAATTTTCTCCGCAAAAAATTCAAAATTAAAATACAGCCTTAAAAATAAAAATTTTTTAAATTTAAATATATTAACTTTATTTTTATGCTTCGAAAAGGAATGCGCTTCTTCTATTGCATTTTTAGCACGAGAGATTTTGTGTCATTATTGATCTCCATTCATTTCCTCGTCATGGTCAACTTCGCCATTTTCGTGGCATTCTTCATCGTCCTCGTCGTAGTTGTCCTCATCTTGAAATTTTTAAAAATTTTGGGCAATTTAATAAAAAAAAGGTAATATTGAACAGGACAGACCTCCTTTTTTCCTCCCCAAATTTTCCCCCTGGATCTTTGCAAAATGGTTGAATTTTTTCCTTTCTTCCATCCAAATTGCCTTTCTAAATTTTACCTACAATCAAACATAAAGGATTTTCTTTGTTATTTTATTTTCCATTTTTCCTCCCTAATATTGGATGAAAGAAAGGAAAAAGTATGACCATTTTGCAAAAATTTTGCAAAAAAGTCGCTCGACCCGAAACTTGAAAGATCGAGCGAGCCGAGGCATTTCAGCTCGAAAACGAACCGAATCGAAAAAAACCAAACTCGAAAAATATGCACCGAACGTCGGTTCGAACCGAAAACGGCAACATACTCCCTAATTTGGATGGATGAAAGGCAATTTGGATGGAAGAAAAGAAAAAGTATGACCATTTTGCAAAAATATAGGGGAAATACTGGATAGAAAAAAGGGGTCTGTCCAGTTCAATATTACCAAAAAATAAATACCCGACATCTCCTCCGGCTCAGGATTCAATTCTTGGCATTTATTCAAAGTTGCAAAAAGATCCTGGACTGTAATGGGAGTTAAATTATTAAAAAAATTTATAAAAGAAAATCTTAACTATGAGTAGAGTCCGCCGGAATAAGTCGAAAAGCAACCGTCTTTACATCCTCGTTCTCTTCAATTTCCTCACCATCATCGTCTAAAGGCTCTGGTGTGTATTCCACTCCTATTAGAAAAATAAATTAAATCAAAAAAGAAACTCTTGCGGGGATTGACATTTGCGGAATAACATAAAGGTAATGGTTATTGTTAGGAGGAATCATTGTTTAGTATGACTGTGAATTTGACATTTTTGGTAACCCATAAAGGACCCCTGACTTTCCATTGCTAAGCGATGTTTTTCTCTTGCAAAATGACTTTGGGTCCAGCTATGGTCAGTCAAAGTTGAACCGCTAGAGTCTGAGGTCAAAAGGTAAAAGAGCAAAATCTGAAAGTCAAGAAAGAACAAACACCTAAATCTTTAAAAAACGGTCACATAAATCCCCAAGTCCCCCAAAAAAGTTATTTAAAAACCAATACCAGCTTTCGATGTGTCAATCAAAGTGAAAAGACAAGGTTCCGGAAAGCTTTCATTCGAAGCAGAAACAGCATGCACCACAATCGACGGAACTGGCAAACGAAGACCTTTACGGCTTGTTGGATTAATCCAAATTAATTGCCTGAAATTGAATTTAAATTAAAATGAAATTAAAAAAAACCGATCAGTCAAAAAAAGATTTCCTTGTCCAAGACAGTCTCTCTCCCAATAAGCAACAACCATATTTTCGGTAGCCATAATATTTTCGGAAGGTTCTTCCAAATCTTGTAGAACAATCATTTTGATTAAATTTTGCGAGTTAAGAATATAAAAACTGAAACAAAAAACAAAAAATTTTCAAAAAATCAAAAAACAAAAATTTTTGGTGGGGAATCGTTGAGTACCGCAAGATGAGCGTATCCGAGCCATATTTCGACCCATAACTTTTCGTGTTTTCAACCAATTTGAATAATTCCTATATCACTCGATTGCCATGGATGTGAGGATTATTTTTCACAAAAGGATCGATACGAACCAACAATTCCTTAAAAAGTTATGAGCTGTCAAGTTGAGTTAAGTAGCGTAAAGGTTTACTCAAAAATTAAAAAAATTAATTAATTTTGTAGTTTTGGCGTTTTGTATCTAAAATAAATGACAATTTATCCCTAAATAAAAATAGTACAGGAGAGACGGTTAGAGAAAAACCTGACGCTATTTTTTTGAAAAAGACGTAAACAAAAGTTAATTGTGACGTCAAAAATTTTTTTAATTTTCTTCGTTTTAACTTAATTTTTGTTTTTTAGAAATGTTGACAGCACTAAATAACAGTGATTTACAACAAATTACTATAAATTATACTGATAAAACTGTTCATTTGGATCCTGGATGTAGTTTTGATGTGACTTGGAGTTGTGGAGGGGGACAATTTTCTACGAGTTTAAACAAGGTTTTTTAGTTATATTTTTGTTTTTTAATTTTTTCTGTGAGATTAGTAAAGTAATTGGACCCGAAAAGTTGTTTGAGAAAACTCATTCTTTAGCTAGACACCCCTTTTAGTCGCAGAACCATTCCTAATTTGACTAAACGCCCCATTTATTCGCAACGTATATCAGTGGCTTCAGGAAATGCGTATCCGCAAAAACATGAGCAAAGCTTGGGGGTTTAGAACAAGCTGTTTGCCACGCCGACTCCAATAGGGTTACTTTGACTTTAAGGGTATTACTTTCTCCGGCTTGCTTCCTTCAGGTTTTTGCCAAGAAGAGCACTAATTGATTTCCCTAGGTTCTTCTCTTATAAATTTGAGGAAGCTGACGTTCTCACCGTATTTGTCGGCTCCTTACCATGTTATTCACCCTTCCCACAACTTATTATTTTTTGATTTTATGTAAAAATATTTTTATCCTACTAAAATTACTACTCTAATAGAGTACCCTTACAATTAGGTTGTTCTTCACTAGTTTCCACAGGAATTTTTTGTAAAAATTTTTTAAAAAATATTTTTTCTTTTTTCACAGCCCTTAATCCATTATTTTTTTAATTTTAAATAAATTTAATTATTTTATTTTTAATTTTTTACATGCCCTTTTCTAGTCTCAACAACAAAATCAACCAGATATTCCAAAACCAAATTATAAAATATTAACAAAAAATGAATTAACAACAACAAAGCAGGAAGCAGCAATAATGCCAAAATCATATATAAAATATATTGAAAATGAAGGGGAAAATAAAACAAATGAAATTGAATATGATTTGGATAGAGAAGATTTGGAATGGTTAAAATTAATTAATTTGATGAGGAAGGAGAAAGGGTACAATTTTATTGATGATATTGTTTTGGAAAAGGCTATTAATTTGTTGGAAAAGGAATCGTATTTTCAGGTTTTTGTTTTGAAATTTTTTTGAAAAAATTAAAAAAATTTTTTGAAATTTTTTGGATTTTTTTGAAAAATTAAAAGAAAATATTTTTTTAGTATGTGAAAACTGGTCAAACAAATACTTCAACTCTCCCTTTAACTGATGATGATGCTCTTTGTTGCATTTGCAATGGTTTTTAACTTTTTTATTTTTAAGACTATTTTTAGGAATGCCACGGAAGGGAAAAAGTCGGTAGGAGACCATGGGTTGGATTTCGGATCGTGTTTTTGAAAATTTCTTGGTCGAAAAATTATTTGAAAATTTTTATTAATCGCCTGAGTTTTGGATTTTAGATCAAAAATTGTCCAGGGTTTGTATTCAGGGAATTCGGATAACCCGTGGTATTGGGTACTTTTCGGTTTTTCCACACCCCTCCCATATATTCGCAGTATATATTTTCTATTTTTCCTTAATTCGTACAGAAAGGGCAGTCTTCTTTGTTCTTCTTCTTATACCTCCAAATATTTTCCTAAAATCTATCAAAAGATTTTTTCATTTTTTTAAGATGCAGAAGATAGCAATGCAAACCAAATAATTTTTTGTGACATGTGTAATGTTGCTGTACATCAAGAATGTTATGGTGTCCCTTATATTCCAGAAGGTCAATGGTTATGCCGTAAATGCCAACTTTCACCTTCTGTTGTTGTAAAATGTGTTTTGTGTCCTTTTACTACTGGGGCGTTTAAACAAACGGCTGATGGACGTTGGGTACATGTAATTTGTGCAATTTGGATTAATGAGGTTTTTTGAATTTTTCTTGTTTTTTAGATCGAAACGCGCATAATTACATAATCGTTGAAATGCCAGATAAATGATAAACTCTCGTTCTGGTCCATTTTAGGCATCCGATCGCACCTTTATAAGGGGCAGGATCTCAAGTACAAAACCTGGTACTTATCGCTATAGCTTGGGCGCTAAAAATTTTGTTTGGACTTATATAGATGCGTCTGGACGCTTAAGCTGCAGAAGAGCCTGTATTCCAAGCAAAATACTTGTCATTTTGTTTGTTTGGCATTTCAACGGCTTTTATGGCATTTAACGTTTGGCTTTATGAACTCATGCCCTTTAAAAATTGAAAAAATTAATTTTTTTAAAGGTTCACTTTGCAAATACTGTTTTTCTCGAACCTGTAGAAGGTGTTGACTTTGCTTTAAAACGTCGAAAGAAATTAACGTGTATTGTTTGTAGAAATAGAATGGGAGCTTGTTTGCAATGCAGTCATGTAAGAAAAATTTTTTTATTTTTTAGTTAAAAATTTTTTTTCAGAGAAGTTGTGCTCGTTCATTTCACGTTACTTGTGCATTTTATGCTCATGTCAGAATGGAACTTAAAGAAATGAGAACAAAAAAGAATCCTGATACAATTGCTGTTAATCGTTTTGTTTATTGCCATCAACATTCACACAATGGGTATTTTAAAAAATTTTTTTGTAATTTTAAAGACATCCTTTTTTGACATTTTACTGTTTGACGCGTCGTAATGCCTTGAAATGCCAAAAACTCCCAAAAACCTTTCAAATGCCGGACAGTGAGAATGACGTTGAATCGTTTTACATTTAAACGTCTTTTGGAGTTTGACATTTTGACGCTTTGGTTTTCGACTTTATGTCTATTTTGCGACTAGAGACTATCTCGATCTTTTCTTAAATTTTTAGGATTATTTTCAACCTCCCTTTAAAAATTCCCCGCTTAATTTTTATTTTACAGCCCAAGTACTGAAGAAACTGCTGCTGCTTGGAAGCGTGAAATTCAATGTAAAATAGCTCAAGCAAGGAAAAGACTTCATGTAGAGGCCAAAAAACAGAATATGTCTGCACCAATTCCTGTAATTCCTCATAACAAGTTTCTTTAATTTTTCTTAAATTTTCTAAATTTAATTATTAAAGGATTGTCCAATTAGCTGATGATCTTTCTATTGAACATTTTTCTGATATAACTGCTTATTGGGCGCTAAAGAGGCAGTCAAGAAGTGGTGTTCCTTTGATTAGAAGATTACAGGTAAATTTATAAGAAATCGGTTGGTTTACTATTGTAACTGGGAAGCAACCCCAACCTTAGGAGGCGGAATTATTGGGGTTACTTTTCAGAATTTGAATTTCGATCGGGGTCGGATTTGTTACCTAGCGGGACGTAATGTTTTGAGCAGAAAGTTTGATCGGATTTTGAAAATTCCTCGGGTCGGGTATCGTGTTTCGTGCCAAATAATGATTTCGGGTCTCAGATTTTTAATACTCCTGATCATAGTTACCTGATACCTAGTTTTAATGAATTTTTCAAAAAAAATTTGTTTAAAGGTTTATCTCGGTCAGCAAAAGCCAATTGAAGGACGCCTTTCAAGAGGAATTGACATAACAACAACAAATCGTTTGGGTATTTCTCCTACACGTGTAGAACAACAAATTCTTGAATTACAACAAGGAGGAGGAGGGGACAATCAAAATTCTTTAATGAAAATGGCATTACTTCGAAGAGAATTTGAAAGAGTTCGTCTTTTGAGTGAATTGGTTAAAAAGAGGGAAAAATTGAAAAAAGAGTCCTTATCATTTGATGAAAAATTGCTTTCAATGATAACACCTGTTGCAATTTTAATTAAAAGAACATTGGAAAAGCTCATCTCAAAAGATCACCAAGAGGTTTATTTTTTTTATTTTTAATTTTTTTTTTGGGATCAACCTAGGGCTAGTATCCAGAAGGTCAACTCCCAAAAAGTCAAATTACCCTGAAGATCACTTACAATTATTTGAGTGGATAAAGAAGGATTTGAGGTGGATTAAGGTGGTTTTGTTTGGATTAGTCAGAGGCCAGAATTTCTTTCGTACAAATATCAGAAAAGGCAAAAAGAGCGAACCAACGTATCCTAATCTTGAGTCCCTTTTTTAACTGCCCAAATATTTGGAGTTGACTTTTGAGGATCATTTGATCAATAGGGTCTGCTTGGACTCTCTTTAGGGTCTGCTTGGACCTTCTGCTTGGACTCTATTTTATTTTTTAAAAGGTGTTTATGAGCCCAGTGTCTGAAGAAGACGTTCCTGGTTACCGAAAATTTATTGCTCATCCAATGGATTTTTGTCAAATGCAGAAAAAATTTGAAATGGGTCAATACAAACGGGTTGCAGATATTCGCTCAGATTTTCTTTTAATGATGAATAATTGTGCTACATTTAATCGTGATAATAAATATTTTTATGATTATGGACAAAGAATTAGACAAATTGGACTTAAAGTTATTCGATCAGCAGAAATTGAAGAATCAAGAATATCACAAGTATTTTTTTATGTTTCTGGAATTTTACAAAATTTTTAAAAATAATTTTTAGACCCTTCAAATGGTCGAAACCTTCATTAGTCGATTCGAGTTCCTCAAGGAAGACTATATGAACAAATTAAAATTGGAGCTGGAACAGAAAGGAAAGAAAGTTACAAATGTTTCTGAAAGTGGTGGACGAAAGAATGTTGAGAAACAATCAAAGAAATGTAAATTTAATTTTCAATTTTTATGAAGAGGTTTTTAAAAATTAGTAGTCCACCGGCCGGAGGAAGCAGTTCACCCCAAACTTAGATATTTTTTCACTACTAGAAAAAGTTTGGAAGGTTTTGGATCGAGTTTCTAAAAGTTTCTCGTATCGGATTTCGGTTTGAAAAAATGTCTCGGGGTTTTGGATTTCGTATATCGGATTTTGGATGACTTGTGACTTCCTTGTATAAAGTAAGGCTCTAAAGGGGAGTTTTTTACTTAGGCCTGACTTGTATTTTTTCAATTTTTGTTCAATAATCTTTATTAACCTTTTAGCAAACATTACCAATAAAACTGTTGATAACAATAATGCAAATAACGTGACCCCTTCAATCCCTACTTCAATTGATAAGAAAAAACAACAACAAAATTCAAAAAAGAAAAAATTAAATTCTTCCATTGATGACGACAAAAAGAAAAATGTTAAAGAAAAACAACAACAACGACGAAGAAGTTCAAAGAAAATAAATAAAGATACTTCTGGTGAATCTATAATAATTGTTGAAGAAAAACCGAGTACATCAACGACAATAACAGATAATTTGAATAATAATGAAGGGGAGGATATTGAAATTTGTGAAGTAAAAGAAGAGCAACAACAACATTTAAGTACAACTCGACGACTTTCTACATCTAGAAAATGTTTGTGAAATTTTTTTGGTTTTTTTGTTTTTATTTTTTTTTTTGATAATATTACTTTTTTTGGGGATCTTTGGGATGTGTGTAACCCTCCGACCAAATTGTGTATTTTTTGAACTGAGAAATCCTCGGACCGAAACTTAGATGAGGAATCATCCGACGGAACAGAGGATTTTCTGCTTATTGTTAGTTCCTCGGTTCGGTTCTGGATATCCTAAGATCTTCCACGAACCGACAACTCTTTTTGTGAGATTGAGGTGAGGATACCTCCTCCCCTTCTTGTTTTATTTTACCTATGGATACTTTCCTATAATTTTTCCTTGTCAAAAACTTCAAAAAATTTAAAGTTTTGTTTTTTAGGCAAACTTTCATCAACATTATCAACTCTTGGAGGACCATCTGATGAACAACCAAAAATTCCAAGAAAGCGAACCAGGACAGATAGCATTAATAAAAATTCAATTAAAAGTGTTGCAAAGGTTTCCTTTTTAAGGCTTATTTTTATTTTTAAATTTAATTTTTTTCAGATTTCCACATCTGTTGGTTCCACTACTGCCTTTGATAGAGATAAAGTTGTTGGTAACACTAACAAAATTACAAATTATTTGACACATGATTGTGGAAGTGTTGGATTAAATTCAAAGGTAAATTGATTCTTTTATTTTTTGTGTTGTTGGTGATAGATTTAGACAGAAAATTTTGATTTTTTTTGCTAAAAACTATCTTTTTTTATTAAATTCTAAAAATCAAAATTTTTGAAAATGTGGGATTCAAAAAATCTCTATTATTTTTCTCTTTAGGAAGAGAAAAATTTCTCCTTAATAGGAAAAATGAGGAGGCTCCAAAAGTCGAAAACTTGAAGTCCTATAACTTTCCGATTTGGTAGGTAGGGCCGAGAAAGAAAAAACTGTCAATTGGAAATCGACCCTGCTCTACACACTGGTATGAAAATAATTACGAAATTTTTGGTGACAGTTCGATATGGTTTTTTGTCAGAACCGAAAATCGAGAGTTTTTAAAATTTTGGATTAACCAAAAACCAACGATACTGGTTAATCACTAACAACCACCAACAGCCCTAATTTTTTAAATAAAAAAAATTTTTTCAAAGGACCAAATTTCAAATGTTAAAAATACCCCTAATTGTTGTATTGGAAGAAATGTTAATAAAAACAAAAATTTTACATATGCTTATTTAACTGAAGCTTCATCAGCAGCAGATGAAGAAGATAGTTATGATAATGAAGACGAAGAAGATTTGTTATTGCCTCCTATTAATTTAACAAAAAATGGGTTGAAACAACAATCAAATAATAAATCAAATAAAAGATTGAGGAAAGAAATGTTACAAAATAATAATAATAATTCAAATGATGAACAATTTCGTAAGATTTTTTGGAAATTTATTTGAAAAATTTGTGGGAAGGGTAAAGATGGCGTACTTTGTTTTTTTGCAGGTTTTGTTTTTTTTTGCGGATTTTTTGGGGATTTCTAAGGAACTTTTTTTCCTATTTCTTATATTAACGTAGCGCGCTGTAATCAGAGGTGGGTCGGAACAGTCAGAGGTGTCGGAAATCGGAAGAGCTGGAAATCGGAACTGGCTCAAAAGTCGGAAATCAAAAATTTTTTCGGAAATCGAAAGGAGAAAGAAATTGGAATTCCGACCCACCTCTGGCTGTGATGCTACAACGTCTAAAAACCAAACCCTCCAAAAGTTGCCGAAATGTCAGCCCGGGGGGATGGCGTCGAAAATTCTTAAATTAATTGCCCTAGATACTTTTTGATATTTAATCAAGGGAAAAAATTAATTTGTTCAATGGGCGAAAATTTTTTTGAAAATTTGTAGGAGCACACCATTCTTTTCAAAATTTTGCTGGTCCAGAAAAATTTTATTTGATTAATATCGGAATAATTTAATATTTTTCTTTTTTTTTTCAGAACATAACGACATTGTATGGGTTGAAATCGAAGATGGAACACAAATGCCAGCAAGAGTAATAGATTTGCGTATGCGTTATGAATTTGATGAAGATGAAGGTTTAGGAACACAGTTTGTACAACAAGCAATTAATTGTATGCCTGGTAGAGAAGGGAGCAATGACAATAATAATAAGACACTTGTTGTTCTGTTTGATAAATTAAATACTTGGTAAGGAGTTTTTTTTGATTTTTTGAAAAAAAAATTTTTTAAGGAGGTGGGTGTCTAATAATTATTTGGAACCTTGTGAATTTTTGCAACTTGATATTTCTCATTCACATTATAATCAAAACGTTTTGGAAGCATTGGCTAAAGCACGACAATTTTGGTATGGATAGATCTTTTTATAATGGGTTTTCTTTTTTTTTTATTATTCAAAAAAATTTTTTCCCTATTCTATGGCTATTTGTTTATCTTTCTATTTACTTCACGGATACCTGTAATTTAATAATTTTTTCATAGACGCAGTCTGTGAAAAATTTTTTTCAGAAGTAAAAAAAATTATTTTTTGAGTTAAAATTAAGTTACAGATATCCCTGGTGTAAATATCAAAGCTGTAGGCTGTCCGCATTTTTACGGACTCACAATTTTGTTTACAGGATGAAAACCGCGGCCCACGGGTGTATACTTAGACATTACGCAACTTAAAGCCCTTTAAAAAATGCGGACAGCCTACAGCCCTGATATTTACACCAGGGATATCTGTAACTTAATTTTAATTCAGAAATAATTTTTTTTATAAATTAAAATTTTTTATAAATTAAATTTTTAGGGAAAATGTGCTCCATTTACAATCTCTATAACTATATTTGAAGAACATTTAATTTTTTAATTTGAAGCCTTATTATTTTTTTGTTTGAAATTTTGCATATTTTATTTTTATATTCTACAATTTATTTTACTTTTTATACACGAATGTATTTTGCTGAACCGGAGAGATGATTAAGGGCTTTACCAAAAAGAAAAATCTCAGAAATCACTAATATTTTTTAATAAAATGCATTTTTAAAAATAAAGCATTGATGGGGTTTTACATATTGATGGTTGACTTTCATATATTTAAAATATATATTTATATACTTTTATTGCTTATATACATAAAAAAATTTTTTTTAGAAATATTAAATTAAAAAGAATTTATTCAACCAGCGCTGTCAGTGGACTCCCTTTCTTTTGAATTTTATAATTTTTGAATAATAAACAAAATTTTCAAGATGCAAAGTGTATTGTTTAAAAATTTTTCTTTTTCTTTTGCGAGGTTTATTATTTTTTTTCTTTCTCTAAAGGTTTTTTTTCTAGCAAATTAAATTTTTCAACTACTACAACTAAAAAAATTGACTCCGTTGTAGCTCATAAATCTGCCCGACTCCCGTCTGGTTTTAATCCAATTACTCCATTTGCTGTTTTTGTTAAAGAAAAAATGAAAAATTCTACTGGGGAAAAAGCGTCTGAATTGGTAAAAAAAGTTGCAAAATCATGGAAGGAAATGAGCGATTTGGATAAAAAAGTATATTTTTAATTTTTATGATCAAACATTTTCTTGTTTTGTGTTACAAAAAGTGGTACTTTTTTGGGGAACAGGCCAACCTACCGCGAGTCCAACCTACCGGTGAGCTATAACTTTGTTCAGAATTGTCGAATCCGGGACACCCTCGTATGGTTAGATTAAGCTCGAAAATTCTGAACGAAGTTATAGATCGGCGGTAGGTTGGCCTCGCGATAGGTTGGGGGTGTACCCACTTTTTAGTTATTTGCCCTCATCTTTTCTTCCTTTTTTCTCAGCCTACTTCTGTGCAGTCCCTTTCTTTATCAAATTCACTCCATTTCTCATTGTCATATTCAAGTGAGACATTATGTAGATAACAGGGCTGGGCGAAATCAAAAAATTAAAGGCGAAACTTTTCGTTCTGAAAAATGCGAAAATGCGAAATCGCCCAGCCCTGGTAGACAAAAAGCAAAAGATGAAGATTATTTTGAATGGATTTGCAATTTTTTACAAAAAATAATCTCATTTTTTTTAATGTTGCCACAGGAAATTGGAGTGAATTTGAGAAAAAAATGAAAATCTGACCATTCTGTACAAAAGTAGTTGAGAAAATGGAAGAATAAATGAGGGCTAATAACAGGAAAGTACCCAAAAAGTTCTTTTTGACTAGTTAGCCAAAAAAAATTTTTTTTGTGAATTTGATATTATTTCCAGTTATTTGAAGGTTATTAGGAAACCTAGATTAACAACTAGTTTTTTTACAAATCTCTATCGTTAACTTTTTTTGAATTTTCAGTCTTATGTTGAGAATGCAAAAATAATTTCTCAAAAAAGGAAGGATGAATTTTCACAATTTTCTGTACAACAACAAGAAGATTTGATGAAATCTAATGCTTCTCTTATTGAAAAACGTAAACGTGGCAAACTTTTGCATGATCTTCATGAAGTATTTTTTTAATTATTTTTTTATCCCAACGTCACTGGAAAGTTTAGTCTCAGTTTACCGCAGAACCAAAATTAGATGTAAGGCTCGAAGCATATTTGGTACTTTATTAATATCCCGCCCCCACCCCTATTTGAGTCTCAGATTAATTTTCTTTTTTGTTGTCAATTACTAACAGCAAAATTTATTATTTATAAAGGAGGAAATGTGACCATTCCGAGGTAGGAAAAATATAAAATGAAAATTAATCTGAGACTCAAATAAGGGTTGGATGGAGGGCGGGGGGGGGGGGGGGGGGTGTGGGATGGAGGGCGGGATATCAATAAAGTACCGCATATTTTGATTATGTGTCACAAATCTATGAGATACGCATTGAATAATACCAAAATTTTATATCCACAAACATTTATAATCTTTTTGGTAAACTGGGCTCCTCAGTGTACGTCCAATTTTTAACAAAAATTTTTTTTAAGTTTTATAAACAAACAAATAAACCAAAGCGTCCAATGAATGGTTTTTTACTCTTTTGTAAAGATGGTATGGAAAAAAATCAAACCCCTAAGGGAAAAGAAGAAATTATTCAAGTTGGAAAAGATTTTGGACAACAATGGAAGCTTATGACTGATGTTGACAAAAAAGTTTTTTTAATCTTTTTAATATTTTTGGTAAAATTCAAATTCGTTCCCTTCTATTTTTCCTTCCTTTTTTTGTTTTTTTCTCTATCCAATGATACTAAAAGTTTAATAAATTATTTCCAAATCCCCGAGTTACAAGCTCGGGACTGAAACGGCCAGGGACTGAAGTGGGACGTTCCGCAAATTAAGGAAGGAAAAAGAGAAGGGAACGAATTTGAATTTTACCAAAAATATTTTCTTTAACTCAATTTTTTTCAGTTTTATTTGGAAAAGGCTGAAAATCTTAAAAATCATTACAATAAAGAATTACAAGTTTGGAAGGATGTTAATGCAGATGAAATTTCAAAATGGAATGATAAATTGAAATTAGGGAAGAAGACTACGCTTAAAAAATGAAGAAATAAGAAAATTTGGAATTTGAGGGTTTTTTTTTTGAAAATATATTATTTTATATTAAAATGGAGTTTAATTTAATTTTGAATAGGATTGGACACAACCAGGGCCCGTACTATAAAGAAAGTGGTTTGTGGTTATTTAACTAGGTTACCGGAGGTACCTTTGCTACTATAAGAAAAATTTCTGGTTTTTGGTCCCAGGTCATTTGCCCTTTGGTTAACCCGTACTATATGAAAAGCACTTTTTGGTCATTTGACCCCTACAAAGTGGTAAATCTCAAACCCTGCTCTATAGCAGGGTTAGCAAAAATTTCGAAGTCTACGACTCGTTCTTATAGTACGGGCCCAGGTTTTAAATCAGAAAATTTTGATATATTTCTTGCCAAAAATTTTAATAATTTTTAGGAAATTTTAAAAACCGAAAATTTTTGAAAGAAATTGAAATTTTTAAAAAAAATTTCCTCGAAATAAAACCGTTATTTAACTAAAACTCAAAACCGAAAACCGTGGGGGGGGGGGGGGGGGTTTAAATTTTAATTAATTGAAAGCCTGGGGGTATTGGTTGATAATCGCGGTTGTGTCTAGCCTTAAATTCTAAAATAAAATCTTAATTTAAAATTTAGAAGAAAAAAAAACTACATTTTTTTAATTTGGATAACTATTTTGCGTGACGGGGTTGTACTCGTCTAACAATAAAAGCGATACCTCTATTTAAGATACACCTCATTATATAAGATAAAAATTTTTTACGATTTTTTCTACCCCCAAGGGTGCGAGGGATCAGGAACTTTTTTTTATTGGAAAATTTTAGAGTGAAAAAAGAATTCATTAGAACATCTTATAGTTACTAGCTCTATTTACTTGTAAAAGAAAAATTCTTTTAAGTATTTTGGCATTGTAGTTGTTCAATATTTATTGATTAAATTGTATAAATTTTTCAATTTTTCTATTGATTTTTTAATGCTGGGATGAAATGTCCCTTTTATATTTTTTGTTTTATTTTTGTAAATTTAATTATTTTTTAAAGAAAAATAAATATGGAATCAATAATTCCAACGCCAAGTATTGACCAAGTTTTGCAGAGTCTTGCAAGTAATGCTCTTTCATCAACATCAGCGCAAGATTCGGAAGAGGATCAACCAGGAGGAAGATTAGGTTTGTTGAATTTTTTATATTTTTTGTTTCGTTTAAAAAAATTTTTGGGGCTGCTTTGGGGATCTTTAGGCTAGTTCTGCTGTGTGACAATGGCTAGATGCCTAGAACAAATTCCTGTGATTCTTGTGATTAAAATTTTTGTGGATTCTACAAAAGTCCTCTAGCTTGTCTACGATTATTGTGCCCTAGGATCCGGTTCCGTTAGATTATTTTTCTGAAATGGGTGAATTTGCGGTTGAATTTGTGTACGAATCTATCAAAGTAGAAAAATTCAATTTATAATATTATCACAAAAATATTTTGTAGGCCATTTCATAGGCTAAGAGAAAATTATTTGAGATTTTTTAATTTATGTTAGTAGAAAACACTTGTCAAAACCATTATTGAATCGAAACTATTTAAATTAAAATTAAAAATTTTTTTCAATTTATAGAAATTGTAAATTTGGACAGTAGCGACGATTCTGAAAGTGAAAAAGGAAATGCTGCTGCCAAAAATAATAAAATTGTTTTTAATCAACTGTCAAGGCCAAATAAACGTAAATTACCTCTTGTCACAGACCAAGCAAGATTAAATGTTATAATGGATAAAAATCGTTCGGCTTATTTGAGAGAAAAGTTTCAGCTGAATCAAAAGAATAATTTAAGGTTTTTAAATTTTTTAAAATTTTTTGGGGCTTCCTCCCGGGGAAATTTTTTTTGGAATTTTTATAAGTTTCTAACAAATTTTAGCTATTTTCAAAATTTTTTTAGTAATTTTCCAAGGAAATTATTTTTGGGTTTGGATTTAGAAAAGCCATCGAAATGCCAAACCCTCTAAAAGACGCTGACATGTTTTATGTGTGGCGCCGTAACACCAAATAAATACCAAATTTCTCCCCTGGAACTGACCTAATTTTTAAATTTTGATATTCATTCGGTTTAAAACCTCTTACAAGGGAACATCGTTTACCAAACTGAGAATTTGGTATTTTTATTGGTACCATTCGATAGAGAACCCCTGACTTCCTATTGTGAAGTGATTTTCGTTTTCTTCCAAAATGACTTTGGGCCGAGTTATGGCCGGTCAAAGTTGGGCAGATTTTTGACAAATTCAAATTTTCGACATTTTGAGATTAAAATTTTTTTTTTGAAAATTTTAGAACAATTTATCGAATTAACCATTCAAACAATAGAATTATTCAAAAGCCATATCAACCACCAACTTCAAATACCTCAACTTTTTCATCAAACTATGCGCCAAAAACAGTTTCTGAAATGTTAAATGATTTGGTTAATATGTCTGTTGATAAAACTTTGGAAAATTCTGCTTCTTTACAAGGTTTTTTTTAAATTTTAGTTTTTTAGCCGTAATTCTTGGACTTTTTAAGTAGTGTTGGTTAAGTGGTTTGGGCTGGGAATTTTCACGTTGTGTAAATGTTGTTGGTTAAGTGGGTTGTGGGTTCGCCCCTTTGGCTGGGGGAATTGTTTTAGGCAATTCTAGATACCTTTTTCTATTTTATTTCTATCTAGGATTAGTTTCCTTGGTTAAGAGTTTTTTTTATGTTTTGGTTGAGTGGTTTAAATTGGGTTGTGGGGTGAGGGTTCGAACCCCTTTCGGGCCAAATTATTTTTTTCTTGTCTTGTTAAAGTAAAAAAATTTTTTTTTGAGATTTCCACTTAAAATTTTTTAATTAAAATTTTTTTAAAGAACAATCTTCAAACAACAATAATAATTTGCGTTTTGTGCCTGCAACACCTGAAGGTTATTTTTTAAAATTAATATTTTATTAAAGAAAAATTTCAGAATCGTCATTGCTTGTTGCTGCTCCTCCACAATTGGAACCTCAAGAACACGTTATTGAATCTAGTAAAAATAGTAAAGCAACATCTTTAGATGGATCTAATTTTGAACAATCGACTTCGAATTATCAGGTTTTTTTAAATAAAGTTGGAGCTCGTTTTAAGATAGGTCCAAAACCTCTATTTTATATACGGATACCAAATTTAGGTTAGGGGTTTAAAATTTGTTGTTTCTGGTTGAGAAACCGCTTAGGCGATACCCTCTATATAAGAGACACTCTTTATAAGCGACACCCTCCATTTAGGATACACTTCATTATAAGAGACTTTTTCTATCTGCGATACTTTTCCTATATTCTCTTTTAAGCCATACCCTTCTATTTAAGCGACACCCTCTATATAAGGTACACCTCGTTATAAGAGACTTTTTCAGCCCCAGAGGTGATATTTACTATAAAAATGTGTTCCGAGTTCCGAATATTTTTCAAGACTTATTTTTAGCAATCACAAGCGAATTCCTCGGATGATGATGATATTCAAGTTATTAGTGATAATAACAATATTGTTGATGATTGTGAGATGCAGGAAAATTTACAAGACGAATCTGAAATCGTTGGTACTTCTAATGATGCTGGTTTAGATGCTACACCTTTTTGTAAAAATTGTGCTAGTGAAGTTCCTTTGATTATTAAGTTTGTTGTTTAAAAAATTTTTTTAAATTTTTTTTGAGAGGGGGGGGGGGAGGAAACAATTTTGTTTTTATGGTAAATGTTCTAATATAAGCACTAACAAGCAACCATATCGAGCTGTGACCAAAAATTTCGTAATTTGGGGGTAGGGCCGAAAAAGCAATAATTGGCACTAGGAAATCGACCCTGCTCTACACGATGTTATAAAAATAATTACGAAATTTTTGGTCACAATTCGATATGGTTCCGTGTTAGTGCTTATATTTTTTTAATAAGCCTGTTTAAATCGACTAGGGTTTCTATTAGATAATTAATTTATTTTTTGGTGGGTCTCCTCGGGTGTGGGATTTTTTGGACTTTGATTTTTGCTCTTTAATGAGAAGTTTCTTATAGTGACTGATATTAAGGGAAAGTTGACTTGACCTTGAATTATGTCTAGTAAAAAATCTTTTTTTTTCTTTTATTATTTTTAAGAGAAAAATGATTAGATGAAAATTTTGTCCGTCGTGTAGAAAATAAAAAAAAATTTTTTGCTGTAAATATTTCTCTCATTTTTGTTTTTCTGCTATTAGTTTAGGCATGTAAATGAGTGAAAAATGAGATAAAAAAGTTTAAATTTTACTAAAAAATTTTTTTAAAGGCGTTTGGATCGTTTGGACGGTATGGTGGATAAAATGATTAAATTGGTTAAGAACTCACTTTCAAGCCCTGCAAATCATTGATCTAATATTTTTTTGTGTGTTTTATGTTTTTTGGATTTAATATTTATTTAAATATGTGAAAATTTTTGGAAATTTTTTTGAAATTTTTTTAATGTTTTTCTAAACATTTAAATATTTTTTTAAAATTATTTTTTAGCTTTTTAATGATTTTTTTAGGATATTTAATGTTTTGACTTGTCTAACTTTTGTTGGTCTATTTTTGTAAAAAAGTTAAAGGATTCACTTAAACAATATGATTCGAACGCCTTGCAATATTTTTTATGTCAATAGTGTTTATAGGTTAGTTTATTTTTTATAATAAATTTTTAATTTTTAAAATACGTTAACCTCACTATTATTCTAGATCCCTTGGGTTTATAAAATTTATTAAAATTAGGTTGCGATTAGAAATGTTTTATTAAATATTTTATAATTTTTGTAGGTCTTTAAGTATTCGAAATGCTTCAACTGAACATCTATTTTCTCCTGATGTAAATTCTGAAACCTATCAATATCTACAGAAGAGCATAATTCCAACTTATCATTTCCAGGTTTTTATGTTTAATATTTAATTTTTTGTTAGCGACCTGGGTAGGAACTGGCATTTTTTTTCCGGATCCCAAATAGAGGTTTCGATCTCCCCGAATTTTTGCTTGAGGGCGTCCAATCAATTTTTCTAAACATTTTTTACTAAAAAATTCGGCCGGATCCCGGTCAAACGCTATTTATAAATCGGGATCCGAGGCCAGAAAATAGGTTTTACCCGTCAGTAATTGTTACTTTTAATTTTTTAAAGAAATCCCTGAGGCGTTTACCAATACCAAAATTGGAGAATTCTTGTAAACGCTATCTGGATGCAGTTAAAGCAATTTATCCTGAAAATGAAGCGAAAGAGATGGAAGGGTTAATTGACAATTTTATGAAAAATGAAGGGCCAGAATTACACAAAGCTTTGATCGATTATGATCGTCAACATTTGGATACTTCTTACATTGTATTATTTTTTTTAATTTTTTGAGTTGAAAATTTTATTTTTTTCAAGTCAGAACCCTGGTTTGATATGTATTTGTCTGCACGTGTTCCTTGCCCTGTAAATTACAATCCTTTTATGATGTTTGCACCAGATCCCGATCCTCGTTATAACGATCAGGTTTTTATTTTTAATTTGTTGGTAAGAATGGTTACAGTTTACTGCAGAGTTTATTGCAAAGCACTGATGTCACGGGCGGATAAAAAAAAAGTCGGGTCGTGTTTTTACAATTTTCTTCGGGTCGGGTCATTACCGGAGGATTTCGGAATTATAAGAGGGGCATCAGGTGAAGAAATCGTTTCGATTTTTTGAGAATTTTTCGGGTCGAGTTTCGTTTCCAAAAAGTTAGGGTATGAAGTTTTCAACTAACCCTTGACATCCTTGCTACTTATGTCTAATAGAATAGTGTAAAAATTGTCAGAGCGGAGTTTTTTTGGGTTTCTGACTATTATAAACTCTGCGGTAGACTCATTTATTTGATTAATTTTTTCTTTCAAGTTAATCCGCGCTACAAATTTTGTAATTTCTTGTGGACGTTTCAAACGTTCTTTAGATGCTGAAATTTTGGCTCCCGAAGTTTTTCATTTAAATCCAGAAAAATCCAACAAACTTTCAATTCAAAAATTTTGGAGTTTGCTTCCTCAAAGTATTAGCTGGTTTGGTGCTGCGGCTTTTAAAGCTTTTCCGTTAGATATGAGTCAATACAAATCTTTATTTGGTGGTTGTAGAATACCTCAACGTGGAAAAGACAAATTAACTTTGAAGACTGATTCGTAAAAATTTTTTTAATTTTTTAGTAGGGCCTAGTGTTTAGAATTTAGAATTTTGCCTTATAAATGAGTGGTGCCTTAAATTGGAGCACATCTCATTATAAGATTCGGAATTGTGGTTTTCTAAATTTTCAGTCGAACCCATTTTTTAATTGCCCGTGGGTTAAAAATCTTTTTTATTATGGGGGGCCTTATAGTGCCTTAATAGGTTGTATATCCCTCCCTCATTACAAAATCCGTGCTCTTGGGTTTCGCGTGTAATTTTCTTTCTACTCATAGGCTCGTACTTCATTTTAAAAACTCATATGGTTAAAAAGTGTACGTAAAAATGCCTTAAATAGGGGTACCTCTCATTATAAGAGTCGTTGTTGTTGGGGGGGGGATCACCTAGTTGCCAACCAAATTTTTTTTAATTTTAAATAGAGGGGTATCTAAAAATGAGGTGTTGATTTTATTTTCAAGATAAGTATTTTTTCTTTTTTAAGGAAACATTTCGTCGTTGCGCGTAAAGGAACATTTTATTCTGTTGATCTTTTTGATGAAAAAGGTTTTAATTTTTAAAATAAAATTTTGAAAAATTATTTTTAGGTGAATTACTTTCGCCTGATAATATTTATTCTTCTCTACATAAAATTTTAAATAGTTCATCCTCTTATGAAAAAGAAGAATCATCGTTTGTTGGCTCGTTAACAACATTGGTTTTTTAATTTTTTAAATAAAATGATTTTTAAAAATTTCAAAATTTTTTAAAAAATTTTTTGGAAGCTCCAATACATTTTTAACACGTTTTTGAGTCATTTTTTACGAAATATTAAGTATAAAAATTATTTTCCACGATTGGGGTTCGAACCCTACACCCTCAAGTCTTGTGGTCACAACACTTTCCAACTGAACCAAATGAACTGATTGTGGGATATTTAATTTTCTCTGGGGATTTGCTGGGGGTCTTTTTCTTTCAAATAAGATTATAAAAAAATTTGTTAATTCTCAAAAAAAGTCGGAAAAAATTTCAAAAAAAAATTTTCAGGATCGCGATACTTGGGCAGATACAAGACAAGAATTAATTGATTTAAACCAACAAAATTTACATTCATTAAATACTTTAGAAAATGCATTATTTTTATTATGTTTTGATGATTTGGGAAGTGAAGATCCTAATCGTTTGGCTAATTCTCTTCTGTGTGGAGATGATGGAAGAAATCGATGGTTTTTTTTTTGAATTGAGGGAATTTAAAAAATATTTTTTTAAAGGTTTGATAAATGTTTTCAATTAATTGTTGACGGGAATGGACAAACTGTAAGTGAGATTTTCTTAAGTTTGGTGATATTAGGGTAGCACCCGAACCTTCGGGGCGGAAGTGACGGATTTCGGGGTTTGCCGGGGTAGAGCCTTCGGGTCGGGGTTTGCCTAAGAATTCGTCGGGGTTTCAAGCGACGGGGTGTTACCCTAGTTGTTACAATCCATGAGTGTCTCGTTTCTTCTTTCGCCGACTTTTTGACTTTTTGGTGTTTCTCCTTTCATTTTTCGCTTTTTAAATTGGGTTTCAACACATACTCGGATGCAGACCTTATTATAAGGATACCCCCTAAAATTAGATAAGACTCTTTTTTTAAATTTGATTGGGCACCGGATGGGGGCTCTGCTTCAGAGATGACCTTCATTATAAGATACTTTTCAGTCCCAAAAGGTCGAAAAGTCTTTCGCGCCAACTTTTCGACTTTTGACTTATCTCGTTTAACTAAAAAAATTTTTTTAGACAATCAATTTCGAACATTCCTGGGGCGATGGTGTTGCTGTACTTCGTTTAATGGAGGAGATACTCAAAGACACAATTACAAATCGTTTTGTTTCTGCTGGAAGACAAGTGGACGCTGCTAAAGCTGGAGAAACAAAAAGATTGGGTATTAAATTTTAAATATTTTTTTCGGGTTTAAAAAATTGTGTCCACAAGGGTTTTCACGTGGACAAAAAGTCGGGTCGGATTTCTGATAATCCGAGGCACCTCTTGGTCACCGAAGAATTTTTTGGAGTTTAGGGAGTCTGGCACTCTAACAAATTGCCATGGACTACATTATAGCTGCTGCTAGGAGCCAGGGATTGTAGTTCCATGTCTGTCTAGTCAGGGGAGCCATTTTGCTGGGAGATATAAAACCAGAACGTATTGTGCCGTTTTTTATGCTACGCTTTTTAAATTGAATTTCGGTTTTCGCCTTTAAAATCTGTTTCGGCACACCACTGGTATCGAACCAGGCCTCCCATAAGTACAATTCATATGTTTTTGAAACTTTTTTACACACAATTCGAAGTTTAAATATTTTTTTCTTTTTCTAGAATGGAAATTAAACGATTCTCTTCGAGCAAAAATTCGCAAGGCAAGTGAACAACATGTTCATCGTTGTAGTGATTTGGGTTTTGACTGTATTGAACATACAAAATTAACTAAAGAAAAAATAAAAATGGCAAGACTGTCGCCAGATGCAATTATGCAATTGGGAATGCAGCTAGCATTTTATTCAATTTATGGAGAATTTGTGCCGACATATGAAAGTTGTTCTACTGCTGCTTTTCTTAAAGGAAGAACTGAATGTAAGGGAAAGGAGAGGTTTTCTTTATTTTTAGGGGGTTTTAGGAAAATAATGAGAGGCTTTTTTCTGGTTAATGCGGTGAATTCTAGCTGTATGGGCGGAGCAGGTCCGTAACCTGATGGGGGGAGGTAGGAGGGATTCGGCGCTGATGAGCATGATCTAACTGGCCCTCCCGAAAAAATTTTTGGTTAAGGACTTGGGGTGAGGATGGGGATGTCCATGGTTAGTTTCACCGAGGACAAGAGAAATGGTTCACCCACCGGAGCCATCAATCCTATCTACATAGGACCGTCGGCCCGACTCGAAAATGGCAACCCTAAGCCTATCCGCCTGTTCAGTAGGGACTGTGCTGCAGTTTCACTTTCTAAAATCTGTCTTACAATCAGCACACCCCCGCCTCTTCAACTAGAATTCACTGCATTACTTTTTAAGGCATGCGTTCAGCAACAACAGCAACAAAGGAAGCTGTTTTAGCTTTTAAAAAAGGCAATAAATCACCTCAAGAAATGATTGGATTAATTAAAAAATGTTCTGATATGCATTCACAATTGGTTTTCTTTTAAATAATTTTTTTAAGAAAATTTCTAAAAAATTTTTGAAAATTTCAAAAAATTTTTTTCAAAAAAATTTTTTTTGAAATTTTTTAAAAATTTTTTCGAAAATTTCCAAAAAATTTCAAAAATTTTTCTTCTTAAGATAAAAGAAGCCTCATTGGGACAAGGATTCGATAGACACTTTTTTGGACTTAAACATACAGCAAAACGTTTGGGCCGTTCAACAGAAAATATTCCTATTTTTAACCATCCAATTTACCAAAGAATTATGTCACATTTTGTACTCTCTACCTCAACATTATCTACAGACACAATTTATTTTGGTGGATTTGGCCCAGTTGTTAAAGATGGTTTTGGTGTTGGTTATAATGTTACTGATCAGAAGCTCGGGGCTACTGTTACTTGTTATAAGGTTTTTTTGATTTAATGTTTTTTGAGGGGAAATTTGGGGGGAAATTGGACAATATGTCTAGGGATAGAATGTCTATTTAAAGAAAATTGGATTAGAAATCTAGACTCCGATCTGGATATCCAGACAAAGGGACAGGCCTGTAGCCAGGGAGTAGCCCCCCTCCCCTGAAAAAAATCCTGACTACGGGCCTGTGCCCAGGGATATTAGATAAATATTTTTAGCGACCCAGGGATGAACTCTTCCTCTTTTACAAATGTGACGGGGACCATCCCTAATCCAGAAACTGGATCAAGGCCGATCCAAAGTCCTTGGAGCAGCCTCGATCTGGGGCCGGGCATTGATTTTCCTGGGCTTAGAAGTAAGCTCAAGTCACTTTTCAGAGTTGCTAGATTTTTAGGGCTGTGATCTGGTTAAGGTAGTTAGCAATTGAAGTCAAAAATCAATTTGAGTCAGGCCCGTTTTGAATCCCTCTAGATTAATTTGTGTCTTGATTCCCTAGAATAATCCCTAAATTGAACACAATAATAGATAAATATTTTTAGAGTCAAAACAGAAATGCATCAGAATTTTGTAGAGCATTGGATGACGGATTAAATAAAATAAAAAATGTTATTGAAAATAAGGAGAAATGAAAAGAATATTGTTTGTGTGTTTTTAAAAGATCAGCAGCTAAAATTACAATGATGTATTTTATATAATATATATTAATGTTTTTAATTTATAAATAAATAATTAAAGTTGATACCTCCGACTAATTGTTAGCAGGTTAAGAAACCTGTATTTCTATTTTAAATTATTTTTTCCCTGTTTTTCAATCAAAAGTAGCCCCTTTTTTGCCCAAATCCAACGATTTTTTGATGTTTTGTATATTTTATGTCTAGTTACCATTTTGACATTTTTCCGTTTTAGAGACTAGGGGTTAGAGAAATAGAGATATTTATTTCGTATATTTCACTGCTAGTTACCATTTTGACATTCCTTCATTCTAGAGACTATGAGTTAGAGAAATAGAGACATATTTTTATTGACCGTGTCCGGTTAACTCATCTACTCGTTAACTCATCTACACGGCCAAAAACGTTCAACTCATCTAAACAGCTAAAATTCCTTAACTCATCTACACGGCCAAAAAGGGTCAACTCATCTAATCGTTAACTCATCTAATCCTTAACTCATCTACACGGCCAAAAAGGGTCAACTCATCTAATCGTTAACTCATCTAATCGTTAACTCATCTACACGGCCAAAAAGGGTCAACTCATCCAATCCTTCGAAACGAGACTATTGAGTAACGGCCGTTTGAGTCTTTGGCCGTCTGAGTCTCCGGCCGTTTGAGTCTCTCGCCGTCTGAGTCTCTGGCCGTTTGAGTCTCTGGTAAGTAGAGTCCATGACCAGTTGAGTCCATGACCAGTTGAGTCCATGGCCAGTTGAGTCTCCGGCCGTTTGAGTCTCTGGCAAGTAGAGTCCATGACCAGTTGAGTCCATGACCAGTTGAGTCCATGGCCAGTTGAGTCTCCGGCCGTTTGAGTCTCTGGCAAGTAGAGTCCATGACCAGTTGAGTCTCAACCGGCGGTACTCTACTGGCCATGGACTCAAACGGCCGTTACTCAATAGTCTCGTTTCGAAGGATTGGATGAGTTGACCCTTTTTGGCCGTGTAGATGAGTTAAGGATTAGATGAGTTAACGATTAGATGAGTTAACCCTTTTTGGCCGTGTAGATGAGTTAACGAGTAGATGAGTTAACGATTAGATGAGTTAACCCTTTTTGGCCGTGTAGATGAGTTAAGGATTAGATGAGTTAACGATTAGATGAGTTAACCCTTTTTGGCCGTGTAGATGAGTTAACGAGTAGATGAGTTAACGATTAGATGAGTTGTATAGGAGCCTTATTGACACGAACCTATATTGATTTTCTTTCTTTAGTAAACAAAGCCAAAATAACTAAAAATGTGTCTATTTCTCTTTCACTTTTATATTTTTAAAGTAAACCAGAGTGAGAGCAATTCTCAAAATGTCCCATGCAAAATGTCAAAAAATAAAATTTTCAAGCGGTATCAAACTTCGAGTATTTGCTTGTAGAGTCTACTGAAAGTATTCATCGGGCAATTTGAGTCTTATTTTCTAGGAGGCGTTTAAGGAGGGTTGTAGTTGAGACTCAACTGACATATGTTTAAGGCGTCGATTTTCTCTATTGTTTTGTTTTAGACTTAAGTTTCCCTTTGTTTTCTCAAATATTTAATATTAAGCCAATCTATATTTTCTGTATACTTTTTCCTCCTTTTAAATATAAAAATTTTTGTTTTAAGGTTTTTTAAGCATAAAATGAATTCGACATTTGATCCAAACAGATTAAAACAACCGTTACTGTTAAAATGGGTAAAGGTTGATGATACAAGTGAAGGGCCGACACCTCGGTGAGTTGTTTTTATTGTTATTTTTGTTTGGGTTGGACACAACCGGTTGACCAGTGCCCTCCTATGTTTTCCAACTATGACAGGGTTTGACCCTCGAGTTTTGATTTTTAACCCCGGATTGTGGTTAGATGAGACCGGTTCCGCCTATCTTATAAAATAGCTTCGAAAAGTGTTGAATAGTAAATTTAGAAAAATATTTTGGCGAAATGTATTTTGGGATTAAATGTCCGAAAATCTTCAAAAAAAATTCCGTTTTTAGTGGTGTTTTTAGAGTTTTATTTGATTTTCACCTAAAGATTCGGACCCTCTCATTTTTCAAAAAAACCGGACGCATTAACCAACTAAACCATAAAAGTACCGTACTGAAATTAGAGTAACACGGCCAATTTTAAGTTACTGTGCTGAACCGATCG
Organism: Meloidogyne enterolobii; assembly: GCA_963681835.1. Classification (NCBI taxonomy): domain Eukaryota; kingdom Metazoa; phylum Nematoda; class Chromadorea; order Rhabditida; family Meloidogynidae; genus Meloidogyne; species Meloidogyne enterolobii. The sequence goes on from CAVMJV010000093.1 coordinate 246,976, forward strand.
GTTTTACTGGTTGTTTGGGTTCCCCTATTTTTATCCACGGTTTAGCCGGTTAACTGACTTTGCACAATCTTAATTTAACTAATATTTTTTATTTTCAAGTCCGCGTCATGGTCATCGTGGTATTGGTATTAAAGATTTGATGCTTATTTTTGGTGGAGGCAATGAGGGAATAGTTGATGAATTACACGTCTATAATGCTACCAAAAATAAATGGTTTGTGCCTGTTGTTAGAGGGGATATTCCGCGTGGATTTGCTGCTTATGGTTAATTTTTTTGATTATAAATTGGGGTGTCTTAGGCGTGGAAATAGATGCTTTGTGTTGGGATATGATTTTATGTGAGAAGCTCAAAAATAGGATTTTAGTGGACTTGCCCCCCCCCCCCCATAATTACTGTTTTACGTTGGTCCAAGCTTAGCCTTTATTCAAGCCCTCCCCCTTTATATCTTTTTTTCAAACCTTTTACGGTTTCACGTTGGTCCAAGCCTTTAGGACCCGGTTCTAATTCATATATTAGCATCTTCCGGCTCTCATACATTTTCTCGTTCGTCTTTTTTTCTATATCAGGGATCTTTCCATCATGAAATACGTTCACAATTTTTGTGAGTTTAAGTCGGTTAGATCCTTGGGTATATTTTTTTTCCGCATTCTTTTGACTATTTTCCGTTTATATTTCTGCAGTTCTATAACTGAATTGATTTGTTAAAATTATTTTATTTTTTAGGTATGGTCACTGATCAACTAAAAGTTTTTATTTTTGGTGGAATGGTTGAATATGGAAGGTTTCTTTTCTTGAAATTTGCATAGAAACACACTTTTTCATCATTTAAGGTACTCAAACGATGTTTATGAATTACAAACCAGTCGATGGGAATGGCGACAAATTCGTGTCCGTCCACCACAAACTGGTCAAGCAGGTCCCTGTCCACGTTTAGGACATTCATTTACACTTGGAAGTAGTCATTATGCTTTTGTTTTTGGAGGATTGGCAAATGATAGTGAAGATCCAAAAATTAACATTCCTCGTTACCTCAATGATTTGTATGCTATCGATCTCAGTCAGTCGCCTACTATGTGGTGGGAAGTTCCAATGGTATTAAAAAATTTTTTATTTTTGAACTGAAATTCTAAATTGCGGACAAAATGTTGTGCGCAAAAATTTTGCTGACTTTGGGTTTCGTTTCCCTAAAAATTTTGTCCGCAATATCTGTCCGCAAATTTTTTGCGGATTCTTATATTTATTTTCAATTTTTAGACGGTTGGAATGCCTCCCTCACCTCGAGAATCACACACAGCCGTTCACTTTCTAACCCAAACAGGCAAAGAACAATTAATTATTTATGGAGGAATGGATGGAAATCGAATGGGGGATGTTTGGATTTTGGATTTAAAAACTTGGATTTGGACAAATCCTGTACCTAATGGAATTATGCCTTTACCTCGTTCTTTACATACTGCTAATGTTATTGGATGTAGAATGGTTGTTTTTGGTGGATGGTAAGTTTGAAACTTTTTGGATTTTTGGGGGTGTATTTGGGTCTTGGTTGATTTTTGTACCAGGCATTGGTTGGGTTTCCAAAATTCGATAGTTGGTACTCGGACTTTTTCCTACCGAAACCCAATCCTAAGAGTATTTTGGAAATTCGACCAGGAACCTGGTCCGGCTTTTTCTTAATTCCGACCTATATCTTTGTTGTTTACTTGAAGGTTTTGCCATCAGAGTCTGTTCTATTCTTTATAATTTTTGAATAGTTGGTCTATTTTTGTTTTAAATTTACTTCCTAAAAATAAATTGTTCTTAACCTGTTTATCTATTTTTCTTATTTCTTTCCCCTCCTCCTCTCTCTCCTTTAGTGACGTATTTTAATTTGTCCCCACATAAACTTGTTTTTGATAGCCTATGTTTATTATAATTAAGAAAATATTATTTTTTCTAGGGTTCCTCTCCAACCAGCAGACAAAGCAGAAACTCCCGATAAAGAATGGAAATGCACAAATTCTTTGGCTGTTTTAAATTTAAACGCGCTAAGTTGGGAACAACATTCGTTGGATGATTTTTCAACAGCAACAACAAATAATGATGATTTGATCAAACCTTGTAGTCGAGCAGGGCATAGTGCGGTTGTTATTAATCGAAGGCTTTATATTTGGTCTGGACGTGATGGTTATAAAAAAGCTTGGAATAGTCAAGGTTTGTTAAACCTACCCACCCCCCTGGCTACGGGCCTGCCGAGAAGGTTCCAACATTGGGGAAATTGTTCCAAGAAGCGTGACAATATTATAAGTCATTCAAATTTACCCTGTCGTGTCAAGCCGACCCTGCCGTCCTCTCGCGGTCCGTTTCCTAGCAGCGGCCACATGTGTCGCACCTTTTCGACCGCGCCAAAGCGTCCAAGTTCCTGAAAAATAACAAAATTTTTTCTATAGTTTGCTGCAATGATTTGTGGTATTTGGAAGCAGAACCTCCAGCAGCCCCAACAGCTATTTCATTAATTCGGGCAAGTATCAACACATTAGAAATTCAATGGACACCAGTTCCAAATGCTGATCATTATTTACTTCAAATACTTAAATTGGAATCTCAAGATGCTGCTGATCAAAGTTTGATTTTTAAAGGTTTTTTAAATTTATTTTTTTGTAGAACTTCAAAGTGGTAAACGTGTGATCCGTACAATTCCGGCTTCTGGAGGATCTGTAAATTTTATTTGAATCGTGGAAATTTTTTTATTTTTTTAAAGATTCGAATGGTTCGGCCTTCTACTTATCGCCAACAACAACAACGTTCTATTATGATACAGCGTGGAGGTATATAAATATTATTTTTTTGAAGGGGGACTATGGCTTGAGCTAAAGTTTTTTTTTATTTTAAAGAAATGGAGGTTTTCGAAACGGATTCTAAAATGTCCGGATATCCTAAATTTTTGTTCGGATATATGGTCAGGATATCCTGGAATTTCCATGGATTAACCCATTTTAGTTCTCAATTGTCGTCTCTTTTATTGACCAATTTTATTAAAAACGCTTGTTACTGTTTTTTGGGCTTATTTAAATATTAATCTGGATCTATGGGGATTTCCCTGAATTAATTTTTTTCGATATTTTTAAATTTCTTTTACTCTCGTTTTTAGGTTTTACTCAACAACAACAACACCAGCAACAATCTCCAGTTCAGTCACGTCCTATTTTAGTTCAGAAAGGGCCTCTAGGTGCTAATGCACAGCCACCAATATTTCAATATGGACATTCTATGGTTTGAAAATTTCTTGAAGAAATTTTGTGAAAAATAATTTTGCACGTTTTTAGCAGCCACAGCGGAACAAATTTGGTATTCTTCAACAACAAGGTTTTTAAATTTGCGGTTAATTGATTTTATTTTTTTCTTTTAGCATCCCCTTATAATCCACAAACAACAGCAATAACTCCAACAAGAACTACATATACTGCGCAAGTTGCTTCAGCAGTTGATGTAAAAATTTTTTTAAATAAGTGGTGGCGTATCCTGGGACCAACACACACCTCATTTTAGCCCCTGCCTGAAATTCGACCCCTGGCTGTCTCCTTGGGAATATGTTGAAATTTGGTTTAAATCAGGGTGTGCCTTTTTGTCTTTCGCCAAAATTTCGCTTTTTTGGACTTCCGTCTTTTGTTTTTTAAATTTACTTTTGCTTTTTAAAATCTGTTTCAGCACACTCTTGGATCTAGGACTCTTTCCACTGTAGCGGTGATTCATCGGACCATTATCCCCATTTTTATATCAAAAACCACCTCGACCTCTGTCCCATTGAAACACCCATCTGACCTTAACGAAAAAATAATTTTTCTATTTTTTTAAGTCAACTATGCCAACAAATATACTTGATGAAGCATTAAATGAAGCTGAAAGTTTTGTTGATGAGCAATTACAAAAACAACAAGAGGGAGAACAAGGTAAAGAATTTGATAAAGAAGAGGTTGGAGAGAAGAAAAATGGAATTGAGGAGGACAGGAAAGATTTGAAAGAAAAAATTGAAAAATCTTTGGAGGAAATGGAAGAAGATAAAGATAAAACTGGTGGTAGTTCTATACTTGAAGTTGAACAGGTTTTTTGTTTGTTAATTAGAGATAGGAATTTTTGAAAAGCCTGGGCCTGTTCTTGGGTTCTGTGTTTGATTTATTGACTTGGGCCGGCTCCTAGGCCCGTAGTCCAAGTAACCTAGGCCCAGGAAAACCCCCAGGAAGGTAAAAAAATGCCTGGGCCTGGACTCTGGGTACAGGAAAAATACAGGCTTTGGTCCTGTCCCAGGCCGATCTCTACCGTTAATTTTTAAATTTTTCTGAATAGGGTTGGGGACCCGATCCGGCCCGGTCCGAAAGATCGTATCGGTCATCGAATTTTGGCTCGAAAAAGACTGGGTCGGGCCGGCCCGATAAAAATGAGGTCCGAAAGAAATGACTCGAACGTTGTCCCGACTCGAAAACCCCAACCCTATTTTTGAAATATTTAGATGCGTGCTGCAAAGGATGATGATGTTAAAGATGATGTGAAAAATAAAGAAGAAATTGCTGGTGAATCGAGTGAAGGAGGAGGATATTTTCAACCTCTTGAAGATGATACGGCCAATACTTCTTTAGATGAAAATAATCGGGAAGATGGACAGGTTTGTTAAATTTTAATTTTTGGTTGGGTTCCCAAAGTCCACATGTCTTTTCACAAATTTTTAGAATTTTCTCTAAAAAGGGATCTTGAACGTGGGTCTTCTAGAAAAAATTTATGAAAATCTTCTAGAAAAAATTTGAGATTTTATTTTTAAATATTTTTTAAAGAATCAAGAACAACAAAATCAACAAAATGAGCAGCTTCAATCAAGTAATGTAGAAAATGCTGCAACAACCGCAGAATTAACAACAAATGCTGAAACGACAACTACTAGTACAGCTACTCTTACTGGTACTGTTGCAACTTTGGATGATCAAATACAATCTAATGATAATAAGGTTTATTTGAAAAATTTTTTTCATCATTTTTTAAATTATTTTTTTAGGCTGTGGAGGAACAAGAAAAAGAAGTTCAAAATGGATCTTCTTCACAAATTGCATTGAATCAGCAGCAACAACAATCTACTACTGTTGGACCTCGTCAATTTAATTTTTCTTCGACACAGCAACATCAGTCTTTGGACAATTGGTATTTTTGGGGGAATTTTTTGGGAAAAATTTTTAGGACTTTCAAGGTCCTATTTTTTAATTTTTATTTTTCCTGCTTTATTTTCTGGCAACTAAATTAATCAAAAAGGGTTGATTTTGTTTTAGGTTCCACGATGATAGAAGATCGTCCTACTCATTTTTTCTATAGAAAAGGCCAACACTTATTGACCCAACTTGTCGGAGTTTGGGTCCTATATAAGTTTTTTTGCCTGATCCGTCTTCTTTGAGTGAGAGATATCCTTCCGTAAACTATAAAAATGTTTGTTTTCCGGTCACTAATTCCAAATATTTCTCCCAAGCCAAAGTTTCAAAATTTCGCATTTCATTGCTTTAAATAAAGGTGTGATGTTGCTACACTAAACGAAAGTAAATGTTTAGTTACACAATATTTGGCACCAATGGATGCAAATGAACAGGTTTATTATGTAAGATAATTAAAAAATTTTTTTTCTTATTTAAATTTCTTCAGCAACAATTTACACAAGATCAAGGAATTTCACCATCAACACAAGATTATCGAAAAGTTGTTGGATTAGAACCTGGATTTGTTTATAGGGTATAAATTTTAAAAAAGATTTTAAAGGGTTAAACATTAGTCAGTCGGTACACTTCAATTTAGGATACGTTTTACTTGGTTGATCGACCATTGGAAGTGAGATCCGGAACAGAAAAATCCCTTGTATCCGAAATTTTCAGTTGGGATATCGGTTCTGGTTCCGGAGCTTTCCCAGGAACCGCCAACCTTACATTTGAGATATACATATAAGCCCTAGACGGGATTTTTGTTTCCTAGGTTTTAAGTGGAATTAATCCCACGGATTCCAGGCTGTCTAACCATTTCAAAAAATTCTTTTATGTAATCATGGATTCGCGATGTTGCCGCGTTTTGGTAAAAATCTATACCAAAGAGTATATTTTTTAGCAAAGGCGTATCCAGGGGGGGAAGAAGTGGGTGAGGTAAAATCCCTCTAAATCGACCCTTGTCTACGCCATTGTCTTTTAGTGAGGCTTGACTTGTTTTGGTTCTAAAAATTAAAAAAATTTTCTAGTTTCGTGTTTGTGCATTCAATGCTGTTGGACAAAGCAAATGGTCACTTGCTAATAGTTTTCGTACTTGTATTCCTGGATTTCCTGGTGCACCTTCTTCAATAAAAATAACAAAAGGAACTGATGGAGCAATTATATCTTGGGTTTTTTTTTTAATTTTTTGGAAAAATTTTCAAAAAAAATTTTTTTTTAAAGGAACCACCACAGACTACAAATGGTGATATTGTTGAATATTCTGTCTATTTAGCGATGCGTTCTGCTTCATATGGACAGCCTGCATTTGTGCCTGTTTATATTGGACCTGCTCCTAATTGCATGGTTTCTTTTTAGAATTAAAAAAATTTTTTTAAAATCTATCTTGAAGGTCAATCATCAAAATCTTCAATTGGCGCATATTGATACTAGCCTAAAACCAGCAATAATATTTCGGATTGCTGCAAGGAATGATAAGGTTTTGATTTTATGAAATATAGGATAAGTATAGGGTTGTTGGTCCCGGGAAAATATTTTTCAATATCCGGTGTCGGGATGAAGACGTAACCGAGAATTCTTGATTCTTCGATTCCGACCCCAGCAACCCTTTATGATAGATAATGTCGTCGTCGTTCTTTGCTTAATTTTTTTGAGCTTGTTGGTCTTATAGGTAATATTGGTTAGGAAAAATAAATTAACTTTTTATTAACTATTTATTGTTAGAGAATGTAAGAAAGAAGGGAAAAATAATTTAAAAACGAGTGCATTTAGTAGTTTTCGACCCGTAGTTTTGTAGTTCTTTAATACAAACTCCGATACCCGGCCCAACTTTTTTTAAACTCCCATAGCAGCTGATATAATAATCAAATTGCTCTTATAACTTTTACTTGAAAAATTTTTTTATTAAAGGGTTATGGACCAGCAACACAAGTTCGTTGGTTACAAGATCAACGTCCTATGGCTGTTATGCCTCCTTTAATTCCAAATCAATCTGCTACAGTTGTTTCTGGTATATCTCCAGGAACTGCTCCAATTCTTGGAAGTACCCCAAGTAATGTTATTAGAAAATCTGTTGGTGGTGGGGGTGGTACTTATACTTATCAACAACCACAAAAACAACAACAACAAATTGGTGGTACTCCTATAATAACTGGGGGAGGAGGAGAAAGAGGAGCAATTTATTATCCTTCAACAGCTCCCATTACACGTAGAGTGCTTACAACTTCAAGTGTTCGACAACGTTCTTCTCCAGCTATGATGCATCAATATTCGACGTCTACTGGAAATGTTGCTATGGTTCAACCTCAGTTACATGTGAGAATTAAAATTTTTTTTGAAAATTTTTTGAAGGGTTAGGGTCTAGAAAATTTCAAAAAAAATTTTTTGAAAATTTTTTGAAGGGTTAGGGCCTAGAATTTTCAAAAAAATTTTTTAATTTTCAATAGGGTTACGCCTAGAAATTTTCAAAAATTTTTTTTGCAATTTTTAAAGGGGTTAGGCCTAGAATTTTCGAAATATTTTTTTGAAATTTTTAGTAGGTTTAGGCCTGTGAATTTTCAGAAAATTTTTTTAATAGAATTTTAACCAAACCCTTTCTTTAAAGTTATCTCCTTCCGCAAGACCATCAACTAGCAGTTATGATTTGTCTTCTACAAATACTACAAGTTCTCCACATCAACAGCAACAACGACGTATTATACCATTAATGTCATCATCTTCCTCCTCTACAGAGCATCCACAAAAAATTCGTTTACAACATATGGAAGGTTCATCAACGTCAATTGCAACAACAACAAGTACTAATAGTAGTCAATATCAAGAGGAGGTATTTTCTGGTGGCCATGGAGGAGGTGGAGGACCACAAACCCGAAAAATAATGGTTCAACAGCAACAACCTTCTTCAACTTCTGGTGGTGGAAGAGGAGGAGAAGGACCTTTAAATCCTGGATTAACTGTACGCGAATATTTGACATCAGGTACTACTCCAAATAAAAGAATTCGTTTGGAGCAGTGAAGAAGAGGAGATGAGGAGAAAAAGATTTTTTGTGGGGGAGATTTGAATGAAAAAAAATAAAAGGGGGAAAATTGAAAGAAAAAAAAGTTTGGAATAATCATATGATTTTTTTTTGTTTTTTTCAATATTTTTAAATTGCTATTTTTTATTGCAAGAGGGGAAGAAATATTGAAAAATAATTTTTTAAATATTTTTGGTGACACTCATTTTATTTTTAAAAATTTATTTTTTTTTTGATTATTTTTTGTACTCTCTTCTAATTAATATATTTTTTGAAGCATAAATGGTTTTGTGGCCAAATTCTTTGTTTTTTTTAAATTTTTTAAAGTTAGTTACTTAACTTGTTATAACTTTTTTTGTGCTCTAATTGTTTTTTTTTTTGTTTTTAGCAAACTCAAGGCTCTAACGGCCCTTGGTTTCTTTAAAAATTTCCCCTCAGGCAAATATACCAGCAACCTCAAAAAATGACGTGGCAAGGATATAGTTGCAGGTGGTAGAGCAAAAGAGAAGGCAGAGTGGCACAAACGAGGGAAGGAAATAAACGTCCATAAGTATACAGGTGAATATTTATTTTGAAAAAAATATGTAGAGAGTGGATATGAGGTCTATAAAATATGCAAAATGTTGTTCTATTCATAGATATGGTTCTGTGGCACTCATGGCATTTTGTGTTTAAGAGGTTCTACAAGAATTGTGGAGAGAGGTTGGATATACTGCGAGATGTTTTTATTTTTTTTTACTCTTCGACTGGCTGGCATGGTTAGTAGTTGGTCGGCTTTTTTCAACACAAACAAGCTAGAGGAAAAAATATGTGAGTATATTTATTTATACTAAAAATAAAGGCTAGTAGGATGAGGGAAAATAGGGGGGAGAAGTATAGAGGGGGGGGGGGGGGGGGGGGGAAAATATAGGAGAAAGAGAGAGCTTCGAGAAATAAGATTGGAATTTTTGCGTGACTAAAAATAATAAAAGGCAGAAAAAGCCATGTGTCCGTCATTTGGCACTTTAAAATAAAAAAGTAAAAGGGGAAGGAAAAAGGCCTGGCCATTAGGAAAGAAAGTTTTGGTCAAAACAACTGAAAGGAAAAAGTAAAAGTTCCTTATATTTTCCCCCTCCTTCAAAAACATATTCTTGTACTTAAAATTGATTTTGAGTAATCGGCCCTATTTTTATATGTTATTTATATCTTTTTTGGATTTTTAGTAGTTAAAAATAGCAGTTACCTTTAGGCTAGCTTTAAATTTCTTAAATTTATATTTATTTTGTATTTCCCGGAAAGGTATAAGATCACTAAAAGGAAATAGTGGGATAGTGTTCCGGTAGCTTAGTCGGTAGTGCATCGGTATTTGGGGAATGAAAGCGTGAAGAGGTGATAGGTTCGATGCCTAACGAGTGTTTCTGGTTTTTAATTTTCTTGTTTTGACTCATATTTTAGTTTCTTTTATCTTCCTGAATTTTCATTTTATTTTTAAAAATTAAAGAAACAATCAAACAGTAATTTTACACCTAGTAAATCAACACATTCTTCCAATTATTTTTTAAAGCTGTTTTCCTCTACCCCTTGTTTATACAAATATTTTAAGCTATTCAAGTATTAGCAACTATTTATTATTGTTTATTTACTCTTTAACAATTGCAACAAAAAATGAGTATTATTGTATTTATCTCTGTTTTTAGTGTACGATTTTTAACTGTGTTTGACCACTAATTGGGAGAGCTGTAAAAGCATTACCTCCATTTTAGTGGACAACTATGTTGTAGGTTCTTTGCTAAGTCAGGTTACCTCATTTATTTAGGGGTTATCGTCCTTTATTTTCTCCCTAAAAGTCCACAAAAATTTTATTGCAAGTCATCAAAGTTGATTATTTTTTAAATTTTTTACTTAAAAATCCCTCCAAAAAAGCCTTTTAACCTTTTTTCTACATTAGCTTTATTCACGCTTAATTTCCCAAAAATGCATAAATTCATGTTCGTTTAGTGTGCCAACATCACTTTTTATTTTGCCAGCCATTTTCTGTTTTTTTTTTTATTTTTTTCTCACGGTTCTCTTGTCATTTCCAATTGCTTTTAATATTTTTTCTTTTTTTTTTAATGTTTAGCCTTAAAAAACTAAAGAAAAAATTTTTATTCACTCTTTATTTAGATAAAAGAGAATTTTTTTCTCGAATCGAATCGAGATGTAAAATGCGAACACGTAGGAACCGAAAATAAAAATTTTTGTCGTTCTCGAGTAGTTTGGTTAGAGGACCATTTTTTGGGGAGAAATCGAAAAATGTTTTGTTTGAGCTGGCGGTTATTGCTTTAGGGAAGGCTTTCGTTCACCATATATAGAGTGAATATGTATAAATCCCGCCTCCCACCGTTGGAACTCATACTTCCACTTTGGGTCATTTCCTTCGGCCCTCGTCCCCCAAACAATGAAACTGTTTTTTTCCGTCTTTATTAATCGGTCGGTTATTGCTAGGGGCTTTCGTTCACCATTTAAAGAGGTGAACACGTTCATTAGTGAATGAGCTACCACGATTCTTTTTTAGCAGGAATAATCTCCGACTGAGCTACCGGAGCATTGCTGCTCTTACTTACTCTTTTCTAGAAGGAAGGATCCCCCTTTCAAAATTTTTAATTTTAAAAAATAATTTTTATTCTTGCCTTTGTTTAAAATTAATTTTTTCCTTTTTTTTCAAAGGTTTCTGAAAACTTAGAAAAGCAACAAAAATAAACAAATATCAATAACCTTTTCTAAAATAATTGGCAATTTTTAATTGGAAAAAATGGGTGAATACTATCAACAACAAAAAGGGGGTGGTGGAGGTTATGGACAAGTATCTTATGGATATCCAGCTATGTTAGTAGTATAGTTTATTCATAATTTTTTTTTGAAGGTTTAGGAATTTTTAAGAATTAAAATTTTTTATAATTACTAATATTAGAGATCGGAAACCTATGGATTTAATTAAGATAACCCGATTGGGATGGTTTTCCAGTCTCTGAATGTAAATTAGGTCTCTAACAATAAATTAGACTTGAAGCTTCCTTTTCCTTCACATGATTTGGAGTTGACGAATCCTTATTAGAAAAAGTCCGGGGATTTCCACGGAAATCCGAGGATTTTTTGTACAGATATCTGGGAATTTCCCAAGATCCGTGCAACACCCTCCTTGTGATAATTTAAAAAAATTTGCTTGTCCATTTAGCAAAAACAGCCCTAATCTCGCTAACCGTTGTTGATCGGGTCTCTCCAGTTTACAAAATTTTTTTTTAATATTTCTAAAAATAAATTTAAAAAATATTTTTTAGGCATTGTAACATTTCGAGGGCTTATATGGACCTGACTGAAGTAAAAATTTTAATTTTTTTTTAATTAATATTTTTAAAGATGGAAAGAAAATGTTTGGAACAACGTAAATATTGGTGTTTTTTACTTTCTTCAATTGTTACATTTTGTGTTTCTATGCTTTTGGTTGTTATTTGGAGGGTAATTTTTTAATAAATTATTAATTTTAATAATTTGCGGACAAAATTTGCGGATTTTTTTTGTCCGCAAGTTTTGTCCGCAAAAAAAATTTTTTTTTACTTTTTTCAGATATCAACACATTTATTTTTACAACCAAGAGAAAGAGGTGGAGGAGGTGGAGGTTTATCGGAACCTTTAATTCAAGATGTTGAAAGCTACAAACAAGGAGGAATAATAAAAACAAAAATTGCAGCAACAACAAATCAAGAAATGAGAAAAGAACCTGTACAAATTGGGTGGATGACGGAAGCTAAGGATTGGGCTGGGTAAGGAATTTTTTTGAAGAAGAAAAATTTTTTTGAAAAATTTTTTGAAAAATTTCTGGAAATTTTCAAAATAAAAAATTTCGACAGAAAGTCCGCAAGTTTTGTCCGCAAGTATGACTTCCACGAAAAAACAAAAAAAATATAACTTTTTCGGGTTGGGGTATCTCAGAAAGGGAACTGCCAGTTCTCTGAATCCTCTTTTTCCTCTTTTTTTTTTGTAGGAAAAAATATTTTGATTTGCGGACACAATTTGCGGACACACAATAAGATTTTCCAGTTGGAAGAAAGAATCGGTTCAGGGTTCAGAAAATTTATTGGGTTGAATTTTTAGTTCAAAAAAATCTTGGTATTGGATTTTGGGAGCCTGGCCCTTTGAAAATTCTTTAAAATTTTTTAATCTTTTAAGTGAATTAATATCTGGACAAAGCATGACTGGACGTATTTTAGTTGTTTTAGTATTTTTATTGTCAATTGGATCTTTAATTATATATTTTGTTGATACTTATAGAGATTCTTTTCAAGTTGAAACTTGTGTGCCATGGTTTGGATTTTTTTATTTTTTAAATTCAAAATTATTTTTTTTTATTTAAAGGAGTGAAAGTCCAACTCAACAAATTGATTTAGGTAATTTTTTAGAAGGAAAATATTTGCGGGGCTTTTTGCTGGTTGATTTTTAGCAGAAAAATCCGGATTTAGACAAGTCGAGTTGGGGTTTTCAAATTTTCTCTGGTCGGATTTCGGGTTTTATTTCGAAATATGTCCGGATTTCGAGTTTCGAGTCAGCCCATCCATGATTGTTTAATAATTGTATCCTTCTAAAATTATTTTAACTTTGAATAAGGACGTAGCCAGGGAGGGGGGCTTCTGGGGCTAAAGCCACCCTCCTCTCAGAAAGGTGAGAAAATTGGAAGAAGGATGTCATCAAAGTGAAATTTTTTCGCGTACGGCCTTTAAGTTTAAAAAAATTTTTGGGGTCGTCACGCCAAAGTACATAAACGCCAAATTTTTAGCCCCCTGAAATCGACCCCCTGGCTATGCCTTTCACTTGGGATAAGACTTAATACCGGATTTTCCCATTTCAGTAAAATTTATTTTTGTCCGCAAATATTGATTATTTATTTAAATTTTTTTAAATTTTCTACAGGCTTCAATATTTTCTTTCTAATTTACTTTTTTATTCGCTTCATTGCTGCATCTGATAAAGTTTGGTTTTTGTTGGATCGTTACAGTTTTGTTGATTTTTTTACAATTCCTCCAAGTTTTGTTGCAATTTATTTGGAACGTAATTGGATTGGTAAGGGGAAATTTTTTATTTTAATTTCTGAAATTGCAGGGGGTATTTTATGTAAAGATTTTTGTCTCCCTATCCAGTGACCAAACTAGTCTTAAAAAAATTATTTTAATCGAGGGATGTATGTAAAATTTAGACCTTACTTTATCTGATTCTCTTTTTTTATCCTCATATAAAGTCCGCAAATTTTGCAAAATTTTTATTTAATTCAAAAATGGTATTGTGGATGAATTTTGCGATTTTTTGGGACTCTAGTCTAGTTTATGAGTTCAATAACCTTTCTGAATCTAAAGAAAGTATAAAGAAAATGAACTAACAAACATTAAGCTTTTTGAAATTTGTGCCTTTATATCTTGTATTTTTTCTTTAAAAAAATTTAAAAAAAAACAGGTCTCCGTTTTCTACGAGCATTACGTTTAATGACAGTCCCAGATATTCTTCAATATTTAAATATTTTAAAAACTTCATCTTCAATTCGATTAACCCAATTGCTTTCAATATTTATTTCCACATGTTTAGCTGGTGCTGGTGTTATACATTTACTCGAAAATAGTGGAGATCCTTGGAAGTTTGTTGATTTTTTTAAATTTTCTGAGGAAAAAATTTTTTAAATTTTTGCGGATAAAATTTGCGGACAAGAAAAAATCCGCAAATTTTGTCCGCAAATTTAAAAAAAATTTTTTTGAACAATTTTTTCTAAATAATTTTGTTTATAAAGAGATTTTGTCAATTCTCATCGAATTTCTTATCCTGATTGTGTTTATATTTTGCTAGTTACAATGTCAACTGTTGGTTATGGAGATATTGTTTGTTTTTTATTTTTTAAAATTTTCTAAAAAAATTTTTTTAAAGTATTGTACAACAGTTTTGGGTAGAGGCTTTATGGTATTTTTCATTCTTGGAGGTCTTGCAATGTTTGCTTCTTTTGTGCCCGAGATTGCAGAATTAATTGGTAATAGGCAAAAATATGGTGGAGAATATAAAGGAGAACATGGAAAGAGACATATTGTTGTTTGCGGGTATTTTTTTTTTAATCTCTTTTTATGTATTCATCTCTATTTTCGGTTAGATTTGAGATCATATTTTGGCCAATAACTTTTTTTATTCTTTTCCGATTTGAATAATTTTTCGGAATTCGAAAGATATGGATCAGAGGATTATTTTACCTAGCAGGATTGATTTGTTGGGATATTCCTACAGAAAGTTACAGTCAAATAAGTCGGGATAATCGTGATTTTCGATCTTTATTTGGCTTTAACTTTTTGTAGAATATTCAGATAAGATAGGTTTGTTATTAAAAAGATGCCGCATCTCGAGATCTTTCAAATGATATGAAAATTGCTCGAATCGGGGGAAAAACAAGAAAGTTGTGGCCCGAAATATGTCCTAGATACTGACTTGTCATTCGAATTTTTCTTGATTTTAATTTAATTTTTTATTTTTTGTAGGCATATAAACTACGAATCAGTTTCACATTTTCTACAAGACTTTTTACATGAAGACAGAGAAGATGTTGATGTTGAAGTTGTTTTTTTGCATAGAGTAGTTCCAGATTTGGAATTGGAAGGACTTTTTAAAAGGCATTTTACTAAAGTGGAATTCTTTACAGGTTTGGATTGTGGGGGGTTTTTTATTCTTAATTAATTATTGGGTGGAATTTTTGACTAATTGTCAGTTTATTAGTTAAACTCTTACTGCTGGTCTTTGTAGCCTCTTCGTGAAAAAATTTTTTGGGGTTGGATTTTTTCAATTTATTGAGCAAATTTTGGACTCATGTCCTGGTTCTGTATCCTTTGTCTTGAGTATTTAGTAAAGTTTTTTGTTTTTGTTTGTTTGTTAGACTAGCAATAATAGACAAGTAATGCCCCTTTCTTTAATCATTTTTAATTTTATTTTTTCATTTTTATTATTTTAGGCACAGTGATGGATTCTATAGATTTACAGCGTGTAAAGGTTTTTTTTTAATATCTAATTTTTATGTTAAAAAAATTTTTTTATAGGTGGATGAAGCAGATGCATGTTTAGTACTAGCAAATAAATATAGTTCTGATCCTGATGCTGAAGTATTTTTTTTTGTTTTAAATTTTTAAAATATTTTTTTGAAGGATGCAGCAAATATAATGAGAGTAATTTCAATAAAAAATTATTCTTCAGAAATTAGAGTAATTGTCCAATTAATGCAATATCACAATAAAGCATATTTATTAAATATTCCAAGTTGGGATTGGAGAAGGGGAGATGATGTTATTTGTTTGGCTGAATTGAAGGTTTTTTTTTGAAAATTTTATTTTTAGGATAGGGAGGAGGAAGGAAGAGGTGAGGTACTGAAAGCCTGAACCAGGAGTGGACGCATTGCGTTAAATTTTGGCCTTGCGTCTTGCGTTTTTTAAGATTGTCTCTTGCGCCTACCTCTGACCTGAACCCCTGATTTTTTTTGTCCCTGAAAATTTCTACCGAGGCCCAGATAAATTTTCGGAAACTTGACCTGAACCCTGGCATTTTTTCGTGGATTTTTTCTAAAAATAAGAAATTTGGCTTTTTGATTTTCCAAAATTCTCAAAATCAAATTTAGGCTGTATTCAAATTTTTTAACCAACTCGACTTAAAATTAACCCATCTCTGGTAGAAATTTATAAAAACCAAGATTAATTATTTTTTATACTCTTTTCTCTTCCTCTCCTCACATTTTTTAAAAGTTTAATTTTTTAAATTTAAAGCTTGGTTTTATCGCTCAATCTTGTTTAGCACCTGGATTTTCAACAATGATGGCTAATTTGTTTGCAATGCGGTCGTTTAAAACGGTTTTTTTTTTAATTTAAAAATATTCGTTGCTTGATTTTTGCTTTTTTTTAATTTTTCGTTTAACCCTGATTTTTGATTTTTCTTTTCTAAAAAAATTCCCTAAATTTATTAAGAAATCCAAGATTTTTTTTAAATCTTGGTTAACCTTATAATTTTAACCAAGGAAAAGATGGGTCAGGTCGTCAATTGTGAATTTATGGAGTCTGATTCTGAGATTAATTAATTTTTAAAAATCCCCGGGCCTTTTATTTTCTGATTTTTAAGTACTTTTGTGTGTACTTATCTTAACAATATCATTGACGCGGACACCCTCCTAAAAATTCAACCAAAAAATTTTTAAGTTCATTCAAAAAACGAAATTCAAGTCATAAAAAATCGACAAAATAAAATTAAATTTGCAAAACCCTCTAATCGTTGACCTGATCCTCTCCTTGATTTTAACTAGCTAATTAATTAAATTTTCGCTAATTAATATGCTTATTTTTTAAATTTTTAAACAGTCTCCACACACTCCAGAATGGTTAAATGAATATTTAAGAGGATCTGGAATGGAAATGTATACAGAAACTATGTCTTCTAGTTTTATTGGAATGCGTTTTCCTGATGCTGCAGAGTTTGCATTTTTTGAAATTTTTTTAAATGTTGGGGGTTCCATTCCTCGTTTTACAAAAAATATTTTTTTTGTCCTCTGCTGTTTTTTGAATTTTTTAAGAATTTTTCTCTTCCATTTTCTAGTCCAAACACACCCCAGATTGGCTTTCCCTATATTTATGTGGGGCAGGTATGGAAATGTATACAGAAATGTTGTCACATTCTTTTGTGGGTCTACGATTTCCTGATGCTGCTGAGTGAGTAGAAATAAAAATTTTTTTTGAGGGTGACGTGAGTAGGGTATAAAAATTTTTTTAGGGGGATAAAGATAAAGGGAGGGGTATGTGGGTAAAAAATTTAAGGAACCTTTAATTTGCTTAAGAAAGAGGTGTGGGGGGACCCAACCACAATTTTTTTTTAAATTATTTTTCAAAAATTAATTTATATTTTATTTTTCTTTTTCAGCCTTTTATTTACTCGACTTGGACTTTTACTTTTGGCTATTGAATTAAAAGATGAAGATAAAAAAGAATGCAGTATCGCGATCAACCCTGGTAAGTCTTTTAATTTACACAAAAATATTGGCTAGGGTCTGGGAAGATCTATAGGGTTAGGAAACTTCAAATTTTTCAACTTTTTTTTTAGAAAAAAATTTCGGCAGAAGATGAAATTTTAGGAGCTATTTTAAAAATTTTAATGCTTAAAAACCTAGCAAAAAACATTTTTTATAATTTCAGGTCCAGTTACAGTCATTTTGCCACAAACACAAGGATTTTTTATTGCACAATCAGCAGATGAAGTTAAAAGGTAAAAAGATTTTGAAGCTATAGTGAATTAATTTAAAATTTCCTT
This sequence comes from Meloidogyne enterolobii, assembly GCA_963681835.1. Lineage (NCBI taxonomy): Eukaryota > Metazoa > Nematoda > Chromadorea > Rhabditida > Meloidogynidae > Meloidogyne > Meloidogyne enterolobii. The sequence continues at coordinate 264,509 of CAVMJV010000093.1, forward strand.
CATGTGCTCTTGTGGCGCAACCGGTTAGCGCGTTCGGCTGTTAACCGAAAGGTTGGTGGTTCGAATCCACCCAGGAGCGGATGATTTTTTCTTGGGGTTTTTTGACTTGGGAAAATTAAAAAAAATTTTCTTAGGTTGGAAAAAATTTTTTTAATTTTTAAAAAATTTTTTCTGACTAGGGAAAATTTTTTTACATTGTTTTTTGACTATATAATTTTTAAATTAATTTTTTATAATTTTCTAGAGCCTTTTATTGGTGTAAAATTTGCCATGCAGATGTTTATGATGTTTCTTTAATTAAAAAATGTAAATGTAAAAATTTGTCATTATTCCGGAAAGGTGGAAAAGTGTTGATGAAAAGAGGTTTTTTAATTAAAAAATTTTTTTTAGAATTTTAAAAAAAAATTTTTTCCTTTAAAGCCTCAACAATAACAGGCGCCCTAACAACAAAAATTCGAAATGGTTCAATTATGGGAACAAAATTAGATTCAGAATTAAAACAATTAATTAATTTTGAAAATGGAAAAGAAAATTTAATAAATACAGCAGATTTGTTTGAACAACAAGAAATGAAATATGATTCGACTGGAATGTTTCATTGGTTTTTTTTTTTGAAATTTTTTTTGAATTTTTTAAATTTTGTTAAATTTAAAGGTGTAATCCAAGAAGTATTGAAGAATGTATTTTGGATAGAAGTCAGGTATTAATTTTTTAAATTTTTTTATAATAATTTTTGACAATGAGAGTTAGAGAGGGGAGGGGGTACTATCTGTGCCTTGTAATCTTTCAAGTTTTTAATTTATAAATTGGCCAAATAATTTTTTAAAATTCTGAAATTTCACACGGACATTCCCAAAAGTATCGACTACCCTCAATAAAAATTTGAGAATTTTCGGTTTGGTTCTATTTAAGATTTGGTTTCAAAACCTTGGAAAATTTTCAAATTTTTGCCTTTTTTCGGCCATAACTTTTTACACAATTCAAAAATAATTTTGAAATTTTTCACAGACATTCTCAATAGTATCAACTACCTCCACAAAAAATTTCAGAATTTTTGGTAAAGTCTAGTTAAAAATATAGGCAAGAAACCCTCGAAAAATAATGATTTTTTGTATTTTCCGACCATATAACTCGAATATTGGACTAGAAATTCTGGAATTATTTGAGGAGGTAGATAAGACTATTGGGAATGTCTTTAGAAAATTTCAGAATTTTTGCTTAATTATTCTAAAAGTTATGGCTGATGAAAGACAAGAAATTAGTATTTTTCAAGGTTTTCGCCTAGTATTTTTAGCTTGACTTAACCAAAAATTCTAAAAAATTTTGAGAAGGTAGATAGGACTATTGGGAATGTCTTTAGAAAAATTCAAAATTTTTGTTAAAATATTTAAAAAGTTATGGTCTAAGAAAGATAGTCAAACCTGCCTAAATCGACCAATTTTACCCCTTATTTTTTAATTTTCCTTTTTTAAAGGCAGCAATGACTGTATTAAATGGCCATGTTGTTGTTTGTTTATTTGCGGACAAGGATTCACCATTAATTGGTTTAAGAAATTTTATAATGCCTTTGAGGTCTTCAAATTTTCATTATCACGAATTAAAACATGTTGTGATTGTTGGGGATGTTGAATATTTGAGGCATGAATGGAAAACTTTACACAATTTGCCTAAAATATCTATTTTGAATGTAAGAGTTTTTGAAGAGGTTTTTTAAGAGTTTTTTGTCTTTAAAAATACCATAAGTATCCTAATACAAGCCCAAACCTTTCTAAAAGCCTCTCCGTGGGACTCCCTTGTGGTCAACTGACTTTTCGGGTCTCCGAATATTTGGGCGGATAAAAGAGGTTTTATATGGACTAAAGGGGATATTGATGGATTTGTTGGGATTAGGGGGGATTACGGGATAGAGAAGGAAATTTTCTCTTATATGACTGTCAAATAAGGCAAAATTGAGCAGGTTAACATATTCTTGATCTTGAGTCTACTTTATCCACCCAAATATTTGGTGAGGACCTCCAGGGTCAGTAGTAGCTAAGGCTGACCTTCATTGTTGGAGGTCAATTCCTTTTATAAGTCCCTTAATGAGACCCATTGGAAAATAAACTCCAAGGGCTTTTATTAGGCTATTTACTTAAAAAAATCTTTTTTATTTAAAGGGCAATCCACTTTCTCGAGCTGATTTGCGTGCTGTTAATATAAATTTGTGTGTAATGTGTGTTATTATAAGGTTTCTTTTTTGATTAAAAATTAAAAAAAATTTCCCCCCTTTTTTCATAAAGTGCTCGAATTCCAAACCCAAATGAAGATCCAACATTGGCAGACAAAGAAGCTATATTGGCCAGTTTAAATATAAAAGCTATGGAATTTGAAGAAGGTTTACTCAACACAATACCTGTACAAAGAGTTGTGGTCCCAACTGTGCCTTTACCAAATACTGGAGCTTTTTCTTTGTTAAGTCAGGTTTGTTGAGAGAAATTTTTATCGAATTTTTAGTTAATTCTGTTGGGAGGGTTCACATTTGCGGACAAATTTTTGCGGACTTTTCCCCTTTTTTTCGTCATTTCTCAGTCTCGAGGTCATATTTTGGGTCAAAACTTTTTCGATTCTTAACCTATTTAGATAATTCTTGTACCAATCGAAAGCTATGGATATGAGGATTATTTGAGCTAACAGAAGTGATCTGATCAGATCACTCTACGAAAAGTTGTGAACGGATAAGTAAGCGCAATCGTGATTTTTGATATTTATCGGGCCATAACTTTTTAAGAAATAATTGGATTTTTATCAGTTCCATTAGGAAAATGATCAGTACATTTAGAGCTTTCGATTGATATATAAACCATGAGAAAAGATTGAATTTCAAAAAAGTTATGGGCCACTAAAGATCAAAAACTACGATTGCGCGCATTTATCCGTCCATAACTTCCTGTAAGATGATCTGATCAAATCACTTCTGTTAGCTTAAATAATCCTCATTTCCACAGCTTTAGATTGGTATAAGACTTATTTAAATCGGCCAAGAATCAAAAAAGTTATGCACAAAATAGATCCTTAAGAATGAAAGGACTGCCTTCCCCGGTTATTTTTCAATCGCCCCTTTTATTTTTAAAATTAATTTTATAATAGAAAATTTAATTTTCCTCTTTTAGAGACCTTTAATGGGTGTTAGAAGCGGCACAAATGTACCTATGATAACAGAATTGGTAAATGATTCAAATGTTCAATTTTTAGATCAAGACGATGATGATGATGTAAAGAGAAGATTTTAGAGAAATTTTTCAAAAATTTGTTTCAAATTTTAGCCAGATACAGAATTATATTTAACCCAACCATTTGCTTGTGGAACAGCTTTTGCAATTTCTGTATTAGATTCTTTAATGTCAACAACTTATTTTAACGATTCTGCACTTACTTTAATTAGAACTTTGGTGACTGGGGGAGCTACGCCTGAATTGGAAAGGATATTGGCTGAGGGGGCTGGGCTTAGAGGTTTTTGTAGATTTTTCTTAAAGGGGTCCCGGCGGAGGGTCTTGAAAAACCCCCGCTTGGAAAAATTTTTTAGTTTCCCGTTCGACAATTTGTACAATTTTGGCTTGGGAAATCTTTTGGATTGAAGTCAATTGTCGTTTAGATATTTTGTTAATTTTACCCTGTAATGGTCTTTTGTCCTTTTGAGATTTTGTAATTTAGCATTAATTTTTAATGCAAACAGCCTGTATTAGTTAGAGAAAATAAATTAGGAAATAATGTAGGCAGAGAGGTAAATTATGTGCAAAAATGACTGTTAGTTCATATTTCACCAATTCCACATTTGCCAATAAGGGTAAAAATTTGCATTTTGTCAGAAGTCTGTTGACTAAACGAGTGATTTTAGCTTTATTGGCAAAATGTGGAATTGGCGAAATGTATGGGGTAATAAAATGACAGCTTGTCCCATTGATTATAGAAAATAGAGGAGAAATAGTGTGGGCAGAGAAAAAGAACTTGAATTTCTAATTTTTTAAAATCATTTTTTAATTACTTTTTTAAGGTGGCTATAGCACTCCCGAAACATTATCAAACAGAGATCGATGTAGAATTGCTCAAATTTCCCTAACTGATCAACCTTATGAAGGAATATGTACAGGTTCAACTTATGGAGAAATGTTTAGTATAGCACTTAAAAAACATGGACAATTGTGTATTGGACTCTATCGTCTACATGATCAAGCTTCTGCAGATTCTAACAAACGATACGTAAGAGAAAGAATTTGATTTGCGGCTTCCCATATTTCACCAATACCACATTTTGCCAATAAGGGTAAAAATACACATTTTGCCAATAAGTCTGTTGACAAGATGAGAGTTTTTAGCCTTGTTGGCAAAATGTCGTATTGGTGAAATGTGTTGATAAACTTAAAAAAATTTCTTTTTTAAGGTAATAACTAACCCTCCAGCAGAATTGAGATTATTAATTAGCGACAGTGTTTATGTGCTGGAACAATTTGATTTTGGTTATTCAAAATTTGAAACCTTTGGAAGCAGTGAACAAAGTGGTGGAGGAATGACTACAACTCTAAGTGGAGGGGGAGCTTCTGGAGATAGAATGATGTTATTTTCTTAATAAAATTTTTATTTTTTATTGTATTTTGTTTAAAATAAATCAATTTTTGATTGATTTTTAGATTGTTTCACTTATTCTGGGCGAAGATGTCTTCTTAACACGGTCTGGCATTTGAAAATTGCCACGTTTTTTTAAAATCGCCGTTGAATTTGGCATAGTGTATAAAAATAAATGACATTTTATCCCCATAGTCAGAGAAATCATAAAAAAGAAATAGTGCAGTTAGAGACAAAAATATAAAAATGCAGACAGGTCGGTTGAGCGCAGCTATTTGAGACTAAAAGGCAATTCTCAGACGACAAAATGGAACATAGGGGGAAGATGACAAAATGGAATATAGGAAGTGTGTCAAAATATACTAAGGGATTTTCAAAATTCGATATCAATCGATAAAATCAATACTAATCGATAATTTATTTTTTAAAAATTTATAACTTCCAAAAAATCGATATCAATCGATAAAATCAATACTAATCGATAATTTATTTTTTAAAAATTTATAACTTTCAAAAAATCGATATCAATCGATAAAATCAATACTAATCGATAATTTATTTCTTAAAAATTTTATAAATTCTGAAAACTTTTACCTTTAGATTACGGTAGTCCGCTCTCAAAAACAGCACTGAACAGTCCAGAACATTTGTATTTATTTATTTCTCTAACTACACTATTTCTTTTTTTATCCTTCTCTAACTTTGGGGATGAAATGTCATTTATCGCCAATTTACATATTTATTTTTTTCTTTGCCTCCACTATTTCTTTCTTATAAATTCTCTAATCAGAACTGATTCATTTACTTAAAATTAATGTATGTGTATTACCAAGTATTTTGAGTCCTAAAATTTCTAGAAAAAACAGTAGAGTTAACACTTTTTTAAACACTTTATACAACAAAAATATTAAAAAAAAACATATTTGTAAGCGTCTTACCACGGATAAATTTTAAATGTAGTTTGTTCTTCATTTTCGTTGTTCACATCAACAAATCATCAAAGATCCAAGGGCACTTCAAAATCCAGCAAGTGTCCATCTTGCTGTTGTCGCTGTTGGTGTTGTCGGGAATTGCTGAAAGAAAGATCTTTAGTTATTGAATAATTTAGTCTATTTTGCGTAGTCTTGACCCTATTCTAAGCTCAATATATTCAAGAAGATTTGATTCAGTGAGTATAGGAACCTCAATTACCTATTACTACCCCAAGTATAAAGTGTCATTCTACAAAGTTAAAAGAAATCTCTGTAATAGAACAAAGTTTTAACTGTTCCTGAGATTGTCAGTGTCCCCGAAAAATTTGGACTAAATTTGGTGGGAAAACGAGAATGAAAAGTGGAACAAAATCCATTGTATCGATATTTTCAACCCAAAATCCAACTAGTAAAAGCCACAAAAATAAATTTAAAAATACCATTGTTATCTAAAATGTAGGAAATTGATCCTCCTCTCCTTTCTTCCTCCTCATTCTCTTCTTCAGACAAACTTGTAATCACAGCAGCTTTTTCTTCTCCAACAATTAAACCAACATTTCTTCCAGTTCTTTGGACCTTTAAAAAATTTTTAAAAAAATTCTTCAAAAAAAATTTTAACAAAAAAACCTGTAATGCTCTACTAATCCCCTGTTCTTTAGCTCCAAGTCCAGAACCTTCTCGATAACCCATTTTTGACATAAATGTTGCAGCCACACCCAAACCTCTAGAAACATCTTTTCCAAAGCCACATCAAAAAACTGTCCAAAGATTTCCTAAAAAATGAAATTTTATTTCATATGAATAAACCAAACAAAACCCCATAAATTTTTGATACAATGGGTAGATTGGGGGGAGGGATTACACAAATTTTCTCCTTATTTTTACCTAAAGTATATGGAGCCCTACAAAGTTCAAAGAAAACAGTCTGTTATAAATAGAACAAAGTTTCAAATGTTCTTTGGGGGAATACGAGTATGCTCCTGAGGAGTTTAGACGATGCTGGGACAACGAAAAGAAAAAACCGGATAAACTCAATTGTATCAGTAATTTGAAACTCCCAAACAATTCAGAAATCCACTCAAAAACCCCTCAACTAAAAAAATGAATAAAATACCATTGTCTCTATCACGCCTCCTTTACATCTCAAACATTCACAACCAAAAGCTGCCAGTTCTTGTCTGTCTCCGCGAGAACGTCCAACCAATGAATGTGTTCATCCGCAGTTGAACATGTTAAAAAATCTTTTTAAAAGAATTCTTGAAATTATTACATAACCTTTCAAGCCGAGGTTTCAGGAGCATGTTGTTGTAATCCAAAGCAACATCAAAAAATTGTCCAAAAGGTCGTCGTCATCAATTGGACTCAAATCTAAAAGAAAATAATTATTTAATGAATAATAAAAAAGAAAATCCTCAGAGTATTGAACCCGTGCCTTACTCTCATATGATCGGTAACGCTACCAACTTAACCAACCGTCATTACGAAATTTTCTCTATATACAAATGTGAACTTTAAATTTGGGGATCTAATTCTAGTTAAGCTCAAAAGCCACGAAAAAGAATTAAAAACCTTTCAAACTTCATAATATGCACATCTACAAACCAAATAAATGCAAACAAGCACTGTCTTCTTGTTGAAGCGATGCACTTTGCCAGTTGTCCTGTGTTGTCGAATGTTGTGGTTCAACCCTTCAGCCATTTCCTAAAAAACAAAATTTTATCTCGTCAGACACAAAAAAACCCCAATAAACTCTGCAGCTTCCCTTCTATATTTGAGTTCGAATCCATAGACATTCAAGTTGGAAGCAGAGCAAGTTCATCGTTTAAAAACCCATCAGTCTGCAGCAGTGTCATCCAGTTAACCGCTACACACGCAGCTTAGTGATTGATAGGTGAAAACGCTAAGGATTTAGACTGATATCCCAAGGAACCCCTAATAATGGAGAATTTATCTGCGGACAAAACCTGAGGCTGTTTAAAAAATTAAAAAAACAAACGCTACTTGTTGCTAGGACGTCCACTCGCATCATGAAGAGCACTACCAATGGGACTCCCAAAGGCGGATACCAATGGGGGCCCCAACGTCGCCAACCACCAGAAGAGCACTACCAATGGGACTCCCAAAGGCGGATACCAATGGGGGCCCCAACGGCCAGCCACCAGAAGAGCATTACCAATGGGACTCCCAAAGGCGGATACCAATGGGAGCCCCAACGGCGACAACCACCAGAAGAGCACTACCAATGGGACTCCCAAAGGCGGATACCAATGGGGGCCCCAACGGCGCCAACCACCAGAAGAGCACTACCAATGGGACTCCCAAAGGCGGATACCAATGGGGGCCCCAACGGCGACAACCACCAGAAGAGCACTACCAATGGGACTCCCAAAGGCGGATACCAATGGGGGCCCCAACGGCGCCAACCACCAGAAGAGCACTACCAATGGGACTCCCAAAGGCGGATACCAATGGGGGCCCCAACGGCGCCAACCACCAGAAGAGCACTACCAATGGGACTCCCAAAGGCGGATACCAATGGGGGCCCCAACGGCCAGCCAACCACCAGAAGAGCACTACCAATGGGACTCCCAAAGGCGGATACCAATGGGAGCCCCAACGGCCAGCCAACCAACCACCATGAAGAGCAGCTTTAAAAATAATTTAAAAAATTTAAATGTTTAAAACCGACAAGTTTTGTCCGCAAATACCCTCCCCCCTTCAAGGATACCCCCCCTCCATTCTCTTGCAGGTGTGGTTGTTGCAGTGAATTTTGTTGCAGGAGTGCTAAACAATGCTGCCCGCCATTGCTTAGTTTCCTTCTTGATTTTTGCAGTTTCTATAAGAGGAAAAAATTCATTTAAAAGAAAATTTTTTAATGGGAAACGGTCCCGGAACAACCCATTCACAGATAAGCCTGACACCTTATTTGTTGTGTCAGCAAATGGAAAAAATCGGTGTACAGAGGGAACATGGACTTTTAATAACCTGAACACCATCAACAGACAGGATCGAAAGAAAAGAAAGGCCCTATGCTTAACAGAGGATAAGCTCTTTTATAAGCTTACAAAAAGACCCCCCATCCCCAGAAGGGACCACAAAAATAATCAAAAAAAACAAAACCTGAAGTCATCAGCAACAAATTCCCACTATTTTTACAGATAACAGCTTGTTTCATCATTCAAGCCTGGTGAAGGTGTTGTTAAACAATTTTTGTTGACATTTGAAGAATTTGAAGGAGAAGACAAGAATCGTTTCCATTGTTGTTTTAATGGAGAAATGAATGATTCATTGATTGGAGGGCGTTGAAATAAAAATTTGTTTGTTGAAGATGAACTTGTTGTTGTTGAAGTATTTTGATGAAATAATTTTTCAACAATTTTTTCATTGTGTGGCTTATAAAAATGTTTTTAGAATAAATTGATACACATTTTTGGACTCTGTCCACAAAATGTTTTTCAAAAAGTAAACAAAAAGGTTATTGATAAACAAAGACACAAACAAATCAATAACACCCCTTCGTTAGGAAAACAAAAAAAATGACAAAAGAAAATCAAAGCCCGCCAAAAAATGACGCCATTATTTCTCTTTTTCTTTTCCTACACTATTTCGCTTTTAGAGATTTCAAAATGTAAAATTTCAATAAAAGCCGGTTCAGTGCCCATTTGAGTGTGCCCTACAGTATGGGAATATAACAAAAGCCTCCTAATTATTAATTAATCACATCATTTTTAAAATGTCTTTAAATTAGAATAAATTAGATAAATAAAAGAAAAATCCAAAAAAGAAATATTTTTAGGTCCCAGATGTTGACCAATTTTATTTATTTAAAAAATCTGACAAATAAATTGGATTAATATTTTATTATTCCCCCCACAAAAACGTTATTTGAATGAACAAAAAAAAATTTTTTTTATTAAAAAAATCCTTTTATCAAACAAAAGTATATATATAAAAGATGGGGATATTTAATAATGCATTGAAATATAGTCATTATTTTAAAAAGAAATAATTTTCTTAAAGGAAACTGTCTTGCCCATAAACGAGTAAAAATTTATTTTAATTTTTTTTCAACGTTTAAAAATGAAGGGATATTGCAACATGACTGAATTGGCTTTATTTGGATTGGTAATACTTTTTGTTGGGCAGGTAAATGAAGAATATAACTTTGTTTAAATTAAAAATCAGGGATTGGGAAGGAAGTTTAAATTAAGGATTGTGGCTAGGGAAGGCAGAAGAAGTTCAAAAGTCAAAGAGAAAGATAGATCTAAATAGAAAGGATCCGGGAATCAGAAAGGATGTCTGGATAAGACCCGGATCAGAAAGAATGCCTACAGAAGATGTCTCAGGATCACTCCCTCCTAGTTTGGGAGAGAATCTCTCATTTGATCTCAAGAGAGATTGCTCTAGGATTCTAAAATTCTAGAAAAAAAGGTTCTAGGAACTATATAGAGAAGCTTACTTGGATCAGAAAAGTGCACGGATATACAAGAAGGATATCCCAATCCTAGTTCAGAGAGAGAAACTGCCCCCCCTTAATAGGGTTGCCGTTTTCGAGTCGGGTCGACAGTCGAGGCATTTTTTCGGGCTTGTTTTTATCGAGTGGGCCAGTACGAGTCAACAAATATCTTAGGCCCGACTCGATCTTTCGGTCCGAGTCGGGCCATTTTAGCAACCCTACTCCTTAATCTCAAAGGAATTCTCAATTATGAGACTTTCGGGAAGATCAAACAATCACTGTGACTAAAAATAAAAATGTTTTAGATGTCAGTTTTGGGTGCTAACAGTGCCAACAGAAACTCTCTGCTTATGAGCGGTCCCTGGGCGTTGAATTCCTGGTCAGACGCCGACCCAAACTTTTTACGGTTTGGCAGATCTGCCGCATCAAATGAAGAAGGAATTAAACGTGCTGCTGGACAATCTGCAAATTTTCTTAGATTTGGTAGGAAGATTTTTTAGGCCTTTAAAAAACCCCCAAAAAAATTTTTTAAAGGAAGATCAGCCCCATATGACCCAAATTTTTTGCGATTTGGAAGACAATTGGGCAACCAACAACAACACAATAAGGGTTTAGTCGACCAAAGTTATCTTCGATTTGGCCGAAGTAGTGGAGGGAATAAAGGAAATAATTTTTTAAGATTTGGAAGAGGAGCTGAAGGTATTTTAGAAATTTCGAAAAAAAATTTCCCTAAAAAATCTAATTTTTTTTCTAGATATTCCATCAGAAGCTGAAGCCTTTGAAAGAGAATATCGACAATCTAATAACCCAAACTTTCTTCGTTTTGGTTAAAAATCTAGAAAATTAAAGAAAAGATCGCCGCCTATTATTCTCTTACCCATCTACAGCCAGTTGAAACATTCCTTTCCCCCTTCTCCCCCTCTCAAAAAAAAATTTTTTTTCAAAATTGTTAAATATGCTCTCGCTCCTTTTTTACTTAAATTTGAAGTCTCTCATTCTCCCAAAATTTTAAATTCTTGTCAAAAATAAAAATTAAAGTTTGTGTTAATTTAATTGGAGGTTTTTTGTTAATTTAAAATTATCTATTAGTCAAAAAAATTTTTAAAAATTCCAAAAAAATTTTTTTTAAAGAAAAAAACAGTTTAAAATTTCGAAAACTAGAAACAAAAAGGGGGCCGCATTTCTCTGACGATTAAGAGACTATAATTTTGGCACCAAATTTCAATTGACCAACATTTCATTTGTGAAAAATAAACGTTAGTTAAGGAGTAAAGTTAAGGAGTTTTTTCTACCAAATTTCAATTGGTAGAAAAAACACTGGTCTCGTAATGGTCAGAGAACTGCGGCCCCCTACAGCAAGTGCCAAAATAAATTCTCAAAAAATTTTTTAAAAATTAAAAAACTATACAACAACCTTCTCCACAAACATTTTCAAGGCGTAGGCTCTCTCCCTTCATCATTATTCCCCCCTTCTTCAGACAAACTTGTAAACACAGCAGAGGCTTTTTCTTCTCCAACAATTAAACCAACATTTCTTCCAGTCCTTTGGACCTTTAAAGAGAATTTCAAAAATATTTTTCAAAAAAAAACCTGTAATGCTCTACTAATCCCCTGTTCTTTAGCTCCAAGTCCAGAACCTTCTCGATAACCCATTTTTGACATAATTGTTGCAGCTACACCCAAACCTCTAGAAACACCTTTTCCAAAATGTTTTTCCAATTTTTCGTTGTTTTCATGATGATGATCAATTTGTGGTTGTTGAGGTTGGGGTTGTTGCTAAAAAAGAAGAGAAAATAATTAGAATTGGTTAGAAATAGTAAGGCTCAACTGAAGATTTTTCTAATGAAAAACAGGACTTAGAATAGAGGGGTTGTTTCCCCAACTACTTCATTCTCTTTAGAAACCACGAGTTCAAATATCTTTTTTCATAAAAAAAATTCCATGTAGTTATCGGAAATCGAATATTCGAGCCAAAAAATTTTTTAAACCCCAATCTCGACTTTGTTCTCAATTCGGCTCATCGATAGTGGTAACTTAAATGACTAGGTTCAGGTAATACTTTCTGGGTTTTTAAAAAATTGAGAGCGGAATTTAACACATAATGGGTTCGTTAGACAAACGCAAATCACAGAAAAGAGAGATGATAGTTCAAAGGAATTAAAAACTTTTTTGAAATAGTCAAGGTCCTCGTTAATCAACAGAAAAAAAATTTTCTTCCAAAATAATTTTCCAAAAAACTTTTGATTCATTGTCAGCCCCATACTCCCCACTAAAATAAGATGTTAAAGTAGTTAAAAAACCTGTGGTTCCTCTTTAACCATAAAAGAAGTTGGTGGAGCAATAGCCGCCCCTCTCTTCCTTTTTTCTTCCTCTTCAGAAGCTTCTCTAGCAATTCTATCAGCAATTTCTTTTGCTATTTTTTCTTTTAAGCGTTGCTGTTCTCTTAAAAATTTTTAAAAAATTTTGAAAATTTCAAAAAAAAACCTTTTTTGTTTAAAACTAGAATAATCTGTTGGGGCTGTTGGATTATATTCATCATCTATCATTATTTCACCAAAAAGAAAAACCTTTAAAAAATTAATATTTGAAGAAAATTGAAAAATAAAGGTTATAAAATCGAAAATGTCAGCAAGTTTGGCAAGCAGAAACCCATCCTGACACTTTCCAGAAAAAGCGAGGAAGTTTAAAAAGTGTCCAAGTCTTGCTACAAGGAAAATAGAGGACTGACCCAGATTTATTTCAACTTCACTCATTCCTTATAGGGGAATTCCACGACTTTATATGAGAGTTATGAGTCCTTATGAAAAGTGAGAAAGCTCAAAAAATGCTCAAAAGTTAGGGTATAAGGATGGAAACCAAAATTCGGAGAATTTCTTGGAACTTATTTACTTTACGTCGCACCACATTTATTCGCAAGCTCAAAAGACTCAAAATGGTCAACCAAACCCATGGAAGTCGGCGAGATGCCGGCATGCATCTCGCGGAAATCAATGGTCACTTGGGGGTAGTACGGAGTAACAAGCTTATTGATGGCTTACAAATAGGGATGATTTGTGAATAAATGGGGGTGTTAAAGTAAACAAATTCCTTAACTATCCACAAAAAAAATTAAAAAAAGCAACCTTGTCCTCCTTAAACGCTTTTGGAATAATTGAAAAAGCTCCAGACGAATCAAGCGGAAGAGGGAAAGCTTTGTGTGTTTTTAATTTAAATGTACTCTTTTGTTGTGGTTTTAAATTAATCAACGGTTTCTGTTCTGGTAAAGTTGATTGTTGTTCAATTATTGGAGTTGATGAAATTGTTGGGGTGGAAGGAGGTTGTTGTTGAGATTGTAAATTCTTCTAAAATTAAAAAATATTTTCATAAGAAAAAATAGAATAAGAAATGTTAAATAAAGTTTAGTAGAAGAGAGATACTTTTTCCCCCTTATTTGAGTCTCGGATTAGTTTTCCTTTTTTGCTGTCAATCATTCTTTCCATCACAAATTTGAAGTAATTGACAAGTTCGAAAAAGAAAAATTAGATCTAGACTCAAATAGGGGTGAGGGTGGGATATTAATAAAGTACCGAAGCAGGAATCGAACCTGAAATTAAAAATAGACCGAGACGAGAGCTCAAATAAAAAACTCGGTCATTCAAAAAAATATTTAAGGTACGACCTTCCCAATTCAGTCTCTACCAGAGACCTAACAAATTTTTGGATACCACATTCCTGAGCCGGGCTACCCTTACTTATTAGGGCTGGGGTTTTCGAGTCGGGCCGAAGTTCGAGACATTTTTATCGGGTCGGTCCGACCGAGTCTTTTTCGGGCCAAAATTAAATGCTCGACTGGGTCTTTCGGACAGGGCTGGATCGGGCCCCAACGGTTTAAACAATCTCCTAGGCATTTTAAATACTATCTAATGGAATCTATCCCTCCTTAAATTCGAAAAAAGTTGGGTGAATTGGAGGAAGCCAAGCTCAAAAAAGAAAATAAAGAAAACCTGATTTTGTGCAGCAGCAGATTTTTGAAGCAAAGCCTTTTTGGCTTCCAATTGTGATTTTAAAAAGCTCAAATTCATTTTATTGCTCATTATATTTTGTGAAGAATCTGAAAAATTTATTAAAAACACATCGTTGGTAAACTAAAAATCTAAAATTTTCAAACCTTCCTTTTCCTTTTCTTTAACAACAGTCTCATTCTCTTCCTCATAGAGCGACATTTTCTGAGCTTCTCTGTAAAAGAAAAATAAAATCACTCAAAAAATTTTAAAAAAATCAAAAATTTCTTCAAAATTTCTAAAAATAATAGCCACGTTTTTAAATTGTCGCCTTCTAATTTTTATTAAATTAATTTTTTGGCATTCTATATTTTTGTGTCTAACTTTAAGAAAGTCAGAGAAAGAGAGAAAAAAGAGCTTTAGAAAGCTACATTTTTGGTAAAAACGGGGCGCGACAAAACGGTACGTAGGCTAAAATACGACAAAATGGTCAGGGACAAAACGGTACGTAGGCTAAAATACGACAGAATGGTACTCAAGCAAAAAATTTTTCTATCGGGGCCGGGCTCCAAAAATTTTTTTTATTTATTTTTTTATTACTTTTTAATTTTGAATTTAGTTTAGATAAATTTTAAATTTCTATAAAGAATTTGCTACAATGAATAATCAAACTCCAAGACGTACAAACCATCAACAAAGTTCAAGCGGAAAGTCAAATTCACAACGTGAAAGTTTAAATTCTCAGCATGACAACTCAAATTTGCGATGTGAAAATGCTTTGGTAGAGGCTAAGGTTTCTAAATTTGAATTTTATTTAGGGGGTTTCTTTAGAGGCTCGAAATTTTTGCAAAGCATGGGCCTGTTCCTGTGTTTGATTTATTGACCTGGGCCGGAACCTATGGCCCATGAAAACCCAGGAAGGTCAAAAAATGCTTGGGCTCTGACTCTGATGTGAGTACAGGAAAAACCCAAGCCTTGGTCCAGGCCCAGCTTGATCTCTAGTTTCTTTGGGCTTCGAATTTCTTGAAAATTTGAAGGTTAACGTGTTTGACCCTTTTGCGTCTTTTAATTTTTTAATCCAAAATCCACTTTTCCCAATTGATTTTCCTTTATTCCCGGGGTAGTCCTTAATATTTTTTACTTAATAAGTATTTATTTTTAGTTTGTCAATTACGACCATTTTAACAGACTTCACAAAGAAGCAACTGGTGACATCAGAAAATTACAAGAAAAACAGGACGAACTCAACGCTACAATTAAATCTATTATTCTCAGCAGTGGAGCTTATAATGTTCAAACGCAAACGTTAATTTTATTTTTTTTTTAAATTTTTTTCCTTAAAGTTTAAGAGACTTTTTATGGAGGGAGGGGAGTTAATTTTTTTGAAAAATTTTTTCAAAATTTTTTTACGGAGGGGAGGGGTAATTTTTGAAAACTTTTACAAAATTTGGGGGGGGGGGGGGTTTGAAAAATAAAAAAATTTTTTTTTGATTATTTTTAAAATTCAATTTTCAGTCCAAGACGTAGTCGAAATTAATGGGCACAATTTAAAAAAAATATTTTAATTTTGAGGAATTGAAGAGACGTACAATTTTTGAAGTTTAAAAATAATATAATTCCTGTTATTCACTTTATTTCTTCTCTTATGGTAAAACAAAAAAAAAATTTTTTTTTCTGAATAAATATTTTTTAAATTTATTTTTTTTTCTCTCGTAATTAAAAATCTATTTAATTATTTTACTTTAATTTTTTTTAAATTAATTTTTAAAAGCCATTAATTTTAAAAAATTCCAAAAAAATGTTCCCTCCATTCTCAAAACAACCACCACCAGAAAATACCCAAAATTCTTCTCTTAATATTTGCTGCAACGATGATTATTTAGATTTATTATTTGGTGCTTCTCTCCCTTTAGATCAAGTTTGTTATGCTTTTGCTTATGGATCTGGAGCTATTCCACAAAAAGGAGAAAATCAAAAAGAAAAAATGGTGAGGTTTTCAAATATTTGTGAGGAGGGGGGGGGGGGGTTTGAATTTTTTTGAAGAGGTTTCTTTGAATTTTTTGGGGGTTAAAAATTCTTTTTGTGCCCACCAAAATTTTTTCTCAATTGTTTTTCCCACATTTACACCTCTGAAATGCCTTTTAAAAAATATTCTCGTCACTGGGTATTGAACCTTGGACCTTTTTTATAATAATTACGAACATTTCCAAGTGCCCAAGCGACTCATGGCTCACAAAATCATTTTTACTAGGTTTCTGAAAATTTTTTTTGACTGGAAATTGTTTCGGTTTATTAATATTTTCCTTTTCCCCCCTTACCTATTTAAATTAGGTTTGTTCACAACCTGCTTGTGATTTTGTGGTTTTTGCCACAGGCAAAGATTAACGGGTCGTGATCAATTCTAATTTAAGGCTCTTTTTAATACCCTTAAAATTAAAATTTTCGCTTATTTTTATTTTTATATTTTTCAGGTTGATTTTATTCTTGTTTGTAACAATTCAATGCTTTTTCATCAAAAAAATCAGCTTTGGTATTTTTTTAATCTTAAATTTTTTCCTTTAAATTAAAATAAATTGAGGAATCCAGCACATTATTCTCTTCCTTGGCGTCTTCTTAAAACCGAAAGATTAATAAATAATTTGTATTGGTTTCAACGAGATGGATTTTTATTTCCTAAAGGAGCAAAATTGTTTTATAATACGTTGATACCTTCTAGAGGTTTTTAAATGTTTTTTAATTTTAAAGATTTTTTAAATTAGGGTTGGAATTCCGACCCACGGTGTGGTCAAAAAGTTCAGGGTCGGGTTTTGTTAGAGCTGACAACGAGAATGTTGTTGTCTTGGTTAGGGGTTGAGTTATGTCGGTGTTGAGGGGTCAGATTAGGCAAAATCGTTCGAGCCGGGTTTCAAAATCGTTCGAGGGTTTCTCTCTAAGTAATCCTCCGATACCGACCCGACCGGATGAATTTTTGAAAACCAAGGGGTCAGTGTCCACGACTATTTCTAAACTATTCCGTTTTTTCTAGCTAAAAATCTATAATTGACCTTAAATATAATCAAAAAAAATCGTTTCAATTTTAAAGGTCGTCTCATAAAATACGGAGTAATTGACACAGAAGACTTTGAAGCAGATTTATTAGATTGGCCAAAATTGTATATTGCTGGTAGATTACACAAACCTGTTTTAAACGTTCTTGTATGCCCAAACGATCAAAATTTGGGTCAAGAACCAAACAGACCAATTTGGCAAGCAATTAATGACAATAGATGGATGGCTGTGCAGGCAGCATTGTTATTGTCACCTGAAAAATTTAGTGTTAAAGTAAGGCTTCAAAATTTTTTTAGTCTGGGCTTCCGACTAGGGATGTCACTGGTTACACATATCCGAAACCCGACCTTTTCTCAATCCGAAACCCAATCCAAAAAATTCTCGAAAACCTAAAACTAGACTTTTTTCCTTTTAATCCCCCAAACTCACAGGTTTCAAAAACAAGAAGAAAAGACTTGAACTTGGCCCGAAGATGTCACAGGTAGTGCTTCGCCGGAACCACAAATTTGGCCAGAACCGGAATTTAAATTTTGACCGAATCCGGAACTGGAACTCCCGGCGAAGCACTAGTCACGGGTTATTCGAAACCCATGGATTTTCTGCTGTTACTAAAAAAATCAGTTTGTTCGCAAATTTCATCCACAAATAAATTTTTATCTCTTAAAACCCACAAAAAAATTTTTTCTTAAATTTTAAAGGAATTTCTTCATAAAATAGTCGGTCTATCCTACAAAGGAGATGTACGTATGGGATGGGCAGAAGATTCGAAAAAAATTGATAAATTGGTAGAAGGTGCAAATGAACAACTCAGAATGCTTTATATTCCTTTATTAAAAAAGTTTGTGGAAATTTCAAAAAAAATTGTGAAATTTTTTTAGTGATAAACAAATTTTGATGGAAAATGATGAAATGATTGAACAGGATAAGTAAGGGAGAATTTTGAAAAAATTAAAAAAAATAATTTCTTTTTTAATTTTCAAGTTCAATCCAAACAGTATTTCATCGTCTTCAAATGCTTCCCTATTTTGTACAAAGAGGCCTTTGCAATTCTTATTATCCTTCGAGGAGGTTTAGACGGTACAATACTAATTTAGACATTGAGGTTTGTTTCTTTAATTAAAAAAAATTTTTTTTAAACCTTCCGATATTTGCTGACTTAAGATTCTTTGACCCAAAAAATTATTCTGATTTCTGTTTCAAAAAATATTTTGATTTCTGTTTCAAAAAATATTCTGATTTTTTGGTTCCAAAAATTCTGATTTTCGTCCCAGAAAATATTTTGGTTTTTATTCTGATTTTTGTTCTGATACTTGTTCTGATTTTTTACCCAAGAATTATTCTGATTTCTGTTTCAAAAAATATTCTGATTTTTTGGTTCCAAAAATTCTGATTTTCGTCCCAGAAAATATTTTGGTTTTTATTCTGATTTTTGTTCTGATACTTGTTCTGATTTTTTTACCCAAGAATTATTCTGATTTCTGTTTAGTTTCTGAATCAGAAATTATTCTGATTTTTGTTACAAAAATTGTTCTGATTTTTTGTTTCAAAAAAATTATTCTGATTTTTTTGGTTCTAAAATTCATTCTGCTTTTTATTCTGATTTTTGTTTTGGTTTTTGGTTCAAAAAATATTCTGATTTTTGTCCCTAAAAATTTCTCAATTGAAAAAATTTCCCAAAAAAATTTTTCAATTTTTAAGGAATTAATTTACCACATTTCTCATCGTTATGATGTTCCAGAAAGACTAGATTTAGTTTTACAAAAAATTGTTGGTCATTCAAGTAAACACCAATCAATTAAAAATGCCTTCACAGCTGGAATTTCACGTTCATTTAAATATATTTGGCCAAAATTAATAAAAGGAATATTAAGGAAGTAAAGGAAGAAAAGTATTTAATTTTTATTGTTGGTTTAATATTTTTGGAAATTTTTTAAAAATTTTTTTTGGAAAAGAAAACAGCAGGGAATTTGTCTGAATGTAAGTGTTACGTGGGAAACCCCTTTATTTAATTTTTTTACAAACCAGAATTTATTTAATTTTTCGATTTCCCACTTTTTCTTTTCAAATTTAGCCTTATTTTTAAATTTTATAAAATCAGAATTTAAAGTTACAATTGTAAAATATTTTATTAATTTTTACAAATCAGAATTTAAGGTTTATAACTGAAATTACAAATCAGAATTTGCAAAATCAGAATTTAAAAATTACAAATTGTATTTTCCAAGTTTAATTAAAAATAATTTTACAAATCAGAATGTGTTTTATTAATTTGTGTTTTTTCAGTTATAAAATCAGAATTTTT
This sequence comes from Meloidogyne enterolobii, assembly GCA_963681835.1. Lineage (NCBI taxonomy): Eukaryota > Metazoa > Nematoda > Chromadorea > Rhabditida > Meloidogynidae > Meloidogyne > Meloidogyne enterolobii. Next base: position 283,865 of record CAVMJV010000093.1, read on the forward strand.
TTAAGTTCAGAATTTTTCTGATTTTTTAAATCTTTTGATTTAAAACCAGAATTTTTCAGTTATATAAATAATCAGAATTTTTTGAGATCAGAATTAATTTAAAACCAGAATTTTATAAATCAGAATTTAATAAAATCAGAATTTTTAAAATCAGAATTTTTAAAGCCAGAATTAATTTAAAATCAGAATTTTATATTTTTTTAAAATCAGAATTAATTACAATAGCTAGATGGGTTGTCATGTATCAACAGAAAGTGCAAGATCACTTAATAATAAAAACAATATAAGCGAAAATGTCGAAAATATTAAAAATTCAAAAATAAAATCGAAAGGTTGGAATATTGTAATGAATCGAGTATTTTGTAATGGATTTGGAATATTACAAAAAGAAAATAATAATACAACATTTATTCATGAAATGCTTCGACCTCATCTTTCCAGTAATCCAATTGTGAATGATGAGAATTTTATTTCAAATCAACAACAAATTAAAAATTGTAGTCGATCTCCTCAACCTTCTATTCTTTCTGCAAATTCTGAGTGAGTTTAGTTTAAAAATAGAAAAATCAGAATTTTGTGTTTTTCTGTATTTTACTATTTTTTTCTGATTTTTATCAGAAATTAAAATTCTGATTTTTATTATAAACTAAAATTCTGGTTAGTTCTGATCAGAATTAGGAATCAGAAATTTGTCCAGAATTAAGAATCAGAATTCTGATTTTCTATAAAAATCAGAATTTGTGTTTTATTTGTATTTCAATAAAATTCTGATTTCTCTAAAAATCAGAATTCTGATTTTTATCAGAATTTTGTGTTCTTTCTGTATTTTTCAGTTTTGTCTCCCCTATTCCATTGGAGGAACAACAAGAACCTCGTCGACAATGGATTTGTGGAACCCAAGTTTCGTTTGAATGGCTTTTCCAGAGATTAATAGAAAAATTTAAATGCCCAAATGAACCAGAACCTCAATGGATTGTTGAAAGGCTTAATGATACTAATGAAAAAGGTGACAGAAAATAAAAATTTTTTACCAGAATTCTGATTTTTGTCAGAATTTTTTAAATAAATTTTTTCAAAGATCTTGACCGTACCTGTGTTTTAAAAATAACTTTTGGGTGGGAAAATCAGAAATTGCCTACAAGTGTTGTTCTGAAAATATCAGAAGCTAATGAGGACGACTCGCCCGAGGCAAGATTTTCAGAACCAGAACTTTTTTTTTGAAAATCAGAATTTTTTCTGAAAATTAATTTTGATTTTTATAGCAATCAAAGCTTGGTTCTGACCTTTTTAGAAGGTAAAATTAAAAAAAAATTGATAAATAAAAATCAGAATTTTAAGAGAATGCCAAGTATATGAATGGCTTTCAAAACACAAGAAAATTGCAATCCCTCGCATTTTTGTAATTAAAGTAATTTTTAATTTAAAATAATTTAGAATTTAATTTTTTTAAAGAAAAAATGGTCAAAATCATGTAGTGCTCTTCTTTTAATGGAAGATCTTAGCGATAGGGCAAGGACTGGGAAGATTACTGAAGGAATTTCTGCTGAAGGTAGTTTAAATTCTGATTTGTAAAAATAAAAACACAAATAATTCTGATTTACAAATTAATAAAATACAAAATTCTGATTTTAAATAAACTTAAAAATTCTGGTTTGTAAACTTGAAAATTCTGACCAGAATATGCGTAAATAATACATATTCTGATTTTGTAAAATATTAAAAAAATACAAAATTCTGATTTCTAAAATTAAGCAAAACACAATATTCTGATTCTGTAAAACATTAAAAATACAAATTCTGATTTGTAAAATTAAAAAACACAAATTCTGATTTCTAAAAATAAAGAAAAACACATTTCTGATTTACAAATTAATAATAAAATACAAAATTCTGATTTGTAAACTTAAAAATTCTGATTTACATTATTAAATCAGAATTCTGATTTATTTATTAAATTAGATTTAATAAATAAATATTCTGGTTTTAAAAAATAATAAAATAATATAAAATTCTGATTTTTAAATTTTGTTTTAAAGGGATTCGAGGCATATTACGCATTTTAGCACAATTCCACGCTCTCTCAATGATAAAAAAGGATGAATGGCTAAAAATTGTCGGAGATGCTGAACTCCCCCAATATTTTTATGTTCAACTTAAAGGATTTATTGAAACATTTTTAAATGAAAAGAATGGGGAAAATGGAAGAATTTATCGAAAATATAAGTTTAAAAAATTGAAAAAAAATTTTTTTTAATTAAAAAAATTTTAGTTGTTAGAAATGTTAACTCAAAATAATAATTTACAACGTTATATAACCAAAAATGGTGCTCAATTTGGTATTCCTGAATGTCTTGTACATGGAAATCCGATTGCTTCACATTTCTTTTTTTACTTGAATAATAAACAGAATAATCATGAGTTAAATACAAATTTGGAGAAGGGAATTGTGTTGATTGATTGGACACGTAAGTTTGGTGGAGGTTAGGGGAGGGAGTTAAGAAAAATTATTTTCAGAATATTCTTTTAAAATCAGAATTTACAAAATCAGAATTTTTGGAATATTCAGAATCAGAATTTACAAAATCAGAATTTTTGTAATATTCAGAACCAGAATTTACAAAATCAGAATTTTCTAATTTATTTAAAATCAGAATTTTGGATTTCTGAGAAGTTCTGAAAATTTTCTGAAAAAGAAAATTCGAAAAAATTATCAAAAATTAAATTAAAAATTATTTCTGTTTCAGAAACACATTGTGGATGTATTGGTGAAGATTTAGCCAAATGCATTTGTTGGAATATGCCAACCAAGGAGCGCAATGAAACACAACTTGTTAAATTGCTTCAATATTACCACTACCAATTATTAAAGTAAAAAAACAGAAATTCTGATTTTAAATAGACTTGAAATTCTGATAATATTCTGAAAATTCTGGTTAAATTCTGATTTGAAAGAATTTCTGAAAATTCTGATTTAAAAAATATTCTGAAAATTCTGGTTTTGAATATTCTGTTCTGGAAAATTCTGGTTTTGAATATTCTGTTCTGAAAAAAATATTCAGAAAATTCTGATTTTATTAAAAGTACAAAATAAATCAGAATAACAAATCAGAATTGTAAAATTATATTTTTCAAAAATTACAATTTTGCCTTTTCAGAAGATTACAATCATTTGGAGCAGATGCCGATTTTCAAAAAGAAATAACTTTGGATCGAGTTACGGATGCTTTTGAACAGTAAATAAAAAATTTAAATAATTAATTTTACAATATTTTCAAAGTTATATTCCTCTTGCTGCCCTCACTTTTCTTCTCTTTCTTCCCGAAGATTTAAATGATGCAAATTCTGCGGTGCTAGAAAAGGCGCATCGACTTTTGGAAGAAGCTGAAACGGCTATTGGAAATTTTTAAAAATTCTGATTTAAATGAACGTAACAAAAATTTTATATAATTCTGATTTTTTTTAATTCTGATTTTACAAATTTCTGATTTTATATAATTCTGATTTTACAAAATTCTGATTTTACAAAATTCTGATTTTTTTAAATTCTGATTTTTCAAAATTCTGATTTTATAAAATTCTAATTTTACAAAGTTCTGGTTATGGGATTCTGATTTTTTTAAATTCTGATTTTACAAATTTCTGATTTTATATAATTCTGGCTTTATAAGAAAACTCAAACTGACTGTTAAGTTTATTTAATTTTTCTGATTTTGTAAAATTGTAAAAACTCAAAAATTCTGATTTTATAATTAATTGTAATTTAACCTATTTATTTTTAATAAAATTCCTTTTTCTCTTTTTTCAACCAATTAATCCAAAAGTCAGTTCATTTATTAATATATCAATTAATTATTTTTAACCTTGAGATTGGTCAAGCATTTTCTTTCCCCACTCAATCATTTATATTTTTAATTCTTCATTACTCACCCATAAAAAGGCAAAATCCGCCTATCGCACATTTTGACGTGCGCAAGAAGAAAAGAAGATGATGATGACTGTTAGTTTTACTTAAATATTTTTTTTACTTTAAAAAGGCTGAAAAATGGCGGTGGTAGCGGTGGAGGTAGCGCCCTTCCTTAAAAGGGTCTCGAGAATAAAAGAAGAGGATGGGAGGGGATTTTTACTAGTCACTTCATTTTTCTTCATCCACTCACTCAATCGCCTCCCTTTTTTAGCATTTTTATATTTTGTTTCCCCAATCAAAATTTTTCGCATGAGGGAAAAATATTGAGAGGCGCACACCTACTACAGCAAACACTCCAAATAGCGGTTTTACAAATTTCCTATATTTTTTAATGTTATCGATAACCAGAAATGTTATTCTTCTAGTCATAAGTAAAAAAATATGAATCAGAATTTATAAGTACATATTCCTGAAGGAAAAAATACATAATGGTACTTTTACAACTTTCCGGAAAAACTAGAATAAATATTATTAGTACTACAACTTTCCGGAAACAATAAAATTAAATACATTTCTTTTCCTGAAGCTTTCCGGAACCAAAAAATAAAATCAGAATTTCATTTTCCGGAAAAATCAGAATTTGTTTTCCAGAAATAAATTAAGATCAGAATTTAACTTTCCAGAAACTTTCCGGAAAAAGGTTGGTTATTGTTGTTATTATGTATAATTTTCCTGAAACTTTCCGGAAACAATAAAATATATTTCTTTCCGGAAAAGCACCATACGTATAATGTTTCCGGAAAGTTTATTTTTTTACTACAATTTTCCGGAAAAGAATTAACTCATAATTTAGGTCCTTGCCGGAAAAAATATTTATTCCGGAAATTTCATATTCAATTTCTTTATTTTCTTATTTCTTCCGGTTAAATTGACCAAATTATTTTCTGTTTTAAGTAATTAGGTCAGTTTGCGGTTAAAACAAAATTGACTCAATAAACGTCTTTTCTAGGCATTTTGTTTACTTTTTAGATATTTTTAGAGACAGACGCCCAATTTTCCTCAAAATTGGATATGACAAATACACGAGGGAGAAAAACAAATAAATTTGGGGATGTTTTGCCTGTTTTTAAACTTATTTTTAATTTATAAGCTGTTTTTAATAGGGAAGGATTTTATTACTATTTATAGTTATATCAGAAATTTATTTTAAAATCAGAATTCTGATTTTTATATTCTGATTTTTATTCAAATTCTGATTTTTATATTCTGATTTTTATTCTGATTTTTATATTCTGATTTTTATTCAAATTCTGATTTTTATATTCTGATTTTTATTCTGATTTTTATATTCTGATTTTTATTCAAATTCTGATTTTTATATTCTGATTTTTATTCTGATTTTTATTCAGAAAAGATTCTGATTTTTATTCAAATTCTGATTTTTATATTCTGATTTTTATTCTGATTTTTATATTCTGATTTTTATTCAAATTCTGATTTTTATATTCTGATTTTTATTCTGATTTTTATTCAGAAAAGATTCTGATTTTTATTCAAATTCTGATTTTTATATTCTGATTTTTATTCTGATTTTTATTCAGAAAAGATTCTGATTTTTATTCAAATTCTGATTTTTATATTCTGATTTTTATTCTGATTTTTATTCAGAAAAGATTCTGATTTTTATTCAAATTCTGATTTTTATTTTCTGATTTTTATTCTGATTTTTATTTTTTCATAAACGATTGTTTATAATTGGGTCAATTTAAAATACATAATTATTTTCGAGCATTTATAATCTCATATAATCTATATTATAAATAAAAGCACAGCTGTTTATTGTTTTATTTATTTTGTCTCAATTGCAATATAATATTTAGAACAAAGTTTGTCATTCGATGGCCATTTTATTTTTAAAACTTGTTTTTGGGGACTTTACAAATTTTATTTTTCTATCGAACATTTTTATTGCTCATACTATCTATATTTCACCATAATTAGACTGTCGTTATGAAATTTTGATATTTTTAAAAAATCAATTATTTTTCCTTTTATGTTTTAAAATTTGTTAAAACTTTGTTAAAAGATTCTAAATTCGTTCCGGAAAGAATTTGTAAAATGAGGTCTTTCCGGAATGAATATTATTTTACAATTGTAGAATATTATTTTACAAATTGTAATATATTTTTATATTTTCTTTTCATATATTCTTTCCGGAAAATTTGTGAAAATATTCTTTCCGGAATTAATATTTGCAATTGTAGAATATTATTTTACAAATTGTAATATTGGTATATTCTTTCCGGAATGCTGATGTATATTCCTTCCGGAAAAGTTATTTTACAAATTGTAATTACCTATACTATTTCTGGAAAATATTATTTTACAATCTTTCCGGAAAATTTATTTTACGAATTGTAATTACATTCTTTCCGGAAACTTTAATTTACAATTTGTAATTACATTCTTTCCGGAAACTTTAATTTACAATTTGTAATTATATTCTTTCCGGAAAATTTATTTCACAAATGTATTACTCTTTCCGGAAGGTTTGTAAAATAAAATTCAAAACTTTAATATTTTAATTGTTCTGTTTGTGAGTTCATTGTACAAACATTCCCTCAAAATATATTTACTCAATTCTGAACTCAACTAAAAATAGAGACAAGACCTGTTTGTTTGTTTTGTAATGTTGTCTTTAACCTCTTCCTTATAAAGATTTTTCCCTCAATAAATGGGGGCAGCCATATAATATTTTTGCTATTTTTATTTTTAATGTTTTCCATGCGTCTCTCGAAGCCTTACATTTTTATTAATTAAAAATATTATTTTTTTACTTTATTTCTCTTGGTTTTTTTAAATTCGCGCATTCATTTAGGCTTAAAAATCGTTCAAGACTGTGTTTGTATTTTTTAATTGAGAGATGATTTAATTATTGTACCAGTCTCCTAGCAGCGGAAAAACAGACTTTTTTATTTATTATTTTATCAAAAATTATTTTTTTATTAATTTTTAGACATATCCCTTTATTAAAAAATAAATATTATATTCACAAAAATAAATGGCATCGGCTACCACTTCTCGGGGTGAAATTGACGCACCTTTGGCAGTTATGCAAGATACGGGAACTAAAGGTTACCCAACTAGAATTAATTTTAGAAATTATTTTTTTTCAGTAATAATGACAATAATGGTGCCGGGAATGAAAAAACGTGGAGGCCTTCTTTTGACTTTAAAGCGTTGGCTACATATCAAATCAAAAGACCCTTTTGCCTTAGCTTCAAATGTTAAGTTTGGACAATACTCTTTAACTGAACAGAGTATGTCTTTGTTAATGGAAGTTTATCGTGACAAGTCTGCAATGAGTAAACGGTCAGAAGATTGTAAACGTTTTGTTGTTAGTATTGGACGTTTCCCGACGCAAATTAATCCTAATAGTGTTGGTTACAATGTAAGTTTAGAAAACTTGGAGGAAAGTAAATAGAAAATCAGAATTTGTAAAAAAAATAACTACAATTTCCGGAAAGTTATAATTTTGTAATTTCCTTTCCGGAAATATTAAATAATTTATTTTTCGGGAAGAATTACAATTTCCGGAAAGGAAATTATGAAATTATAACCTTCCGGAAATTAAATATATAAATCAGAATTTGTAAAAAGAATTAATAATTATACTTTCCGGAAAATAGAATATAAAATATTTTTTTTCCGGAATGAAAATATAAATCAGAATTTTCCGGAAATAAATTAAAATTACTACAAAATTACAATCCCTCTTCCGGAAAGAAATTAAATATCAAATCGGAATTTAAAAACAAATTGAATCAGAATTTACAATTTCCGGAAAGGAAATTACAAAATTACGGCTTTCCGGAATGAAAATATAAATCAGAATTTAACATTAAAGTTTACAATTTCCGGAAATGAAATTACAACTTTCCGGAAAATAAATAGCAAACCAGAATTTAAAAATCAGAACTAAAAGCCTAAATAATTTTATTTCTCTATTAGATTCAGCAACGAGGGGACAACTCATATATTGTGATGACCATTTGCAAAGTAGACAACTTCTCTACTAATTGGAAAGATTTTCTGTCGGTGAATGGTACCTTGGATTTGGCTACTTTATAAAGACCTTATAATTTTCAATTTTTCAATTTTATTCTTTTTGGCTGGTTAAATTTTTGTTTAATGACCTTTTAACATCCCAGTTGAACTAGAAAATTTTTTGTTAAATAAAATTAATTTTTAATAAATTTTCAACTGGGGTGTTTACAGTAATTCTCTATTTATCAAAATACACACAAAATTTAATAAATGTTTAAAAATTAAAGTTTCAATTTTTATTGTGTTGTAAAATCACAAAATTAATTTTAAATGCAAGTTATTAAAAAAAGTTATTTAAAAATTCAAGTTTGTAAATTATAAAAATTTGAAAAGAATTAAAATTACACAACTTTCCGGAAATTAAACAGAAAATCAGAATTTGTAAAAAGAATACATAACGGAAAATACAATTTATTTTCCGGAATATAAATTATAATGTATTTTATTTCCGGAATATGTAGTAATACAAATCAGAATTAAAAATTACAATTTCCGGAAAGAAAATTACAACTACAAAACTAGTCTTTTCCGGAAAGAAATTAAATAGAAAATCAGAATTTAAAGCAAATTAAATCAGAATTTACAATTTCCGGAAAGAAAATTACAAATTCTGATTAATCAGAATTTACAATTTCCGGAAAGAAAATTACAAATTCTGATTAATCAGAATTTACAATTTCCGGAAAGAAAATTACAAATTCTGATTAATCAGAATTTACAATTTTCCGGAAAGAAAATTACAAATTCTGATTAAATCAGAATTTACAATTTCCGGAAAGAAAATTACAAATTCTGATTAATCAGAATTTACAATTTCCGAAAAGAAAATTACAAATTCTGATTAATAAATAAATTCAAGTTTATTTATTTTCAGAATTCTCCCCTTTTTAACAATAATATAGAGATTGGTTATTGCGTCTTTGTTGTATTGTATTTCTCTGTTCCGTTCCGGAATTGTCCTCTAGAGCTCTAACCACTTTTTCCATATCCCAATAGTGATGCCAGAGAACGAGAGTAAACATCCTTCAAATTTTTTAATTATTTAAAGAAAAGTTTTTGCCTTACCAATTAAGCAATACCCCACAAACATAAATACTTAATAAAGTTGTTAAATGGCTATCAACCCGTGTGCTTATTGCTTCAAGTATTTTTGGAGTTGTAGCCATTGATAGAATAGCCATGCCTAATACAAAAGAGGATTGCATAAAAAGAGCTATAAAATGGGGGAATTTTTGGAAGGATTTTGGGTAGAAGATACCTGGCCAGTAAAGCCAAATCTTTTTTAAATCCAAACACAAAACAGCGAGAAGAATGAGCAAAGCAGATGTGTGTTCAACACACCTTCGAATAAATAAATATGATTTTTAGGCTCCTTTTAGGACGAAATTTGGAAACTTTACGCTTTTTAGTAAGCGAGAGTTACTATCTGGCCTATTCCTCCCATACCTCACTTTCGGATACCAACAAAAAATTTTCCTAACAAAGGAGAGGCTTTTGGGTACCATTCAGCGAAAATGGTTCAAAATTTACAATAGAAAGGGTATGATCTACCTGTCTACCAAATTTCATCCAGAAGTCCCCACGGACACCCAAAAGCCTCTCCTTTGTAAGTGGAGGATCGGAGGGATGCCCCTCATTATCTAAAAGCGCGAGGCTCGACCTGATTCCTGTTCTGAATTAATTCAAAAATCCCTACCAAAAGAAACGTAAATAGCCTCCATCCAAATAATTCGCCACACATTTACTCCTTCAAAATTAAACAAAGATAAATTTTAAAAAAATTCTCACATTTTCAAAACAATATTCATCAATCCAAAATCAAAAATTACAATATCATAAGCTAACAGTCTTTCATCAAAAGTAGCCTCCGCGGTAATATTTGAATTGCATTTGAAAACGTGTCCAAAACGAGACCAAGAGTATAAATGCTATAAAATTGGGTTTTTGAAGGGTTTTGGGGGTTTCCGGAAACCCTGAAAGATTTTCCGGAAACAACCGGGGAGATTTCCGGAAACAACCGGAAAACCTGAAAGATTTTCCGGAAACAACCGGGGAGATTTCCGGAAACAACCGGGGAGATTTCCGGAAACAACCGGAAAACCTGAAAGATTTTCCGGAAACAACCGGGGAGATTTCCGGAAACAACCGAGGAGATTTCCGGAAACAACCGGAAAACCTGAAAGATTTTCCGGAAACAACCGGGGAGATTTCCGGAAACAACCGAGGAGATTTCCGGAAACAACCGGAAAACCTGAAAGATTTTCCGGAAACAACCGGGGAGATTTCCGGAAACAACCGGAAAACCTGAAAGATTTTCCGGAAACAACCGGGGAGATTTCCGGAAACAACCGGGGAGATTTCCGGAAACAACCGGAAAACCTGAAAGATTTTCCGGAAACAACCGGGGAGATTTCCGGAAACAACCGAGGAGATTTCCGGAAACAACCGGAAAACCTGAAAGATTTTCCGGAAACAACCGGGGAGATTTCCGGAAACAACCGGAAAACCTGAAAGATTTTCCGGAAACAACCGGGGAGATTTCCGGAAACAACCGGGGAGATTTCCGGAAACAACCGGAAAACCTGAAAGATTTTCCGGAAACAACCGGGGAGATTTCCGGAAACAACCGGAAAACCTGAAAGATTTTCCGGAAACAACCGGGGAGATTTCCGGAAACAACCGAGGAGATTTCCGGAAACAACCGGAAAACCTGAAAGATTTTCCGGAAACAACCGGGGAGATTTCCGGAAACAACCGGAAAACCTGAAAGATTTTCCGGAAACAACCGGGGAGATTTCCGGAAACAACCGGGGAGATTTCCGGAAACAACCGGAAAACCTGAAAGATTTTCCGGAAACAACCGGGGAGATTTCCGGAAACAACCGGAAAACCTGAAAGATTTTCCGGAAACAACCGGGGAGATTTCCGGAAACAACCGAGGAGATTTCCGGAAACAACCGAGGAGATTTCCGGAAACAACCGAGGAGATTTCCGGAAACAACCGAGGAGATTTCCGGAAACAACCGAGGAGATTTCCGGAAACAACCGGGGAGATTTCCGGAAACAACCGGAAAACCTGAAAGATTTTCCGGAAACAACCGGGGAGATTTCCGGAAACAACCGGGGAGATTTCCGGAAACAACCGGAAAACCTGAAAGATTTTCCGGAAACAACCGGGGAGATTTCCGGAAACAACCGGAAAACCTGAAAGATTTTCCGGAAACAACCGGGGAGATTTCCGGAAACAACCGAGGAGATTTCCGGAAACAACCGGAAAACCTGAAAGATTTTCCGGAAACAACCGGGGAGATTTCCGGAAACAACCGGAAAACCTGAAAGATTTTCCGGAAACAACCGGGGAGATTTCCGGAAACAACCGGGGAGATTTCCGGAAACAACCGGAAAACCTGAAAGATTTTCCGGAAACAACCGGGGAGATTTCCGGAAACAACCGGAAAACCTGAAAGATTTTCCGGAAACAACCGGGGAGATTTCCGGAAACAACCGAGGAGATTTCCGGAAACAACCGGAAAACCTGAAAGATTTTCCGGAAACAACCGGGGAGATTTCCGGAAACAACCGGAAAACCTGAAAGATTTTCCGGAAACAACCGGGGAGATTTCCGGAAACAACCGGGGAGATTTCCGGAAACAACCGGAAAACCTGAAAGATTTTCCGGAAACAACCGGGGAGATTTCCGGAAACAACCGAGGAGATTTCCGGAAACAACCGGAAAACCTGAAAGATTTTCCGGAAACAACCGGGGAGATTTCCGGAAACAACCGGAAAACCCGAAAGATTTTCCGGAAACAACCGGAACTACTTCGACTAAATGAGAAAAAATCAACGGTGTGGCGAAATGTCTTTCAAGTTGTTAAACAAAGTTTTGAGAAAGTTAGAGAAAAATAATAAACCTGAAACAAAGAACACCCAACAACAATAATTTGTAAAATACAAAAGAAAATACAAAGAGAGCGATTAGAACAACTTAAACAACCAAAACATTTAGTTTTGCGTTCACCAATTTCCAAAATATATAAAATACGCATTTTTTAGTAGAGAATAAAAATGGCAAAAATTTTGGAGTTTTTTGGAAAGGAAAAAAATAAAAAAGAAAAATTCTCTCTCCTATATTTAGCCTATCAAAAGTAATTAGCACACAAAATTAAAAAATGTTTTTTAATGGAAAAATTTTTAAAGAAATTTAAAAATGGAAAAATAAAAGAAAATTATTGAAAACATTTTTGGATAATTAATTTTTTAATTCTTTAATTTTTAAATTTTGAATTTTTGCCTTAAAATCTTACGGTGTTCTAACAAAAAGGAATACTGTAGTTTTCCGGAAACAACCGGAAGTGAAATTCTTCTTCGACTAAATGAGAGAAAATTAACGGTGTGGCAAAATGTCCATCTACGGTCGATGTGGCAAAATGTCCATCTACGGTCGGTGTGGCAAAATGTCCATACTTACTACTTCGACTAAATGAGAAAAAAGTAGGGGTGTGGCAAAGTGTCTGTAGATAATTCGAAAAATTTTGTTTTTGTTAAAATTTAAAAGTTTGGCAAAATGTCTATTTCTTAACTTACATAATTCTTGAAAAATTTTTTTATTTCAAAATTTTTAAAAATTTTGTTAATTTTTAGTTTTAGATAAATTCTATTTTGAGCATGTCTGTGATAGAAGTAACTTACAAACCTTATAAAGAAAAAAATAAAGCCAAGTCTTCAAAGAAAAATAAAAAAGCAGCAAAAGAGGAAAGTTCAAACAACGATAATAGCAGCCTCAGCAGCACTCCAAACAATAATAATGTTGGCAAAAATACTGGATTTAGATACCCTGCATATCTAAGCGAGGAAGAAGTGAAGGAAGGATTGGAGAATGGCTCTTTGATTGAAGTTTGGATATTTTTAGAAAAATTTTCAGAAATTTAACAGTAGAGATCAGCCTGGGTATGGACCAAGGCCTGGGTTTTCCTGTACCCAGAGTCCAGGCCTAGGCATTTTGACATTCTTGGGTTTTTCCTGGGCCTTGGGTTTTTCCTGGACTACAGGCCCTGGTTCCGGTCCATGTCAATAAATTAAACACAGGAACCCATGAACAGGCCCAGGCTTTTCAAATATTTTGATTTCTATTGTACAGGACATAAAATTTCTATAAAAAATTTTCTAGACTACCACCCCTGAAGATGGATAGATTATTGACATTCGAAAGAGCTCTTCGAGCTGAGTCGAATGACATTATAGCTATGAAGGCTGACAAGTCTAGGCTGAGATAGGGCACAAAAAATGGTCAAAAACCATACGGAACCAAGGATACTCAATGGTCTGCATTTTAGCCCAAAGGATCAGCTTCATATAATTTTGGTGTCAATCGACTCACAATCAGCTCAACGAGCTCATTAAAAAAATTTTTTTTTTCAAAAAATTTCGGTCAATTTTAATTTTAGGGTATTTTGCGTGTTAACCAACGAAACACAGAACAATGCTTTGTTGATAATCCAGATGGTGATGCACACAATGAATTGCTAATACTAGGTCCACAAGATAGAAATAGAGGTTTACATGGAGATTTGGTAGCAGTAAAATTGAAATCAAAAGAGTTTTGGTTTTTGCATGAAGCTTATCGGGCAAAATATAAGCTGAGGTTTTTTAATTTTATGCCTTTTTTCTGAATTTTTTATGAAATTTTTTGTTCTGATTTTTTTCAGAATTTTGTCTTCTGATTTTTCAGAATTTTTTCTTCTGATTTTTCAGATTTTTTTTTTGATTTTTTTCAGAATTTTTTTTCTGATTTTTCAGAATTTTTTTTGTTCTGATTTTTTTTAGAATTTTTCTTCTGATTTTTTAGAATTTTTTTTCTGATTTTTTTCAGAATTTTGTCTTCTGATTTTTCAGAATTTTAGTTCTGATTTTTTTAGAATTTTTGTTCTGATTTTTTTCAGAATTTTTTCTTCTGATTTTTCAGAATTTTTTTCTGATTTTTTTCAGAATTTTGTCTTCTGATTTTTCAGAATTTTAGTTCTGTTTTTTTCTCTGAATTTTTGTTCTGATTTTTCAGAATTTTTTGTTCTGATTTTTTTCAGAATTTTTTTCTGATTTTTCTCTTCCAAAAAAATTTATTTTTTCAGTCCTCGTTTTCCTCATGCCAAGTATCACAGAATCTCTGATCTTGATAATTGCTGTTCTATTGTCAAAGAAAAACATTTAATCAAATCAGCACAAGTTGTAGCAATTTTAGAAAAAAATGCAAGTCGCCGAGTTGTTGGACACATTAGACCAATGTATTCTAGTACTGCTCATTTTATTTTTGTTCCAGTTGATTCAAGAGTTCCAAGAATTTTGATTCCTATCAAGTAATTTTTTTTTAATTTTAAAAAATATTTGGGAATAGTCTCGGGTGGGGGTGACATTTTTTATACGGGGATCTATAGAAAAGGGGGATAAAAGTAAGGGTCAATATAGGTCAGGTAAAGGTAGGGTAAGGTCATAAAGGTCAGGATCACCTCTACATTATTTATCGAGTTCAGAGTGGGCAAGAATTTTTGTTTCGTTTTTTGTGCCTTTTTCATGATTTCGAAATTGATTTCTCGTTTTCATTTTGTACAGCTCTGATTAATTGTAAGTCATAGGTACCTTGCTTTTTAAGTTATACCACCGCCAACGTGTCAATTTGATAGGTAATCGCTAGCTACGTACTTAAGGGACCTTTATAGCCATAAAATTTTAAAAACCTTTACATTGGGTTAATGAAGCACATTACCGCTGTGGACAGTTGTGTTTGATTCCCAGAGCTGGGCACTTAATTTTGTGGGTCTGGGGGGGGGATCCATTAGGTGCTTTAAAAAAATCAGAATTAGGGAGTACTAAAAATGTCGCACACAAACGAGATTATTACCATTCCAAATATTTTCCCCTCTTTTTTTTCAAAAGGCGTGCCCCAACAGGATTTTATGATCGTCCACAAGATTTTGAAAAATTTCTTTATTTGGCTCAATTACAAGAATGGGAAGATGATTGTATCAATCCAAGAGGAAAATTACTTGATAATTTGGGAAAGGCTGGAGATGTTAACGCTGAACATTTGGCTCTGTTGCTAGTAAATGGGGTTGATGTAAGGGAATATGAAAGTTCTGGAATTATGAAGGATTTGAGAGATCGGTTGGTTAAACTTGGCGTGGAATATATTGAAGTGAAATCTGAGGAGGTGGTGGAAAAGGAGGAATCTGAAGGCAAAAATAAAAAGAAGGAAAAGAATGAAGTGAAGAATCTTCCAGTACTGAGTGGGGAGAAAACGCCTGGACCAAGTCTGAAAGCTGAAGAGAAAAATGGAAAGAAGGATAAAATTGAAAAGAAGCTTATTCCAATACTGAATATTGATCCAGTAGGGTTTGAAATTTAGTAAAAAAAATTTTTTATTTGTATTTTTGGTCACTGGGATTGAAATAAGGATAGGGTTTAGAGGGATGTTTTTTAGAATTTTTGGAATTAAAAATT
Source organism: Meloidogyne enterolobii (assembly GCA_963681835.1). Lineage (NCBI taxonomy): Eukaryota > Metazoa > Nematoda > Chromadorea > Rhabditida > Meloidogynidae > Meloidogyne > Meloidogyne enterolobii. The sequence goes on from CAVMJV010000093.1 coordinate 299,370, forward strand.
ACGGAGCAACAAGTTTACCTTTTTTTCGAAGCAGAAATGTTTATGATAGTGAGCGGGTTCTGGACCGATTCCGGTCTCCTTTTTCCAAATTCCTGGTCTCAAATCCGGATTTTTTTTGGTATTTGGATTGGCTGGATCCGATCCGGCTCTAATTACAAATCCGGGGAAATTGATTTCACCGTTCACTAATTTATAATATTTTGCTTATTGTCAGTACCGACGCCCATAAATTTAAAAAATAAGGTTCTTATATTTAATATTTTTCATATTTTTTTAAAGAAAGAATTCGATTATCGTCGTGATTTTCGAAAAGAAGTTGTTGTTACAATTGATCCATTAACAGCAAGAGATTTGGACGATGCTTTACATATAAAAAGAATAAAAGGAGAAAATGGCGAAGATTGTTGGGAAGTTGGAGTACATATTGCTGATGTTGCTTATTTTCTTCCAATTGATACTGAAGTTAATGGATGGGCACGTAGTAGAGGAACAACTGTATATCTTGTGCATAAGGTTCTTTTTTTTAATTATTTGTTCGTTGACATTAAACGGTATGGGGGGGGGGCAAAACTGAGAGAATCCTCTTCTTGTCCGTTGAAATCCACTGACATCGAGGAGCCTCTGTTGGCTGTACCACAGACGCAGGGAAATTAAACGGCACTAGGGGAAGGGGTGAAAATTGTCAGAGAAATCCCCTTCCCGTTCGTTGATATCCACTGACACAGGGGGCTCTAATCTGTTGGTCTCCATTGGTTTCGTCGCCATTCGCCACAGACGCAGGAGCAAAGTAGGCGAAAAACGTGTCGCACAAGTGTTTCTAGAGATTGCTTAACCCCTTTAGGTTAACCCTTATCTAATGGTTCATGGCTTTATTTGGATAACCTTTTCCAAATTTCCAGTTATGGAACATAGTTCATAAACTTACTTGAAAACCTTGGCCTTTACCTTTGTAAACTTTTTTTTTAGCAATTTTTATTCAATCAAAATTTGGACGCAAAAAAGCTATTAAAATTATATCTATTTTAGGCAATTCCAATGCTTCCATCTGATCTTTGTGAACATTTATGCTCTTTAAATCCAGGTGTTGAAAGGCTAACTTTTTCCATTGTTTGGACAATGGATGATGAAGCAAATATACTTTCTACTTGGTTTGGACGTTCTGTAATTAAATCTTGTTCTAAATTGTCGTATGAACATGCTCAGGTTTTTAAATAATTTATCTGGGATTTCCTTCTAAAATAGAGTTTTTAAGTTTTTTCTACTAGAGTTCAGTAGGAAATATGATTTCCAAGCTTTTTGATTTAATGATCTTATTGTTCAGTTATTGATGTTTGTGAAGCTTTTATCGTTTCTAGCCGTCTTCTGTTTAAACTAGAATTCGAAACAGGGCAAGAATCATGTTTTCGGAAACCTCAAACTATAACCAATTTGAGGTTTTAGCCCAATTCCCAGTCCAGTTTAGTTCAAGAGAAAAAAATCTGGATGGATGCTGGGCCCTTCGAAACCGGGACGAGGATCATGTTTTCCAGACATGTCATTATTTTGATAAAATCCGGTTTTCGAGAGTTTAGCTCGGAAACCCAGGTTAGGGCCATTTCAAAAGTAAAAAAACCTGGATGGAGGCTGGGCTCGATGCCTTGAAAAGTTCAAACTATATTTTAAATTTCCTTCATTTCTTATCCTAAAATAGGAGAATAAAATTTCCTCAAATTCTCAGGATTTGATTAATAATTAAAAATTCTTCACTTTTATTTTTTTAAAAGGATATAATAGAAAATCCAAAAAAGCAATTTGCAATATTTGAACTTCCAAAAATTTATGATGGAATAAAAATTCGTCAAATAAAACAAACTATAACCAATTTAAATTTTATTGCAAAAAAATTAAAAAGAAAAAGATTTGGAAGAGGAGGATTAAAATTTGATTTACCAAAATTGAGATTTGATCTTGAACAAATAAATAAAGATGAAAAGGGAAATTTAAGTGGAACTTGGATTCCTCGTGGACTTAGACTTGATCAGGTTTTTTTTTGTTAATTAAATTGAAAATTACTTGATCAAAAAAGAAATTTTTTAATTTTCTGTTAATAATTAGACGACAACTAGGAAGGGGCCAGGTTGGGAAAGAAGATTGTTTCTTGTCTTGGATCCGGCCAAATTTTTATTAGGATCAGGTTTCGGGTCGGAAAAAGGATTGGGTATCAAGTAACCCGGCCCATCTTTGCAGTATTTTACATGATAGTTTGGTTTTGACTGTTGGGAAAATTGGAGACCTGAATAGGAGTGTTGTACGAGAATCGTGACCGAAATTCCCAAAAAATATTCTCTATAGGTTTTTGGTGGGGATCTCGTTTTGTCAATCATAAAGCTTTTGAAAGTTCGAGCTCTTTTTTAGTGGATAAATTTATTTTAATATTTTCCTTTTAAAAATTAATTTTTAGAGAAAAGATTCCAATTTTTTGGTTGAAGAATTAATGTTATTAGCAAATATGGAAGTTGCTCAAAGACTTTATAAATATTATGATGATCGTGCTATGCTTCGAAGACATCCAACTCCAAAAAGGAAGGAATTAAAAAATATGGTTAGAATTTTTTTTTAAATTTTTTTCTAATAGTGTGAGTCACGGTGTCGATCCTAGGTTACCTTAGAAAATTAGGATGACTCGCGGCGGAACTGGCTATTTCTTTCACACCAGGGATGTCAGACTGAAAAAAGTCGGGTTGGGTCTTCAGACTTTTTTCTTTCTGATTGTGTTTCGGGTCGAAAAAAGTCCGAGTTTCAGGCCGGGTCAGTTGGTTTAGGTTTTGAATAACCCGTGACATCCTTGACCCATGGATAATTTATTAAAAATTCAATTTTTAGGTCGAAAAATGTGCCAAATTGGGAATTAAAATTGATTCAACAAATTCAAAAACTTTGGGAGAATCAATAGAAGAATTTACAAAAGTTGAACAATATGCATATACAGTTGCTCCAGCATTAAATCAATTACTTATTAAATGTATGAATTTTGCTCAATATTTTTGTACGGGTGCTGTGGATGGACCTGCTGATTTTAGTCATTATGGACTGGGTGTTGATTTGTAAGTGGAAGTTTTTTTTGGAATTTTTAAATTTTTTTGTTTTTTTGGGAGAAATTTCAATTTAAAAAGAATTGAAAAAATTTAAAAATTTTTTGAAAATTTTTGAGAAATTTTGAAAATTTTTCAAATTTTTTGACCTGTTCGGGAATCGTTTTTCAAAAAATTTTTGGATTTTTTTTCCAATTTTTTAAGATTTTGGAAAACATTTTTAGCTCAAGATTTTGGGCAAAAGTTTTTTTTTTAATTTTCAGAATTTTTTGAAATTTTTTTGGGACAAATTCAATTAAAAAATATCAAAAAATTTTTAGAAAAATTTATTAAATTTTTTTGAGAAAAATTTTGAGTTTTTGAATTTTTTTGAACTTTTTTGTGAATCTTTTTTTAAAAATTAAGGGAAAATTTTTCAAAAATTTTTTTGAAATTTATGAAGAGTTTCAAAAATTTTTTTGAAATTTTTTTATTTTTCTAAAAATTTTCATAAAAATTTATTTTTCTAGTTATACCCATTTCACATCACCAATTCGTCGATATCCAGATATTATAGTTCATAGACTTTTGGCTGCAAGTTTAAACTATACGGAGGATCCAAATTATTCTGTTAAACAATTGCATGGAATTGCTATGAGGGCAAATTCAACAAAAGCTTGTGCTAAAATGTGTAGTGAAACTAGTGCTGATATATTTTTTGGTTCTTTTATAAGGGTAAGAAAATATGAATAATTTAAAAATAAAATCAGAATGTGTTTTTGGTTTATTTTTAGTCTAGTTGGAAAAATCAGAATTTTGGTAGGAAATCAGAATAAACTAGCATTATTTTGATTTTTGGTTGATTTCTGATTCTAAAATTCTGAATTTAAATAATATGTGTTTTTCTTGGAGGAAACAGAATTTGTCTTTTTTTTTAATTCTGCAAGTTAATTTCATATTTTAAACAAAGGGGAAAATCAGAATTTTAGAGGGAAAATCAGAAATAAACTAAACATGTCTCTGATTTTTTTTTTGTTTTGATTTTTGATTCTTAAATCAGAATTTTTTTCTTCAGATTCTGAAATCAGAAAATCGGAATTTTTTTTTAATCAATTAACAAATAATTTTGATTCTTTTATTTATGTTTCTTAACTTAAATTTTGATTTAAGAAAAATCAGAATTTGTTATTTCTTTTTTTTTTTAATTCTGAAAATTAACTTTTGATTTAATTTAGAAAAAGATACAAAAGAAATTAAAATTCTGAAAATTCTGATTTTTCTTTTAGTAAAAATATTATTTTTTTTATTAAAGGAATATGGAGGTATGGAAGTTGTTGGTGTAGTTATGGCACTTTTTGATGAATGTTTTGATTTACTTTTGATCAAATATGGAATTGTTAAACGTATATACCTTAAGGTTTATTTTTTTTATTATTTTTTATAAAAAAATTTTAAGAAACAAAAATTTTTAAATCGAATTTACCACGGAAAATTAACAAAAAATGGTCCTGTAACCCTTGTATTATGGTTTAATGAAGAAGCTAAAAATTATTTTAGTGGGAAAGATGAGGTGGTGACTAACAATAAAATTAGAAGAGAAGAATGTTTGCCAAATTTGGATAAAAAAATTGATAAATTGTTAAGAGAAGATGTGGAAGATGATGAGGAAAGTGATGGAAATGGAGTTGTGGTAGTTGAAGGAATAGGGGAATCGGAGGAGGAAGAAGAGAGAGGAAAGAATGGAGGAGGAAAGAAGGTTAAGGAAGATGTTTATGAAGAAGTACCTGCATGGGTAAAAGATTTGCAACCTGAAGAAAGACAAACTATAAATTGTATGTGTGTTGTTCGTGTAAAATTGGTTAATGTAAAGGATACTTTGAGATATGAGGTTTGTTTTAAAATTTACTTTTTAGTTTTTATGAAGGGATTTTTAATTAAAATAAGGAGTAGGGTCATTTTTGAAATTTTTTAAAAAGGGAAATTTTCTATGAAAATTACTGGGGAGGGCTTATGAGAAATTTTTGGGTTCTCTCATAAAATTTGGTCTTGGGTTCTTTCTAAAGTTTTGACATTTGGGTCCTCTCTACAATTTTTATTCGTTCCTTTCCTTAAAAGATTTCTACTAGGAGGCGGACGGTTAACCGAACCGGAGCCGTTAACCGATGTTTTTCTCGAATTAACCGGAACCGAAAGCCGAGTGCCAAAAACCGGCGATAACCAAAAATTCGGCTGTCCGATAACCTAAAACCGAGGGTACCGGTTAATAACCGGTCGCCAACAACCCTAATTTCTACAACTTTTTCCTCAAAGAGAGATCAGCTTCCAATATTTCTTTTCTTGGAATTTCTCCGTTTTTTCGATTCCTTTTAGAGTTTCCTTCTCCTCTTCTATTAAAAAATTTTTTTTAACATTTTAAGGCCAGTCTTATTCCAACACCAGATTCTAATCCTTTAACTTGGGTTGATGCAAAGCAACATATGGATGAATAAATCAAACAAACAATATTTTTTTGTATGTACAAAAATACTAGAAAAATATTCAAAACCTCACACATTCGTTTGTTTTGTTTTTTTTTGAAAATTTTTTGTTATTATTAGAGTTCGATCCGGTACACGGGGTTTTCCGGGCCGAATAACCCGGAAACAGTATATTTGATAAAATCTTTTGGTTTTGGGTTTCTAAGGGTTTTGGGGGGTTCCAACTCGAAAACTCGTGATCCTGGTGGATAAAAAGCCCCTCGAACTTCCGGCCTGGTGATGGAAGTTCGAGATGTTTTCCGGCCTGGTAATGTGTTTTTTCATCGGTTGGATGGAAATCCCCTCGAACTTCCGGCCTGGTAATGTGAAAATTTTGAACTCTAATCATTATTGTGCCCAAGAAAGAATTGTTTTTTTGTGGTTTTCTTTTGTTTATTTACAAAGAATTTTTTTGTTATCATTTTCCGGGTTTTTTTATGTGTTCTTTTGAGAGAATAAATATTTTAAAATGATTAATTTGTGTGAAAAGAGAAATTGTTTATTGCTGATAATTATTTGTTGTTATCTTTTTTTATTTTTTTTTACTTTTTTTTAGTTTTAAAAAGTCAATGAAACAAATAAAGAGGAAGAAAGTTAATGATAACTATAAAAAGAAGGTGCCTTTTACATCTGAAGGTATTCAGCAATTGATTACAAAATTAGGGGAAGTAAAGGAAAGAGAACGATTGGCATCGATAAGAGGTTTGTTAATTTCTTTTTTTGGAGGAAGGGGATGGGTTAATAGAATAATGATAGGTTAACAGGGGTTAATAGGGTAACAGAGGGGTACAACCCGAATAGTCACGCGGCCATAAGGTCGCCAAGTCATAACTTGCTAAAAAATTTCTGGTCCTTATCAATTTTGGTACCAATCTCTTTAGTTCAATGAGAGGAATCGTTCAATACCAAATTTGGAAAGATTCGGAAATCCTAAAGCAAGTTGTGGCTTGGCGAGCCGCGCGACTATTCGGGCGTGTCCCGGTTAACAGGGGTCTAATAGAAACCCTGCGCTTTTATTTTTTCGTTGGGTGTCCGTGGGTTACTTAATAGGGCTTCTATTTAGGATTAGGGTTCTGTTATGCCATTTACTGTGTTTATTTTTAGCTAGATTGGGCAAAGAAGTAAAACAGATGAAGACGAAAATAAAAAAAGGAAAAAATGACCAACAAGTCGAAACTGCAACAGTCAAACCAGAACTTGCTCCGTCGGAAATAAAAGAAGAAAATAAGCAGCAAGTCGATGTTTCATCAATCAAATCAAAACTTGATCCAAAAAATGATTTTCAACAAGTCAGCACCTCATCAGGCAAACCAAAACTTGCTCTAGCAGTCAACCCAAAAGTTGATCCAAAGGACGATTTTCGAGGCAAAATAATAACAGCAAAATGGGTTTGGTTCAATGGATCGTTTCAACAAAATGTTTTGCTTAAAATAGATAAAGATGGTAAAATTGAAGATATATTCAAAGAGGGTGAGCTGTTAATGATTGAAGAAGATGCAATTACTGATCTTGGAGAAATGGTTTGTTAAGTTTTAAACATTAGAAGAGATTTGTCGGGATGGGCCTTAATTTTCTTTGGATTTATAGTCAAGATCCATTTTTCAGGGGTACACCCCAAGGTACCGCAAGCCCAAGGTACTGCAGAGCTATTGAATCCGGGATGCCCTGGTATGAGTCTATGCACTTCAATGAGTTGAGTCGAACCATACCAGGGCGTCCCTAACTCTGCGGCAAGGGCGTATCCAGGGGGGGCTGGGGGGGCTAGAGCCCCCCCCCCTGAAATGGGGGAAAGGGGGAAAAAATTAGGAGAAGGATGGTCGAAAAAGTGAAATTTTTTCGCCTATAACCCTCAAATTTTAAAAAATTTTCGCCTGCGGCGCTGAAAAAGTGTATTTTTTGGCCTACGGCCTTCTAAAATTCAAAAAATTTTCGCCTGCGGCGCTAAAAAAGGAAGAAATCTGGCTTTTTGGGCTCTAAATTCAAAAAAATTTTCGCCTGCGGCGCAGAAAAGATGAAAATTTTGTACAAAAAAAATTTGCGTCCGGAACGCCAAGGCAAACGCCAAAAATTTTTGCGCCCACCCAGTGTTAGCCCCCCCCCCCCCCCCCCCGAAACCGACCCCCTGGATACGCCCTTGCTCTGCGGTACTTTGGCCTGCTCCCGTTTTCAGTGTTCCTTTATTTTTTCTTGACTCAATGTCAGGAATTTGGTCAAAAGTCCTCAAACAAAATCAAGTCAAGATTTTTTAAATTTCTAATCTCTATTAAAAATAAAAAAAAATTTTGTTCCTTTTTCAATTAAAGGCTTTATTACCTGGTTTTGTTAATGCTCATTCACATGCATTCCATCGAGAACTTCGAGGACTCTCTCAAATTGGAAATGAGGGAGCTGATAATTTTTGGAAATGGCGTCAAAATATGTACAAATTAGTTGAGGATATTGACTATGAAAAATTGAAAAAGGTTTGAATGATTATTAAGTGGATGAGGGGGAACAGGGGGAGGACACTCACTGGGACTAAAAAATATAGTGAACTACCGAAGGAGGCTCAGAAAGTTAGAATAGGAATCATGAGGTTTAAACCAAGTCTATGTTCTTCATTTGCTTGACAGGCAGAGTTTGAATAAGGCTTCGGTTCGGGGAGGGGCGGAGGACACTCACTGGGACAAAAAAATATGTGAACCACCGAATGGTGTTTAGAAAAGTTGGAATAGCAAGTCCATGCCCTTCATTTGCTCGCCAGGCAGAGTTTGAGTAAGAATCGAGTTCTAGCTTCGTCCCGAAATTTTTTTTTGGATTTTTATATTTTTATTTTTTTTAGATTTGTATCGACACATTTAGTGAGATGTTATCAGCAGGAATTACTACTGTTGGAGAGTAAGTTTGTTTTTTTTAATTAAAAGATATTTTTTTTATTCAAGATTTCATTATGTTCATCATTCAAATAAAGCTTCTGATGGATTTTTTGATTTAGACATGGCTGTAATAGAAGCTGCTTGTGAAGTAGGCATTAGATTAGTTTTAATTGGTTAGTTTTTCAATTTGTAATTAATATTAAAAAAAAATTTTTTTCAGAAACTCTTTATATGCGTGCAGGATTTTCTCAACCAGATATTAACCCTGAACAATGGCGATTTGCAAGTTCAACTGTTGAACAATTTATTGAACATGTTGAGGATTTGAGGGAAAAATTGAAAAATAATGATTTGGTCACTTTGGCGTTGGCAGGTTTCTTTTAAATAATTTTTATGAATCTTACTTTGCCCTGTTTTAATTTGGTCTGTCTGTCCAAAAAAATTTTTTCGTTTTGTCCAAGGCCCCTTTTTGTTTCAATTTCTTAGTTTGGGTCAGATATTGTTTTGTCCTCTCTTCATTGATCCAAAGTTCGATTTGGTCCATCGTCCCTAAAAATTCCATTTGGTCCCATTTTTCATTTGGTCCATTTGTGGAAAAATTTAAGTCTGGTCCAAAATTCCTTTTCGCCCAATTTTCAAAAATTTTTTCGTTTGGTTCGAGGATCGGTTGGTCCTTTTGTTTTAATTTTTTAGTTGGGGTCATGTCCGTTTTGTCCACTTTTCATTCATCCAAATTTCGATTTGGTTCATCTGTCGAAAAATTTTCATTTGTTCAAAATTCCATTTGGTTTAATTTCTATTTGGTCCGTTTTTAAATTTTCCATTTCGTTTTTTAGTTCACTCTCTTCGGGCTGTTCCAGTACCAGAAGCAATTAAATTATACCAATATGCTCAACAAAATAATTTACCTTTACATCTCCATTTGGAAGAACAACCAGCTGAATTAGAGGATTGTCGTCTTGTTAGTGGTGGGAAAGACCCGGCAGAAGTTTTATTACAAAATATTTTGGAAAATGGAGAAACACAAGAGGTTTAAATTTTAAAAGATGAAAAAAATTTTGCATCTTTATATTTTTCGGATTCCGGCTAGTTAGAATTTTGGTGCAATATTCAACCAAATTTCCCAAAGTATCCATAAAGGGTACATCGACTATTATGTAAAAAATTAGTATTTTTCTGGTACCTTTTGATAGAGGACTTCCCTTACTTCCTATTTTGAAGGACTTTTTTTTTAAAAATAACTTTGGGTTGCCCATGGTCGATCAAACTCTATGGTTTTTTACCTGAAAAAGGAAATCGGGGATCCTCTATCTAAAAATACAATACGTTATCCGGTGCACAATATGGCACCAAAATTTTCCAATCTCACAAAAAAAGAAAAACTGATTGATGGCTCCGTTCTTTCAAAATTTATGGCTTTCGGGAGTTTCCTGCAAAGTCCGAAAATTTCTTTCAAATTTATTTTCTCTAAATCTTTTTTAGATAGATAATTCATTAATAACTGCTGTTCATTGTACCCATACTAAACGCTCAAATCTTGATGAAATTTTTAAAAGAAAAATAAATGTTTGTATATGTCCGTGTACTGAAGGTTTTTTTAAATTAATTTTTTTAAATTTAAAAAATTTTTTTAAAGGTTATTTGGGTGATGGAATACCTCATTTAAATGAATTTGATAATATTTGTTTGGGAACTGATTGTAATAATAGAATTGGTATTTTTTTTTAAATTTTTTTTGGGGTTTTTTAAATTATTTTTTAAGCAATGTTTGAAGAAATGCGTTGGCTTGCTTTTTGTCAAAATGTTTGTTTTAAAATTTTTTTTAAATATACATATTAATAAGTGAAAATAATGCTTTCTCGGAATCACGGGCGGGTGAGACAATTTCTAAAAATGCAACGCAAGGCCTAAATTTAACGCAAACAACGCAAAAACAATGCGCCCGCCCCTGCTCGGAATTGGGAAAAAATTTTAATTTTTGTTTTCCCTTTACTAAAATTAAATGGTTACGGGTTTAGAGTTCAACGATACATGTTACAGTTTTTTGTTGATTTTGAGGTTTCTTAAATTCTAGGAAACTGTGTTTTGATGGGAAATAAATTTTTTTAATTTTCTATTCTGTTTATTAACGAATTCTGAATCCGTGAATATCTGACATGGGGATTTCCAGATATACAGGCCTTTTTCCTCGTATGAGAAGATCTTGCCCATTTTTTTTAAATTAAAATTAATTTTTTTTTAATTTATTTTTAATTTATAGATGCGTACAAATACTCGAAATTGTGCTAATTTAAATGCTTCAAAATTATTTGAATGTGCAACATTAAATGGAGCAAAATCTTTGGGATTAATTTCAAAAATTGGAAATTTTGTTATTGGCAAACAAATGGATTTTTTTGGTATTTTATTAAAAAATTTCAAATTAAAAAATTTTTGTGATGGCAAAAAACTTTTGGATTCTTTAATTTTTGGGGGAGGAAATGAAGAAATTGGAATGACTGGAATTGGGGGAATTGTTAAATTTAATAAATAGAAAAATTTTAAAAATCAGAATTTTTTTATTTTTATTTTTCTGAAAATATTTCCGGTGATATAAAAATTAAAAAAAAAATATATTTTTTTTGGATTTGTCTCCGGACACCCTTCTATAACACACACCCATCTCCTCTCATCTCCAAGGTTCTAATTTATTTTTTGGTCAATTTCTTTCAAAATAAATTGATTAAAAAGGGTGTTGATCAGTGCTGGGTATGGCTCCTGGAGTTAGCTTTGGAGCCGGAGCTAAGATTTAGAAAGATCGGAGCTGTAGCCCACCAACACCCAGCACAGGTGTTGTTAAGGGAATATTATACAATCCCTGACTTATTTTTAAATAAGATTTTAGTTCCACTCCTTTAGGAGAGGTGTTTAAGTGTAAGAATTGAGAGCTTAGCTAATGAGAGTATTCAGAGACCAACCCTTTTAATTAATTACAAAAATATTTTTTAACTAAAAAAATACCCGTATTTTTTATTTTATTTATTTTCTTTTTCCTCTTCTATAATAGCTGGATCCATATAAAAACTAACTGATATTTGTGTAACATTCTTTTTATTATTTCCTCCACCTCCACCTCTTTTCATCATTCCTTTAATAATTTTATTATTTTTATTTTTTAATTTTTCTTCCTTTTCTTCTTCAATATTTTCTTCCTTATTTTCATTATTTAAATCTCCATTACAAATTTTAAATTCTTCAATTTGTGGTCTGTCTGTACCAAAAGATGAGTTTAATTCTTCTAGTGTAGAAGAAGATACTCGACTTTTTACATTTGTTGTAGGAGTAGAATGTCCCTATAAATACAAATCAGAATTATTTCTTTTGTCTTTTTTATTAGGTTACAACCAGAATTTTTATTCTTTTATTTTGAAAAGTGTAATTCTGATTTTTAATATCTTTTCTGATTTTTTTTCTGATTTCTGATTTCGTTCTGATTTTTTTCTGACATCGTTCTGATTTAATTCTGATTTTTTTCTGATTTTGTTCTGATTTTTTTCTGACATCGTTCTGATTTAATTCTGATTTTTTTCTGATTTTTTTCCGATTTTGCTCTGATTTTTTCTGACTTCTGGTTTAATAATTCTGGTTTTTGGTTTTAAACTAATTCTGATTTGTAAACTACATAAAAATCAGAATTTTATGTTTGTAATCCTAATCAAAATAAATATTTTTCCATTCTCTACCTTTCTTCTAGCTTCATGATGTTGTTGTTCTAAGTCTTGTAATTCTTCCAAATCCATTGGGGGTCCAAGTTGGAATAGTCCCATTTCCACATATCTACATAAATTATATTTTTTCATTCAAAAATATTTTTTTAATTTAATTTTACCTTAACAAAACATCTGTCCAACAGCCAGCCGCTGTGAAACAAAAAAGATAATCTGCCGGATATATTGTTTGAGTAAAAATCATAATTATTAAAGTTGATTGGCTAAAACGTAATTCTTCTAGGCCTAATTGATATTTTATTGTATTTGTTTCGAAAAATGTCACTCCAAATCCAACCCAATTTACTACAACTGCAGATAACGCGACGATAGGTAAAAATCGACGGGTAGCGTGGACATCTCTGAAAATTATATTTAATTTAGGGAAAAAATCAGAATTTGTAAAAGAAATACAAATTAGTGTGTATATTTTTTCAGAATTTGTACAAATCAGAATTGTATTTTTCAGAATTTTTAAAATCAGAATTTGTAATTTTTAGAACTTGTACAGATCAGAATTTGTATATTGCAGAATTTGTACAAATCAGAATTTGTAATTTTCAGAATTTCTGAAAACAGAATTTGTATTTTTACAAATCAGAATTTGTATTTTTACAAATCAGAATTTGTATTTTTCAGAATTTGTACAAATCAGAATTTGTATTTTTTTACAAATCAGAATTTATAATACAAATCGTAATTTGTATTTTTTACAAATCAGAATTTGTATTTTTCAATAAAAATACAAAATCAGAACTCAAAATGAAGAGCCATTATTCTATGCAAACACATATACTGCAACCATTGCGAAGCTTGAATTAATGTTAGGGAAACAGTTCGCAGTAATGCTTCAGGCCAAGAAAGAAACCCGTCTGCTCTTTGAAAGTGTAATTCAACCAGCTGTAAACCAAGTTTAACAGTCATAAAAGAAGCACTTCCAAAAATTAAAACTAAATCCCCTTTAGATTCTGCTTTGTGGTAAGGACAAAAACGTTTAACTGTAATTGCTTGTCTTGCCCATAAAGTCAACTAAAAAATATTTTTTGAAGAAATTTTAAAAAATAATACCAAAACAAACAAAAATGTTTGTGTTAAACTAGCAGCACATTCAGAATAAGTATCTGTCATTGAACCTTTTTTGTGCATTTCATCTAAATTATGAATTTTTTACTCAAACAATACTTATCCGGTTAGAGGGTTTTTGAAATTTTTTGAAGGATTAAAAAGTTATTTTTATGGAAGCTTGCTAAACGAGGGTTTAAGGATTACTAGTAAAGGAGAAAATGGCACCTCTTAATCGGTGGTGAACGTTCACCTATACATGGTGAACGAATGCCTGCCCGGGGCTAAACTTTCTTATTGTTTCAAAGCAACTGGCTGTTGGACAGATTTTTTTGTTAAGTTAAATAAATTCAAAAAAATTATTTTTGAATAAAAAATACATAATTCTGATTTCTGTCTTACAATAATTCTGATTTTTATTATTTTGCTTACCAAAAAGAATAGCAAAATAGAGGCCTACAAACCAACGAAGACTAGCCAACTAAAAAAAATTTAAAAAATATTCAACAACAATCGTTAACAAAAAAATTATACAAAAGCAGTAATACACCCAAGTATTACAAGTGAAGCAATTAAAATTGTGGGTAAATTGAGAGGTGGAAGTTGTCGTCTAATTTGGGCTGTCGGGTCTAATCCATAAATTTTTGAAACATCTCCAATCATTCCTTGAAGCATTCTTCTAACACTTTTCTTTTCCTTTAAAAAAATTATTTTTATTTTTTTTCAAATTTTTATTTTTTACTTGTCTCCTCCTTATAAGCTCATCAGCTCTTTGCTCTGCCCGTCCACAAGCTAACCAATGAGCTACTAACATTACTGGAAAAAATTCTGAGGCACACGAAATTATTGCAGAATTTAACAATCCTTTGTGCATATAATACCTTTTTAAGGTGTTAAATACATGAAAATTATTTTTGTTATTTTACCATGTTTTTTGTGTTCCTTTTAATTTTGTCTCGGGATCGCAAGTATATGAACGTCTAATTACTGGGCACCTAAAAATATAGGTATACTATTTTTGTTTTCCGGAATGTTTTATTTTCCGGAGAGAAAATATAAAATAAATTAATAGTCGGAATTTACTGAATAATATTAATTTTTCCGGAAATAATAAAGGTCAGAATTTCCGGATTAATTTGTATTTTTCGATATAAGGTTTGTATTTCCGGAAAGAAAATTAAATTAAAAAAGAATTTCCGGATTAATTTGTATTTTTCGATATAAATGTATTTTCCGGAAAGAAAATACTAAATTAAAAAAATTTCCGGATTCTATTTCCGGAAAGAAATAATAATAATCAGAATTTCCGGATTAATTTGTATTTCTGGTATAAATATATTTTCCGGTTATATTTTCCGGAAAGAAAATACTAAATTAAAAAAGAATTTCCGGATTTTATTTCCGGAAAGAAATAAAAATAATAATCAGAATTTTCAGAAAATTCCGGAAAGAATAATATACATATATTAAAAATAGAATTCCGGATAGAATATAATTTTCCGGAAAAATATATAATCAGTATTAAATTAACCTACCAATATCCAGATATTTCACTGCGTTGACAAAGTTCTTGATAACTCAAATATCCTTTAAAAATCACAATTTTGACCCATACAATAGTCAAAACAATATTAACCCATTTTCTGGTAATTAAATCGAAATTTGTATTTTGAGAGCCATAATAAGATCTTTTAAATGAATTAATTTATTTTTTTATTTAATCCAAAGAGAAGGATAAATTACCTTTGAAAGATATAAATTAGTGAAAGAACACAAAAAGAAATCATTAAAAGATCGTAGAGGGCTTCCTGCCATTGTTCTTCGGCCCCAGCTGCGTCAAACAATTTGTCACAATTTCGAAAGGCAATATTAAAAATAAGAAAATAGGCATATCCTAAAGCAATCCCAGCAGTTAGGGCAAATGCAGAAATCATTGTTGGCCGGGGAATTGTGTGGGGCCTTGCTAATTTGTCAAAATCCCCGCATTGTGCTTTCCACATAAAAGCTAGTTGAAGGAGTCCACAAGAGAACATTAATGAACAAACAGCCTGAAAATTTCGGAAACTTTATATATTTTAATTTCCGGAAATAATAGAGAATATATTAATTATTTTTTCCGGATTTGTTATTATCGAAAAATATTAACTATTCATAAATATTCTTCTGTAAATTCTGATTATCAATTTATAATTTCTTTCCGGAAAATATTATTTATTTTGAATCCGGAAAATGAATATAACCGGAACTCTCTGGAAATTATTAAATTTGAAAAAAATCAGAATTTGTAAGTTTAGAAAAATACAAACCAGAATGTATATTTTTCAGAATTTGTGTTTTTCTTAAATCAGAATTTGTAATTTTGTGTAAATCAGAATTTGTGTTTTTCGTAAATCAGAATTTGTATTTTTCAGAATTTGCAAAAATCAGAATTTGTATTTTTTATAAATCAGAATTTTGTGAAAATACAATTCTCAATTTGTATTTTTCAGAATTATACAAATCAGAATTTTTAATTTCGCAAACCAGAATTTTTATTTATAACCGGGAAACAAAGATCTATCCGGAAGGAATATAGGAAGGAATATAGGTTTTCTTTTCGGAAAAGTTCATTTAAACTAACCAAATGATATATCCTCAGATAGTGAATAGTTTCGATCGAACGATCAAGCAATACATATAAATTAATTATTACACAAGTTACAGCCAATATATACATTGCTGCCGAACATGCATTCATCGCGTTAAATTTTGTTTCAAAAAAGTTTTTAAAATTTTCTATTTTGTCAGAAAAAAATTCTGACAAAGAAAAAGAGGGGGAGGGAGGAGTTTCTTCTTTTGTTTCCATTTTTCTTAAAAGACAAAAAAAATTTTAATTTTATTTGTTTAATTTTAAATTAAATAATGAATAATTAAGGGGAAAAGGGGAAAAATGAAGAGAAAAAAAATTTTTTTTGAGGAGAAAAAAATTTTTTTGGGGAGAAAAAATTTTTTTTGAGGAGAAAAAAATTTTTTTGAGGAGAAAAAATTTTTTTTAAGTTTAAAATTTTTTTTGGATATTTTCTCTTATTTTTAGGGGAAATTTTTAATAAATTTTGGGAGGCTTCTTTAAATAGATATTTTTTAAAAAATAATTTAATAACCAAAAAAATATTAAAAAATTTTTTAATAATAAATACAAAATTAGTAACACTAAAAATAGGTATATATTTTTAAATATTTTTATTTAAAATTTTTTTATTTAATATTAAAAAGACGATTTTTTAGGAATATTGATGGTTTGGGATTTGGGGATTTGTTGTTAATATTAAAAGAAAAAAAGAAAAGAAAAATGCAACAAGGCCAATATCTTAAAACTTTTTTTGTTACCTCCTCCTCATAAGGCACTTTATATTTTTAGAAGAAGGTTTAAAAAATTTTGGGGGGAAGATGTGTTTATTCTGAAAAAAAGTGTTAAAAGGAGCACACGAACATTTAAGTTTATTTTTTGTTTATAGTTCTTTTTAATAGAAGAAAAATCAGAATTTATAAACTTTTTCAGAATTTTAATTCTAAATCCGGAAAATACAAAGAAATTATATAACCGGAAAGAATATAAAGTTTATAGAAAATTAAACTTGAATTAAAAAATCAGAATTTTAAATAAATTAAAGTTGGAAAAATCAGAATTTTTCAAAAACAAACTTGAAAAATCAGAATTATTAAATTAAACTTAAATTAAAAATCAGAATTTTGAGTAAATTAAGGTTGGAATTTTAATTAAATAAGCTTGGCTAAACCATCAAATTTTTGATGGTTTAATAAGCTTAAAAATAGTTTGAGACATTAATTTAATTTTTAAAGTTTCTTTCTTTTTCTTGGAAGAAGAAAATTAAAAAAGAGATTAAATAAAATCTGTCCTAGCTATCGATCAACTAAATATTTTCTAACTTTTTTTTTAAAAATTGGGAAAAGTGGATTTATTGAATGTTTTTTGGGGAGGGGAGGAGGGGGATTTGAAAATGTGATATTTATTGGCTTCGAAAGTATTAAAAAAATTTTTTAAACCAATTGTCAAATTTAAATGTTTTTTAAAGAACAAATCCAACAGTTGTTTATTTTTTAAAAATTTTTGGAAGATTAATTTTATTAAATTTTTAAATAGAGCCAAAAAAAGTTGAGAAAAAATGTTTCAAAATTTGAAGAAAAAAAATTCTGAAATAAATTCTGGTTTAAAGTTTGATAAAAATTCTGGTTTCTGGTTCAAGTAAACAAAATAAACTTGGAATCAGAATTTAAAAAAAACTTGAAATTCTGATTTTAAGTTTATTTTAAAAAATTCTGATTTAATTAAATTCTGATTTATTAAAGTTTATTTATTCTGGTTTTTAAGTTTATTTTTGAAAACTCAAGTTCATAAATAAATTCTGATTTTAATTCCGATTCTAAGTTTATTTAAATATTTAGGTTTATTTAATTCTGATTTTATTTTAAAATAGGGGAGGAGAATTAAAAATAAACTTAAATAAATAAAATATTCTGATTTTTTTAAATTTAAATATTCTTCTGATTTTCTTTGGAAATCTGAGGAGATAAATAAAATTTTATTCGTCATAAAATAAAAATATTTTTTCAACTTTTATTTTCATTTTTTAAGCAATAAATTGACTGCAAAAAATTGTTTGTTTAATATCCGCCCACGTTCAAGTGGATTATAAATAATGTACTGATCAACAAAAAGAAGGTAAATAAAAGAAGCGGAAGCTTTTTTAATTAAATAAATAATTAAATAAAAAAATATTTTTTATTTAAATAATATTACGGTATTCTGTCCTTAGGGGTTTCTCTAGCTACCTATTTAAATTCTGTTGCCAAGGGTAACTGAATTAAATATCTGAGCATTTACTTTACTTAAATTATTATTCTGATATTTAAAAATTATAAAGTTTATTTTCTGATTTCCAAGTTTATTTTTAAAAAATTCTGATTTCAAGTCTATTTAGAAAATTCTGATTTAATCTAATATATTTATATTAAAATAAATTATTCTGAATTTAAAGTTTATTTAAATATTCAAGTTTATTCTGATTTTTAAATATATTCTGAAAACTTGAAATTTTGATGTTTAATAATTCTGATTTTAGATTTTTTGTTAATATTCTGGTTTTCAAGTTTATTTAATAAACTTTAAATCAGAATATTATCAGAATAAACACGACCTGGAATCAGAATTTTAAAATAAACTTGAAAATCAGAAAATAAACTTTAATTTATAAATATCAGAATTTAATTTCAAGTTTATTTATTTTTTAGATATTCTGATTTCCAAGTTTAATTAAATATTCTGATTTGTATTCAACTTCAATTAAATGTCATTTCACGAACTTAAAGGCAAATAAATTAAATTTAAAATATTTAATTTAAAAAAATTAAAAGAATTTACTGAAATTCTGCGTTCTCTTGGCTTTCCTCGCCTCGTTTCTAATGAAAATTTTCGTTTTCCAAATTTTCCATTAATGGCAGAAATTCTTGAATGGACTGTTAAAAAGTTTGAGCCAAATATTCGTTTACCTAAACAAATGGATAGTGAACAAGAACGCGTTTTATTTGTTAAAAGTGTTGTGCTTTCTTTGTTACAAAAGGCGCATGTTAAATTAAATCCAAAAAATGTTTATCAAGTAAGTTGGAAAATATCAGAATTTTTTAAATTAAATAAATTCTGATTTAAAGTTTTATAAAAATTCTGATTTAATTAGATTCTGATTTATTAAAGCTTATCTATTCTGGTTTTTAAGTTTATTTTTGAAAACTCAAGTTTATGACTTTAATTCTGATTTTTAAGTTAATTTTTAAATCAACTTTAAATCAGAATTTTTAAAAATAATTAAATCAGAATTTATTATTTTTCTGATTCCAAGTTTATTTAACTTAATTCTGATTTTTTTATAAGACTCTTAAAAATCAGAATAAACTTCTTATTTTTTCAGTCAGATGGCCATGCAGTTAGAGAAATACTTCCAGTACTTAAAATGCTCTACAAAAGTTTAAAAACACATAATTTATTGAAATCTGAAAATAATGTTGGAATAAATAAAGAAGAATCTACTCAAATTAATTTTTTAAGAAGCCAAGTTAATTTGAAGGTGGGTAAGTTTAATAATGGAATGGGTGATTTCAAAAAATTTATAACAGAGGGATTGTTAAGGCTTTTGATTTAATTTTGGTATCATTTGATAGAGGAGAGTTAAAGCTACAAAATCTCAAAAAATCAGAATTTTTGATTAACTGATAAAAAAGTTCTGGTCAAAAAACCAACTTTTTTAAGCAGAAATTTTAGTTTTTAACCTATAACTTTCTTTATCACAAATCAATAATTATCATTTTTAGGCGTTTTATAGAGGAAGATCTCCTCTATCTATCGATACCAAAATCTTTTTAATAGGTTCATTAAGCCCCAGATTATGGCCCTTGAAATGGAGGATCCTTTAACTCAGTTTAAGACCAACTTGTTATTTTTTGGACCATAACTTCCCTTATCATTCATCAATAATTATCATTTTTGGATATTTTGTAGAGGAAGTCTTTCTATATCGAATGATATCAAAATCTTTTTAATCACTTCATTAGTTCTCGAGTTATAGCCTTTGAAATGGAAGGTCTTCTAACTCGACTTAAGACCAACTTTTATTTTTTGAACCATAACTTTCTCTATCAGTTATTGATAATTACAATTTTTGGATATTTTGTAGAGGAGAATTTCCTCTATCTATTGATAGCAAAATCTTTTTGATCGGTTTAATAGTTCCTGAGTTATGACCTTTGAAATGAGGGCTCTTAGACTCATCCCATGAGCAAATTCTTAGTTTTTGGATCATAACTTCCTTTATCATTTATCAATAATTATCATTTTTGGATATTTTGTAGAGGAGAATTTCCTCTATCTAACGATACCAAAACATTTTTAATCGGTTAATTATACCCCGAGTTATGAATTTTTATTTCAGCGTCAAGAACTTCGTCAAACAGTTTCAACAGCAGGAGAATTACCAAAAATTGGAGCAAATCTTTACCAATTATTAAGAGATGAGGGGTTTTCTAAGGTATATTTATTTAAAAAATATTTTAGAAAATTAATTTTTAATTTAAAGGAAATGAGAAACAAAGCTTTGGGTCAATCCTTGAGTACTTCCAAAATTGAAAATGAAATTAAAGAAAAAATTTCAGATGCTGAATTTAAAATAAATGAATTTAAAAAAAGATTAGAAAATATTACAAATGATGAAGCTGAATTAACCAAAAAAATTGAGAGAAGAAAAAGAGAATTGGAACAATTACAAAAAAGATTGGCAAAATTACAGGCTAATTTAAATTTTTATTTAATTAAAATAAAAGAATATAGCAATTAAAATGGAAAAAGCAGCCAAGTGCTCTTGTGGCGCAACGGTTAGCGCGTTCGGCTGTTAACCGAAAGGTTGGTGGTTCGAATCCACCCAGGAGCGGATGATTTTTGTTTTGGGTTTTTTGTCGTGGAAAATTTTTAAAATATTTTTAAAAATTTTCCAGGAAAATTTTTAAAATTTTAAAAAATTTTTAAAAATTAAAAATTAAATTTTCCAGGCCTCAGAAAATTTTTAAAATATTTTTAAAATTTTTTAAAAATTTTAAAAATTTTTAAAAATTTTTTTAAAATTTTTAAAAATTTTTAAAAATTTTCTGAGGCCTGGAAAATTTAATTTTTAATTTTTAAAAATTTTTTAAAATTTTAAAAATCCAATTTTATTTTTTTAGTCTTTCCGCCCTCCATATATGGATGAATATGAAAATTTAGAGAAGGAATTGAAGGATCGCTACAATGTGGTATAATAAAAAATATATTATTTTTAAAAATTAATTTTATT
The DNA here is from genome assembly GCA_963681835.1 of Meloidogyne enterolobii. Classification (NCBI taxonomy): domain Eukaryota; kingdom Metazoa; phylum Nematoda; class Chromadorea; order Rhabditida; family Meloidogynidae; genus Meloidogyne; species Meloidogyne enterolobii. Next base: position 320,473 of record CAVMJV010000093.1, read on the forward strand.
TTTCAGTATGTTACTCTGTTTCGCAATTTGCATTATTTAAAACAACAGGTTCGAAAATTAGAAATTTTTTTATTTTTGTTCCATTTTGTCGGTATTCCCCTACGTTCCATTTTGTCAGTTTCCCCCTACGTTCCATTTTGTCGCAGGGAAATTTTGTCTCCTACAGATACACATTGTAAAATTATTTTTTAAAAATTTTATTTTTTAAGTTAAACAATGCAAAACAAGCAGAAAGAGAACAAGCAGTTAACGCCGAAAAGAATATGCGTGTAGCTGTTGAAAGAATGCGTATAGAAAGTGAACAATCGGCCCTAGAAATTGCCGGGATTAAATCTGATTCAGCCAATTTCAAGACTTTTGATGGAGAAAATACTTCACGTTCTAACGGTAAGTTTAACTAGAAGATGTTGTCGGGCTTCCCCTAGGTTCCATTTTGTCGGGCTTCCCCCTACGTTCCATTTTGTCGGGCTTCCCCTACGTTCCATTTTGTCGTGCTTCCCCCTACGTTCCATTTTGTCGGGCTTCCCCCTACGTTCCATTTTGTCGTGCTTCCCCCTACGTTCCATTTTGTCGGGCTTCCCCCTACGTTCCATTTTGTCGGGCTTCCCCCTACGTTCCATTTTGTCGGGCTTCCCCCTACGTTCCATTTTGTCGGGCTTCCCCCTACGTTCCATTTTGTCGGGCTTAAAATATATTCGTTCAAGACCCTCAAGAAAATATTTTCCCTTTAGAAATCCGCGTGTTTGGAAACATGACGGGAGCAGGCCTTTCTGACGACGATGAAGATGCTGAGGAAGAAGATGAAGATCAGCAAAACCAGTTAATTGAGGTTGAGGATATGGAGGATGAAGAAGAAATTGATGGGGAAGAAGAAGGCGAATATTTGAAGGAAAATGTTGAGGAGGAAGAAGAAGACGAACATGAAGATGATTTGGACAATTTGGGATTTTAGGGGGATTGGGCGTTTTGAAGTTTTGATATTTTGAATTTAACATTTTGAAATAAATGACATTTTATCCCCATAATTAGAGAAATTATAAAAAGAAATAGTGTAGTTAGAGAAAAAAATAAATATATACATTCGAGGTTGGTTCAGTGCAGCATTTTGAGAGCGGAACGGGAAAATTTGAAAATAAAAATAAATTATCGATTAGTATTGATTTTATCGATTGATATCGATTTTTTGAAAATTCTAAATTTTTAAAAAATAAATTTCGATTGGTATTGATTTTATCGATTGATATCGATTTTTTGAAAATTTTAAATTTTTAAAAAATAAATTATCGATTAGTATTGATTTTATCGATTGATATCGATTTTTTGGAAATTGTAAATTTTTAAAAAATAAATTATCGATTAGTATTGATTTTATCGATTGATATCGATTTTTTGAAAATTTTAAATTTCAAACGGAAAACTTGCGACAAAACGGATCATAGGTAAAAATGGACAAAATGGTACACTACAAAACGGATCGAAACAAAGCATACAAAATATCTATAGAGGAGAAAATAGCAAAAATCAATTTATGATTTAACAGGATGATGACTAATTCAAATGAATTTAAACATTTATTTTTCCCGATCAAAAAAAATTTTTTTTATAATAAATAAAAAAAAATTTTTTTTAATATAAAAAAAATATTTAAAAAATTTAAGTATTTTTAAAATAAAATTTTCCCTTTTTAAAATTTAAAATATTTAATTAAATTATTATTTTGTTGTTTTCTGGCTATCAGCAATTGCAGCTTTAATTGCATGTAGACGACAATATGGGCGATTTTGCCTTTCAAAAAATATTTTTCCATCCAAAATAGTTTTGCAAGTCTAAATGGAAAAATGTCTACAATGGAAAAATGTAGACATTTTTATTGATGGAAAAATGTCTACAAATAAAATTTCTGCAAAACGGACAGCAACAGAGGCCAATTTTTCGCCTCTCTCCAATAATAGCAACAACAACGAAAATCCAAATTCTCTTAATTTTCTTATTGATTGTCAAGTCAGTTTGGTGAAAACAACACTAACAACAATCAATACTTTTATTCCGTCTATGACAACAGAGCAAACTCCGATTTTATTAAACTTTATTAAAACTCTGACTGAACAATTTAACCTTCTTAGTAAATCAATCGATTCACTTAAAGAAAAACAACAAGAAAAACCTTATGGATATTTTTCAGGAACAACAAAATTAAACACTATTTCAGCAGAGGAGCTAGAGCGCGAAAGAAGTGTTGTTGTGACTGGTTTGACGGAATCTACAAAAAAACTTCCATCAGAGAAAATGGCGGATGACTCCAAAACAATAACAAGTTTACTCGACTCGGTGGGGGTTGAGTGCGCACCCAGGTTTTTTTACCGTATGGGACGTCAGTCTAACCCACCCAATAATGGTCATGCCCGTCTTTTAAAGATTGTTTTACCATCCAGAAAATTTCAGCGTGAACTTCTCAACAAATGGAAAACAAATGGCAAGAAATCTTTCCCCCAAGTCAATATGCGTGCTTCAATGACACCAGAACAATTACAGCGACGAAGGGAACTAATTGAAGAGTGCAAAAAGAAGAGAATGGAGAACCCTCAATTGGACTGGATAGTTTATGGAGAAGCAGTAATTCTAAGATCGGAGGTTCACATTTTTAGAAAAAATAAAAAAATCTGACTTCAAAAAAATAATCTAAATAGATTAAATACTATTAATTTTTTATATTTTAATTCAAGAAGTTTAAAAAACAAATTGTCAAATTTACACTTTCTGTTATTAGAAAACCGTTATAAGTTAATAGGGGTTACTGAATCATGGTTGACTGATATAGTTGATGATAATCTTTTACTACATGGTACCCCATATAATATTATCAGAACTGATAGGGCCAATGGTAGGGGTGGAGGAACTTGCTTATTTATATCAAATAAAATACCATTTATTAAAATAGAAATCCCCCAAACTTTATCAGAGATATCTTGTATAGATTTATCTTGTATAGACCCAGATGAAAAAATTCGTATTATTTTGATTTATAGATCAATCACTAAAGAAACCATTAAGGATTTTAAATCTATCTTGCAAATCTTGTATGATATATCGGCTGTATCCTACCCACTTATCTTATTAGGAGACTTTAACCTACCCAATATCGATTGGGAAAATTATAGTACTCAAACCAAAAATACCAAAGAAACATTATTTTTAGAATATATTCAAAGTTTAGGACTAAAACAAAAAATTGATAAACCCACTAGAGGAGTAAATATATTAGACTTACTATTAACTAATGAGGATGAATTAATAAAGGCTATAACAATCAATCCGCCTATAAGTAAATCTGACCATAATACAATAGAATTTGAAATATCTTCTACTAACAATTACCAAGATAATAATTATACATATCCAAATTTTCGTAAAGCTAACTATGAAATAATTAATGCACATTTCTCAACAATAAACTGGAATCTAGTATTCACACAATGCTCTGATATAAATCAACTATATTTCACTTTCCAATCGATTATACATAATGTTATTTGTTCCTTTGTTCCCGAATCTAAAGTAAAATCTAACAATCTCAAAAAACCCGAACACATTGAAAAAATGACATTATATCTAAAAAATCTGTGGAAACAAAAATCCACGCCAGAGCTAACACGTAAAATCTCATATGTATCAAAAAGAATAGATTCTGAAACTAACAAATTTTTAAAAAATAGAGAAAAGCATAAAACACAAACTATCAGTCGAAAATTCTCATACATCTCTTCATTTCTTAAATCCAAAAACAGGAAAATAACTTCAATTTTGGATAAAAATAATCAATTAGTATACGCTGATAATAAAATAGCACAAATTCTAAGTACCCAATTTAGTTCTGTATTTAATAAAAATTCATTAGACAATGCAGATCTAAACTCTATAACAAATCAAAATACATGTCAATCCGTAATCATAAATGAACTTCAAATCTTTGATCTTCTTTCTAAGCTACCTGAAAAAACTAACTCTTCTTATGACTCAATACCATGTATATTCCTTAAAAAATGCGCTAAAAGTCTTTATTATCCTTTATATTATATTTTTTCTTATTCATTAATGACTTCAACACTTCCTGAAATATGGAAGCAAAGTATAATAATACCAATACCAAAAACATTAAAGATACCCAAAATAGAAGAATTTCGCCCAATTTCATTACTATGTTCAATCACAAAAGTAATTGAACAAATTATTGCAAACCATATATCAATTTATGTTGAACAAAATGGTATATTACCAGATTGTCAACATGGATTCAGACCAAACAAATCCGTCACTACCCAACTAATTGAGGTTCAAGATGATATATCATTTGCATTGGATAATAAAAATTTAATAAACATAGTTTATTTCGATCTAGCTAAAGCCTTTGATTCTATACCCCATGAACGTCTTTTAACAAAACTAAAAGTAATAGGAATTGAAAAATCACTCTTAAAATGGATCTCTAATTACTTACACAACAGAAAATCTGTTGTTAAAATAGGAAATGAATATTCTGAACAATTCTCTATTACTAGTGGAGTTCCGCAAGGATCTATCTTAGGCCCGCTCCTTTTTAATATATACTTATCGGACTTACCAACATTCTGTTACACTCCTGAAATAAAAATAAAATTATTTGCCGATGACATCAAAGCCTATCAAATTCTAAAAAAAACCGATTTATCTAACAATTCTTTACAATTATTTATTAATAAATTCATTCAATATTGTAACACCAATGGTCTCAACATATCATTAAATAAATGCTCAGTATTATATATAGGTAAATCAAACCCTAAATTACAATACTCAATAGGAAACCACAAAATATTCCAAATTAGTAATGAAGACAAGAATAGGGATCTCGGAATTTTCTTCACTTCTAAATTCAAGTTTAATAAACATATTCAAACAATATCTCTAAGGGCCAATAGAAACTGCTATGCATTAATTAAATCTCTAAAATCACAAGATCCTAAAATTCTTATAGAAGCATTTAATATATACGTAAGGTCAATTATAGAATTTGGGTCACCGGTTTGGAATTCTTTAACTAAGAAAAACATTAAATTAATAGAAAACATACAAAAACGATATTTAAGATTTGTTTACAAAAGAATCACAAAGGTAAAAATAGAAGATATTCCACCATACAAAACACTTTTACAACATTTCAAAGTAGAATCCCTTGAAAGTCGAAGACTTAAAGCTGATTTAAAGCTATTTCATCAAAATATATTTGGGAAAATTAAAATTAACCATAATAATTCCTATATCATAAAACAAACAAAAACTAGGGGCGAAAAATATAAAATACAACCAACACGTTGTTCAACCATGATTCGGTACAACTCCTTTTTTGTTCGAACTGCTAGAATTTATTCACTAATTCCTATAGAAATTAAAAAAAATACACCCAAAATGTTTTCTAAACTTCTTGAACAGTTGGATATTTCCAATATCTTAAATGACAAATGAGATAATTTTATTTGCTAAGCTGCTTTGATTTTTATTTTAAGGACATTTTTTATTAGCATTTTTATTTTTCGTAATTTCACTTTAAATTGTTTTATTTTTGACTGTCACACCCTAGTGGTGTAAATAAATAAATAAATAAATTTTATTTTTTTAGTCTTTCCGCCCTCCATATATGGATGAATATGAAAATTTAGAGAAGGAATTGAAGGATCGCTACAATGTGGTATAATAAAAAATATATTATTTTTAAAAATTAATTTTATTTTTCAGTATGTTACTCTGTTTCGCAATTTGCATTATTTAAAACAACAGGTTCGAAAATTAGAAATTTTTTTATTTTTGTTCCATTTTGTCGGTATTCCCCTACGTTCCATTTTGTCAGTTTCCCCCTACGTTCCATTTTGTCGCAGGGAAATTTTGTCTCCTACAGATACACATTGTAAAATTATTTTTTAAAAATTTTATTTTTTAAGTTAAACAATGCAAAACAAGCAGAAAGAGAACAAGCAGTTAACGCCGAAAAGAATATGCGTGTAGCTGTTGAAAGAATGCGTATAGAAAGTGAACAATCGGCCCTAGAAATTGCCGGGATTAAATCTGATTCAGCCAATTTCAAGACTTTTGATGGAGAAAATACTTCACGTTCTAACGGTAAGTTTAACTAGAAGATGTTGTCGGGCTTCCCCTAGGTTCCATTTTGTCGGGCTTCCCCCTACGTTCCATTTTGTCGGGCTTCCCCTACGTTCCATTTTGTCGTGCTTCCCCCTACGTTCCATTTTGTCGGGCTTCCCCCTACGTTCCATTTTGTCGTGCTTCCCCCTACGTTCCATTTTGTCGGGCTTCCCCCTACGTTCCATTTTGTCGGGCTTCCCCCTACGTTCCATTTTGTCGGGCTTCCCCCTACGTTCCATTTTGTCGGGCTTCCCCCTACGTTCCATTTTGTCGGGCTTAAAATATATTCGTTCAAGACCCTCAAGAAAATATTTTCCCTTTAGAAATCCGCGTGTTTGGAAACATGACGGGAGCAGGCCTTTCTGACGACGATGAAGATGCTGAGGAAGAAGATGAAGATCAGCAAAACCAGTTAATTGAGGTTGAGGATATGGAGGATGAAGAAGAAATTGATGGGGAAGAAGAAGGCGAATATTTGAAGGAAAATGAGTAGTGAAACCAACGTATCCGTAGGCAGAGAAAAAGGGCAATAGCGTAGGCAGTCGGGAGATAGATAAAGAGATAAATAATTTTAAAATTAAGTCCCTTTATTTTCCTTACTTTTCGTCGACTCCTTTTCCTTATGGTTAGATTTAAAAATTTTATTTTACTAATCCAATTATGTAAATTTTTATAAAACTTATTTTTAATCATTTGAGGTCATTATTTCTATTCTTCTTTATATGGAAAGGATTAGCCTAAAAATTTCAATTATTAAGATTCTTTTCAGTGTGAGAGTGAAAAAAAAGGAACTTTGAAATTTTTCTTTTGTATTTTTCTTATTCAAATTTAACCTAAAATTTAAAATTTTTATTCTAAGATTTTTCTATGCAAAGATTGACCTAAAAAACTCAAATTTTTAGAGGATTAAAATTTCTATCGAAGAAATTTTTTATTCAAAGATTGACCTAAAACCAATCAAAATTTTCAATAGGCTCAGAATCTTTATTGTATTACATATCGAAAGATCTTTCTATTCAAAGAGTTAACCTACAAAACTGAAATTTCTATTGTATTCAATTTGAAGGAAAAAAAGGAGTCCTTGAATTATGTAAATACGTAGGTTTAAGAAATGATGAAAAAACAATGAAATAAATAAAGAATAAAATTGGTTATTAAAAGATAAATATAAAAATTCTTATTTTAAATAATCTTTTTTTTTAAATAAAATATATAATTTCAATATCTCTTTATCATCTTTATATTCCTTTTCTAAGTAAAATTCGAACAAACGCAAAATCCAATGCTATCTGGTGTGTTTAGTATTTAGTCATGCAAACTTAAGATAGTATAAAAACCAGTGAGTGTTAGTCTAATTGGATCATACTATCTGGTTAGTCCCTGATCTCCTTCATCTAATCCAACCCAACCCACTTTGCCTACATTGTTAATCTCTATATGTGATAGTGTTATCCTCTCGACCCTTAATTAAAATATCACTCACTCATGTATTTAGTTGAATATAATATTATAAAATTAGTCAATAAATAGGTCAAAATTTCAAGGTTATTATTAAAAATCTTAACCTAGTTAAGAAATTTCTCTAAAAATCCAACTGTGTTTTAATTTGAGAATAACCTAATATAGGTGGAGCTAGAACGGAAGTATAAAAAGCGACTTCTTTTGACCTGAAATATCATTCTACTGTTCAACGCCTGCTTCTTCACGATCAAATCCTACAAATACCACATTCATAACCTTATTTACCCATAGCCTGCCTTCATAGAAAATTTAATTTAGCTATAACTTAAAATTTCATTTTTATTGTTGAAAACAAACATTTATTTTTGATTAAATTTCCTTTCATATATCTTATATCAAATTTAATTTTTTCATTTTAAATTTTATTTTCAAAAATGCAACCTACCCCTCCCAAGAAAATTAAAATCACCCCTACTGAGAGTCTTGACTTCTATGTTAAAAAACTCGGTCATGAGACCAAGTTTACCCAAAAATTTAATCTTCTTAAGTTATCAACCAAATTCATAATCACAAATGTTTCCAATAATCCAGAAGGTTTACTAGGCTCGATTTTTGAGTATTGTATCGATCAATCTCTATTAGAAAATCATGAACGACAAATGGAACCAGATCAGCTAGGGTGTATAATTTCGAGTCAGAACCTTGACTCAGACATTTGGATCCCGGTTCGAGAAATCACGTCCAACACAATTGATTCAATTTTGAATCAATTCCTAAAGGTTGCCCAGAGTAAGAAACAGGATAATGGTATGTTATGGGGGGCCCCTTTTCTTGTTTCAATAACAACTATACAAAGAGATGGACTTAATTCTAGAACCGTGCATGGTAGCGGTAGAGAGCTACAAACAATTCATCATAGGATTAATGAACAAAACCTTATAAAAATACGAAATACTGATACTTACTGTCTCTTCCACGCTTTGATGGCTACTTTTGTTCACGCAATATTTTCCTGGCCAAGATGGAAATTCTATGATTATCTCCATAGTCGAAGGGGGATGAAACAACTTCTCGAAAACGATGTATTAGAGCTAATGGAAGAGATTGGAGCTGAATTTAATCAAGAGGTGTACTGCGCTGAAGAATGGGTCCCACGGGTGGTTGACTTATGGAATACAGTGAACAGAGGATGGTTTAAAGTTTATATATTCGGGGATTTGGGGGGAAAACCTATTTATAAATACGGGCCTGATAATTTTGATATCCCTATAATTTTGTATTATAATAAGGAACACTTTGATGGTGTCCGCAAGGTTAGTGACTTATTCGGTCAACCCTACTGTTTATCTTGTGAAAGCGTTTATAATAGGAAATTGAACCATGCAATTTCGTGTAAATCTAGATGTCTTAACTGTTCAAGGGTTGGCCCAGGGTTTCCATGTAAACCTTTAGATAATTTTTCAAAATTTTGTAAAGGGTGTGAGAAAAACTTTAAGAATGAAAACTGTTACACCCACCATATCACCTCGAATTTTTGTAGTTCCTCTAAGAAATGTAAAAAATGTGGGGTTATCTGGGGTGTTAAGAATAATAATAGGAATGGAAGGGAGGGTCATATTTGCTCCGAACGCTATTGCACAACGTGCGGTAGCTACCACGATCCTAAGCGTGGGTGTTACATCAAGCCCCTTCTCATCAAACCCCCAAAGGCGTACCGAATTATCGCCTTTGATTTTGAAACCATGCAGCACCGTGAAGGGGAAAAGGGTAAAATACATGAGGTTAACTTTATAGGGGTAAAAGTAAACTGTCCCGAGTGTATCAATAACGGACCTAACCCTAAATGTTCCATATGTGATGAGTACCGTACGATCACCTTCTCACACAAACCCTTTTATCATACAAAGGTTGACCAACAAAATATAATCGTAGATCCACTGTCATCATTTGTTTCTTGGTTAATTAAGTCATCAATAACAGATACGATTGCTTTCTCACACTTTGGGGGTAGATTTGATATGGTACTAGTGTTTAAGGAATTGTTTCTTAGAGGGTTGACCCCAGAAATGATTAAAAAAGGTAATAAGTTATACGAAATGAAGGTAAAACTTGGTAAAGATAATTGGGTTATTTTTAGGGACACTTTTAATTTAATGCCCATGCCCCTTGCTTCCTTGGTCCCTGCCTTTGCACTTAGTGTAGAGGACAAACCTTTTTTCCCACACTTGGTAAATAGGCCGGAAAATTATGGTAAGGAAATTTTCCCGGTGAAGGATGACTATCTGGCTGATGGGATGATGCCCGAGAAGAGAGCTCAATTTGATAAATGGTATGAAGAACACAAGGATGAGTCTTTCAATCTGGTCGAATCATTGGCGTCATATTGTACCAACGACGTGGAAATTCTAATGGCTGCTTTGGTTGCATTTAGGCGCGAATTTCTGGATGTGTCAAATGGATTGGATGTTCTGAGAGAGGCAATGACAATCGCCAGTGCATGCATGAAGCACTTTAGGGCAAACCACCTACCGGTTCAACACCTTGGCATTGTTCCTGAGATTGGATATGACAACACAGACACCCAAAGTTTGCTTGCTCTTCGATTCCTTGCCTGGTATGCTGAAGAACACAATGTCAACATACGTAATGCTTATTCTAAAGGAGGGGAAAAGAGATTTGGGGATTATAGGGTAGATGGGTGGGTAGAAGAAAGGAAATTGGTGTTAGAGATTAATGGATGCTGTTGGCATGGTTGTAGAAAATGTTTCCCTTATGATGAAATAAAACTTCCCAATGGGGTTACAGCAGGGAAGCAAAGAGAAAAGGATGAAAGGCGTTTAGAATTTATTGAGAGTTTTGGGGTAAACGTGGAAGTTTATTGGGAGTGTGACATCAGGGGGATGCTTTCAAGGGATAGGGTCATGAGGCTAAGGTTTAAAAATTATTTGGACAATGGACCGATCGATATTCGATCGGCTTTCTTTGGGGGGAGAACCGGACCACTAAAACTATTCCATAAAACGGGGGAGGGGCAAAAAATTTCCTACTATGATGTGACCTCCTTGTACCCCTTCATCAATATGACAACACGCTACCCAATTGGTCACCCCGAGGTCCATATTCTAAATAACGACGTCAACTGGACTCAACCCTCTGACAACACTTATGAACTGGCTCTTCTGAAAGTTTTTGTAATACCTCCGCGCAGCATCGACATCCCAGTCCTACCTATGAAAATCGGAGACGACGATGAAAGACTTCTATTCCCCCTTTGCTCCACTTGTGCAAAGGAACATCCAAATGGGGATGTGAATGAGAACTACACTTGCAAACACACAAACCAACAACGTGGATGGGTCTCTACTTGTACGTCAATTGAATTAAATGAGGCATTGAAAGAAGGATATGTAGTCACCAAAGTATTTCGCGTTTTGGAATATAAAAACTACGACGACAATCTTTTTCGTCCTTATATTCGTGAATTTATGGCACAAAAAATTCACGCCAGCGGCTTTGACAACGACATCAAAGGAGATCAACAGAAGGAAGAGGACTTCATCAAAGAATGTAAGGAAAAGTTTGGAATCATCATCGACAAGGAGAAAATGAAGGTCAATAAAGGAAAGAGGACGCAAGCCAAATTATGCTTAAACAACTTATGGGGTCGTTTCTCTCTCCGTAACTTTGGATTATCTCAATGTGTAGTTACGGACGACCCTGCTATGTACATCAAATATTCAAACGACCCTTCAATTATTATTGATACAGTAGAGGGACTAACTGAGGATGTACTTCTTATTTCATACAGCAAAAAGAAGGAATTTGTGGAAGAACATGACTCATCAAATGTCATCATCTCGTTGTGGACCACATCAGCAGCAAGAATTCACTTGCTACACGCCATGCAACAGGTTGTGAGAACTCCTGATTGCAAATTGCTTTACACCGACACCGACTCCTTAATTTTTTCTCACCCGATTGGCAACTGCCCTCTTCAATTAGGTCCTCATCTGGGTGAATTCACAGATGAGTACCCTGACTTCAACATTTTGGAATTTTGCTCTGGTGGCGCAAAGCAATATGGACTGAAGATGGAAAAGAAGGATGAGCCCAACAGTGAACCAGTCTACGTTCTCAAGGTGCGCGGTATCACTCTCAACTGGGATGCAATAATCAATCAAGGAATGCGGTACGAAGCTTTTAAAGAAAAGATTTTCAATTTTGTTAAAGGTGATTATGACCCTATTACTATTTTGTATCCCAATTTTTTACGTCCATCTGTTATAGATGGATCTGTTACCACTTTACCTCTTAAGAAAAATTATAAGCCCCACGTCGGAAAGGGAGTAATCCGCCCTTCTGATTTTTCTGTATTGGACTTTGGATTTATCAATTTGTAATTTTTCCCCAAATTAACTTGGAGTTGGAAAGTAGCCAGGGGTATGGGCACCCAAATTCTATACCAACTATCGTATGTTGTGAGGTAATCCTCACATTGAAAATCGGTGGTAGCGGACTTGAGTAAATTCTCATGTCCCTGGTTGAGTTTGGTGATGTCTGTCGAATGGCGAAGCCATTCTCCTTCCCTTTTTATATTCATTATATTTTTATTTCTATTTATTTACACATTGTATTTAATTTTTATTCGTGATAAAAATTCTATAATATGTTGTTTAAAAAATACAATATTAAGAAAAATTAAGATAAAATAAATTACAGAATTAACGAAAATAGGTTTACAATTTTAGGGGTAAAATCGCATAATTAAGGAAAATAGGTTACAAATTTTAAAAACGTAATTGCAATATTAAGTGTAAAGTGCGGAATTAAGGAAAAGAAAATTACAATTTTAGGGGTAAAATTGCGGAATTAAGGGAAAAATATTTATTTTTATCATTTTTTCACTGTATATAGGGGTAAATATAGTGCGCACATGTATATAGTAGTGCTTAGGATATACATGAGCATATACATACCAACATTAATTCTGATCGATTTTTTCAACTTTTAAAAATATTATAACTAAAATCTTATAGAACATAAATATACGCCCGAATATTCTTTTAATTACTTCTAATCGCTCTACTTGAATACTCTACTTGAAGGTTTGATATCCGTTAAAAAAATTGGTACCTACTTCGATACCTCCTCAAATCCTCTTTTGTTATCCTTCTTATTTTCCAAGTATCACTTTCAATCATCCAGAGTCCCTCGATATAACTGTTAATATAATAAGTCATAATAAAAATAATCCCTCGAATATTTATGGTAGACTTTCTATTACATTTACTTGTTCATACTAGATCACATATCTTAGCATCCATGTCCAATATTGACCTCGTCAAAAAAACACTCCGACGTTTCTTGGGTCGGAATCCCGATTCAGAGATCACGAATTTATTTTTCTTAGGAATCCCGATTTCCCGAAATCGGGAATTTTGGTTTTTTAGCAGGATCCCTGGTATTGGTATAGAAGAGATGATGAATTAAATATACCGTCATATAAGGATTAGGAATAGCAAGATTATAATTATAATAAATGTTAAAAAATGATTATGTATCAGGTAAGGGTTGAATTATACAAACAAGGCTTTATTTAGTTAATGCATCTCTTAGTCAATCAATGCTTACCGAGCTCTTTTCGACCTGAAATCCTAACCCGATACGAAAAAAATTTTGAAACCTCGAACCAAAAAAGACAATTTATCTTTCTTTTCAACCGAACCATACTTCTTCATATATATGTATAGCGAGGTCCTTTGTACATCATTTTAATACAAGAAAAATAATTACCGGGTGTATGCCCCCACCCTCCACGGTTCATAATAAGAAGAAAATACCCCAACTGACACCCACGAACAAACTCTTCCTAATCTAGTCCAATAAGAGGCGAAACAGAAACGAGAAATTCTGGGTGGAAAACAACCTAAAAATACAAATTAATCATGTTTTTTGAAAAACAGGTTTAAATATTTACATAATATTACAAACAGAAATTTCTGCATGAAATAGTATAACATATAATTCCATGGAATTATATGTTATACTATTTCATGCAGAAATTTCTGTTTGTAATATTATGTAAATATTTAAACCTGTTTTTCAAAAAACATGATTAATTTGTATTTTTAGGTTGTTTTCCACCCAGAATTTCTCGTTTCTGTTTCGCCTCTTATTGGACTAGATTAGGAAGAGTTTGTTCGTGGGTGTCAGTTGGGGTATTTTCTTCTTATTATGAACCGTGGAGGGTGGGGGCATACACCCGGTAATTATTTTTCTTGTATTAAAATGATGTACAAAGGACCTCGCTATACATATATATGAAGAAGTATGGTTCGGTTGAAAAGAAAGATAAATTGTCTTTTTTGGTTCGAGGTTTCAAAATTTTTTTCGTATCGGGTTAGGATTTCAGGTCGAAAAGAGCTCGGTAAGCATTGATTGACTAAGAGATGCATTAACTAAATAAAGCCTTGTTTGTATAATTCAACCCTTACCTGATACATAATCATTTTTTAACATTTATTATAATTATAATCTTGCTATTCCTAATCCTTATATGACGGTATATTTAATTCATCATCTCTTCTATACCAATACCAGGGATCCTGCTAAAAAACCAAAATTCCCGATTTCGGGAAATCGGGATTCCTAAGAAAAATAAATTCGTGATCTCTGAATCGGGATTCCGACCCAAGAAACGTCGGAGTGTTTTTTTGACGAGGTCAATATTGGACATGGATGCTAAGATATGTGATCTAGTATGAACAAGTAAATGTAATAGAAAGTCTACCATAAATATTCGAGGGATTATTTTTATTATGACTTATTATATTAACAGTTATATCGAGGGACTCTGGATGATTGAAAGTGATACTTGGAAAATAAGAAGGATAACAAAAGAGGATTTGAGGAGGTATCGAAGTAGGTACCAATTTTTTTAACGGATATCAAACCTTCAAGTAGAGTATTCAAGTAGAGCGATTAGAAGTAATTAAAAGAATATTCGGGCGTATATTTATGTTCTATAAGATTTTAGTTATAATATTTTTAAAAGTTGAAAAAATCGATCAGAATTAATGTTGGTATGTATATGCTCATGTATATCCTAAGCACTACTATATACATGTGCGCACTATATTTACCCCTATATACAGTGAAAAAATGATAAAAATAAATATTTTTCCCTTAATTCCGCAATTTTACCCCTAAAATTGTAATTTTCTTTTCCTTAATTCCGCACTTTACACTTAATATTGCAATTACGTTTTTAAAATTTGTAACCTATTTTCCTTAATTATGCGATTTTACCCCTAAAATTGTAAACCTATTTTCGTTAATTCTGTAATTTATTTTATCTTAATTTTTCTTAATATTGTATTTTTTAAACAACATATTATAGAATTTTTATCACGAATAAAAATTAAATACAATGTGTAAATAAATAGAAATAAAAATATAATGAATATAAAAAGGGAAGGAGAATGGCTTCGCCATTCGACAGACATCACCAAACTCAACCAGGGACATGAGAATTTACTCAAGTCCGCTACCACCGATTTTCAATGTGAGGATTACCTCACAACATACGATAGTTGGTATAGAATTTGGGTGCCCATACCCCTGGCTACTTTCCAACTCCAAGTTAATTTGGGGAAAAATTACAAATTGATAAATCCAAAGTCCAATACAGAAAAATCAGAAGGGCGGATTACTCCCTTTCCGACGTGGGGCTTATAATTTTTCTTAAGAGGTAAAGTGGTAACAGATCCATCTATAACAGATGGACGTAAAAAATTGGGATACAAAATAGTAATAGGGTCATAATCACCTTTAACAAAATTGAAAATCTTTTCTTTAAAAGCTTCGTACCGCATTCCTTGATTGATTATTGCATCCCAGTTGAGAGTGATACCGCGCACCTTGAGAACGTAGACTGGTTCACTGTTGGGCTCATCCTTCTTTTCCATCTTCAGTCCATATTGCTTTGCGCCACCAGAGCAAAATTCCAAAATGTTGAAGTCAGGGTACTCATCTGTGAATTCACCCAGATGAGGACCTAATTGAAGAGGGCAGTTGCCAATCGGGTGAGAAAAAATTAAGGAGTCGGTGTCGGTGTAAAGCAATTTGCAATCAGGAGTTCTCACAACCTGTTGCATGGCGTGTAGCAAGTGAATTCTTGCTGCTGATGTGGTCCACAACGAGATGATGACATTTGATGAGTCATGTTCTTCCACAAATTCCTTCTTTTTGCTGTATGAAATAAGAAGTACATCCTCAGTTAGTCCCTCTACTGTATCAATAATAATTGAAGGGTCGTTTGAATATTTGATGTACATAGCAGGGTCGTCCGTAACTACACATTGAGATAATCCAAAGTTACGGAGAGAGAAACGACCCCATAAGTTGTTTAAGCATAATTTGGCTTGCGTCCTCTTTCCTTTATTGACCTTCATTTTCTCCTTGTCGATGATGATTCCAAACTTTTCCTTACATTCTTTGATGAAGTCCTCTTCCTTCTGTTGATCTCCTTTGATGTCGTTGTCAAAGCCGCTGGCGTGAATTTTTTGTGCCATAAATTCACGAATATAAGGACGAAAAAGATTGTCGTCGTAGTTTTTATATTCCAAAACGCGAAATACTTTGGTGACTACATATCCTTCTTTCAATGCCTCATTTAATTCAATTGACGTACAAGTAGAGACCCATCCACGTTGTTGGTTTGTGTGTTTGCAAGTGTAGTTCTCATTCACATCCCCATTTGGATGTTCCTTTGCACAAGTGGAGCAAAGGGGGAATAGAAGTCTTTCATCGTCGTCTCCGATTTTCATAGGTAGGACTGGGATGTCGATGCTGCGCGGAGGTATTACAAAAACTTTCAGAAGAGCCAGTTCATAAGTGTTGTCAGAGGGTTGAGTCCAGTTGACGTCGTTATTTAGAATATGGACCTCGGGGTGACCAATTGGGTAGCGTGTTGTCATATTGATGAAGGGGTACAAGGAGGTCACATCATAGTAGGAAATTTTTTGCCCCTCCCCCGTTTTATGGAATAGTTTTAGTGGTCCGGTTCTCCCCCCAAAGAAAGCCGATCGAATATCGATCGGTCCATTGTCCAAATAATTTTTAAACCTTAGCCTCATGACCCTATCCCTTGAAAGCATCCCCCTGATGTCACACTCCCAATAAACTTCCACGTTTACCCCAAAACTCTCAATAAATTCTAAACGCCTTTCATCCTTTTCTCTTTGCTTCCCTGCTGTAACCCCATTGGGAAGTTTTATTTCATCATAAGGGAAACATTTTCTACAACCATGCCAACAGCATCCATTAATCTCTAACACCAATTTCCTTTCTTCTACCCACCCATCTACCCTATAATCCCCAAATCTCTTTTCCCCTCCTTTAGAATAAGCATTACGTATGTTGACATTGTGTTCTTCAGCATACCAGGCAAGGAATCGAAGAGCAAGCAAACTTTGGGTGTCTGTGTTGTCATATCCAATCTCAGGAACAATGCCAAGGTGTTGAACCGGTAGGTGGTTTGCCCTAAAGTGCTTCATGCATGCACTGGCGATTGTCATTGCCTCTCTCAGAACATCCAATCCATTTGACACATCCAGAAATTCGCGCCTAAATGCAACCAAAGCAGCCATTAGAATTTCCACGTCGTTGGTACAATATGACGCCAATGATTCGACCAGATTGAAAGACTCATCCTTGTGTTCTTCATACCATTTATCAAATTGAGCTCTCTTCTCGGGCATCATCCCATCAGCCAGATAGTCATCCTTCACCGGGAAAATTTCCTTACCATAATTTTCCGGCCTATTTACCAAGTGTGGGAAAAAAGGTTTGTCCTCTACACTAAGTGCAAAGGCAGGGACCAAGGAAGCAAGGGGCATGGGCATTAAATTAAAAGTGTCCCTAAAAATAACCCAATTATCTTTACCAAGTTTTACCTTCATTTCGTATAACTTATTACCTTTTTTAATCATTTCTGGGGTCAACCCTCTAAGAAACAATTCCTTAAACACTAGTACCATATCAAATCTACCCCCAAAGTGTGAGAAAGCAATCGTATCTGTTATTGATGACTTAATTAACCAAGAAACAAATGATGACAGTGGATCTACGATTATATTTTGTTGGTCAACCTTTGTATGATAAAAGGGTTTGTGTGAGAAGGTGATCGTACGGTACTCATCACATATGGAACATTTAGGGTTAGGTCCGTTATTGATACACTCGGGACAGTTTACTTTTACCCCTATAAAGTTAACCTCATGTATTTTACCCTTTTCCCCTTCACGGTGCTGCATGGTTTCAAAATCAAAGGCGATAATTCGGTACGCCTTTGGGGGTTTGATGAGAAGGGGCTTGATGTAACACCCACGCTTAGGATCGTGGTAGCTACCGCACGTTGTGCAATAGCGTTCGGAGCAAATATGACCCTCCCTTCCATTCCTATTATTATTCTTAACACCCCAGATAACCCCACATTTTTTACATTTCTTAGAGGAACTACAAAAATTCGAGGTGATATGGTGGGTGTAACAGTTTTCATTCTTAAAGTTTTTCTCACACCCTTTACAAAATTTTGAAAAATTATCTAAAGGTTTACATGGAAACCCTGGGCCAACCCTTGAACAGTTAAGACATCTAGATTTACACGAAATTGCATGGTTCAATTTCCTATTATAAACGCTTTCACAAGATAAACAGTAGGGTTGACCGAATAAGTCACTAACCTTGCGGACACCATCAAAGTGTTCCTTATTATAATACAAAATTATAGGGATATCAAAATTATCAGGCCCGTATTTATAAATAGGTTTTCCCCCCAAATCCCCGAATATATAAACTTTAAACCATCCTCTGTTCACTGTATTCCATAAGTCAACCACCCGTGGGACCCATTCTTCAGCGCAGTACACCTCTTGATTAAATTCAGCTCCAATCTCTTCCATTAGCTCTAATACATCGTTTTCGAGAAGTTGTTTCATCCCCCTTCGACTATGGAGATAATCATAGAATTTCCATCTTGGCCAGGAAAATATTGCGTGAACAAAAGTAGCCATCAAAGCGTGGAAGAGACAGTAAGTATCAGTATTTCGTATTTTTATAAGGTTTTGTTCATTAATCCTATGATGAATTGTTTGTAGCTCTCTACCGCTACCATGCACGGTTCTAGAATTAAGTCCATCTCTTTGTATAGTTGTTATTGAAACAAGAAAAGGGGCCCCCCATAACATACCATTATCCTGTTTCTTACTCTGGGCAACCTTTAGGAATTGATTCAAAATTGAATCAATTGTGTTGGACGTGATTTCTCGAACCGGGATCCAAATGTCTGAGTCAAGGTTCTGACTCGAAATTATACACCCTAGCTGATCTGGTTCCATTTGTCGTTCATGATTTTCTAATAGAGATTGATCGATACAATACTCAAAAATCGAGCCTAGTAAACCTTCTGGATTATTGGAAACATTTGTGATTATGAATTTGGTTGATAACTTAAGAAGATTAAATTTTTGGGTAAACTTGGTCTCATGACCGAGTTTTTTAACATAGAAGTCAAGACTCTCAGTAGGGGTGATTTTAATTTTCTTGGGAGGGGTAGGTTGCATTTTTGAAAATAAAATTTAAAATGAAAAAATTAAATTTGATATAAGATATATGAAAGGAAATTTAATCAAAAATAAATGTTTGTTTTCAACAATAAAAATGAAATTTTAAGTTATAGCTAAATTAAATTTTCTATGAAGGCAGGCTATGGGTAAATAAGGTTATGAATGTGGTATTTGTAGGATTTGATCGTGAAGAAGCAGGCGTTGAACAGTAGAATGATATTTCAGGTCAAAAGAAGTCGCTTTTTATACTTCCGTTCTAGCTCCACCTATATTAGGTTATTCTCAAATTAAAACACAGTTGGATTTTTAGAGAAATTTCTTAACTAGGTTAAGATTTTTAATAATAACCTTGAAATTTTGACCTATTTATTGACTAATTTTATAATATTATATTCAACTAAATACATGAGTGAGTGATATTTTAATTAAGGGTCGAGAGGATAACACTATCACATATAGAGATTAACAATGTAGGCAAAGTGGGTTGGGTTGGATTAGATGAAGGAGATCAGGGACTAACCAGATAGTATGATCCAATTAGACTAACACTCACTGGTTTTTATACTATCTTAAGTTTGCATGACTAAATACTAAACACACCAGATAGCATTGGATTTTGCGTTTGTTCGAATTTTACTTAGAAAAGGAATATAAAGATGATAAAGAGATATTGAAATTATATATTTTATTTAAAAAAAAAGATTATTTAAAATAAGAATTTTTATATTTATCTTTTAATAACCAATTTTATTCTTTATTTATTTCATTGTTTTTTCATCATTTCTTAAACCTACGTATTTACATAATTCAAGGACTCCTTTTTTTCCTTCAAATTGAATACAATAGAAATTTCAGTTTTGTAGGTTAACTCTTTGAATAGAAAGATCTTTCGATATGTAATACAATAAAGATTCTGAGCCTATTGAAAATTTTGATTGGTTTTAGGTCAATCTTTGAATAAAAAATTTCTTCGATAGAAATTTTAATCCTCTAAAAATTTGAGTTTTTTAGGTCAATCTTTGCATAGAAAAATCTTAGAATAAAAATTTTAAATTTTAGGTTAAATTTGAATAAGAAAAATACAAAAGAAAAATTTCAAAGTTCCTTTTTTTTCACTCTCACACTGAAAAGAATCTTAATAATTGAAATTTTTAGGCTAATCCTTTCCATATAAAGAAGAATAGAAATAATGACCTCAAATGATTAAAAATAAGTTTTATAAAAATTTACATAATTGGATTAGTAAAATAAAATTTTTAAATCTAACCATAAGGAAAAGGAGTCGACGAAAAGTAAGGAAAATAAAGGGACTTAATTTTAAAATTATTTATCTCTTTATCTATCTCCCGACTGCCTACGCTATTGCCCTTTTTCTCTGCCTACGGATACGTTGGTTTCACTACTAAAATGTTGAGGAGGAAGAAGAAGACGAACATGAAGATGATTTGGACAATTTGGGATTTTAGGGGGATTGGGCGTTTTGAAGTTTTGATATTTTGAATTTAACATTTTGAAATAAATGACATTTTATCCCCATAATTAGAGAAATTATAAAAAGAAATAGTGTAGTTAGAGAAAAAAATAAATATATACATTCGAGGTTGGTTCAGTGCAGCATTTTGAGAGCGGAACGGGAAAATTTGAAAATAAAAATAAATTATCGATTAGTATTGATTTTATCGATTGATATCGATTTTTTGAAAATTCTAAATTTTTAAAAAATAAATTTCGATTGGTATTGATTTTATCGATTGATATCGATTTTTTGAAAATTTTAAATTTTTAAAAAATAAATTATCGATTAGTATTGATTTTATCGATTGATATCGATTTTTTGGAAATTGTAAATTTTTAAAAAATAAATTATCGATTAGTATTGATTTTATCGATTGATATCGATTTTTTGAAAATTTTAAATTTCAAACGGAAAACTTGCGACAAAACGGATCATAGGTAAAAATGGACAAAATGGTACACTACAAAACGGATCGAAACAAAGCATACAAAATATCTATAGAGGAGAAAATAGCAAAAATCAATTTATGATTTAACAGGATGATGACTAATTCAAATGAATTTAAACATTTATTTTTCCCGATCAAAAAAAATTTTTTTTATAATAAATAAAAAAAAATTTTTTTTAATATAAAAAAAATATTTAAAAAATTTAAGTATTTTTAAAATAAAATTTTCCCTTTTTAAAATTTAAAATATTTAATTAAATTATTATTTTGTTGTTTTCTGGCTATCAGCAATTGCAGCTTTAATTGCATGTAGACGACAATATGGGCGATTTTGCCTTTCAAAAAATATTTTTCCATCCAAAATAGTTTTGCAAGTCTAAAAATTGAAATAAAAAATTTTTAAAAATTTTTTAAAATTTTTGAACCCTTAGAAAAAATTTTTACAGCCTCGGAAAATTTTTAAAAATATTTTTAAAAATTTTTTCAAGTCAAAAAACACAAAAAATAAATGGACGCTCCTGGGTGGACTCGAACCACCAGCCTTTCGGTTAACAGCCGAACGCGCTAACCATTGCGCTACAGGAGCTCATGTTAATACACTAAAAATTCTTTAATATATAATAATGACTATTCAAAAATAAAATAAAACAGCCTTTAAAAAATGGTTTTTCGTGTTTTTTGACCTGGGAATTTTTTAAAAAATTTCTAAAATATTTTTTAATGTTAGAAAATATTTTTCAGACCGTTTAAAATTTTTTTAAACTTTAAATAATTTAAAAAAAATTATTTATTTACCGAGCATTTAAAACAATCAGCATGAAAAGGTTGACCACCCAAAGCTTCCAACCATTTTTGGCCTACTTTAATAGGTCCTTTACAATCAACACATTTTGTTGTAAATAAATGATTCCAATCTAGTTGAAAAAAAAATGAAAAATAAATCTAAAAAATTTTTTTTCGGAATTTTTTTAAGTGAAAATAGGGTTGCTTGACGACCAGTTATTAACGGGTACCCTCAGTTTTTCGGCCCTCCCCCAGTTTTTAGTTTCAATGATTAGTTTAACCTACTGCTAATAACCCTAATTAAGAATTCGAAAAAAATTTTTTTGAATTAAAAATAAATTTCTTCCATTATCACAATAAGGCTTTAAATTTTATTTTTCATTTTTGGCTAATCTAATTGGTAGGACCCAGTTTTTAAATTTTTTAAACTCAGTTTTTAGACCCTAATTTTTTTGGTTTCCCTAATTAAAAATTCGAAAAATTTTTTTTTAATTTATTAAAATTAAAATTTTACCATCATCACAATATGGCTTTCCATCCTCCACAAAAAAAGAACTAACACCTACAGGTTTACGACAATGAGTACAACAAAAACTGTTTAAAAATTAAATTTGTTTAAAAATAAAAATTAAAAAGAAACCATTCAGGATGCCATTTTTCCCCAAGTGCATTAATACAAGACTAAAAAAATTATTTTTAAAATAAAAAAAAATTAAAAAAATTTGAATATTTTCAAGACTATAATATAGAAATTTTTCTGATTTTTTAAATTAAATTCTGATTTAATTAATTTTTAAGTTTTACAACTTTAAATTAATTAAATTCTGGCTTCTGAAAAGAAATTGGAACGGGTGTTTTTTAAAAAATTATAACATAAAAATTTATAAGGCTTCTGATTTAATTTTGGTATCATTCGATAGGGGAGACTTTCTTCTACAAAATATCCAAAAATAATAAAAATAGATGGCTGATAAAAAAAGTTATTGGCCAAAAATTAAAAATTTGCACTTAAATTTGAGTTAGAGAGCTTCCTATTAAAAGGGGCATAACTCGGGTCTTACTGAACTTTTTGAAAAGATTTTGGTATCTTTCGATAGGGGAGATATTCTTCTACAAAATATCCAAAAATCATAAATATTGATAGATGATAAAGAAAGTTATGCTTCAAAAACTAAGAAAAACATCTAAAATGAGTTAAAGAGCCACCATTTTAAAGGTTATAACTAAGAGAAAGAATCTACTAACATGAGCTCTTGTAGCGCAATGGTTAGCGCGTTCGGCTGTTAACCGAAAGGCTGGTGGTTCGAGTCCACCCAGGAGCGTCCAATTATTTTTTGTGTTTTTTGACTTAAAAAAATTTTAAAAAATATTTTTAAATTTTTCTGGGGGTAGAAAAATTTTTTTCGAGGTTAAAAAAATTTTCTGAAAATTTAAAAATAAACACTTTTTGAGGTTTAGAAAAAATTTTTTCCGAAGGGTACAAAATTTTTACTTAAATTTTAATAAAACTTAACACGGGATTTAAAAAAATTTTGGCATCGTTAGGTAAAGGAGAGAAGTTATAAAATCTCAAAAAATCGGAATTTTTGAAAGACATAATAATATAAAAAAATTCCCACCGAAATCCAACACCATATAAATACTTAATTATTTTTAAAAATTTTTCTAACTTCCAAAAAGGAATAAAATTTTCAGAAAAAAATTTTTCCAACCTTAAAAAAATTTTTAAAATATTTTTAAAAATTTTTTCAAATCAAAAAACACAAAAAATAATTGGACGCTCCTGGGTGGACTCGAACCACCAGCCTTTCGGTTAACAGCCGAACGCGCTAACCATTGCGCTACAAGAGCTCACGTTAGTAGATTCTTTCTCTGAGTTATAGACTTTAAAATTGAGGCTTTTTAATTCAACTCAATTTATTTCATAGTTTTTGGACCATAACTTTCTTTATAATCCATCAATATTTATCATTTTTGGATATTTTGTAGAGGAATATCTCCTCTATCAAATGATACCAAAATCTTTTTAATTTCAAATCAGTGAAAAAATTTATTTAAACTTTACCTCATTTAAAGGCAAAGAACATTTAAAACATATTGGAGCCAACAAAACTTCATAACATTTTGGACAATAATTTCTTCGACTTTCAGGATCCTCCACAAAACCACTTTCCATTAAAGGTTTGGCACATGCCGAGTTTGCACAGCAAAAATGTTCAGGGCACCAAGCACGTCCTTTGGCCAAAACAAATGAGCCACTTTAAAAATTAAAATTAAATTTAAAAAAGGGGATATTTGAGTCTGAGAAAAAATTAAAAAAATAAAAAATAGAATCCCCCGCTTACTTAAGCTCCATATTGCAATACCCACAATAACACAATTTTGAATCATCAATAAAATCATAATTATTGTTATTATTGTTGTTGAGACTCTTATGTTCCAACTTGTTTATTTCTTTGTTTGTTTCTTTGTTGTTGTTGTTTTTATATTTTCCAAAACAGGCGGAATTTTTATTAGTTTCCGCCTGTTTTCCAAAACAGGCGGAATTTGTTGTTGTTGTTGTTTTATTCTCTTTTGTTTCAAGTTTATTTAAATAATTAATGTTTTTGTTGTTGTTGTTTTTATTGTTAAATGTTTGTTGTTGTTGTCCGTTTGTTTTTGTTGAATTTGATGTTGTTGTGCTTTTCCAAAACATTGCTCCATTGTTGTTGTTGTTTTTATTTGTTTGTT
The DNA here is from genome assembly GCA_963681835.1 of Meloidogyne enterolobii. Taxonomy (NCBI): domain Eukaryota; kingdom Metazoa; phylum Nematoda; class Chromadorea; order Rhabditida; family Meloidogynidae; genus Meloidogyne; species Meloidogyne enterolobii. The sequence continues at coordinate 345,209 of CAVMJV010000093.1, forward strand.
GTTTATCTTTAAATGTTTTTGTTTGTTTTTATTTGTTTATATTTGTTTTTAAATGTTTCTGTCTTAAATTATTCTTAAGTTAAGGGGACAATAGAGTCTTGTCATTTTAAATACCCTTCCATGACCCTTAACTTCCTTAGATCTCAACCGATTTTAACAATTTTTATATCATTTGAAAGCTCTGAATGTGCACATCTTTTTGTTCAAAAGGATCAATTTGATCAGAATATCATTCGAAAAGTTATAACCGAAAGAGTGCTGACAATCTTGATTTTTAACAATTATTTGACTGTAAATTCGAAGAAAATAATCTGGTCAGAGAGGTTTATTGAAGGAAAATAATCCACTCTTCAAGAGCTTTAGATCGGTATAAAAATAAATCAAAACGGATAAAAATTTAGAAAAAAGTTGTATGCGTAAACAGAGCCTTGGAGGGGGTCCACCCAACGATTTTTTAACTTTTTTTTAATTTAAAAAATAATTTTTTACCCTTTTCTTCTCCATAAAATCGAACAATTGTAGAGCTTAAAAAATTAAAATTTAAATTTAGAAAAAAAGTTTTTTTTAAATTTTCTCACACATTTCTTAAATTTTCGTAATTTAATTAGAAACAAAAGAGGGGTATTTAATTTAAATGCCAAAAAATAAAAAAAAATAAGAAAATTAAAAAAATGTTTCATTTTCCCATAATTTTAAATAGGTCGAGGTAATTAAATAGGTAATTTAAAATAATTGCCAAAAAATTTTTGGCAATTATCTCAAAAATTTTCTAGGATAAAATTAAAAAAACGAAAAAACATCCAAAAAATAATTTTTTTTTGGAGCTAGCATCAAGAAAAATATTAAATAAAAAAATAATAGTAATGGCCAAAAAACAAGTAAAAAAGTTTGACTTTTTAAAACCCTATGGGAAATATATTTATTAAAATATTTTTTTTCTTAACATCATCCCCCTCCCCCCAAAAAAAATTATTTTTTTGACAATTTTTTAATTAATTAAAAATTCCTCACACACACCTTTTTTTACTTCCATTAAATTCATCGGCACTTCTTTCCCACCATTCTTTTTGTTGTTGCTCCCCCTGCTGCTGCTGCTGATCCTCATTTTTTAATTTTTCTTTATTTAAAAAATTTGTATTTTTTGATTTTTCTTCTTTATTCAATTGTTGTTGTTCAATATTATTTTTATTATTATTTTTAATTAAAGATCCATGTACTTGACAATAAAAACGTCCATCACGTTTAAATACGTGTTCTTCTGGTGTATCTGCTAAAAAAATTTTTTTTTAATTTTTTAAAAAAATTTTGGAATAGGAAGGGGAGGGGAAGAGGACTAATTCAAAATCTTTCGTTTGAATAATAGGACCAGTCAAATATAAATTCAAAAATTAAAAGTAGAAGATCAAGGAGTTGAGAAAGGCTTTTAAGTATGCCTTCAACTCCCTCCCCTTATCTCTAAATTTTTTTTAATTTCAAAAAAATTTTTTTCGTACAAAATTTTCGTCTTATCCAAACTCTCTATTATCTTTAGTTCCAAAAATAGTTTGATTTCAGATTTAAAAAAAAATTTAAAATTTCTACCCAAATCCATTCCACAAGTAGCACATTGAAAACAAGAACAGTGTACCAACAATTCTTCTTTACCAAAAATGGCACTTAATAAAAGAATTATATTAATTTTATTAATTAAATTTATTGTAAGTTTGTGTGTGATTAAACTAAATTTTAATCAAATTAAAAAAATAGAAAATTAGAAAATATAAAAAAAATTGAGAAACTTTTATGGCCAAAAATACGGTCTTAGGATGGGATCGGACGGATTTTTGTATTTTTTGGATTTGATTTTTTAGATTTGATTTTTTAAATTTCTTGGACGGATCTACACAAAGATTTGCGAATTAATTTAAGAAAGTTTTCTGAGGGTTCAAAATATTCTGTTCCTTAATATTGAAATTTTTCAAAATTGGTCAAAAATTAAGAAAAATAAGGCCATAAAACTTTTTTTCTCGTTAATTTTTAGATCTCAATTCAAATTAACCAAATAAATGGATTAATGCTGACAGGATTAGTAGATTTAAATAATTTAAAAGAATTGGAGGAACAATTTCCTAATAATGATGAAGAAAATGAAGATGATGAAGAAGAAGAGATTATGGATGAATTTCAGAAAAGGTACCTAAATTTCCCATAAAATTTCCCAAAATTTTCTCAAAATTTATAGAAGCTTCCAACATCCATCTACTCCCCAATTAAATCGCTTCTTCAAAGCCTATTTTGCCCCAATAATTCAAAGACGTTCTATACGAGATATTAATTTAATTGAAAGAAATAGACGAAAAGCTTTTCAACGTACTGGAGGAACAATACTTTTAGGGAAAAGAATAGGAGGAGGAGGAGGAAGAAGATTTTAAAGAAAAAAGATGCAGAGGGACTGACAATTTCTAATCACGAGAACCTCATTTTAAGATATACATCCCCAAATAAATCTCTCAATTTAAGATACATGTTTAAAAAATTTTTTTTGGTTGATATTGATACACAAAGTGGAAGAAGCTAATGCAGTAGTACCATCGGGTAGAGAAAAAAGTCGGATCAGGGTTGGGGGTTTGGGGTCCCAGGTTGGGGGTCTCAGGTTACTAACATAGAGTAGGATAATTCTCTCCCTTATTAAGTAATTTTCAAAAAAAATTTTTTAGACACTCAAGTGTATCTTAAAGTAAGGTTTCCTTGCTTTTATTTTTAAAATTAAAAAATTTCTACAAAAAAAATTTTTTTTGACCTTTTCTCATCCCCAGACCATATTCTTCCACCACAAACAGAACAACAACAAAAAACATCTTCAGAATTATTATTTTCATCAACTTTATTATTTATTTTTGTAGTAATAAATTGAGTATTTTGCTGGTTATTTTGTTGTTGTTGATTATTTAAATTTGTTGCTGATTTTGTTGTTGTAGTAGTTAATGTATTATTATTATTTCCTCCACCTTTCCAACGCAATTCCTTCTTTTGAAGCAAATTTTTATCGTCTAAAAATTTTTTTAAAATTAATAAGAACAATTCAGGACTAGGATCTGGATATTCGTATACTAAAAAATCCGGATCTGTGGAAATTTTCGCTTTGGATATATATGATCTGAATATCCAAGGATTTCCAGGATATGCCAACCCCAATCGGGACAGCAGACATAATAAATTGCTTGTTTGAGAGTATTTTAGATTGGGGAAAAAGGGTGAGAAGTGTGCGTGTGTGTGTGTGTGTTTTGCCTTTTTGACCCCAAGTAAAAGCAAAAGTTTAGGCACGGGTAGGCATCAATCCTGCGACTAAATTTGGCATTTATTGATAAGCGTACTTTCTCTCTCTCACTAAATATCTTATTTTCCCCTTAAATTTAATTTAAAAATTTTTTTTTAAATTTTTACCACTAAATTGTCTTTGATGTTCACTACCTCCAACACTCCTTCTTGAAGAATAATTAATTTTATTTAAATTCATTTCATTTTCACAAATTTCTTCTTCATTTTTTCCTTTTAAAATAGACTTCTTTGCAGGTAAATTATTATCATAATAACTATATTTTTTAATATATTCCTCTTCTTCTTTAAAATAATTTGTTGTTGTCAATTTTTGTTGTTGTTGCTTTTGTCTATGATTAAGCAAAACAGCTATAGATTGAATGGCTGCAGCCCTCTGGCTCATTTTTATTTATTATTTTTTTAAATTAAAATTTTAATTTTTAAAGTAGTTAATTAAAGAAAGAAGACAGGAAAATTCTTCAAAAAATTTTTAAAAAATATTTAAAGACCAAAAAATCTTAAAAATTTTAAGGACACGCCTACTTTCTCCCCATTAAATAAGGACAATCCAACGAAAATTTGAGCAGAAAAGCCCAAATTTTAAAACCCAAATTTTGAGTTGATTTTTGAAAGAATCCCCCTTACTATCGCAGTGTTTACAGAGAAAAGTCGAGTCGTTTTGAGTTTTAAAAAAATTCCTAAGCTTCGGCTTTGAGTCACAAAGAGAGAGAATCCCCTAGCTAACGGTTGCAGCATTACAGAGAAAAGTCGGGCCGGGTTCGAGTTTTTCAAAAAAATTATTAATCTCAGGGGTTTCGAGTCGAAAAAGAGACTGTCCATGCTTATTGGGGTTATTTAAATCCCTCCTAACAAAAATTATTTTCTCCAAAAATTTATTTTTAATAAAAATAAACCAGACCGATCCCCGTCAAAGTTGATCAAATTTTGATTGTCGCCAAAATAATTTTCGTCTGCTTTGTGTTGTAAATGAATGGACTCTGCCGCGTTGTTGTTGTTATACCCTAAAAACAAGTCGGCAACTTTTTAATGTTAAAAATATGTTGGAAATCTGCGAAAAGCCACGCCCACTATCTCCCCATACTTTATAATAATTTCCGGAAAAGATTTTAGTTCTCTATCTATATTTAAAATAAAACTTGTTTTCCGGAAAATTCTCTTCATTTCCCAAACTATTTTTCTACAACTTTTTTATTTTTTCTCTTCAACAAAAAAAGCTTTCCGGAAAACATCTCTATTTCTAACACTATTTTTTCAATTTAATCTCTTTTCAATAAAATCAAAACTTATTCCGGAAAAGTTTTTAGAATCTCTAACAGCTGTATAAAATAAAACTTGCTTTCCGGAAAACTCTCTTAATTTCCTACACTATTTTTCTACACATTTAATTTTCTTAAAAAAGCTTTCCGGAAACCATCTCTATTTCTAACACTATTTCTCTAACCTTTTTTCTAACTTTAGTTTCTTACTTTCCGGAAAATTATCTCTAACTCAAACAATTTCTTCCAACATTATTTTCTCCGTTAACGTTTTCCGGAAAACACTCTCCATTTTTAACACTATTTTCCCTACTTTATTTTTCTAAAATAAAACTTTCCGGAAGCTATTTTTCCCCTTCCGGAAAGTCTCTCGATGTCTAACACTATTTTTCCAACTTTTTCTCCAACTTTATTTTATCTTCAACAAAAATATCAAACTTACTTTCCGGAAAGTTTCTTTTCTCTGCCCACCATTTTCTTCTTTTTATATTTCTCAAACTTTGTTTAAAATTAACATTCTTTTTCTCTTCTTTGTTTGTAGTTGTTGTAGATAAAATCAGAGAAGAGTCATCAACAACTTTACTAAAAGCATTGCTGCCATCGGCGTCCTTTTCAACATTATTATTCTTTATTATTGTTAACCACCATTTAAACCAGTTTTTTGCCCTTTCTTTTATATCCCGAATCATTTCTTTTAGAAAATATAATTTTATTATTAAAATTGAAAAATTTAAAGAAGAAGAGGACAGCCATCCATGCATTAACTAAAAGAAATTTTCTTAAAAAATTAAAAAAAAATTTAATTTTAAAAAATTAAGTTAGAGATTGGGAAAGAATTATTTTTTAAATAATTTAATAATCCAAAGAAATTTATTTTTGGAGTGGAAACTGGGTGATAATTATGGCCCTAGGCTTTGGAGCAACCTTCTTTCTTCCCTTCCCTCCCTTTGACTCTCTACCCCTTATTTTATGAAAAAAATTAATTTCTAGTACTTTTTTTGAGAGGCAAGGAGAGTGGCATACCTGATGATTGTGTTAGGAGCTTTCCGCTTTTTTCCAGTTTTTTTTTCTAGGTTATCAGGGCCTTGGGCTTTGATTAGGAGCCCCTCTCTCCCCCTCACTCTTCTCCTATTTATGGTATTTGAAGTTCTGTTTTCCCAAAAATTAAATTTCCCAGTCTTTTTTTTCCAGTTTTTTCCAAATAAATTTATAAAATTTATATTTTTAGGTCAGAATATAAAATATAAATATTTTTTAATTTAAAAAAACTTGAATTTTTTTTTCTAAATTTTGTCTAAAAATATAAATATTTTTTAAATAATTTTTGGCCATTCTCTCTGATTATTTTGCCTTTTTATAACAATTTTTGATGATAGCATTAAATTGAGCTGTGTAGATTAGCATTATTCCACGAATTATTCCAGCAAAGAAAATCTTTAGGGAAAAAAATTTTTTTTTGAAAAAATTTCTCAAAAAATTCAAAAAATTTTTTAAAATTTCTAGAAAAATTTTGAAGAAAATTTCAAAAAATTTTCTAAAAAAATTCAAAAATTATTTTCAAAATTTTCAAAAAATTTCTCAAAAAAATTTTTTCAAAAAAACCTGCATAACAGCATTAACAAAATTAGTTTCTGGTGAAGCTGCAGCAGAAAGAAAGCCAAGCATTTTACCTTCTAATCCAACACAAGTCCAAAAATCCCCCATGCGAATAGAACGAATTAATGCTGCGGCAACTTGTTTAGGGGGAAAAACACCAGCAGAATTTGAAATTTGACGGACCTTGAAAAAAATTTTTTTAACTTGAGAATTAAAAAAAAATTTTTTTTTAAGTTCCAAAAATTAAAAAAAATTTTTTTTTAATTTTCAAAAAAATTGAAAAATTCAAAAAATTTTTCAAATTTTCAAAAAAAATTTTTAAAAAATTCTGAAAAATTTCAAAAAAAAAAAATAAAATTTTTTTCAAATTTTCAAAAAACATTAAAAATTTTTTTCAAATTTTTCAAAGAAAAAAAACCTGTTCAGGCATATTTTTCAATTCCTCATCAAATCCTTCCGTTGCTGTATTTGGTGGAAATAATACAGAAACACCAATTTCATAAGGAAGAAGTTCCATATAAAGAACATCTGCAAAGGCTCTAACAGCAAATTTTGAAGGAGAATAGGCTGAATAACCCCTAAAAATTTCAAAAAAAAAATTTTTTAAATGGATAAAAATTTTGAAAAAAAAATTTGCGGAAAACCACACAAAAATATTTTTATATAGGTTCAAAAATTATTTTCTTATAAGAAAGAGTCCCAGTGACCGTTAATTTATTCCCACTCCTTTCAATTTAAACAAATTTTCCTAAACCTTTTCGACAGGACCAAAAACAAATATTGTTTTTCTAAGACCCAGTGGCCGCTACAAAACATTCGTATTTTAACTAGAATTATCAGTAAATGTCTTATGAGTCTTTTAATATAATAAAAAATTTTTTTTAGCTTTAAAAAATTTTCTATTTAAAATTAATTTTTAATTTGTGAATAAATTTTGCAGACACCCCTCCCAGTGACCTATTAATTTTATAAAAAAAATTTTTCCTATAAAAAATACAAAAAAAAACCTCTCACCAAATCGCACATTGCCCTGCTGCCGAACTAACAAAAGAAATGTGTCCACAACGACGTTGTTTCATTTGAGGGAGAACAGCTCTAGTCATATAAACTGCACTGAAAAAATTTGTTTTCATTTGTTTTTCAAAAGCATCTTCGGGTAATTCATCAAAAGCATTTTGTATACAGGTACCGGCATTGTTTATTAATAAATCGATTGGACCGGAATCAGCAATTATTTTTTCTATCAAATCCTTAAAAATAAAAAAAAATTTGAGTAAAAATTGATGCTCTGTTTATATTTTTTATAGAGATCGAGCTGGTTCTGGACCAAGGCCTAAGGTTTTCCTGTACCCAGAGCCCAGGCATTTTTTGACCTTCCTGGGTTTTTTGGGGTCAGGACTCAGGCCCAGACTTTTCAAAAATCTCGATCTCTAGTTTATATCCCACCACTAGAGATCGACAAGGGACATGATCCCGTACGGGATTTACGGGAACTCCGTCATGAAATCCCGGGTTTAACCGGAGATTTACGGGATTAATCCCGTGGGACCCTGTCTCGTAAATATGCAAACAAAGTCCTAAACGGGATCCATAGAATGCGATTTTACCGACCCCCTACTGCCCTCTAAGATTAAATTTTTTTTATTGTCAGTAGTCCGACAAAATCAGTTTTTCCAGGTCAGAAAGACGGATCTTGGATTTGTTCACATAAAAGACCGAATTTCTTGACTCTGGCTGAACCTGACCGGATTCCTGAAGAGGCTCAATATTCCGAGTTTTTCAAAAAAAATTTCTAAATTTTCCTCAAGCATGATAAGCAAATGATAACTTAGAAAGGAAGAAAAAATAAACCTTGATAATTTTTTGTCCACTGTTAAGGTCACAAGAATAAATTTTAACAGAATCTTCCTCAAATCCAAGCTGTAAAATTTCCTTTTTAGCCTTTTCCAAAGCTTCCAAATCCCTAGCAATTATTGAAACAATTTTACATCCTTCTTCTAAAAGTTGTTCTGCTATACACCTTCCTATTCCTTTTGACCCTCCTAAAAAGGAAATTTTTTAATTTTTAAAAATCTGGAAAAATTTTTTCATTTGCGGACAGAATTTGCGGACTTTTTGAGTGAAAAAAAGATTCTCTGGAAGAATTGTTATTCAAGTAAAAATAAACTTTCCGGAAAGTATACAAGTTGAAAAAAAAATTTCTAAAAAATTCCGGTAGGTACCCAAAATTAAAATAATTCCGTGGGGGAAATATTAAAAATGGGCCTTTTAAGTCCGCAAAAATTGGTTTAAGATATCCTACAAGTACCTAACTGCCACATTTAAACCAAAATTTTCTGAAAGATATTTACGGAAAGCCTTCCAGAAAAAAAATATAAAAATAGAGAAAATATTGCGAGTGACCTCCTTTCTAGGTCAGCAAAAATTAGTTTAAGAACCCCATAATTACAGAATTCCTACATTTTGACCTAGTTTTTCTCCAAAAATTTTCCGGAAAACCTTCCAGAAAAAATATTAAAAAACAACCTGTTATAACCGCATGTTTTCCTTCAATAACAAAAGGCAGTCTTCCAGGCAGACTAAGGCCAATAACAAATAAAAATAGAATTATTGCCAAGAGAATACCAATAAATAAATAGAAAGGCAGCATTTTAATGGGCTAAAAAATTTTCTAAAAATTTCTAAAATTTCAAAAAAAAATTTTTTCAGTGAAAAATTAACATCTTGCCAAAGAAAAAGTTTCAAAAATAAATTTTATTGTGACAACAAATTATAAAAATGCAAAGCAATTTTTTGTTCAAAATGACACCCATAAATTGTTAAAGCACCCCAAATTAAACTAAAATCTTCTGATTTTAATAATAAACTTCCTCGTCTTGTGGCAACATCATAAGATAAAAATTGATATAAAGGGGCTGCTTCGCCTAGAACTTTGAAAAGAAAATTAAAAATTTTTTTCAGAAAAATAAAAAAAATTTTGGCTTCCTATCCCTAAAGGCTTATAAAAAATTTTGGTACTTTTCTGTTTTGCCACACCCCACCCATATATTCGCAGGATATATTTTCTATTTTTCCTTAATTCGTACAGAAAGGTCAGCTTTCTTTATTCCTCAATTTCGCTCAATTTTCCCTCTGGCATGTTCATGATAGACACCAACAAAGAGAAGATTAATTTTTTTTCAATGTCATCAAAATTGAAATCAACATTTGGGAAAATCGAGTGAGAACGGAAGATTGAGTCCACAGGGAGAATGAAGTGAAATTGAGGAAGAAGAAAACTGACCTTTCTGTACGAATTAAGGAAAAATAGAAAATATATCCTGCGAATATATGGGTGGGGTGTGGCAAAACAGAAAAGTACCAAAATTTTTTGAATTTAAGAAAAAAAATTTTTTTTTCTTAAACGGATATCCTCCCAACAAGGTATCCGTCAGTTATTTTCTGTGTCGCACGACGCAACCATAACATAAAATTCTTTAAGCTAACACTAAAAATCATTACTAAATTCCTTCCCCCAAAAAATTTTTTTAAAAGACGGGGAAAGCCAGCATCCCCCAAATTTCTCCCCAAACAAAACTTACAAAAAATCCCTTCTAAAATTTAAATATTAAAAAAACCTCTTCTAATTGCAGAATCCACAAGTCCTTCAAAATCTTTACTTTTAAAATTTTCATTTTCTGACGGATTATCAAATTCCCTAGAAAATAAAAATATTAGAATTAAAAAAAAATTAAAAAAAAATACAAATTCATAACAAGCTTGTAAAGTTTCCCTTTTTCAATATTTCCTTGTTTTTTCTTCTTAGTTTTCATTTTTTTATCTAAAAAATTCTAAAAAAAATTCTTTTTTTTTCATTAAAGATATGTAATATAATAAAATATTTAAAAATAAAATTTAAACAGAAAATTAATTTTTTTTTGAAAATATTTATCCCAATATTAAATCAAAATGTTTGTTTTTATTAGAGACTGGACCTAAAAATCAATCGAAAAAAATTTTTTAAGGAGTCCAGTTTCTAATTTTTAATATATTACATTCAAAATTGCATAAAATTTACAATTTTTTAAAAAAAATTTGTTAAAGTATCATAAGTATCAAAGAAAAAAATTTACAAGTCATTGTATTAGAGATGGGCCGCGGTTACCAGAAACCCGAAAAAATTGAAACCCCTGAACCAGGGGTGGGCGCAAAAGGTCATCTCAAAAAAACGCAAAAATAAAAGACGTAACACAGGGCCAAAATTTAACGCAATGCGACCCCACCCCTGTCCTAGACCAAAATCTTACCCAATTTATTTTTTCTCAACCCCGGCCCATCCCTGTTATATATTAATATTACACAAAAGTCAATCATTTTTAAAGAGGTCATTAATTTTTTTTAAAAGTCATTCAAATTTAAAAAAAATTTTTTTTACATTCAATTTCCCTTTAAATACAAAAGAAAACCTTCAATTATGCCCAAAAAATTTCCCTCAAATTTTTTTCAATGCAACAGTACCACGTCCTTTTTTGACAATTTGTACTTGAACTGCTTCTTGTCGAAGTATTTGTTTAATCTTCAAACAAAATAATTTTCTTTTGGCAAATTTTCTCAAAAAACTCACAGCAGATGTCCGATAAACTTTGTCAAGAAACAATTCTTTTTTTGAAGAATCCTTCAAAAATTCCTGAACTTCTTTTAATACAGGACCACTCAAAACAGCATCTCCACTAGTTGAATTAACATCAGGATGGAGAAGATGGTGGCCTACTCCATGTTGATTTGTGGAAGAACGGAAAGGAGGCTTGCAGGAGTCTGAAAAAAATTTTTTAAGGAATTTTAAGAAAATTTGTATAAAAATTTTAATCGAAAAATCCAAAGACTTTTAAAATACAATTTTTGTCGAAAATAATCGAAAGGTACGGAAAAGCTCATTTCTGTCTAACAAAAAAATTAAAAACTTTAAAAAACTCGTCTATACCTAATGGAAAACTCAAGACAAGTCAAAAAATCATTTCACCCCAAAACTCCAATTCAAAAAAAATTAACCTGGCCAATCCGATTGTTCATCATCCGCATCAGCATCAGAAGTACTCTCATCAGAAAAATCAGAAAATACATCAGAATAGTTAGTAGCCACATCAGAAGTCATTAAGGAAGATGAAGGTATAGTTTCTGTCATTTCCCAATCCATCCTTGCTTTATTACCTTAAATTAAAAAGTCTGATAAGATTATAAACAAAATAGTTGGTCATTAAATTTTTAAAAGTCAGTCAATTAATTTAAGAAACAAATTAAACTTAAAAAGTTAGGGGTTGGGTTTTGCCTTAGAGTTGTAACTAGAGATCCGACACGAGAAGAGATTTCAAGCGAAAATCCCGGTTACGAGATTGAGATTTTTAGAGATATCGATATATACAATCCCAGTCCGGTCGCTAGTTGTGGCCTCTTAACGGTGGAGTCGGCTGCTTAAATTCTCAAGATTGTCTTATTGTTAGTCCAAAAATTTTTTTATCGGGGCTTAGCCTATTCAAAAACCAATTACAAAAGTCAAAAGTTATATCACAAACCTTTAGGTAAAGCAACATTATTATTATTATCATCCTCAACACTTGACGATTTCATCTTCTCTTTACCATCCAAATCCATTTCTGTCATCTTTTCTTTTCTAGGAATCTTTTTACGTCTTTTACTTCTAAAACTCATTGGTTGGTCAGCAGAAAGTGAATCAGATTCTAAAGTTACACTGGCAACTCTATTTGTTGTTCCATCAATATCGTTGTTGCTGTTTTCTGTTTGTAAAACGACAATTTGTTGTTGTTGAGGATTACTTTGACGACGAGTATCTTGATGAACAACTTGCATTTTAAATTTTTATTTTTAAATCTGTAAAGAAAAAAATTAATAAAAGTAACACTATCACAAAGAAAAATGACCCTTAAATTTAATAGATGAAATGAAATAATAATCGCGGAAAACTTCATAATATCTAAAACAAAGGAAAATTTCAAAATGTCAAAGCACCGTTAGACGAAAAACAAAAAATTAGACGGTTGGACATTTTTGATTTTAGGTATTTCGTATAATTTCCAATTTTTTTATTTTTTAAAACGAAAATGTCAAAATGGAAACACACGAAATTAGCTTCATTTCGGTCAAATTTAAATTTGGTAAACAGTCAAAAATAATCCAAAATGACATCAAAATGTTTCTAAAGGGGTTTTCCTTCATCTTAAATCGTATTTTCCTAAATTTAAGTAAATTTATTTGTTATTTATTTAATTTAAAAATGTCTACGAATTGGGCAGAATTAAGAAAAGTCTCTTTTCTCTATTAAACCTTTAAGATTACACTTTAAAATTTAAGGAACTTAAAGAAGTTAGAAAAGAAGTTATTCACAAACAAAATTCTAAAAAAAGGAAAGGAATGCCTGGTGAAGCTAATAAATGGAAGAAGGCTAGACAAGAGATTGATAAATCTGTGAAGGAGGGGACTTCGTCTAATGGTCCAGCAATAACTAAAGTGTTGGCTTTGGACTGTGAATATGTTGGTGTTGGAATTGGAGGGACAGAGAATATGTTGGCTAGAGGTTTTTTTTTATTTTTTTTTTTGAAATTTATTTCTAAAATTATTTAAACTAAATTTCCCCCTCTAGCCCGAGTAATTTTCCAATTCCCTCAAAAAATGGTCACTTTGGTGTAGTCGGTAAATTCCTAGTCTAGAGGTGGATAGGGGTCATGGTTCGAATCCAACTCACGGAAAAGTATTTTTATTTTGATAAAACTAAGTTTTAATGACTCTCTTTTCAATTTTTAGACTTCAAAAAAATTTTTTTTAATTTTTTAAATTTAGTTTCAATTGTTAATGTTGATGGTGAGACCGTTTACGATGAATATGTTTTGCCTGTAAAATTTTTATTACCTTTTTTTAATTTTCTTAATTTTACAGACAGAAAAGGTGACAGATTATAGAGTGCATGTTAGTGGAATTCGACCTGGGCATTTACTTAGAGGTTTTTTTAAAAATTAATTTTTATAAATATTCCTAATTTTAAAGGCATTCCATTTACACAAGCTCAAACAGAAGTACGAAAAATACTTTCTGACAATATTGTGGTTGGGCATTCTATTCAACATGATTTTCAGGTTTGTTTTTTCTATTTAAAACTTTAAAAACCCCAAAAAATCAGAGAAATTTCATTTTTTGATATTTTGATTTTTACCATTTTGACATTAAAAAAAATTTTTTTTCTCTCAAAAATTTTTTTCTTCTTCAAAGGTCTTGGGACTTACTCATCCTCCCAAACTTATTCGTGATACAGCCAAGTTTAAATTACTCAGAGAAACTCTCGATAATCCAAAAAAGACGCCTTCATTAAAATTATTAGCCCATCATTTATTGGGTGTTCAAATTCAACAAGGAGAACACGATTCTGTTTTGGTTTGTTTTTTTTTTTTTGAATTTTTTGGAAGAAAAAAAATTTTTTTAAATTAAAGGACGCTAAAATTGCTTTACGTATATATTTGCAATATCAAAATAATTGGGAGAAGAAGAATTCAAAGAATCCTTCAAAGACGAAGAAAAAGAAGAGTAAATAAATAAAGTCTTTTTGGACATGATAAAGAGAGGTTATTTATATTATTTATTAAGGTATTTTTTGTTTTGTTTTTTTTTTTGAAATTGGAGGATATTTGTTACTTTTATGTGACTTATATAAAGTTTTTTTTAAATTAGTTTCTAATTTTGACATTAAAATATCCTAGGGCTTAGGAGAAGTCTGGATTAGAGATCGGTACGGGAGGGATCCTGGGCGGGATTTTACAGGATCCCGTCCCGAAATCCCGGGTTTTTAGCGACGAATTGGATTACCGGGATTGACGGGATTAATCCCGCGGGATCCCGGAAATGTGATTTTGCCGTTTTCTGGTCTGGTTATCCGAAACCAGACTTTTCCTCAACCCGGCCAATCCCTGTTACGTAGTTTAACTTTTAAAATTTTTTATTTTTTGACTTGAAAGTTTAGTTTTTTTTGAGATCTGAATCTTTAAAAAATTTTTTTAATTAAAAATTATTATGCCCAGATGCCTTCCTCATCCACCAACTGATTTTCAAATTCTTCCTTCAAAAAATTATTTTTTTTTTAAATATTTTTTAAATTAAAATTTCCCCTCTAATTATTAAATTAAAAAACAAACAAAATTAAAAGAAGCAGGTGCAGACATTCCATAATTACCACCACCACCACCAAAACCATTTTGTTGTTTATTAAAATACAATTCATTATTATTTGTTAAAATTCGAATAGGTTGAGTATATGGGGTTGTTGCAGATAAGGAAGTTATAGGTCTTCCAGGCTGGATATTTGTATTATTAAATTTTTGTGGGGGAATTGGTTGACTTGGAGGAGTCAGTACCTAAAAGAAATAAATAAAAAAATTTTTAAAAAATAGGGAAGGAGGGGCAGAATGTGATAGTATTAGTTGGGTGGAGAGAAGTTGGCGGATCTAGATCCAAAGAATTTGGTTATTCGAGATCTTCAATCTGGATATCCCAGGTGTAAAACCTGGTAGAGGGTGTCTATCTGAGCTAAAAATTTCGAAATTTTTGAAAAAATGTTAAGGTTATGGCCAAAAAATGAGACATTTTGTCCCACAACTAAAAAATATCAAACAAAAAAAATTCCAAAAATTTTTTAGAATAATTATGGATAAAAATAAAGAGGATATGTCCTAGTACATACGCCTTTGATACGTCTTTTCCCTTTAGAAAAAAATTTTTTAAGCCCTTCCTTTTCCAAACATCCCCCATTACCCCTCAAAAAAATAAAAACCTTTTTCTGATGTAAATTTCCAATTTTTCCATCAACAACAAAATTTTGTTGTTTTTGCTGTTGTTCATCAATAATTAACAGAGAATGTTTAATTGCTTCTTTTTGTTTTTGTAAAATTTCCAATTTTTCTCTCAATCCAGGTATTAAATCTATTGAAGGGCATGAATTTAATATTAAATTTATTGCTGATTCTTTTTCTGCAATTAATGCCATTCCAAATTCTTTTCTTTAAAAGGAAGAATTTTTTTAAATAAATTTTTAATTAAAAAAATTTTTCTAGCCCCTAAAAATTCAATTTTGGGATTTTACTTGCTTTCCAGAAACAATTAGAGTTAAACAAAAATTGTGGTCAATGACTGGAGTCGAACCCGCGCCTTTCCTACGAGCTTCTCTGAACAAATTCAAGTGCTCTACCAATTAGGCTAACGAGGCAACATTTTTATTTTCTATTTTATCGACCTTAAACCCCCAGAACTAAACGATTTAAAACTGCTCACAAGTAGGTAATTTCGACCCTACCCAGCCAACTATTTTTTTGTTTAATTTTTAAATATCAAAAATTAAAAAAAACCTAAGAGACGATATTTGTCGTTGCCTCAATTGTTTTTCCTCTTCCAACAATTTTTGAGTTTTTTCCAATTGATCATTTTGTTGTTGCTGATTTATTAAAGTATTTCCTCCTCCTCCACCAGATTCAAAAATTTTTCCAATCTTTTTAATTTAATTTTTAAAAAATTCTCAAAAATTTCCAAAAAAAACCTGTTCATTCAATTTTTCAATTAATTTTTTCTGTTCATTCAAAACCTTCTCTTTTTCTGTTGTACATTCAACAGATTCTTTTAATGCTTCTTCCAAATCCAAAATTCTTTGTTTAAACCCAACAATTCTTTCATCTATATTTATTGACAATTCATCACGATTTTCTGATAATAATGCCATTTTATGAAGATCATTACTTAAATTTATAGGGGAAAATTTATTTAAAAACAAAGCGATTTTAAAGAGTTTGGACATTTTTAAAGGTTTGGACGTTTTGGGCCATTTTCAAATTTGGACATTTCGAAAATTTGACATTTTGAAAATAAAAAATTTAGAAATTTAAATTTTGACTTTTCAAACCAATAATTTAACATAGGGTAGCACTCCGTCCCCCGAATCCCCGACGAATTTTTTGGCAAAAAACCCCGACCCGAAGGCTCTAGCCCGACAAACCCCGATCCCCCAGGCCCGCCCCTGTGCGGGCAAAACCTCAACATGACCCCCAAAACCCGAAGACTCTACCCCGGCGAAAACCCGAAACCCGGCACTCCCGCCCCCGAAGGTTCGATGTGCTACTAGAGACCGACAAAATCGAACTTCCGGGACTCCGAGTCGGGATTTTTTTCCTGGCCGATGCCGGGACAGGATAAATTCCAAAAAAATCCCGGATCTCACAAATAAAAAAAATCAGGGATTTCGGGATCCCGGAAAATCCCGTCCCGCGCCGATCTAAGGTACTACTTAATTTAACATTATTAAATTATGGCGTTATGAAAAATGGACATTTCGAAATTTGGACATTTTTAAACCTGGACGTTTTGAGACTTTTTTTAGAAATAAAAAAAATTCCCCAACAAACCTTCCATCAATTCCAACAAATTTATCAGATTTTTTAAAAGCTCCAATCAGTTCAGATTTGTCCTTTTCCAACTGTACAATACGCTTAAGTAAACGTTCAATTTCTTGGTGTGTTAATTCCAATTCTGACAAATTTTGAAAATTTATTTTTTCTTCTTCGGTTAATTCTTCGTTTTCCTTTTTTAAATTTAAGTTTTTAAAAGCACAATTAAATTGAGATATTTTTTCACTTTGTGAACCTATAAGCATATGACGATCAGCTAATTCTTTCTTTAAAAAAATTAATTTTTATTGAACTTTGAATGCTAGCCTCGCTCTAGACAAAATTATGGATTTTGGGGAAAATTCTGGACTTAAATTTAAAAATTAGGTAATTCTAATAAAAAATCTTTAGTCTCTAGGAAGCTGAAAGAATGACCGACCTAAATAAGGAAAACCTCACAAATCAGTTATGAATAGTCTGATACGGATCCAAAAAAGTTATGACATCCGAAAATCACCCGGAATACCTCTGACCAAGGACCAAGCAAAATCTCTAATTGAGAAGATAATTAGTAGCTAACAAAGAGATAAAACTTGGTTCAGTTCCAGATTTTGATTTATTTTCAGATCCAAAATGATCCCAAAAGAATTTCAGAAATTTAGATTACCCCAGACATCTACCGACCCCAAAAATTTTCTAAAAAATCACTTAAACAATTAAAAACCCATTTCAATAAAACCTCAAAAAATTAAAAAAGAAAACCTTTAAATAAGCTATATCCAGTTGTAATTGCTCTCTTTCAGACAAAAATCTTTCCAATTGTTGTTGACGTTCAGCATCATTTTGTTTTTGTATTTGTTCGACAATTTGTTCCAATTTAGTCCGTTCTTCCATCATATTTTCAATTTTTTCTTCCAAAAGTTTTTCTGCACGGGTACCGGGTTGCTAAAATAGTAAAATATAAAATTGACCCAAATGAGCATTTTAGGCCACTTGACCAAATGAATTTTGACCCAAATGAAACTTTCTAAGAAATTAAACCTGCAAAATTCTCTGCTTTAAATGTTCAAGCTGCGCGTCTTTTTCACGTTGTAGACGTTCCATTTGATCAATTTTATGTAAAAGTTGGGATGATCGATGCTCTGACTCCTGTTAAAAAATAGGGGAGATTTATTTTTAAAAAATTCATAGAATAAACCAAAGTTCACCTAAAATCACAAAATTTTGCATAGATATCCCCAATATCGTTATCTACCTTCTGTAAAAATTTCAGAATTTTTGAAAAAATATTTTTAGAGTTACAGTCAAAAGAGTGACTTCATTGGGTAAAAGTAAGACATTTTGTTTTTTTTATGAGGTGAGGTAGATAGCGATATTGAGGAAATCTGTACAAAATTTCTTGTTATTTTAAATTTTAGAGGTCATATTTTATGAAAATTTTTGCAGAAATTTTTTGCAAATTTTAAAGAAAACTTAATTTCTACCCCGTACTGTACAAAATTTAATGTTATTGTACAGACCATCTTCAATGAAAATTTTTTAAAAAATTTGTCCGCAAAAATTTTTGCGGACAAAAATATTTTTTGCGGATTTTATAAACAATTAATTTCTCCCTCTTCCAAACCTACATTAAAATTCTTTTTCTCCTCCTTCAATTCAAATTTTAACTCTTCTTTTTCTTCTTCCAATTTTTTTGTTGCCTTCTCTCGACTTTCCAACAATTGATTTTTTAATTCCAATTTATTCCTCAATACATTCAAATCTTCATTTAGCAATTTTAATTGTTCTTCAAAATCCAAATTATTTCTAGATAATATTTCTATTCTTCTTTCTGCTTCTTTCTTAATTTTTTAAAAAATAATTGAAATTTTTCTAATTAAAATTCAAGGTCAACCCCAGAGGATCAACACCCAGATGGTCAAGGGCGTAACTAGGGGGGAGTAGCTTCTGAGGCCGAAGTGACCACGAAATATAAAAAAATTTTCGTCTATGGCGCCGAAAAAATGAAAATAAATATACAAAAAATGTGTGTTCGGAACGCCCAGCTAGCTCCAAAATTTCGGTGCACCCCATATTAGCCCTCTCCACCCTCCCTGAAATCTCCCTGGCTACGCCCTTGCCAAAAGGTCAAGTCCCTATCGATCAGACGACTCTTAAGGATAACTCCAAATATTTAGACGGATATAGGGAACTTGGCCTACACCCTTTTTGCTTTATCTGACACAATCCCTGAAAAAAGAAAAATAGTTTTTTTTCTTGTGGACAATTTTTGCGGATTTGGGGAATTTTCTGATTTAATCAAAATCCTGATTTTATTCAAAAATAAAAAAACCAAACCTTTTCCTCTTCCAAACATTTTGCCTTCAATTCAACATTTTGTAATTCTCTGCTACATTCAGAAAAACAAATTTCACTTTGTTCCAATTTTGCTTTTAAAGTTTTAAATTCGTGTAAAGTTATTGAATGATCAGTAAAATCACGTATTTGGGTAGAGGAATTACTGAAAAAGATTTTTTAATTAAGAGACATTTGGTCCCACGACTTAACTAAAAGTATATCTATCATTTTAGTGGGAACGGGCCAGTATACCGTCGCAAAAATTTTTATTATTTTGGCGGGGGAAGTTGTCCAACATCCCCCGTTGACGGAACAACAACCCCGTCGTTGGAACATCTTTCCCCGTTGACTGACCAACTTCCCCCGTTGACGGAACAACAACCCCGTCGTTGGAACATCTTTCCCCGTTGACTGACCAACTTCCCCCGTTGACGGAACAACAACCCCGTCGTTGGAACATCTTTCCCCGTTGACTGACCAACTTCCCCCGTTGACGGAACAACAACCCCGTCGTTGGAACATCTTTCCCCGTTGACTGACCAACTTCCCCCGTTGACGGAACAACAACCCCGTCGTTGGAACATCTTTCCCCGTTGACTGACCAACTTCCCCCGTTGACGGAACAACAACCCCGTCGTTGGAACATCTTTCCCCGTTGACTGACCAACTTCCCCCGTTGACGGAACAACAACCCCGTCGTTGGAACATCTTTCCCCGTTGACTGACCAACTTCCCCCGTTGACGGAACAACAACCCCGTCGTTGGAACATCTTTCCCCGTTGACTGACCAACTTCCCCCGTTGACGGAACAACAACCCCGTCGTTGGAACATCTTTCCCCGTTGACTGACCAACTTCCCCCGTTGACGGAACAACAACCCCGTCGTTGGAACATCTTTCCCCGTTGACTGACCAACTTCCCCCGTTGACGGAACAACTTCCCCCATTGACTGAACAACTTCCCCTGTCGACTGACCAACTTCCCCCGTTGACGGAACAACATCCCCCGTCATTTGAATAACACCCCTTTCGTTGGAACAACTTCCCCCGTTGAACGTCTTCCCCCGCCAAAATAATAAAAATTTTTCGGCGGTATAATGGGCACGAGTTTAATGAGGAGTACCTCGTTTTAGGACACCTTTTGTTTATTTTAGAGTTTTATACTTGTTCAGGAAACGTCCCCCTACCCTCTTTGACCTCCTCCAACCTCCCAAAATTATTAGAGAAAAACAAACTTTTGATTTATTCCAGCATTTTCACCTTGATTTGCAGATTTAGCACCAAAAATATTTGCTTGAGACTAAAAAACAAAAAAATTCAAAAAAATTTTTTGCGAACAATTTTCTCTTAACCCCCCCCCCTCGAGTTCCCGAAAAATTAAAAAAAAAATTTTTAATTAAAAAAACCTGCAATTGGACCAATTGTCTCTCCAATTTTTCTTTTTTAATTTCCAACTCTTCTTTTTGTTGTTTTTCAAATTGAAGTTTAGGGATCCAAAATGAGTGGATAGACGATATTAAATTATTATAATGATCACAAATTGTTAGCAATTCTTTTTGTAATTGGAGAGGGTCAAACTTGAAAGAGAAAATTTTCTAAAATTTAAAAATTTTAACAAATTTAAAAAACCTCTTGGAGAAAAGATTGTGAAGTTATTGGCTGGAAAGCTGTCAAATTCCACATTAAATTGTCATTTGAAACATTTGTATCAAAAAGGCTTAAAAAATTTAGTTATTTCTTTAAAATAAAAATATTTGTTGTCCGCAAATTTTTTGCGGACATCCATTTTTGCGGATTAAAAAAGGAGGTTTACGAAAAAATAAATTGTTCGGTAAACATGATTGAACCGTGAACGACAACCCAACAGAGGTGGGTCAGAACAGTCAGAGGTGTCGGAAATCGGAAGAGCCGGAAATCGGAACTAGCTCAAAAGTCGGAACTCGAGAATCAAAAATTTTTTTCGGAAATCGGGATTCCGACCCACCTCTGCAACCCACCCATAAATAAATTTAAATTAAAAAAAAATAACAAAAAAAACCTTGGCTGAGGACCATTTTGTTTTTGTTGCCCATCGCAAAAATAATTTTGATTTTGAAAATAATAATCAATTCCTCCAACATTCTGTTTAAAATAATTTAATGGACTTGAAAATTGTTGTTGTCCTCGATTTTTTATTAAATTCATTTTTGGAGGTGCACTTGATAAAGGCATATTGTTGCTGGGACTCAAATTTTGTTGTTGTTGCATAAGTAAAAATTGATCATTATCTAGAGAACGGTGTTTTCTAAAAAATTTAAAAATTAAAAAATTTTGCGGACAAAAAATTTGTCCGCAAAAAATTTGCGGACACTTTTTTGCGGACTCCACAAAAATTTTTGCGGATTCCGCAACTAATTCACTTTCTTTATATTTAAAACGTAGAGTGTCCTCTCCACTTTTTACACACTATTTTCACATTAAAATTTTAAAAGAATTAAAAAAATAAATTTACCTCATAGCCAACAATGTCTCATTATTTCCTGGTTGCCTATTTAAATATTGTTGTTGTTTCATTGAATAATTTGGAGTAGCCATTTAAATAAAAATTAAATTTCTTCTTCAATTAAATATATTTTGAATGCTTAAATCACTCTAAAAAAATTAAAAAAAACCTCCCGTCAAAAAAATTTTTTGCGGACAAATTTTTGCGGATTCTTCCCCCTCAAAGTGCATTAAACTAAAAAAAGGACTATTTTATTTTACCGCTACATTTTTTCAAAGCTAAAAAAATATATCGATAGAAGAATGGTATCACGACTTTTGCGCCGAGAACATTTGCGCCGCGACTTTTGCGCCGCGACTTATGCGCCGGGCGACTTTTGCGCCGCGACTCTTGCGCCGCGACTTATGCGCCGAGCGACATATGCGCCGCGACTTTTGCGCCGGGCGACTTATGCGCCGCGACATTTGCGCCGCCATAAATTTAAAAAAATAATATCTACAGTCGGACCTAATTATAGTGTACTTCTTAAAAAATGTTATCCAGTAGCTGAAGGACTTTCACGAAGTACAATATTTCGGGAAGTACAATAGCCCTCTCTAATTAAGCGACCCCCAAGAGGAAGGTTGAAAAATGAACCGACACCCTAGAGGGGTAATCTTCAAAGAACTTGACTTTTTCGGATCAGGATATTTGGTCTGCTACCCCTATTCAGGCATGATTTTCTGCCAAAAGTGGGTGCACTATAGTGTAAAATTGTCGGGTCCAGATATCCAGATCTGAAAAAAGCCGGATAGCCGAATATTTTAGGTAGAATATCGGATCCGGATCTTGATATCCGAAGATCTCCAACTATCCTACATCTTCTATAGTGAGGTACGGCTGTAGTTTTTCATTATATTAATGATAGTGGCGGCGCAAAAGTCGCGGCGCAAACGTCGCCCGGCGCAAAAGTCGCGGCGCAAAAGTCCCCCGGCGCAAAAGTCCCTCGGCGCATAAGTCGCGGCGCAAAAGTCGCGGCGCATAAGTCGCGGCGCAAATGTTCTCGGCGCAAAAGTCACGGAACCAGAAGAATAACCCAAGTCTTTTTTTTTGTGTGGCCGTGTGTGCCAAGTAAGCCAAACAGCTCTGCTTTCTATATAAAGAAAAGACAGAGCTAAAAATACAAATGGGTAGTAGATGGGTGTAATGCCTATGGGAAACAAGAAATAAAAAATTTTTTAATTGAAAATTATTTTTTACATATCCAAAAATATATAAAAATGCCAAAAATTAATTTTTTAAAATTAATTAATTTTTAATTTTTAATTAAATTTTTCAAGTAAAAGCAATTCTTATAAATAAAGAAGCTGCTTCATCTGTATTATGTTGACTTCCAGTGTTTAAACGAACATGGGAGTATCCTTTAAATAAATTTTATAGAAGATGAGGGTCTTTAAGGATATTCCGAACGATGAAAAATCCTCGGTGCAGTTCCTAATCACCCCCAGAAAAATAGGCTCTGTGGTTAAGTCGGTAAAACAAAAAATAAACAAAACGAGGGGTCGCCGGTTCGATACCCACTAGGGCCCAAAATTTTTTTCCTCGACTCCCAAAATATTTTTAATGGTTTAAAAAACATAATAAAATTCGGAAAAAAAATTTCCTTTAAAAAACCTTGTCTAATGCTTTGTACAGGAACAGAAAATTCTCCAATAAATTCATCTGCACTAGTTGAATCAAAATCTTTTACACAAATACGTAATATTGCCAATTCTGGACATCGGAGTTGAATAGACATTTTTTCGTTCCAAACAGGGTTAAAGCTTTTTTTTGAAAAAAAATTGAAAAAATTTTAGAAAAATTTTCAAAAAAATTTTGCGGACAAAAAATTTTTTGCGGACAAAATTTCAAAAAAAATTTTTTTCTCAAATTTTTTTTTTTAAATTTTAAAAAATACCCATTATTATAAACTGGCTTTGTATTTAATTTACAACGATCATTTGGAATTCCAAAAATTTCAACACTAACATATGGGTCAACAATTCCACTATTTCCAGGCTCTGCTTTAGGTAAATATTGTCCACAAATTATCTGAAAAATTAAATTTTGACGTTATTAAATTTGGACATTATTAAAATCTGGAAATTATTAAAATTGGATTTCGAGTCGCAAAAAAAATTTCATGCTTTTTGCGGACACTTTTTGCGGACAAAAAAATTTTTTTGCGGACACTTTTTGCGAAATCCGCAATTTTAATTATTTAGATTTCTCTCCTCTTTTTACACACTATTTTCATTACTCTATCATTAATTTAATTTAAAAAATATTTAAAGTATACCGCAATTTCCAAAGTGCAACAAATTGTAGTTTTATGCCTTGGATCTTTAAAAATAATCAAAAAAATCATTTTTCAAAAAAATTTAAAAAAAACCTCTCCCTTCTAACAAAATTTTTGGTTTTAAAACATAACCAATACTTCCATTAATTGAAAATAATCCTTTATTTATATCCAATTCTTCATCACAAGTTTGAAAATTCATTGCAGCTAATTGAATTCCACAAATCCACTTGAAAATAATTTTTTTTATTACAAAACGGCCAATTAAAAACGGTCATTTAAAATGGCCCTACAAGAAAAATGACTCGATGGTTAAGTTGGTAAAATATCAAAATGAGGGGTGCAGGTTCGATACCGGCTGGGGCCCAAAATTTTTTCTCAACTCCCAAATATTTTTAATGGTTTAAAAAACATTTTCAATAAAAAAAATTTCAAAGAAATCTCCCTTCTAATAAAATTTTTCGAAAAGGTCAGATTCGGTTAAAAATTCAGAAATATTTAAAAGTACGAAATCTGAAGAAAAATAAATGTCCACTATCATCCACTAGATTTCGCAGAGTTAGATATTCGAATCTGAAAATCCACGGAGATCCGGAAGTTTTCGGATCTGATCCAAATATCCGGGTATTTTCAAGGCCAAAATCACCCTCATTTCCCCTTTTTGAAAAAAACCCACAAGAAACTACTATCCGCTAAGTTTGGCAGATCTGGATATCCGAATCTGAAAATCCCCAGAGATCCACCGGAGCTCCGAGGGCTACCCAGGGATTTTCCAAATATTAGCCCAACCCCACAATCTTTCCCCTCCCCCTTTTTAAAAAAATCACAAAAAAACCTAACAGATTCCATAGGGTCTATATTGCTCGAATCCTGTCTAATCCCACTTGGAAAGCTTTAACAATTCTTGTAGATGTATATGTAGATAATGGAACATTAGAATCCAAAAATGCTTGAACTTTTCTTTCACTTAAAGATGGACTGGCATTGGAAGGATCTGAAATGAGAAAATAAAAATTGATAAAATAATTATCGAAACTTCTCTAAAATATCCCCGGGGGCTATTTTTTCGATAGAACTCTAGAGGAGGGATATTCGGGGGGGGGGGGGGGTATTTTAAAGAAAGGAGGGGGGGGGCTTAAAAAATTTTTCTAAAAAATTTTAAAAAATGTGTGCGTCCAACGGGAATCGAACCCGTGCCTACTGCTTGGAAGGCAGCAATGCTAACCACTACACCATGGACGCTCATATCAAAATCTTCAAATAAACCTTTCTTATAATTAAAAGAAAATCGATCTTATATTTAATTAAATCGCGCATGTAAATATTCCCGTTTTTGGCTAAGTAAACGCAATAAAATCAATCACACAATAATTAGAAAAAATAAGTAGAATTATACTCAAAAATCTTAGAAGATAAAATCTAAAAAAACCATGAAAGTAATGCTCAAACTCTCGGTACACCTCAATTGAGTCCAGACTCAACTGAGTCCTGGACCCTATAACTTATGAAGGGATGGTCACTTTTTTTTGCTTTTGGTACCATTAGATAGAGCATTAAATAGGCTACAATATACCAAAAAATCAAAATTCCTGACCGACTGGTAAAAAGTTATGATCGATAAAGTGCCTAAAAATCAGATTTTTTTTGAAAAAGTTAGTTTTTAGATCATAACTTTTTTACCAATCAATCGAAAATTTTGATTTTTTGGTATATTGTAGCCTATTTAATGCCCTATCCAATGGCACCAAAAACATTAAAAAATATCAACCCGTACTTGAGTTATAGGGCCGGGACTTGGATGAGTCGGGACTTTGTCAGTTGAACTGCTCCGTCTCCCCACCCCCCTCCTTTTTTTAAGAAAAAAACCAACGTTCTTTAATATCCATAAAAATATTGCTTGGAGATATCTTTAAAATAATTAAAAATTCAAAAAAAATTAGAATTAGAAAAAAACCTTAAAACTCGGCAAAGCAATTAATTTTCCAAAATTAGGGTCAATAGGTAATTGAGGCGAGGAGGTAGACTTTTCACTACCTTCTCTTTTAAATTCTTCCAAATTTTTTGAATTTTTCTTTTTTGATGATGAATTTCTTGAAGATGTTGTTGATGAATTAGTAAATGTTTGTAAAGTCTTTCCACGCAATAAAATTTTATTTTTTAAAAAGTTGGGGGAAGGAAGTGGATGAATTGAAGCATTTAATGGAGGAATATATAAATGTTCTCCCAAAATCTGTGAAAAAATCAAAAAAAGTATAATTTGCGGATTTTTCTTGCGGACTTTTAAATAATTCCGAAATAATTGGCAAAAATCCCAAAAAACTGTCGAAATACCAAACAGTAAAAAGATGTTATAATACGAAATATAGTAAATAGAAAATTTGTTAACAACATTCTTCCCTATGATGGACGAAGAAGGTGTGATGGACCGAGATGATGGACTTTTGTTGGAACCAAGGGTGGACCCATTGTGTTTTGCGTTAAATGTTGGCCTTGGTGTTGGCCTTGCGTCGCGTTTTTGGATATTGTCTCTTGCACCTGCCCCTGTTTGGAACAACCCTTTTCCTTTTAATTAGAACAAGCTTATCAGGAATGTCATGGGGTACACGATACCTGAAACCCGATTCGAAAAAAAATTTTTTCAAAACCCACCCAACTTTTTCCCCCTTAATCCATCTAACTAGGATAGCCAAAATGGCTCGACTCAAACACAAAGATAGAGTCAGACCTAAGATATTTGACCCAAAAAAGACTCGTACGGACCGACTCAAAAACGGCAACTCTACACCTAACTGATCCAATAGACCCGAAACCCTGACTCCTTCCGGTCTAGCCCACCAATTCGATTTTTTCTTAACCCGTGACATCCCTGACACCTATAATACTTATGTTTGTTATTTTTATTTTTCGGTGTTTGGTATTTCGACACCTTTCCAAAAATAATTTTTAATTTCCCCAATATTTTTTCAACCCTAAAAAAAATTAAAAAAAAACCTGTACAAATATTTCCGCCATTTTTCCCTGTTGTAATGGACTAACGTGATTCTCAATAGTTAAAATAATTGGGTACAAACTTTGAATAAATGCATATTGTTTTATACAATTTAAAACATTTCTTAAAGATATTGGTGCAATAAATGTATGTTTATGTGTTATTTGAGGTTCTCCATTTTCTCCATCAAATATATCTACTGAAAAATTTAATTCGAAAATTTCTGGAAAAAATCCGCAAATCAAAAAATATGTCCGCAAAGTTTAGAATTGCTTTTAGAACTCAAATCCAGAATTTTTCAGTCAGTTTTACCCTCATTTTTTTTCGGAAATAGAATATAAGTTTTGTAAACAGTCAAACATCATTTTTAAATCAGTTAAACAAATCGGGACTTAGAAGCATCGTAGATTGGGAGTATCGCTTAGGGATACGACTCCAACATAATAAAACGTCCTGATGAAAAACCGGCGAAAAGCTCAACTCCCAAAAACAGATGGAGTAAAATTACGACGTCATTTCCAATGGTTGGCTTTTGACGGCTTTTGAGAGGATTATAGCTCAATTTTAGGATTACAGCTCGATCCGTAGCTTAGGCAGCTCCATCTTCTCCCAACCTAGTGGATAAAGGATGACCAACTTCAAGGGATGCCCGACTTCGGGGGTACCTAAAAACGAAGTCCTAAAAACTAGACTTTTTAAAATTTGCGGACAAATCTTGCGGACATTTCTATTTAAATAAAAAAAACAAACATTCTAATAGTCGACATCCCTTTTTTAAAGCACAAATATATCCTTCAATTGTAGCATTTCCATGTACTTGTAATCCAGTTAAATAAGTATTGTGACTAGAATTGATAAAATAACAATGTAAAGGCTGGTCCATATCCATAAATACAGTTTCGTGTCCTTCACGTAAAATGTTACCCCAACAAGATTGGAGAAGACGGCGAAAGCCTAAAAGATTTTGAAAAAAATTTAGAAAAATTTTTGTCCGCAATTTTTTTGCGGATAAAAAAATTTTGTCCGCAAATTCTTTGCGGACAAAAATTTTTTTTAATTTTTGAAATTTTTTCATAAAATTTTCCTTGACTTCCCTCTTGCACAGGAATGCTTAATAAACCTATTTTCCCTCAAAATTTTTTTTAAAAAATTTAAAAAAATACCATTTATAGTCAATATTTTTGCCCTTCCTATTTCTTGTCCCCCAGGTTCACAAAAATCAATAATTGCTTCAGCTTTTTTCAAATCAATTTCTTTGAACTTAAAAAATAATTTTTTAGAATTCTAAAATTTTTTGAGGTTGGAAAAATTTTCATGTCAACAAAAACATTTTTTGTCCGCAAAAATTTTTGCTGTCCGCAAAAATTTTGCGGACAAAAACTTTTTAAAATTTTTGTCCGCAAATTTTTTACCCTCAAAAATTACTTAAAAAATTCAACAAACCTCTTGTTCTTCCCTCAAAAATTTTAAAAGTGAATTTGCATCCAACCAATCATTCCCTTCATCATTAGCCAATCTAAGGGCATTTTTATATTCTGGCAAGTCTGTCAAAACAGAAAATAAATGTAAAAATTCTTTTTGGTCTAAAGCTTGGTTTTGTTGTTGTTGTTGTCCGTTTCTTTCTAAAGTTTCCTATAAAAATTTCTTGAAAATTTTAAATTATTTACAAATAAAAAAAAAATTCCATCTGATGATGAGACATTCTGCGAAGATATTTTTGTATAAACTTTTTTGCGGACGGCTTTTGCAAAAAATTTTTTGCGGATAAAATTTGCGGACAAACAATATTTGAACAAGAGAATAAATACGGCCATCCAAAATTCTAAAGAAATTTCGCCTGCTGCGCTAAAAATCCAAATTTTCGGCAACTTCTGTGCCAAAAATTAAGCGCCGAAAATGATTCCACCTATTAAAGATCTGTTTGAAAAGCCTGGACCTGTTCCTGGACTCTGGGTTAGATTTCTTGACCTAGACTAGATCCTGGGCCTGTAGTCTAGGAAAAACCAGACCCATAAAAAACCCAGAAAGGTCAAAAAATGCCTAGACTCTGGACATAGGAAAAACCTAGGCCTTGGTCCAAAGTCAGGCCAATCTCTACCACCTATATCCTCCCTCACGAAAAATTAAAATTCAAAAAACGAACCTTAAACAGCGCTTTAACATAAAGTTCACTCAATTGTAAATTTAACCGTTTAAGTAATTTCCATAATTCATTAAAACCAATTTTTCCATTTTTATCCAAATCAGCATTTTTAAAATTTTTTAATAGCCACCAATTTTCATTAAAATTATTTTTTGAAAAATTTTCTTCTTCTTTTTTTCCTCCTCTTCCATTTTCTTTATTATTTAATAATAAACGTAATTCTTCTACCCATTCTAAAGCTTTATTTTTATCAAATGCTATAAAATCAAGTGATTTACAGACAAAACGAGGATGTTTAAATATTATTGAAAAACAATGGTCTTCCTGAAAAAAATATTCATGAAGAAAAATTAAAAAAATTTTGCGGACAACTTTTGCGGACAAAAAAATTTTTGCGGACAACTTTTGCGGACAAAATTTTTTTGCGGAATTAATTTGCGGACAACTTATTCTAAGGGTCTAGGCTAGAACTTATGTATGTGTCTCAAAATTCCAATAAATTAAGAAACACCTTTTCAATTTACTAGCTAACCAAGTCGTCGAAATGCCAAAATGTTAAAATGACGTCGAAAAGACAAGGCCTCCCCAGTAGCCCTCAAAATGCCAAGCCGTGGGACTGACGCCAAAAAGCCATCGAAATGCCAAACAATTTAATAAAAATCTTTTGCGGACAAATTTTGCGGAATTTGTCCGCAAAAAATTTTGGAGAACAAATATGGAAAATTGTCCGCAGAATTTGTCCGCAAAAAAATTTTTTTTAAATTAAACTTTAAATAAAACAAACCGGAGCAGTTTCCTGAAACCTCTTCATTCTCACAGCTCTGTGCCAATTATCAGTCCTATAGCCTTGCCTAATTTCGAGCAGCTCGAATAAACTAACTTCAAAAAAATTTTTAAAATTTCAAAAAAATTTTTAAAAATAAACCAGTCTTTTTCTCTTTTTTGGAACATCCACAAAGCATTTTTGACGTGTCCAACATTGGATCATAGCTAATTGTATTGTCATTCTCATTCAAAACAATGATTGAATCTTTCCCTATTTTGCCTTGTTTTACTCGTCTAACTGGTAAAGCAACAGAAATTAATTGTCTGCCGCTCTCTTCAGTTTTGTTGTTGTTCCCGTCATTCTCTCCCCCCTCTTTTTCTTTATTTTGTAAGTGATTAGAATGATCTGCATTCATTTCCCTATTAAGTATTGGACTAATTTTCGAATAAAAATTTAAATAAACACAACGCCAAACTTGTTAAATTTTTAAATTAATTATCGAATACCCTTATTTTCTGGGGAGGTAGGTCCACTTAAACCGATGTAACTTCCGATTGGATAGACCTTAAAAAATAATTTTGGTAACATTCGATAGAGGAAATCCTCTTCTACAAAATACTTAAAAATCATAATTGTTGATAACTGACAAAGAAAGTTATGGTCCAAAAATTAAGTATTGGCTCTTAACTTGAGTTAAAGAACCTTCCATTTAAACGGCCATAACTCAGGGCCTACTGAATTGATTGAAAAGATTTTCGTATCAGACGATAGGTAAGAAGATTGACTATAAAGTGAAATAAAAATTTAAATAAATACAACGCCAATTTAGTCAAAATTTTTAAGTTGATTATCGAATACCCTCATTTTTGAGGTAGTCTCACTTAAACATCTATAACTCTCGAACGGATAACCTTTAAAAAATAATTTTGGTGTCATTCGATAGAGAAAAAAATTGGCTATAAAATGAAACGATAAACTAAATTTTAGATTGATTCATAAAAAAGTTGAGGACAAAAAACTAAAAAAATTTTTTGGTTGTTTTTGGTCGTTTTTGGTAGTCTTCGATTGTTTTTGAATTAGAAAATAGAAATTCGTAACATTTTTAATCTATTTTATAGTAAATTTTATTCTCTATTTGGAGGGACTTTTGCAAAAAAATAGAAAACAGGTGAGAGAAAAATAGAGAAAATTTTTTTTTGAAATTTATGTTGAGTCATAAAAAGGCACGAGAAAGGCACGAGAGAGACAAGGGAAAAATAATTAAAATTTAATTTTGGAAAAAAATTTTTTTAATTTAATTTAAAGAAATAAAAGGAAAACTTAAATAAAAAACCAAATAAAATTGCTAAAAGTGATTAAAGAATCTCTCGAAAAGAATAAAAGAATGACGCATTTCTCTCCAACACACCTTTAATAAATTTAAAAAAAAAAGTAATGAAAGCAATGAAAGTGTGAAGAGGAGAGAGGGTTAAGGGGGGATGAATTTTTAAATTAAAAATTGTGTTTGTTTTCTTTTTAATTTTTTTGCAACAAAAAAAAACAAAAAAACCGAGAAAAGAAATAAGAAAAAAAAATAATAAATAAAAATTTATGCCTTTGTTCCTTCCAAAAAAATTTTTTTCTGTTCGTATATTAGTAAAAAAATCCATTTTATTTAATATAAAATAATTTTTTTTGGATTTAAAATTTATTATTTATTTCTAATTTTCGTAAAAAATTTTAAAAATTGTTAAAAAAAAATTTTTTACGAAAATTAAAAATAAAAATCTCATTTCCAGTTAGCCCAACCCATGACTGGGTTCGAACCATAGATGAATTCTGTAGGCAAACCAAGCGCTTACCGATTAAGCTAAAGTGGACATATTTTAAAAGCAGAAATTTTAAGCTTAGATTAATACAAAAAATGTTTGTTTCAATAGCACTTGATTCCGATTTAAAATTTCAAAATTTTTTTAAAAATCAGAATTCTGAAAAATTTTTTTCCTTATAATTCTGATTTTACACAAGCTTAAAACACTTAATACCACATCCTTTTCTCAAAAAAAACATGTACACATACATACTCCCCTGGGGCCTATTTCAATTGTCCGCAGATTCTGCATTCTGTGCACAGAACACAGATTCTGTGGAAATTCTGTTTCAATTAAATTCTGTGTGCACAGAATCTGTGGTGCCCGCAGATTCTGCGGAAACATCTACTGATTCTGTGGAAACATTCCGCAGATTCTGTGGATGAAAATTTCTGTGGAAAATATAAAAATCTGTGGATTTTTTCCACTGATCCACAGAATTTGTATTTCAATTATTTTTCTGTGGTTCTGTGTATTTTTTCTTCTAAATTCAAATTTTTTATTTCCGCGTTTTTGAAAATAACAGTTTATATTAGCCTTTATTTATCTTTAATTTAATTTTTAAAATAAATTTTAGAAATGACTGATAAAAAAAATCAAGAAAAGAAGGAATTGCTGTTATTAATTAAAGAAAATTACTCCACAATATCTAGCAAATTTTCAACCAAGATTACTTATGAGGAAAAAAGGAATGCTTGGGAAAAAATTTTCAGAATTTGTGAATCAAAGGGTGCTGAGTGGACTAAAGGGCGCGAAGCCAAATGGCTGAGCGGCACAAAATGGCCGTCTCTTGTTAAGGAGTATAAAGTTTGCTGTTATCTTTAATAAATCTTTTAAATATATATTTTAGACAAAAATTGACAGAAACAAAGCAACTGGCAGCGGTGGTGAAACTCGCTTAAATGAATTAGATATGATAATGGGTGATATTCTTGGAGTCGATTCTCCTGTGGTTGCTGGATTAACAATACCTGATGCCAATTGCAGTAATACTGATGAATTTGAGTTTTATAATAAAAAAAAAGATGAAAATGAAGATTTAATTATTGATGATATTTCAACTTTGACTCCAAAATTATCCATCAAAAGAAAGGCAATGTTTGAAGGTAAACAAATTCTAAAATTATATATTCTCAACTTTTAAATTTAGATGAGACTGACACTTATAAAAAGAAAAAAGAAGAATATTTGGAAGTTTTGACTCGTGTTGCAAAATTGAAGGAGAGAAAACTTCAACTTGAAATTGCTCAATTGGAAGAAAAATCAAAACCTTCAAATATTTATGATGAGCCTACATATTTTAAACTTTAATTTATTTATCAAAATTTATTCGATTTTTCAAAATTTTGTTTGTTTTTTGATTTTTTGAAAAACTTAATTAAATATTGCGACAATTTGATTCAATTTTTCAAGTCCTTTTTCTCTTCCTTCTAAATCATCTTGAGTTTCTTCAATTGGTATTTGACGAAGGGGGTAACCTAAAAATAAAAAGGGATATTAATATCTCATTTAGAATTAAAATACCAGAATCCCCTAACAGAAATGCTCCATGAAAAGGCCTCCAACCACTTGATAATCTTTCGAAAAGGCGAGAGTTTTTAAAAACTCTGGAATCATGAGTAGACCCGGGCCACCGAACGGATGCATCATAAAATTTCAAAGTTGGGCCACAAACAAGCATTACGTTAATAGAATGTTCATTCTTACGATCCACAAACTGTTCCTCATATTTTGAAGGGGCTAATATTTTTATTAATGTTCCATCTATACAACCAAAAATTGATGGTATTTTTCCTTTTTCATAAAAACCAGTTGTTGTATTGGCTAAATTTTAAATAATTTGCAAACTATTAAATTTACTACCAAAATTGTCAGGATATCCAACATTTCTTTGAAACATGTATAAATTTATTGCTCTTGTAACTTGTCTTATGGATCTACATACTGATGATTTGGATGGTCCATGTGAATCACCAATAACAGCATATATACTTCCAGTTGCATAAAATCTAAGTGCAGTTAAAAGTTTATCTTTAGCTGACATTGCGTGATTTGTTGAATTAATTGGCTTTAATGAAGCTGAAATTTGACTTAAAAAATCTTCAAATTGTTCTCTATCAAGCCTGAATCTTTCTCTAAAATTTTCTTCTTCAAAATATTTTCTAGGCCTATAAATTTTGTTCTGCTTAATCGTTTGCTCGTCTTCTCCATCGTAAAATATTTCAAAATCGAAGAACATTTTCCTTAAATTTTTTTATTTTAGTAAAAAATATTACAAAAAATGATGTACCTTTTTCAAAATTAATTTTAAGCAATAATTTTAAGTAATAAAATTATAATTTTTATATCAAAAAATAGAGAATGAATCAAGCTTCAATGTTATCTAAAAATTTTAAAATTTGGTTAAGCCTAGGCCTAGAAAAAAATTTTTAAAGTTTTTCCACAGAAAATTCGCAGAAAAAATTTTAGGGTGGATTTTTTAATGAATTCTGTGTATTTTCCGCAGACCACAGAAATAATTGAAACAGAAATGCACAGAATCGACTAAAAAAGCCACAGATCTGTGGATTTTTTTCTGTGCACAGAAAAATAATTGAAATAGAATTCTGTGGTTTTTGCATGTTTTTGGATGTTTTGCAGAATCTGTGGATGTTTCCACAGAATCTGTGCATGTTTCCACAGAATCTGCGGACTCCTTTTTCCGCAGAATCTGTGGAATAATTGAAACAGAATTTCTGTGGTTCTGTGGTCTGTGCACAGAACGCAGACCGCAGAATCTGTGGACAATTGAAATAGGGCCCTGATCGTTTCATTAGCTTAATACACATATCACAGTCTAGCAAGCTAAAAAATAATATTTTTTTTTATCCTATTACCTAAAAATATATTTATAACCCTTCTCCTTTTTCAATTTTTATATTTTTATTTATTTTTCCCTCACTAATATCCCCCTCCCCCCAAATCAACTACCTACTAGCTTTTGACAGCTGTTCACTTTCCTCTCTCTTCTCCCCTTCCTCAATGTCCCTCTTTTTTAGGGGGTTTTTTTCTTGCTTCTTTTAAAAATACACACATACTTTTTTTAAAGGTTTTACTAAAATTTCGTCCTCAAAAATAAATTTTATTTTTTTTCTATTCGGTCGTCTTAAAAAACCCCCTCCCTCCAAAAACTCTCCCCAAAAACTCCCCTTCCTTAAAAATGCCCTTCTAATCCTTCAAAATATATAAACAAAAAATATTATTTTCAACAGTTAATATAATTTTTTGTTGCTTTCATTTTAATTTTGGAGAATTTAAAAATAAATTAAATTAGAAAATGCCGACTGGATCTCGAGTGGGCGCGCATTTTCTTTCTTCTGTTTTAAGAATGCTTGAACCTAGAACTGATGATGATTTTGGTGAGAATTTTTAGACAGAAATTCTGATTTATAAAATTAGAATTTGATTTTAAAATCAGAATTCTGATTTTATTCTAAAAAATTCTGATTTTTAGAATTCTGATCAAACCAGAATTCTGACTTAAATAAAAATCATGATTCTGATTTTTTAAACAAAAATTCTGATTAAATTCTGATCAGAAATTCTGATTCCATAACCTCAAATTCTGATTTAAAAAAATATAAATTCTGATTTCAAAACAAATTCTGATTTTCTACTTTAAAAATTCTGATTTTTAATACCAGAATTAATTTATATAAATCAGAAATTCTGAATTTTATTCTGGTTTCCTTCAGTCAAAAATTCTGATTTTACTCTTTCTGATTTTTAGTTGATCGTCTACATTATTTATATACCCCAATAATGCTTTTAATGTTTGCCCTACTTGCATCAGCAAAAAATTATGCCGGGCATCCAATAGAGTGTTTTGTGCCAGCCTATTTTACGCGTGCTATGGAACAGTACAGTGAGTGAGTCAAGAAAAATAATTTTAAAAAATATAAAAAATATTTTTCAGAAATTATTGTTATGTTCAAAATACTTATTGGGTGCCCTTTCAGGAACATATCCCTCACAGGCTTGATGAACGAGAAAAGTAAACATACTAATATACTCAAATATACTCCCCTTTAAAACTTGTTTTGAAACATTTCCGGAAAAACATACTTTCAAAAAAAAACATAGAAAACAACAGACCTTCCGGAAAAACATTCAAACACCGCCTAAAACAAATAAAATACACTTTCCGGAAAAGCATCCAAACATATCTTAAAACATGCATACAAAACAACAAACATTCCGAAAAACATCCAAACATCACCTAAGACATAAATAAAAACAAAGTTTCCGGAAAAACATCCAAACATCGCCTAAAACATAAATAAAACAAACTTTCCGGAAAAACATCCAAACACCACCTAAGACAAATAAAATATACTTTCCCGAAAAACATCCAAACTTCTCTTAAACATACAAACAAAACAACGAACTTTCCGGAAAAACATCCAAACACCACCTAAGACAAATAAAATATACTTTCCCGAAAAACATCCAAACTTCTCTTAAACATACAAACAAAACAACGAACTTTCCGGAAAAACATCCAAACACCACCTAAGACAAATAAAATATACTTTCCCGAAAAACATCCAAACTTCTCTTAAACATACAAACAAAACAACGAACTTTCCGGAAAAACATCCAAACACCACCTAAGACAAATAAAATATACTTTCCCGAAAAACATCCAAACTTCTCTTAAACATACAAACAAAACAACGAACTTTCCGGAAAAACATCCAAACACCACCTAAGACAAATAAAATATACTTTCCCGAAAAACATTACTTTAACAAGAAAAACATTTACAAAATACATATTCCATCTTACAGAAAAAACACACATACAAAACTTTCCGAAAAACACACTCAAAACATTCCCTTACTGGAAAAACATTTAGTCTAATTTATTAAAAACATTTAAAATTTCCCGTAAAACATGCTCAACAAAAATTCAAAAATTTAATTTAGACGACAAATTGGTTACTACCAATGGGTTTCTTTTGTGCTTGCTATATCCGCCTTAATGTTTCACTTACCTGCACTTTGTTGGAGAATGCTTTCAAATCAGTCAGGATTAAATGTTTCTGTAGTTCTTAGCCTTGCTTGTCAAGAAGAAAATGTTGACCCAGAAGTGCGTGACCGTTCCATAGATATTTTGACTGTTGGTTTTTTAAAAACATTGAAAACTTTCCGGAAAACATTCAGAAAATATATCATTCCAACTTTCCGGAAAACACTAAACCACCTTTAATAAAAACATACAACATCAACATTCCGGAAAACCTCCAGAAAATATTCCATCCAAACATTCCGGAAAACTCTATAAACAAAAAAATTTAATTTTACGCAAAACAGACACAAACAAAACATTAAACATTCAAGAAAACATTCCATCCAAACATTCCGGAAAACGTGCAACAGAGTTTAACGGAAAACACTCAAAAACATTTTATTTCCTTTCCGGAAAACATTCAAAAACATTCAACAAAACATTCAACAAAACATCTAAACCTTCCCGAAAACACTCAAACATTCAACAAAAACATTCAACAAAACATTTAAACTTTCCGGAAAACCATACACAAAAACATTCAACAAAACATTTAAACTTTCCGGAAAACACTCAAAAACATTTTATTTCCTTTCCTTTCCGGAAAACATTCAAAAACATTCAACAAAACATCTAAACCTTCCCGAAAACACTCAAAAACATTTTCATTTCCTTTCCGGGAAACATAAACATTCAAAAACATTAAAAACATTCGATAAAACATTCTCGAGCTTTCCCGAAAACACACCAAAACATTATAAACTAAACGAACATATTTTTATATAACCTAGAGACATATTGACGATGCTTTACGTTATCAACGCGATCTTATTATTCGTTCAAAGGGTGTTTTTCTTTTTGCATTAATTAATATTGGAAGATTATATGGAGCTTATGTTACTTTAGTTTATTCAATGTGCAAATTGTTACATTTATTTAATGTTTTGATTCAATTTTATTTTTTAAACAAGTTTGTGAGACTTTTCTGAAAATTTGGGAGGGATTCAAGTAGAGAGGGGTAGGGGTAGAGAGAAGTTACAAAGGGTCACAAATAGAGAGGGGGAAAGAGCTTAACAGGAGTAGACCCAAATAGGATGGAGAAGTGCGCAAGACTCGAAAAGAAGTGGTCTATTGGGAGGTCTATTGAGAGGAGCACAAATAGAGAGGGGGAGAGCTTAACAGGAGTGGACTCAAATAGGGAGAGAGGGGTACTTATAAATAAGGGTTCTAATAGAAGAGACTTCAATTTAGAGTCTCTAATAAAAGCATTCCTAAGACCAACAGACTCAAAAATGACCAAAAGGAAGAACTAGAATCAAAACTTGAAACTCTAGTACAAGTACTTAAGAATTAAAATTTTGCACTTAAAGATTTCTTGGAACAGCCGATTATCCTTTATTTGGAGGGCACGTAATCTATGACCTATTTCGGGTAGTTTTACAAAAAAGAAAATTGAAAAATTTTTTGATTTCTTAGGACCGTGAATGGCAAGATTCTGGCAGATTTCCAAGAGTAACACTCTGTGATTTTGAAATTAGAGTTTTGGGGAATATACACAGGCATACAGTACAGTGTGTGCTTGTTATAAATATGTAAGCTTCTTGAAAAATTCCAAAAAAATCTAAAAAATTTTCAAAAAAAAATTTTCAAAAATTTTTTAAAAATTTTTTTCAGGTTTTTAGAAAAGATTTTCGTCTTTTTATGGCTCTGGCTTCTATTTCTAGCTTTCCTTTCAATTGTAAATTTATCAGCTTGGTTAGCAACGGGTAATTTTAGGAAGGAAAAAGTCCAAAAAATTTTTGTTTTTAGTAGCTGTTCCTATTTGTAGACAAGCATTTGTAGAAAAATTTTTAGATTTGAGTCAATATGAGCCTAAAACTAGTGCAGAAGTTCACTTATTTGTTGAAAAATTTCTTAGGCCTGATGGTGTTTTTTTACTTAAAATGGTAAGGAAAAATAAGGATCTTTAAAAATAAACTAAACTAGCCATTTCCCTTTTTTGGTCATTAATGTAACCCCTCAAGAGGTTGATCCAGCTGCTTAACCAAGGAATTAGTTAAGAATGGATCATCAAAAAATATATTTTAAATTAAAAATCATTTAATATTCCTCAAGATAAGGGTTGCTCCATGATGGAAGGTGTAGAAGAATGTGGGAGGGAGGGCAGGGGATTTTTAGATATGATAAGGAGAAACCTCTTCTTTTTGGTCATTAATACCCCACAAGATAAGATTTACTGGTTGATCATGAAGGAGGGGAGAGAGGCGGGAGAGGGAGGAGGAGAGAGAGGCGGGAGAGTGTGGATGAGAGGATTTTTGGATAACGGCCCCAAGGGAAAGGGAAAATGAAACAAAAAAATTTATTTGCTTCTCTATCACATCAAAGAATATTTTTTTATTCAAAAATCATTCCCTCCTCTCCCCCCCTTCAATTAATTTACTCAAAAATTTTTAGGTATCTGTACATGCCGGAAACATTATGTGTACAAGATTAAGCGAATCATTATGGATACAATTTCAACAATGGAGAGCTTCAACAAAAATATTACCTAGTAGTAGAAAAGAATCTTCTCCTAGTTTAGGAATTTTAATGTCAGGTGAAGGAGGGGGAGGTGGTCCTTCTTCTGAAAGACCAAAAAGAAGATCATCATCTGAGAGAAGAGAAGGAAGAGGTATTTTAAAAAATTAGAGTCCCAAAAATAAAAAAAACCCCCCAAAAATTAAGAAAAAATTCAGGAAAAAATCCAATAATTTTCAAAAAAATCAGAACATTTCCCAGAATTGTCGAAAAAAATTTTAAAAAATTTCCAGAAAATTTTTCAAAAAATTTTCAAAAAAAATTTTAAAAATTCGAAAAAATTTTGATTTTTCAAAAAAATTTTTACAAAGAATTTCTAAAAAAAATTCTCTAAAAATTTTCAAAAATAATTCTCAAAAAAAATTTTTCACAGGCTATTATCAACCGCCTCCAGACCAAGAAAATGAAGGATCAGAGAAAAGACAAAGAAATCCACCTATACAATTACCTACTTTAGGTGGTATTAGACAGCATTTTGTATAAATTTAAATAGAGAGAGAAGGATCTCAAAAAGTCTTTCTTTTTTTTAATTTTAAAAATGCCAAAAAATATTTTTTAATTTTTATAAAATTTTTCCTAAAAATAAAAAACAAAAAAATTAAAATTTAAAAAATCCTTTGTGTTGCTTTAAGCGAAAATTCATAAGAAAAGAAAAATATAAAGCCACCTATACCCATCCAAAGTGAACGAGGTAATACACCAGAATATAGACGAAACTGAAAAATATTGGGGAAGGTAATGAGTGAGAAAAGAAGAAGAAGAGAGAGAGAAGGAGAAAATAAGGAAAAAAAAATCCAGAAAAGTTTAAATTTTCCGGAAAAATCAGAAATGTTTCCGGAAAATTAAATATCCCAGGAAAATTTCCGGAAAGTTTAAATGATGATTTCCGGAAGACAAGACTTCGGAAAATAAATTTCGGAAACAACAAAAACATCAACCGGAAAGTTTAGATTTTTTCCGGAAAACATCAGAAATGTTTCCGAGAAGGTTTAAATTAAATTTTAGAATATTTTTTAAAAATTCCAGAAAATTTTCAGAATTTATTAAATTTGATTTTAAAAAATATAAACCCACAATTCCTTCCTTTTTAAATATTTCAACAGCAAGAGGCAAAAGTTGACGGTTTTGTGAGCCTCTATCAAGCATTACACGGGTTTTGAGAACATCTAATGGACTGAAATAGAAAAAAAAACATTTAAAAACTAGAATTCTTTCTGGAAAAATTATTTAATTAAGAAAAACACTTCCGGAAAGTTTAAATAATTTTAAACAAAAAACTCAGAATTTTGATAAAGTTTTGTTCCGAAAAAGACAAGAGAACTAATTCCGGAATGTTGATGTTTAACGTAATTAATAGGGTTGGGGACCCGATCCGAAAGATCGAGTCGGGCCTCGAATTTTGGTATGCCTCGAATTTTAGCCCGAAAAAGACTCGGTCGGGCCGGCCGAAAAAATGAGACCCGAGAAAAATGACTCGAACGTCGGCCCGACTCGAAAACCCCAACCCTTAGTGTTAGTTTGGTTTTAAATGTTTTCCGGAAAGTTTCCAGCAAAGTTTAATAAAATACAAACAAACCCCTACGTTGTAATTCCTGCCGCTATAAGGCCTGCAAAACTCCCACAAGTAGCTGATTCTAAAGGAGTGCATTCCTATAAAAAAATTTTTTTTTAATTTTCTAATTAAAAAAAAATTACTTTATTTGTCAGTTTTCTTCTTTTTTGTTTTAAAAATTCCCAAAGTGGAAATTCAATGAATGAAAAAGGAATTTCACGAAATAAAGTGCTAAAATACCCTGAAAATTAAAAAATTTTTTGAAAAAATTTTCAAAAAAATTTCAAAAAATTTTAAAAAATTTTCAAAAAAAATTTTAAAAAATTTTCAAAAAAATTTTAAAAAAATTTCAAAAAATTCTCGAAAAAAAATTTTAAAAATTTTTTTTGAAAATTTCAAAAAATTTTCAAAAAAATTTCAAAATTTTCAAAAAATTTTTTAATTAATTAAAAAACCTTTATAAACTGCCAAAAATTTAAATTTTTTTCTCCTTCCTTCTCCTTCTTTTATTAATTCACCAAATATTTGTAAAGGCCTTTTTTGAGGATTTGTTTGTGCTCGTTGTTTAATTATTTCAGTTGGAACTCTGGCTACACAAGCAAAAATTTCTCCAATACTAGCGCTCAATGCGTCGGTTAATGGAGCTGTTTTTTTTTAATTTAATTTTTAAATTAAAAAAATTTTTCTTAATTACGAGAATACAAGCCAAAGTAAACTTAACGAAAAACAACATTCTATGTCTTAAAAAAATATTCCTAACAATTCCGGAACACAACAACTTCCGGAAATACTTCTTAACGTTCCATGAGCGTGCCAGTTTCGACTTTTTGTGTGTTCTGTCTTTTGTTCGCTTTTTAAATTAACTTCGCATTCCGTCTTATTATACCCCTATTATGCTCTCAAAAATATTCCGAAAATCAGACATTCCGGGAAAGCTTTCCAAGTTGCCCAAAATATTCCCCCCTCCGCCTCTTTTCAGAAAAAAAAGTCAAAACTTCCCATAAAATAAAAAACAAACTTGGTTTAATGGCCATTTTTGTATTCAACAATTCTTTGCAACTTGAATAAGAAATAAAAAAGAGTGCAGAACCTGGAGCAGAACCTAATGCAACCTTCAAAAAATTTTTAAAAGAAAAAAATTAAAAACAAAACTGCAGGTATTCCTTTGTAAATGTTTCCAAATCCACCAGAAGCTTTAAAGCCGACTTTGCTTTGCATTCGAGTCTGAAAAAAAAATAAATAAAAAAAAAATAAAATAAAAAAAAAATAAATAGGGACACGCAGGCAAACCACAGACTAAAATAAATACTGGAAATTTTCAATCATATAAATGTTTACTTTTCAATTCTAGATCCCTAGCTAATAAAATACCGGATTTAAATCAATTAATCGAAAATTCTAATTCACACATTATATTAATTAATGAAACATGGCTCAAAACAGAAAATACAATAAACTCAGAACTATCATATAGGGGTAATTTTGAGATTATATTAGCTAATAGAATAGAAAAAAGAGGTGGCGGATCGGCAATCCTAATAAAAAATAATATACCGTTTAAAATAATCTTTAACGGCTCTAAATTCCAATCAGAAATTGTACATATAAAATTGTTACTTAAAAAAGAAATTAACATTATAAACATCTACCGACCACCAAATAGTTCAATTCTTAATACAAAAAAATTATTTAAATTCCTTTTAAATCAAACTGATCAAAAAACAATATTATGCGGAGATTTTAATATTAGACACATAAATTGGGATTCTAAGGAATTAACCGATAACTATGACAAGATCGCGAATATATTTTTAGAGTTTATAGGTCAAACCCAATTAAATCAACTTGTTACTGAACCGACTAGGGAAAATTCAATCCTAGACCTTATACTCACACCTACTACCAATTTAGTAAGAAATGTTAATGTTAGGGAGAATTTTTCAACTTCCGATCACAAAATGATAGAGTTTGAGTTATATGATCAGATCAAAGTAATTAAAAAACCAAAAATTTATGTCAGAGATTTAAGTAAATCCAATTTTAATAATTTGGCTCAAGTTATATTCCAAAATAATTTAGATCTAGGTATATTAACAAAGTTCACTGTGGAAGATAAATATAATTTTCTGACAAAAGAATTACTGTATCTTTATAACAAATATATACCGATAAGAACTTTGAATAAGATAATAAGGAAAACATACCCCAAACGGATTAATGAACTACACAAAGAAAAACTTAGATTATTCAGAGTACTTAAAGAAAGAAAACATGATCAAAACTTAAGCCTTGAGTATAAAATCGTTTCAAGAAACCTGAAAAAACAACTAAAAATTCACCATAACACTAAGGAAGAAAAAATAATTAATAAAGGTGGAAATTCGATACATAAGTTTATTAGAAACAG
Source organism: Meloidogyne enterolobii (assembly GCA_963681835.1). Classification (NCBI taxonomy): domain Eukaryota; kingdom Metazoa; phylum Nematoda; class Chromadorea; order Rhabditida; family Meloidogynidae; genus Meloidogyne; species Meloidogyne enterolobii. The sequence continues at coordinate 388,256 of CAVMJV010000093.1, forward strand.
ACTTACCCAAGATAATAACATACCCTGTCTAATTGATAAGGAAAATAAATTTTACTTCAGTAATGAAGAAAAATGTAATATTTTGGGCAAAGAATTTCAAAAAAACTTCCAAAATAAAAATATTAACATATCAAATTGTAACAGAAATATAAGTTCAAAAACAAAATTTTCAGACATAGAGTTAAATACTAACATTGTGTGGGACGTCCTTAGATCACTTCCTGGCCGCAATTCAACTTCTCCGGATAATATTCCCTATATACTACTAAAATATTGCGCCGACCCACTTGCAAAATTAGTCACAGATATCTTTAGATGTATTATTGATAATGGACAAATTCCATCAATTTGGAAATCCTCGCTTATTATACCATTATATAAAAAGGGAGAAAAATCAGATCCAAAAAATTATCGTCCAATATCGCTAACATGCACATTATGTAGAATTTTTGAAAGAATTATTGCACAACAATTAACAAAATTCTTAGAAGATAATAAGTTCTTTAATAAAAATCAATTTGGATTTCTTAAATCAAGATCCACAACCACACAGTTGTTATCTACCATGGATGATTTTTATAACGCAATACAAGATGGATATAACATAGATATTATTTATATCGACTTTGCTAAGGCTTTTGACACTGTACCAATAAATATTCTTTTAGATAAATTAGAAAAGGCAGGCATAACCGGAAAAGTTTATGCATTTCTTAAAAACTTCATAACAGATAGGACTTTTAAGATTAAGATTGGTAACCAACTATCTCACAATTATGAAACATTTTCGGGCGTACCTCAAGGAAGTGTCTTAGGACCACTTTTATTCCTTATTTTTATAAATGATCTTCCTAATGAAATCCCTGAATATGTTGGAGTAAAACTATACGCAGACGATGTAAAACTATATATAGCTCATAAAAACGGCATAGAAAGAGAACAACTCAATAATGTTTTAAGAATACTTGAAAAATGGACAGAATTAAATGGTTTAGAAATATCCCCTAGCAAATGCTTTGCTTTATATCTAGGTAAAAATAACATGAAAAGAGAATATACCATACATGGATTAAAAGTACAAGAAACAGAATGTATTCGTGATCTTGGAATATTAATTGATTCAAAAATATCATTTAACAATCATATAAATATGATCATAAAAAACGCATATTTAAAAAGCTCCCAAATAATAAGAATCATTAAATCTAGAAATTTAAATCTCCTCGTTAATATATATAAGACATATATAAGACCCCAACTAGAATACGCAACTGAAGTATGGAATCCACAGATGAAATATCAAATAGAGAAAATTGAAAAAATCCAAAAACTATTCACTAAAAATATTTACAAAAAATGTGGTTTAATCAAGGTCCCATATGAAGAAAGATTAAATACTTGTAAACTCGAAAAGTTATTAGATAGAAGAAAGGTTGCCGATCTGTCCACCGCCTTTAAAATTATAAAAGGTTTTACATCCCTTAATTCACAAAAATATTTTAATTTATCAAATAGATCCTTTCGCAGGCCTCTACTTCTTAGGACAAAAAAATATACAAATAAAACAAAAAATAATTTCTTTCACAGAGTGGTAAATAACTGGAATAAACTTCCAACAGAGCCATTTAAAATAAATGATCCGAAAAAATTTAGAAGTCTCATTAAACAGTATTCTATAAAATACTAAGGACATTAAACCCTAGCGTGCGTGGTTTTCGAGTGTTTGTTTACTATTTATATATATATTTTTTTTTTCATGTTTTTTTTTGTTGTTGCTTTACATGTTGCTTCACATATTTTTTACTTTGTATATATTTTTTTTACGCACCACTTTAATGTATTTTAAAATACCTGTGGTTTGCTGATAAATAAATAAATAAATAAATAAATAAATAAAATAAAAAATAGTTATTGACAATTGCAAAGGATCTAGAAGTCCTTTTAAAAAAATTTAAAAATATTTAGAGGGAAAAAATAGAAAAAATTAAAAACTTCAAAAACCCTCAAATGAAAATCAGAAAATTAAACAAAACGTCTTGAAATTTCATCTTGAAAAATACACCCGACTGAAAAATAGAAAAAGATAAGAATCCAAACCTTGACTGTATCCAAAGGGTAAAGACTTAAATCAACTGCTAAACCAGCAGCAGCACCAGCTAATAACCATCGAAATTGATTGACTAAAGTAAATTGATTTTCCTTGACATTTTCGTCCATATAAGCACTTTTAAAACTCATGAAAAAATTTTGATTAATTAAAAATAAAAAAAAGATAAAAACAGATAAAATTTCAGAATTAACTGATAAAAAATTTCGAAAAAAAAATTCAAAAAATTTTTTTTTAATTTTAATTTTTTTAATAACAATGTTGTTCATTTATTGCATATTTACAATCAAAAAAATTTAATTCAGTAATTTTCCAACGTCCAAAATTTGCAGGTGTTTGACCGCCCAAATGCCTAGCTAACGATATATTGCAAATTAACAAATTTTCTGGTTTTTTCAACAATTTTGAAATTGAACGAGTTGTTGGACGCCATAAATTAATATTTTCTTCTTCATCTTCTTTGAATTTTAGGTCTTCCAAATTTTGCTGTTTTTCTATAGTTTTGTCAATAAAAAATACAAACATGCTGTTATATGTTAAATCCTCCCGTTTGGATGAAAGAACTTTAAAAATAAATTTTTGTAATATTTTTTAATATTTTGATTTAATAAAAAAATCTTTTTGAATGTCTAAAAATATTTTTGTTGCTAAAGATAAATTTAGAAATAAAAATAAAAAAATTTAAAACGTTTCCTTCACGGTAGGAATCGAACCCACGCCCAAAATTCGAACCCTATGCCCAAAATTAGTTAAAGTTTAAGACAAAACCACTACACCAAAAAGACGTTAAAATTGACATTAAAAGATTTTTTTAGTGTAGAAACGAATTTAACAACAAATATTGAATTATTTACTGAGCCTCCCCTAAACAAAGGATTCGAACCTGACCAAAAATAATTCAACGACTAGAACCTTAACCACTACACCAAAACGCCTCTTAAACAAAATTAAAATAAATTGGGTTAAAATTTAAAAAATAAAAAAATAAAATAAATTCTTACATGCTCTAACAATACTATCACAAGAAAAAAAGGAAGAATAAATAAATCCACAAACAATTTGGTTTTGTGTAAAATTAAGATTTTGATAAAGGTCTTCTTCTTTAATTTGAGGTAATCTATTTATTAAATAATTTGTCAAATTTTTTGTTGAAATTTCTTGAAATTTGTCCCATTTGTGTTCTCTTAAATTTAACGCTGCCAGTCTTGTTGCCTTAAAAAATAAAGTTGAAATAGTCTCGTTTATCCACCAGTCTTTTTCTTCTTTTTTTTTTAAAATTAGATAACAACTGTTCCACAACGGTCCCACACCTCCTTGGTTCGAAAACTGATATAACTAGCTTCACAACAGTTTTGGTTAAGTGGGTTAACTCTTACAAAGGAGTTTACCCACTTAACCAACTCCTGTGCCCCATGGTGCCTGGGGTATCCGTAGGATTTCGGGATGAAATTTGCTAGACACTAAAGAGGGCATGATTTAACTGTCTACCAAGTTTCATCCCGTAGCCCCACGGACACTCCAGACACTCTCCTTTGTAAGTTTATAAAATTAATAGGTTAAGGGTTCGAAGCATAGCAATGAAAATATTTTTTTCGAAACATGAGTTTATTTACAAATAGAAGGAAAAAAGAGGAAAGAATAAACGAGACTATCCCCAAAAAATTTAAAAAAAAATTAAATAAAAAACAAACCATAATAGCTCCATTAAAAAACTTTTCTCTTGTAAAATTTTTCTCAAAAACTTGCTTGTAGAACAAACGGGAAGAGGGACTATAAACTAACCGACGCATAATTCCAACAGGAGGCATAATTATTGTTGGAGATTTGAAAAGGTAGAAATAAGAAGGTTGACTTGAAGTTTTTAAGGCTAAATTTGCGGCCATTTAAGAGTTGAAAAATCTGCAAGAAAAAAAATTTTTTCGAGAAAAATAAAATTAAAATAAACCTTGGAAGAATGAGCAAAATTTAGAGGTTTAAAAAAATTATATTAAAAATTAATTTGGAGTCCTAAAACATAAAAAATTCAAAAAAAATTTCTTAATTTTTACAAGAGAACATACCAAACTGTGACCAAATCTTTTTTGAGGGTCAGCCAAAAATTGGCAACAATAATAATAAATCGACCTACCTAATGTCGAATTTTTCAACGCAAAATTTTTGGTCATAGTTCGGGACGTTTCCTTATTATATAACAAGTATATAAATTTAAATTAAAAATTTATGAAATTCACAAAAATCGCCAAGCCAAATTTTTATTTTTTATTTATTAAAAAATAATTATTGTAATGCTCCATAAATTTAGGTACAATTTTCACACACACAAAAAAAATAATAAATTTTGGAAAAAAAAATCCCAAAAAATAACATAAAAAAACCTTTCAATACATTTTACATAAAATAGGTAATGGGAAAAGTCGTACACCTCCCGTGCTTTGCATTACTCCTTCATCTCCTTCAACAGAAATCATTGTTCCTTCAGTTCCTTTATGGTTTCCGTAAATTACTCTTGCCTAAAAATTTTATTTAAATTTATTTTAAGAAAGTTTAAAAAGAAACCGTGTCTCCTTCAGCAGGTTTAACAGGAAGTAAAAACTCAAAGCCGATAGCGTGGTCATCATCGTTTAATCCAGCAAAGTAACAAAGACAGTGGTCATTCTAAAATTAAAAAAAATTTGAAAATAAGGTGGTGAAGTCCAATAAGACATAATCTTATGTTAGCTCCATCAGAAATCCCCATACAACAGAATTCCTCTACACAACACACAAATTTTGGCTCTTATCTAGTTTATGAGTGAAATAACAAGTTTATGAGTCCAATGAAGTCTAAAAAAACCCAAACAAAATTCTATGAGCCCAATTTGGGTTCAAAAGTGCTTGTTGGACTCATAAAATTTTATTGACTCGAGAGCCGGATTTCCGATAACCTTAAACAAACATCAAAAACATCATCTTATTCATAAAAGAATAAAAAAAACTATAGCCTATAAACACACCCTCACTACAAAAATAGTCAAAACTAACCTTTACTGTTCTAATAGCTCCTTCAAGTCCAAAGAAACTTTCATCAGAAAATGTCCTCCTAACATTTACACACATTTCAACACCACACCAAGAACCACTCTTTAATTCGTGATCAGCTTAAATATAAAAAAATAATTCAAACAATATTTAAAAAACTAACGAATTTCTTGAGGTCCGGCGGGAGATGCTCCAACTGGCGTTCTTGAAGGGTGTGGAGACGCTAGAAAATTTTTTTTATTTTTAAAAACTTACAAAGGAGAGGCTTTTGGGTATCCGTGGACTTTGGGATGAAATTTGATAGACACTAAGGTAGGGTATGATTTACCTGTCTACCAAATTTCATCCCGAATTTCCCACGGACACCCAAACGCCCCTCCTTTGTTAGAGAAAATTTATTACAAGTCTGTGAAGAAGCATATTCATTGAACGTATCATTCCGAGGAGTCATTCCTAAAAAATTGTTCAATTAAAAAAATTATTAATTAACCCATTGGTGTGTTAGCCCCAAAACGATTCCCTCCGCCTGAAGAACCAGCAGGTGTTGCAGCTCCACCAAATCCGCCCGTACCAAATCCACTTGTGCCAAATTCGTCATCATCAAAGTGGGCTGAAGAATGTGCAGGAGTGTTTGAAACCGTTGGATCCCAAGAAGCACTAGATTGACGAGGTGTTCGGCTACCATCGTAAGCTGGTGTAGATGATCCATAATGAGGAGTTCGGGAACCATCTAGAAATAATATTTTTTAAAGCAAATTTTATATAAAAAAATGCAAAAATAACTATGAATTTTTCTAGATAGAAGTCAACTCCCCTTACAACAAATCAATCCCTTACAACAAATCAATTTTTTTAAATAAATACAAAAAATCCATACAAGAATCATGCATTGGTGTAGCTGCTCCACCATACATTGGAGTTTGGGCTCCTCCATACATTGGAGTTCTGCCAAAAGCGCCAGCAGCTCCAGGAGTCGCAGCTCCTCCAACATCCATAACACCACTTGGCACATCCCCACCAACTTCCATAACTTTGTCAATATTGAAATTTACGGTCTTAAAGGTTCAGAATTAGGTAAAAAATATAAAAATTAAAGAAAAACCTTTGGCATTGTGTGCAGCTCTACTTTTACTGTTGAATCAGTAGCATCTTTTACTATACCAATATATCCTTTCATTGGCCCTGAACGAACTCGAACTGTTTTACCAATAATTTGCATATTTCTGCGGACAGTTTGTCGACCAGCTCCGGTGAAAATGGATCCGGTTGCAACACTTCCTCCGCTATGACTATTTGCTTAAAAATTAAAAAAGCTTTTAAGAGTTTAAGTCAGGGATCTCACGACCGGTTAACCGAACCAAAAAGGGAGGATGTCATAATGGCAAAACATTGAAATGTCAAACCTCCAAAAGGCGTTGAAATGTCAAACACACAAAAAATGCCTAAAAGGCGTTGAATTTAACGTCTCTCCCTTTTAGACATTTCAACGACTTTTGGGGGTTTGACATTTCAACGTTCAACATTTCGATACAACATCATACCAAGCGGAAACCGAGTGTCAAAAAATGACGATAAGCAAAAACCGGGGTTGACCAGAAACAGAAAACCGTGTGTCGAAAATCAGGATTGAACAACCCCAACTAAAGTCCCAAAAAAACAAACCTCGATTAAACCCTCCTCCTTGATCTCCACCACGAACAGATCCACCACCAGACACACTAGTATGTCCAGGCGTAAATCCTCCACCACCTCCTCCGCCTCCACCCGCAAATGGCCTGGGACTTTCTAAAGGATGTGGACTTTTTAATAAATCAGCAGTATCCATAGCAGAAGTAGGCATAGAATCCAAAGCTTTTGCTCCTCCAATTAATTGAAGTTGTTTGGCTTTACATACAAAAATTCCTCCATTTATTGAATGTTTACGTGAATAAACAAATGCCCAGTTACGATATAAATGTTTAAGTTCCCCTTGTTTTTCTTCATCAGATTCTTTTCTTGGCTAAAAATTTTGAAAATTTTTCTTGAAAATTTTTCTGAATTGAGTATACCGCAAAAGGTCCATCAACAACTTTAACCATATCTCCAACTTGTATAGTATTTTTTTGTGAATCCAAAGCTTTCATAAAACGTGATTCACGTTTACAATCAATTGTTTGTGGATTAATTCGAACAACCTTAAAATTATGTTTTTATTTTCCTAACCCTATAAGAAAATGTGGCTGATTATTAGCGTTCAGACTAGACATGCAAGAAACTCTAGATAATTTTTTTCAAGCGAAACGGAACTGAAAAATCGTAAGAAAAATTGAAATGAAGCATTTCAAGCAGGTACGTCCTAGACTTGACACCCAAAAAATCTGAAATTAGACCAAAGAAAATTTTGAAAACTCGATCCAAAACTGTACCGATTTTTCTTAATGCCACAAATAATTAAGTAAAATATACTCACAAATAAACCCATCTTGTCAAAAAAGAACTTTTTATACCTTTCCATGCATATTCAAAACTTCAACATGTTCTCTTTCAAGTCTAACAATAACACCAACAGTTTCCTTATCAAGCATAACCAAATCCTGATATTGATATTGACCCATTCTTTCAACTCCGGTTGCTATTTCAGCACATAATTGGACATCTTTTGGCAAAATTTTCATCTAAATTTTTTGTAAATTTCTCTCAATTAACAAAAAGAAACCTCGCTCATTGTCAAATCAGAAAGCAAAATAACCATTTTATCTTCAACTCTAACAATTAAACCAGTATCCCCCTCGTAACGTCCACCAATTACTCTTACATGATCTCCAGCTTTGAAATATTTTTTTAATTCATAAGCATTTAATGTTAAAGGTTCCTAAAAAATTAAAAATAAGTACTATAAGTTTATTTTAAAGTTAGAGTTGTTGGCAAAAAGGACGTAGCAAGGGGGTAGTAGTCAGGGGTAGTTTTTCAGCCCAGTCCTACTGAATACTCGTAAATAGGCCCCTGCTAGCTAATTTTTCAGGAGACTCATACGATCTTATCAGAGACACCATGGGGCTTCTGGGCCCTGGGTCCCATTATTCTCGTCTTATATTCACCACAGGTTAACAAGTCGCCACCAACGCTAATTTCAAAAAGAATTTTTACATTCAAATCTTCATGTTCTGGAAGTATAACAACTTTGTCCCCATCAATACTTTGTATTTTTCCTCTCAAATTTGCCAATTCACCATCAGTTACTTCAACATTATCTCCAGGTGAAAAATTATGTTTTTTCTCTCGCAAATGAGTTGATTCTACTGAAAATTTTTTTTAAACAGAGATTGGAATTAAATTTAACAAAAACAAAGATGACAAGGTAACGGGAGAAAGTATTTCCCAAGAGCCTCAATTAGAATTCTTCACCCTCAATCTCTAGAAAATTCTCTTTAGGGGGGGGGGAGGTGTGGGGATGTCACGAGTCATCTAAGATATCACGGAGGCTATCCGAACCATGAAACCTTTTTTTGATTCAAAATCTGACCCGCCCTTTCATCAACCCCGTGGCTTCCCTAAATCCAACCCTTAAAAAAATTTTTTTTATTTACATTCTTTTTTCAAATCTTCCGCTGAATCTTGAAAATGCTCCAGTTCCGTAAGTGATGGTCGAACTCCATCAACTATCTTTAAAAAAATTTTTTTATTTAATCAAACTAAAATTTTAAAAATTCGCTTACTATTGAATTCATTGGAAAAGCTTTGTAAAGAAATCCACGTCTATAATGGCTGCTTTCAAAAATATAAAAATCACCATCATTGGTTACTTCTCCACCTATTGCTCTGAAAAAAAATAATTTTTTTAAGAATTTTCATTTAAATTAAAAAATACGTACTTTATTCGGTCCAAATCAAAAGGTGCTGGTAATGGTCTTCTTTTGTTTCTTAATGGACGATTTTCTTCCTGAGAAAATTAAAATGTAAATTCAGAACTTAAAAATAAATTTTTCTAGAAAACAATTTTTTTAGGGACCAGCAAAGCAGAAGTAAACAATTTTCTTGGAAATTATTGAATTTATTTTTATCTTGTTTTACTGTCCCAAGAAAAAATGAACAAGAAGTGCTGTTTCAAAAAGTGCTTTTTTTATATTTTTGGTTTGCCATTAGGTGTAATCGAGTATGCTGCCAATGATCCGAATATGGTTCAAATTTTAGTAAATCCCGCTGAATTTTAGTAAACCCCGCTGAATACAGGTTTGGGGGATTCGAAATAAGCCCACTCCCTCATCTACTGGAAACCCTACTTCTTACCGCAAAGAAGAAAAAATTACTATTATAAAAATAAACCTGATTTTTTAAAGCTCCTCTTAAACGTGTATAATCAATTCTGGGTACAAGTTTCAAATGTACTCTATTTTGTGCAACATCAACCAAATCAACTTGTGCCAAATCATCTTTATATATTCCTCTAGTAAGTCGAACATAGGAGCCTGGTTTTAATGTTGGTGTGTCTTTAACTACACGTAAAGTATCAGCCATTTCTTTTATTGGAACCATCTTAAAATTTAAAACGTTAAATTGACATTATGGAATAAGAAAAACTATCAAGATCGAAAGTAAAAAATAATATCGTTAGAAGAGCGTAGCCAGGCGAGGGAGAAGACATGGGTCGGGGATTCTATGAGCAGTGGGAGCAACCATGGGCTGCTCGTAGCCAGTCTTTCCCCTAAGGTCCCGTTGCTTCCTGGGACTAAAATATGGTTATCAGATCAAACCCTCTTGCGAATCGTACCATAAAACAATTATAAATAGGGTTGTCGGTTCCTGGAAATTCTTCGAATATCCAAATCCTAACAGAAATTTTGGATATTCGGGACCGATCCGAAAAATCATCGGTTCTTCGGTTCGTCCAGAACCGACAACCCTGATAATTATAAGCCCAGATAGAAAGGGCTATCAAACCAACCCACCCCTAACCGCAAATGAGATATGGAAAAGAATACCGTTATCTGAAACTGATTCAAAGCCGAAATTCCTTCAATAGCTTTAGCGACATGTGCCTTTTTAAAAGCTTCAATATAAATCATTCCTTTCAATCCTTCTTTTACAACAACAGATTTAATTTGGAGAGGCTCTTCCGTGTTTTGAAAGGCGAGAAATTTGCGCATTAATTGAAGACAAGTATTTTTTTCTTCTCCAAGACGGCAACGAACAATCCACAAATTTGGGTCTTTTGTGCTAGGTAAAAGTCCATTTTGAGTAATATCATCATAAGCATCTTCATCAAGTTCGCCTTGATGTGTAGCTACTTGAGCGGCATGGCGTTCTTGGAAATAACGTTCCATTTCTTCTTCTGTCATGTCTCTATAAATTTAAGGAGGAGATGTTAAGTGAAAGCGGAAATTAGTTTGCTAATTTGAAATGAGAACCCAAATTCCGTATAGGAACCAATGCTGGGTATTAGGCATTTTGTGGCTCCAGCCTTTTTCAAATATAGTTCCAGGGTTCAAATTATTGGCTCCAGCTCCGGAAGCTGGTTACAGCTCCGAATGCTGGGTCCAGAGCTTGCTCCCGTACACATACCCAGCACTAAAAAGCACCATCCTACCAGCACTAAAAGGCACCATGCTAATTTTAAATAAAAATCCGAATTCTGTATGGGATCCAATGCTGGGTACTGGGCATTTTGTAGCTACAGCCTTTTTCAAACCCTGTTCCAGGGTTCAAATACTTGGCTTCCAACTCCGGAAGCTGGGTCCGGAGCTTGCTCCCCGTAGCCATACCCAACACTGAAAGACAGCATCCAAATAATGCTAAAAATTTATAAAACGATTAAACTTACGCGTATTTATTCCGCCGCTTCTCCTTAAGTTTTTCTTGTTCTCTCAAGAAACGTTCAGCTTCAGCCCGTTCACTTGGATCAACACCAAAAAGTTCATCACCATCTCCACCATCATAGTCATCCTCGTCTTCATCATCGTCGTCCACCTCAACGTCGTCTTGAATAAAATCACGGGCTGTTGGGCGTTTCTAAAGAAATATACAAACTTAAGAATAAATTGCAATCTAAAAAAACCCTTGGTCTGCGCTGTCTTTTCTTTCTTGGTCGACGTGTTCGAAAACTTAGATCCTCATCCTCTTCAACATTTCCCTCATCCTGTTCTTCCTCATCTTCTTCGTCGGATGCAATTGCCTGAATTATAAATTAAAAAATTTGATGATAGAAAGGGCTAGTCCAGCAAGTCAATCTTACACGAAATTTGCAATTTTTAGGACAGATATTCGGGCAAGAGTAAAAATATATTTTCTGTAAGCAAAGATCAAGCTGGGCCTGTACCAATGCCTATGTTTTTCCTGTACCCAGAGTCCAGATTCAGACATTTTTTGACCTTCCTTGGTTTTTCCTGGGCCTGGGTTTCTGGACTACAGGCCTTGGATCCTGTCCAAGCCAATAAATCGGTAATTTTGAACTTCGTACCCCCCCTTTTTTTGTTTTAAAAGTATTAAAAATGGTCAGTCTTAAGATAAATATAGAACACAACGAGCTGTGTCGAACGACACCAAAATCAAAAAAATCCGACTTGATTTGACCGAGATACAGACCCCTGAAAATTAAACAACCACAGGGGTGATTTTTTTTAATTAAAAAAATTTAAGATAATTATAGCTCATTCGAAAGAGCTCTTCGAGCTGAGTCGAATGACAACAAAATCAACGTGATTAGACGAGATCTGACAAAGTTATGACATTATTTAAACCACCGGGGCCGAAGATTTATGTCATATCTTTGTCAAATCAAGTCGGATTACGTCGATTTTGGTGTCATTCGACTCAGCTCGAGGAGCTCTTTCGAATGAGCTATAATTTGCTTAAAATTTTTAATTTAAGAAAATCACCCCTGTGGTTGCTCAATTTTCAGGGGTCTGTATCTCGGTCAAATCAAGTCGGATTTTTTTTTGATTTTGGTGTCGTTCGACACAGCTCGTTGTGTTCTATATTTATCTTAAGACTGACCATTTTTAATACTTTTAAAACAAAAAAAAGAGGGGGGGGGTACGAAGTTCAAAATTACCAATAAATCAAACCCCCAGAGCCCAGGAACAGGCCCAGGCTTTTCAAAAATTTTGAACTCTTCTTCGTTCAAGATTTTTGGAAAAAGTGACCATCAACCAGGAAAAACAAAGAAAGGTCAAAAAATGCCTAGGCATGTGTTCGGCTCAAAGCCGACAAGCCCTCCCTATGACCTGTCTCATTCGCCTAATCGGAATTTGCTGGTATCCCCAAAATAAATCAAACCTTTCTCTTAAGCGATCTTTCCTTTTCAAAATTGTTGTCATCTTCTTGATCATCAATAGTATCTTGAGTTGTATCTTCTTCACCCCCAGACAAATTATCGTCAGAATTAACAGGTTCCTCATTCAAATCCGCATCAGAATGAACACTTTCATTTTCATCAGAAGACATTTTTAAATACTTGAATAAATAAGCTGAATGATTAAATTATGCACTTTAAAAATAAAAATGATAAAGATGAAAAAAAATTTGATAAGTAAACCAAATCTGAGATTTTACAAATTTTATTAGTGCTACCAAATGGCCGATTTTATTCTAGTTGGCAAAAAGTCGTTTTGACTAAGTGACTATCAACAAATTTAGACATTATGTGCATAAAATTAAAAAAAAGTTACATTTTGCCAATTATATACTAACTTTTTTTATTATTTAAACTCGAAAATCCAGACATTTTTGGTCATTTGTCCTTAATCATTTCCTTGCAATTTAATCATTTCCTTATCATTTTTTAACAATTTTTAGGGGCACTTGTTGGTTATCCCAAACCAGTTTTTGCGGACTCATTTTTTGAGGACTCATTTTTGCACAGAATGGTCAAAGGTTCTTCCTAGATTTTCTCAATTTTCCCTGTGAGAGATAAAATCGAGCAAGGAAGAACCCTTGACTATTCAATGCAAAAATTAGTCCGCAAAAACTACTTTGTGATAACCAATAAGTACCTTTTTAAGATTAACTGTACAAATATGGAGAATTGTAACTACTTAACCAACTTCAAAAAATATTGTCTCGATCAACTTAACTACATTTACGCGGCCTGGAACGCTTTAGTTTCATATTCAAATAAATTAGAGGAAGAAAACAAAGCTTTGAAAGAAGAAAATAACACTTTAAAAGAAGAAAGGGATTTGGCGGACAAAAAACTTGAAGAAATGATTCAAGTGTTCAACACATTTATTAATCAAGACGTCAAGCAGCGCAACATTTTTGAAGAAATTGAAAGTCCAGAAAATGTAAGGAGGTTTTTTAGACTTAGGGGAAGAGGGAGGGGACTAACATAAGGAATTTGAGTACTTCGCATTGTGCCTCCAAATGTCCGCAAAAGTTTGTCTGCAAATTGTTATCGACCCTTTCCCCTCTCTTTTTTCCTATCAAGGATTAAAAAATTTTTTGAAGACTAATAAAGGTCAGGCAAACAAAAATGTCGGACACGTAGATTTCAACGTTTCCAGTTGCGGACAAACATTTGCGGACAAAAAATTGGCGGACAAACATTTTGCGGACAGAAATTGCGAACAAAAATTTGCGGACGTTATAACGCGTTAGTACAGAAATTTTTTCTAGTCAAACTTTTGGTACTACTGAAGATTGTGGGGCTCTTTCTGCGGACTTTTTTTGCGGACTTTTCCTCCCTTTCTTTTGAATGTTTTACTTGTAGCAACTAACTGTCAACGCCCCTCCCCTATTATTTTTCTTACATAAGATTGTACATAAAGGTCAGATTTTCTTCTTCCTCTCCTTCTTTTATTTGCCCTGTAGCAAATTCAAACGAGACATTGATAAAGAGAAGATTAGTTTTTATAGTCATACACTTATTTTTTTGCCTTCGAAAACAATTTAAACAAAAAAAAGCAGTAAATAAAATTGATTTGGTGTATAACATTATGAATTTCTGTGTAAAAACATTACATTCTTATGTATATTTAAAAATATTGAACAACTGAAAAAATAAATTGAACTCAATATTGAACAACTCAATTAAAAATATTGAACAACAATTAATTTTAATCTTCTCTTTATCAACAATGTCTTGTTTGAATATGCCAAGCTCAAATAGAGGAAAGAGAGGAAGAAGGAAATCTGACCATTTTATACAATCTTAGGTAATAAAAATAAGCGGGGGGGGGGGGGGCAAATTTTGAAAGTACCCGCATTTCTGTTCCACAATCACATGTTCTTTTTATTTCCGAGATCAGTGATCCATTGTTGAAATTCATCGAGTAATTGAAATCGTTATAATGTTTAAATCAATGGTAAACACATTTTTCAAACTGACATAAAAATTAATCCTTTGACAGTTAGTTGCTACAAGCAAAACTTGCTGCAAGCAAAACAACCAAAACTTTAAAAAATACATTCAAAAGAAAGGGAGGAAAAGTCCGCAAAAAAAGTCCGCAGAAAGAGCCCCACAATCTTCAGTAGTACCAAACTTTTTTTCAGATATCAGCAAACACTTCAACTTCAATTGCAACCGAGTTCCAAAACAACTACAACAATGTTGCTGGTCCTTCAGATCATTTCGAGCTAGCTACATTACAATCACTCAATTTCAAGCAATTTCAAGTTTTATTTCCAGTTTCTCCGTTGCCTCCACGAATTGAAGAAAAAACTATTTGGGATGAGGATGACGACGAGGAGGAAAATGAAGAAAATTTGGAAGAGGAGGAAAATTTGGAGGAAGAAAACGAAGACGATTGTTGGTAATTTATTTTAAAAAATATTCAAAGAACTCCTGGTGATAATTTAAAAAATAATTTTTTTAAGAGATTTATTCCAAAAAATACCTTTTTTAATTATTCTAGTTTTAACCCTTTTTTCGTATACCTCAATTGTGATCTTTGTGTCTTTATATTTTTGTTTTTTGAATTAGTAAAAATAATAAAGGTTAGAAATCATGGAGGGATCTCGCAAAATTTTTTTAAAGATTTTAGGGGAACAAAATTGTAAAAATATTTTTACAGGGTGAAAATTTGCATTTTAAAAAAATGTTCACAATATTCCAAATTAAAAAATAATACAAAAAAACTTGTTGGCTTATTCAGTATGATAGAATAAACTTAAAATGAGGATCTCAAATTTTTTATTTATTTGATCATTCACCGTTTTTTCAATTTATCACAATTCCATTCCTTGAGTTTCATCTGAAAAAAATGAAATTTTTATCAAAGTTTAATAGATTCTGTTAACACAAGGCCAATCTCCCATAATCAGGGGTGTCCGCAAGTGAAAAAAATTTCCGCAGCCCAATCCGCAAGCCAAAAAAACCCGCAATTTACGCAATCTGCAGTCAGTGTAATTGCGGTCACCAGGCCCGTAGCCAGGGGGGTGAGGGGGGGGGGGAAATTCCCCCCCCCCCCCCCGAAATGGGAAAAAGGAAAAAATTTGGGGAAGGGCTGGGGCAAAAAAAGTGAATTTTTTTGGCCTACGGCCTCTGAAATTTAAAAAATTTTCGCCTGCGGCGCTAAAAATCAAATTTTTGGCGCCTGCGGCGCCGAAAAAGTGAATTTTTTTGGCCTACGGCCTTCTAAAATTCTCAAAATTTTCGCCTGCGGCGCCGAAAATAAAAATTTTTGGCGCCTTCGGCGCCAAAAATTTGGCGCAAAAAATTTTTCCCCCCCTTGGCCCCCCCCCCGAAAAAAAATCATGGCTACGGGCCTGGCGGTCACCCTATCTATAATCCTTATAAGAAGAGTTTGCGAGGTGTCCGAGCTAAAAACGGTCGAGACCGGGCTCATTCGAAGAGAATGTGCCCTTTCTAGCAAGGATTTTTTTTTGCTTCATTCTCACCAGTATAGGAATTAACAATTAATTCCTACACTGGTGAGAATGAAGCAAAAAATCCTTACTAGAAAGGGCACATGCCACCTTCTCCTCCTTTAAAATTTCCCCAAAAACAAAATAAAAAAACCTTCATAAAAATCAGAAATTGTAGAGTCTGACTCATCATTATCATCGCATTCAGTGTCATCCATTCCACCACTGGCAGTTCGTCTATCTAATGCTTCCAAAACTTCTTCTGTTGCATATTTGCTTTAAAAACGATTTTAGAAATAATAAAAAAAAGAATTTTTACCGAACATATTCCCCACATTTTATTTTAAATTCTTCAGGTTTGTGTAAATATAACGACGCTGCTTCTCCATTTAATGGGTCAGTTGGGTTTGGATAAGTGAGTAATTGAGGTAAAAAAGATTCAAAAATATTGGATAAATCTGTAAATTAAACAAGAAAATTTTTTTGAAATTCAGTTGAAAGACAAGGGCCAGCTTAAATTTCGTTTTATTTTTTCATTGTTTCGATCGAAGAAAAATAGAAAAATTTTATCCGGCCTCGGTCTAGCGAGCTCAATGAAGGTTTATGAGGCCCAAGAAAAATTAAGCAAAAGATGGATTCATAAACTAAATCAGAGTCAAAATCCCCACAGTCAAAAATATTTTTAAATAATTAAAAGAAACCATATAAAGCTGTCCAACTCTGATTTATCACATCCAAACAAACAGTACCAGAAGCTTCATCAATATTTGGGTGATAAATTTTATTCATAAAACCAATCGAAGGAGACTTTAAAAAATTTGGTAATAGTGTCGTTTAACCCCTTTATTCCTCCCCTCTAGTTCCTTTAATTTACCCAAGTCAAAATTAAAAAGAAAGACCGAGAACTTGTACTTCGAAGGGCAAGGAGCTCTGAATTAGGGCAAGGAGCTCCGAATTAGAATTTGAAGTACGTGGTGTACAGAAC
Source organism: Meloidogyne enterolobii (assembly GCA_963681835.1). Lineage (NCBI taxonomy): Eukaryota > Metazoa > Nematoda > Chromadorea > Rhabditida > Meloidogynidae > Meloidogyne > Meloidogyne enterolobii. The sequence goes on from CAVMJV010000093.1 coordinate 405,145, forward strand.
AATTATGCATGATGTAAAGGATATGGGTCGACGAAGGATTCAAGCCTTTCCATTCTCTTATAAGCAAAATCGGGCCCTTTCTAGAAAGAAAAAAAGGGGGTAAACAACACTATCAGCAAAAAAATCAAAAATTAAAAAGGAACCTTGAACGGATATTTTTCTGGTAAATCGACTCTAACACGCCAAACACCTCCTTCATATGCTGCTAAAAATAAAAAAAAAATATTTTTTTAATTAGTTCAAATCCAACTTCCTTTAGGCCCATAAAATTTAACCTTAAGTTAAAATAAAATTATTTTTTAATTAAAAAATAAATACCAAAAATTCATTTAAGCCACCCGTAATAATTACTTCATGATTTGCTTCAATTCTAAAATTGAAAAAAAAATTTAAAAAAATTTTTGGAAGGGAAAACTAACAATTTAATAACATCAGTGTCCATTCTCCTTTTACCTAAAAATTTTTAAAAAATTAGAAAAAAATTTTCTGTCAATTCTAAGGCTTACCAGCACTTGGAGACGACATAATTAATTGAACAGAAGAAATAAAACAAAAATAAGGTTAAGTTGAAATCAGAAAAAGCTCTTTAAAAAGAATTAAAAATTTTAAAAAGTTAAGAGAAAAATACAAAAAAATACAAATAAAATTCTGGTTTTAAAAGAAGAAATAATTCATGTGTTTTCCGGAAAAAGAAAAACACAAATAAAAAAGAAATTCTGATTTTTAGAGTAAACACAAATCAGAAAATACAAAATATTTAGTTAAACATAAATTCTGATTTATTTTCCGGAAAATACAAATAAATTCAGAAAAATACAAATAAAATTCTGATTTTAAAAGAAACAATTTTTCATGTGTTTTCCGGAAAATACAAATAATAAATAGAAACTCTGATTTTTCCGAAAACACAAATTCTGATTTAATTTCCGGAAAATACAATATTCGGAAAAACACAAATAAATTCTGATTTTAAAAGAAACAATTTTTCTTGTGTTTTCCAGAAAATACAAATAATGAATTCAGAAAAATACACATAAAATTCTGATTTATTTTCCGGAAAACACAAATAATAAATTCAAAAAATACAAATAATTCTGATTTTAAAAATAAATTTTTTCCTTGTGTTTTCCGGAAAATACAAAAAGAAAACTGGTAAATAAAAGAAGTTCTGATTTTTCCGGAAACACAAATTCTGTTTTATTTTCCGGAAGAGAAATAGTACACTTAATAAATGCACGAGAGAAAAACGTGATTTTAAATCCGGAAATATTGATTTTCTGAAAAGTTAATTTCTCTAACCTAAACTCTTTTTCTCTACCGGTCTCTCTTCTTTTTATACACTATTTTCAATTTTATTTTAAATAAAATTTCTTTTTTTCTCAAACCGTCTCTTATTAATGCGCACTATTTTCAGATATTTTAATCATTAATAATTTTCAAGAACAATAGAGTCTAAACATTTTCTGATAATTTTAATGCCAATTTTCTGATTTAATTATTTTAGTTTTTCGAATGCAACATTGCAATAGTAATGGATCTGATGATGAAGACGATCAAAAATGTCTGGCAACTACAACTCCATTTGATGGACAAGTATTGATATTGAGTGAATCTGGCAAACCGATTTTCTACAGGTTTGTTTTTGTTTTTATTTACCCTTTTTTAATAGTTTATGACTGTAAATTAAGGATCGGCCTGGACCAGGACCTATGCTTGGGTTTTTCCTGTACCAAGAGTCCAGGCCCAGGCATTTTTTGACTAACTTTGTTTTTCCTGGGCCTGGGTTTGCACGGACTACATCACAGAGGTCAATGAATCAAACCCAGAAACAGGCCCAGGCTTTTTAAAAATACTGATCTCTCCGTGAACGTGTTGAAGAATTTGTTAATTTTGAAGCTTATGTGACTATCCTTTTTTTTATTTTCCTCCAATCTCCCATTTTTCCTTACTCAAAAGCCCTTCAAATTTGCCTATATTTTATTGATTGATTACATACCATAGGGTGGAAGGTCTGTGGAACGAAACAGTCTGACCATTTTGCAACCTTTTAAGAGAATGGGAGTTGAGATTTCTTCTGACCATTATGCAACCTTTTGGTGAAAGCAAAAATGGGAGTCAAAAAATTAAAAAAGGAGAGACATTAGCTTCAAAATTACTTAAAATTTAAATTTAAAATTTTCATTTTATTTTTCAGCAAAGGAGACGAAGATGAAATTTGTTCCTTTTTTGGAGTTATCTCAATTATTGTACAACGATACCATTCTTTGGGGAATGAAGACGGGGTATATTTTTTTTAATTTAAATTTGAAAAAATTTTTTCTTTAAGAGAGATTCACTTTTAAGTATTCAAAGAAGAGATTTATTTTTCCAATTTCTTTATAGAAGTCCTTTGATCCTTTGTTTGGTTTCTAAACAACCTTGTAATTTACATATTCAATTGGATACAATTTATAATCAGGTTTCTTGTGATTTAAGGAAAAGAATTTTGCTAGGGAATTGGGGCCCTTTTTTAAGGGAACGGGATTCAACAACCGACTGTCACCTTTTTAATGAGTTATTTCTTGATGGAGAATGGCGTGCCACTATAAAACACCTTTTAGCTGAAGGGCAGGGGTCGGTCGGAAATGACGAGGGTGTTGGAAATCGGAACTGGCTCAAAAGTCGGAAATCGGAAATCAGCTTAAATTTTCGGAAATTGGAAGGAAAAACGTCGGAATTCCGACCGACACCTGCTGAGGGGACAGCCCTGCTGCCTCTATTTTTTAGCCTCCCATTGGCTCCCATTTTTGAGTACCTTTTAAGTTCATTTGGTTGAAAAATTCGCAGGATGGGTGTCAGAGTAGATCCATTGTGGGATTACAGGCTTTTAGCCAGGTTGGGAAGGGAGAGGGTTTTTTCTATATTTTTTGGTTTGTCGAAAGGTCCCCTCTTTTCTTTGCAAATTTTATTTTAATTTTTAAAGATAATCTCAATGTTCTCAAGAAAAATGTTAAGAGAATACTATCAAAAACGTGGTTCTAATTTTGATATTCGAAGCCTTTTTGGTATTTTTTTATATTGTTTTATTAAAATATTTTTTTATTTTTTATATGGAATTGACAAACGAGTAGAAGCATGTAAGAAAGGATTTAATGAAGATCCAGCAATTCTCTATGGTTTATTTTTAAATTTCATTTAAAAAATATACAAAGAAATTTTTTAAAAATTAAGTTTTTTCATTTGATAGGGCTCGAACCCCACACCCTTCTGGCTTTACTAACTGACTTACACGAGAGCTACATATGACTAACAGACATGAACCTGGGACTTTAGAGGGCCATATCTTGGCCAGATCAAAAAAGGGCAAAAACGGCACAAAATCCTTGCTAGAAAGGGCAATCGAATGAGCTCGGTCTCGACCGTTTTCAGGTCAGACACCTCGCAACCTTTCCTTGTGAACCTACCCATCTTTGATAAAATTCTCGTTAACGTTAGGGTTTGTTAAGTTGGGTAACATGTATTGTTGTGGTCGAAGATTTTCGGTTTAGATATCGATTCCGGATCACAATATCCAAAGATCACCAAGTAATCACCAATCCTATTGTTGAGGGTTCCCAGCAGGGTAAAATTTTTTAAATTAATCTTTTTTAAAGGTTTCCGAATTCTTCCACTTTTACCAACTGACAGAGATTTTCTCGTACAAACAATGGGAAATATAATAAATGAATTATGTCCAAATGTATATTCTTTAAATTTAAAAACAAAAAAATTTTTTGAATTTTTTAACAGCAAAGGTTGTAGCTTTTGGACTTTTAATTGCTCATCGTCAACTGGTAGCACTTGTAAGATTTAAAAGGCTAAATTTGGATGCTCCAGATTTTAACACTATTGTGGTTTGGAATTTTTTTAATTAATTTAAGGCCCAAAAATTTTTGAAAATTTTAATAAGATTTATTTTCGAAAATGGGACAAAATGTCTCAAACTATGTGTGCCCCCAAAAACTTGCATTTTTCGGTTTTGCCAAAATTCAATTTTTATCATTTTAATTTTTTAGAATTTAATCGAATGTCACAAAGCAAATATGATACACAGTGATCATCAATTCCCTTTTTGTCTTCCAAAATTTGATCCAAAGTATAATTTAATTTATTTTAACTTTAAAAAGTCAAAAAAAATTTGACGGTGGTGGTATGTGTGCAAAGTTTGGTTCAAGTTTGGGTTCCAAGCCATTTCATGTTCGGGCCTTACGCCCACTGGGTCTGGGAAAAAAAATTTCTGGGGGAAAAAGTTCCAAGACCCAGTGGGCGCAGGTACCAATAAACCATACCCCAACTTTCCTCCTCCTTATCCTGTCCCTCGAAATTTTCTGAAAGTTAAAGCCAATTTTTTAAAAAGTTTCAAAAAAAAAACGAGTTTAACTCAAAATTTCGAGAAATAGGGTAAGGAATGGTCCAAGACCCAGTGGGCGCAGGTACCAATAAACCATACCCCAACTTTGCAATACCGATAAAAATTTAATTTTTTGTTGATTGTACTCATAAACTAGACTAGCGCCAAAATTATTTTTCTCTTTTTCCAGTCAATTCCTTTATGCCTACATTTCATACCTCTGGGAAGGCACAGGTCCATGTCTAGTTTTGCTTTCAATTACAAATTCTGATTATGAAAAATTAACTCAAATACGGCCAAAACTTGAAGAGAACATTTCTTCTTATAAATATAATACAAGACTTGTATCTGCACTTTCTAATCCTGAAGGTTTTTGTTTACAAGAGGTTTTTGTTTTTAATTTTAAAGAATTTTTGGAAAATATTTTTTTCAAAGAATATCAAATGGGCAGAACAATTGTGGCATTTTATCTATAAAAATACTTCAAATACTCAGGTTTGTTTGATTTTGGTAAATTAGTTAAGGTTCAAAACCCTTTGGATACCCATAAAATTTATAAATTATCTCATGTGATCGTCACTGATCTCAGGGGGAAGGGTCCTCTTATTTAAGAATTAACTCTTGGCCTTTAAAGTGATAAGTAGGGTTGTTCCCCGTTCCAAAAGTCGGGGAATTTGAGAGATTTTCTGAAGTCCCCCCTCTCCGTGACAAAAGAAAAAATTTAATCTGTCCCCCACCCCGTGGCGATGCCTCCCCGAAAATTGTTCCCTGTGCCCCCCTCAACCCCCTCCCCCCGTCGTCGGGGAACAACCCTAGTGATAAGCCTAACTCTCTGAAAAATTAAAGTATAACTAGGAAATTTGTGGCTCATCTTTCTCTCAAAAGAGGTCCTCTCTCTCCCTCTCTCCTTAAAATTAACCTTTAGCCAGGATGTGACAAGATCCGACCCTATCCCAAAATAAGGGCGGAATCGTTTTTTTTCATTAAATGTAAGGAAAGGAAAAATTAAAAAAATGGAAAGGAAAAGGGGGACGGATGGACACGGACAAATAAAACACGGACGAAGACGGACAGACAAAACACTGACTGTGAGTGTGTTTTGTCCGTCCGAGTCCGTCCGTGTTTTATTTGTCCGTGTTTTTTCCTTTCCATTTTTCTTTTCCTTACATTCAATGAAAAAACGATTCCGCCCTTATTTTGGGATAGGGCCCAAGATCCGAACTCCCAGAAAACCAAAATTTCTAAGAAAGCTTTGTCTGCAAAAATTTTTTTGTCCGCAAATTTATACTTTTTCTCTTTTAAGGACCCAACACAAGTTTGTTGTTCAACACCCAAAAAACCATTTATTTCATATCAAGAATTAATATTATTATATAATGGTTATACTAAATTGGCTGATTTATTGAGAAAAAGTGGTGGGGGAATAAAAATGTTATTTCAAATGTTGGAACGTTATGTACTTTTTGCTTGGATTACTACTAGTTTTGAACTTTATTGTGGGTTTTTAGTTGATATTTTTGGGATTGGTTATGATTCTTTGGGAAAATTTCGCGAAATTTCGGAAAAAGTTTCTTGCGAAATTTCGAGTTTTTGCGAAATTTCGGAATTTTTTTTAACGAAATTTTGAAAATTTTTTTTCTACACCTAAAGAATTTTTTTAGGTACATTTTCTCCATTTACCAACCAAAAGAAAGCAATGGAAATAGCAGAAAGATTACTTCATGTTTTACGAAAAGAAGAAAAACGAGTACTTTTTAGTTGTAGTCCTGCTATTTTAGTGGGATAATTTTGTATATAATTTTTTTTAATATTTTTTTGCTTAGGGGCAATTAAATAAATTTGGGGAGAGAGATTAGGTTAGCTTTTTTGAAAGGTGGATGGAAAAAAATCTTTTTGTAAAAAAATTTTTGGGATCAAATGTCACCCTTTCTTGCATTTTTTATTTTATTTTTGAATAAATTAGGTTTTAATCTAATAAATTTTTTATAAAAGTTATTGTCTAATAAATACTTTAAAATATTTTTTACACACATGTTAGACTTCAAATTTTTCTTGATTCCCTTGGGTCAAGTCTTGCGGACAAAGATTTTTCCAGAAAAATTTTTTCCCCTTTTATTTTACTTTTCTCATATGGATAGAATTTTCTAGACTTGTTTGGGCATTTTATAGAGACTTGTTTGCGGACTTTTTTGGAATTTTTGCGGATTTTTGAGATTTTTGCGGACTTTTTGGAATTTTTGCGGATTTTATAGACTTTTGCGGACATTTCCTTAAAAAATCAATTTTTCAAATTTTTAGCCAATTTCTAAATGACAATTTACAATTTCTATTTTTTTAATCGCAAAGGAACATGTTTAGCCTACAAAGAATGGTGCAGAGAAAAGAAATCTGGATTATCTCAAGAAGAAGAATTTAAATTAGTTCACGGGATGTTGCTTTCGTTGCGTTCTTTTACACACAAATTGGCAACCAAAACGGGGCATTTACCTTTGGTACACAGCTACAAAACTTCTTCCTACAAAATGAATTATATGGAGACTGCTACTGGGCTTAAAATGGTTTTAAATGCTGATCCGGATGCAGTGGTATTTTTTAATTTTTTTGAGGGGTTTAGGGGAAGTATTTTTTTGTGTAAGAGGGGATGTTGAGGATTTTTGTAGGTGAGCCGATGGGGAGAGGATTTTTCTTCTTGGTAGGGAGGAGAATTTTGAATGGAAGAGAGAAGGATTTTTGGGAGCGGTGAATTTCTGTGGATTGTAGAGTGAGAGTATTTTTTGGGGTGAGGGATGAGAGGGAGATTTTTAGAATAGGGAAAACCTTTATTGGTAGAGGGAAAATTGGGATTCGGAAGTTAATTGGTGATATCTAAAAAAGTGACCCAATACCAAGAAATAAACTTCCTATCACTTAAGTTTGCGGATGAGGATTTTGTCCGCAAATCTTCTGCCATGCTTTCTGATCCTGAAAATCGTGGTGTCAGAAAAGGAAAGCTCTTCTGAAGGAAATTTGTGAAGGATTTTGGAAATAGGAATTTTAGAAGATCTTGGGAGGGGAAGATACTAATTTGGAAGACGTCTAAACAAGAAGGATGACGTCTGTTAAAAAATCAATTTTTAATTTTCAAGGCTATAGCAGAATTAATGCAAGCAATATTTGCAATGTTTGTTGAAACAGTGTTAAAAAATCCATTTTTGGATACTTCAAAACAAATAGATTCTGAACTATTTCATAAAAGACTTGATGAGCTTGTAAGGTCTCATTATTGTTTTACTTAAATTATTTTTTGATTAAAATTAAAAATTTTTTATTAAAAAATTATTTTGAGGTTATTTCCTCTCAAAATAGAAAAATTGCCCTGTGGAAGGTTCGAACCCCCACCCCAAAAAATTAAATTTAACCCACTACACCAAAAAAAACTTTTTTCCTATAAAGGTGAATTAAAATTATTTTTATTAAATTAATTATGAAAATTTTATTAAAATTAAATATTAAATTATTCCTCTTCCTTTTGATAAGCTAATTTAAAAGAGCGTCTAGAAATTCCAAAAAACTGGCTTGGAGTAAGATCGTCTGATGAGGTAGTAAAACGCCACCCAATATGAGTACCACATTCACTGCATTCCATTATTGTCCATTCATACCTTTAAAAAATTTTTTATAATTTAAAAATATATTTAAAAACATTTTTGAAGTTATTTTCCCAAAAATAAAAAAAATTACCCGGTGATGGGTTCGAACCTCCAACTACTTTTCTCCATTAAATCAAGTTTAACCCACTACACCAAAGACGGAATTTTTTATTTTCAATAAAAGATATTTTCCAAAATATTTCCGGGGCTATTTCTCCTCAAAATAAAAATTGCCCGGTAAGGGGTTCGAACCCACACCGACCTTACTTCAGAAACTAAATTTAACCCACTACACCAAAAAACAATTTTCCTGAAAAAACTTTAAAAAATACCCTGAAAACCAGCAAAATTCTGGCGATGGTTCTCCTTGAAAATCAACATTTTTAATCGTTCCAACAGTAAAAAGGTCATGCACAAAACCTCCTTGATTAACAAAATGTGCAGAATTTGCATCAACAGAAAGATTTATTATATCGTTTATACTGCATTTAAAGTCGTGACAGGCTAAACAGACAATCCGAGTCATCTGAATTTTTAAAATTTTAATTAGATTCAGTTTAGTGATGGAAAAACAAAGGCACTTTCCGTTATATGCCCACAAATATTCCTCTCAAAAAATTACAAATGGTCAGGGCTAGAGATAGATCGAGTAAAGAGCCCGGGTTCCGTGTTTTCAAAAAGTAACCGGGCGAGGTTTCGGGTTTACAAAAAGTCCGGGTTTTAGGTAGGGCGTATAATTTATTTTTTAATTTTTTATTCCGGGGCATATTGGATATGTTTGGATTTTTAAACCATTAAAAATAAGAAGGATATGAACGAATAAGCATCATTAATGGGCATAAGTTCCAAGAACAAAGAAGAACCGCAAACCATGAATAAAAAATTAAAAACCCAAATTGTTCGCCCTAAAGAACGAAAAGTCATAGGACACGAAACATAAGTCTTATGTCATTTTTATAAACCTGTGAAATAATTCTCCATTCCATCCTTAACCTCCTGTCAGTTGAGTTTTCTTCCAAAAGTAACAATTTTGAATCTAAACTCATTGGGATATTTGAGGCAACCCAAAAACTGAAAATTGTCATTCCCTTAAAATTAAGAAAAATAATTTTCCATTAAATTTAGAGTGAAAAACCTGATTAATAATCAAATCAATTTGGCTTCTTTTAAACCTAAAAATGAAAAAAATGAAAGAATTTTAAAGAAAAATGGCTCTAGACTAGTTTATGAGTCCAATAAAAGGAGAAATGACTCTGGTCTAGTTTATGGGTTCAATGGAAGGAGAAATGGTTCTAGCCTAGTTTATTAGTCAATGGAAGGTTTCAAGGGCGTAGCTAGGGGGTCGATTTCAGGAGGGCTAAAATTGGGTGTGCGCCGAAATTTTGGCGTGTACTTTTGCATTCCTAACACAATTTTTTAACCATATTTATATTTTTCAGCGCCGCAGGCAAAATTTTTTTTGAATTTGGACGGTCATAGGCGAAAATGCCCGTTCAAAGGGGCGTAGTAGTGGAAGGTATTGAGAGCCCAGTAAAATCTTTTTAAACGAAAAGAAGTTCCGTGGGAACTCACAAACCGGTCGTAGACCCCTATACTTTGGATTAGAGTCCGAAAAAAATTATTTTTTTTACCAAACAGAAAGCCAATTGACCAGTCTTTTTAGAAAATTTTCCTTAAAAATTGAAATTTAATTTGTATTAAATTAATAAAAAAATTAACCGTGGAAGAATAATTGTAAATAAATGTAGTGTGAGGAGTTAATGATGCAAGGAATTTGTATCTCTATTAAAATTTTGGGGAAAATTAAATTAAAAAATAAAAATTCAAGAACTTTCTAGAAAATTTTTATTCTAAAATTCCCCCCTAAAAATAATTTTTTATCGAAAAAATTGAAAATTCGACATTATGACATATTTTTTTTTCGAATTCTTAGTCTCTAACTAAAAATAAATCAAAAAATAAAATCGGAAAACTCATGTCAGGTGGGGTTTCGGGTTCAAAATTCCCTCTATAGTTTGCCTACAAACAATCAACACCCTCCAGACCCTAAAAATTCCTCATTTTAGAAAACTTAAAAAATTTGACCCAAATGAGCTTTTTAAAAATTAAAAAATTTTTTTTAAAAACCTCATTTTCTTTTAGCCTGTTAATTGAACTTTCAGGGAATTTAATTATTTGTTTAGACAAAACTTCTTCATCCAAAACCCTCACATCTACAGGATTACATATAGTAATAGCAATATCTTCCATATAAATATCGTGTAGCATTAAAGGGGAATTTAAAGAACAGCGTTGACGTCCAATTATTTGGATTGTCATGTGGTGGTCGTCGTCGTTGACAAAAGCATTTTGGATATAAAAAATTAAGAAAAATATTAGAAAATACAAAAAACACAGAGCACACGAAAAATACAAAAATACGAAAAAAACACAAAAAAAAATACGAAAAATACATGCGAAAACACAAACACGAAAAACTCACAGAAACACAAGAACAAAAAACCCAAAAAAACGCAGTAATACAAAAACGAAAAATACACAAAAACACTAAAAATACAAAAATACAGAAACACGAAAACACGAAAAATACATCGAAAACACAAATACATGAGAAAATACTTTGCACAAAAATACGGAAAAACACACAAAAATACACTTAAAAACACAAAAATCACGGGAATACAAAATAGGATTAAAAAATAAATTCAAAAAACCTGAAAAAGAGTCCCAGCAGAATGGCAAGAAATTCTCGAAAAATCCTGAGCATTTTGAAACAACACATTTTCGTTTCTAGTAAACAAAGCAAAATAGGAACGTTGTCGAATTGGATCACTCATAAATTCAATACTTGTTCTGGCATATAATTTGAGCGGCAATTTTTGGCCTGGTAACAGACAAACTTCGCCCATTAGGAGAACTAAAAAATTTTTAAATTTGACCCAAATGAGCTTTTACCCTTTTTAAAAAAATTTTTGAAAACCAGGCCCGTAGCTAGGTGGTAGGCCCCATTGCCCTCCTGAAAAAATCCTGACTACGGCCTGTTGAAAACCTCATTTTGGAGTAATTTGTAGTTCTTTTAGTTCAGGAATTTAAAAAAATTCTCCAAAAAAAATTTTTTAGTTCGACAAAATGAGAAAAAATGTGGGGAGTGACGAAATGGTCAATTTTCTCATTTCCCCGTATTTCTCTCAAAATATTTTAAAAGTCAAACCTGGCACTTTTAATTGAGTATTAGGCTCCTCATAAAGCGATTCAAACAACAATTCTCCTTGGTGTAGATCCCCCAAATATGAATGCAAAACTGGCAGTCGACGATCAAAATTTATTGAAACTACGGGTAAATCTGAAGGAGAAGAGGGAGAAGAAGGGTTGTTGTTGTTCTCTTCAGTCATTTAAGAAAATTTAGAGGACTAAAAAAGAAAAAAAACAAAGAAGGGGATAAACAAAAGCTGCTTCAATAGGAAGGGTCCCCTTCCCTTTGCTTGCGAATAAATGGGGTGTGTTAAAGGGGAAGGTACACCCCATTTATTCGCAAGCTCAAAGGTAAAGGTTACCCCTATAAAGTTCGACAGTACGTTTGTGGGATATTCTGCGAATCGCGCGGGGTTATGTGGAACGCGTCTCGCACGAGTCAATGGTTGCTTTGTCTAGTACGCAGTAATATGGGTCTATTGTTAGCTCGCGAATAAACGGGGTGTTTGGACAATTCGCCCAAAAATGCGGGTGTATTCGCGAATAAATGTGGTGTTCTGGGAAAGGTGATTTTGAGACTCTAACGTCCCCCGTTTTTTAAAAATAAATTTTCAGACTCAACTGACCCCTAGACTTTTTCGCACTAAAGTGTGTTTTGAATATTCAAGTATACAAGCCTAATTTTAAGCGCGTCTTCCTCTTTTTTAGTAATTTTTTAAACGCTTATCTTTGTTTTTCTGAATGGTTTTGGCTGTCAATTTCACTGAAATTTAAATTGTTTTTTTTAATTTAGGCTTAGATTCATCTTAATTAATCTTTTAATTTCCTCCATTTTGCCTCTAAGTTTGTTGCAATTTTCCGTGCGCATCTCCCCTCTTCTTTTTGTTTACATCGTTTACCTTTTCTTTAAATCGATATTTAAGTGTATCTATTGTTTGGCAACTTGGAAATTAACCCAAAGGTTTGGGTTAATTTGGGTTAATCTTTCGCCTCTTTTAACAAGGAAGACGATCGATTTTAACGTCAGGAACGCTTCGGAGAAAGTTTCCTCTGGCTTTGTTCCACTCAGGAGAAGTTTGCCTCCTCTGGCTTTGTTCCACTCAGGAGAAGTTTGCCTTCTTTTGGGGGTTCACCGAAGAATAGAGATCGGCCTGGGTCTGAACCAAAGCTTGGGATTTTACTGTACCCAGAGTCTAGGCCCAGGCATTTTTCGACCTTCCTGGGTTTTTTACAGGGCTAGGGTTTTTACTGGACTGCAGACTTTGGAGTTGGCCCAAGGTCAATAAATCAAAGCTAGAGTCCAGTAAAAGGCAAAGGCTTTTCAAAAAATACCGATCTCTACCGAAGACGCGCTCCCGCCATTTCTTTTGTTTTTTACATATTTTTAACTCAAAAATTTTCAGTTCTCTAATAAAATTATTTATTAAAAATGACCACAGCACAAAAGAAATCTAAACCAATTTTGAAAGAAGTCCCAGATTTGGTTTGTGATGCAACAACAAAGCAAACTTATACAAAAGGAAAATTTCTTGGAAAAGGAGGATTTGCGCGTTGTTACGAGCTGACCAATAACAAAACAAAAATTGTTTATGCTGGAAAGGTGGTGTCCAAAACTCTTTTGATAAAGAAACATCAGCGTGACAAGGTTTGTAATTTTTTTTTTGGGGGGGGGGGGGGGGGGGGGTATTTATTCTACGGTCCTCTACGTAGCGGTGACCTTCTCTCACTAGCAAGGGCGTAAACAGAGGGGCTTCTGGGGCTATCCCTGAAAAGCGGGGACAAAAGTAGGCCTTTTCCGTGAATAATCCTTCCCCTTGAAATGGGGAATGTGAAAAAATTTTAGGAGGGAAATGATCAGAAAGGGGATTTTTACGCCTACACCTCCACAAAATTCTCAAAATTTTGGGCTGCGTCGCGATAAATAAAAATATATGTCCTTGATCACGTGGTTTCGTTATAACCTTTTTGGGATTATTCTCGAAAAAAGACCTACTTCTGTCCCCGCTGTTCGATGAGTTGTTGACACTTTCTAGTAGTGTGTTTCAATACCAATTACTTCGGGTGATTGGTCTGGTTTCGAAAATGGCATTTTTTTGTTCTATGTGTTCGGTGAATTGTCGACAACTGTTCGGGTTGAGGTCCCGCATTTTGTGAACTTTTCCTTGTCTTTGCATCCCTCTAGTACGCTTCTGACTTTCATAATGAAAGAGAGAAAGTTCCCAAAGTAGGAATCCTAACTGTACGATTGCCCTATTTCTCTCATTTTTTGAAATTATTATAAGCATGATTGGACAATATTCCCTTATATTTAGATGAAACAAGAAGTCCAAATCCAAAAAATGCTTTCACATCCAAACGTTGTCAAAATGGAAGGATTTTTTGAAGATGAAGATAATGTTTACATTCTTCTCGAGCTTTGTTCACGTCGTTCCCTTATGGAGCTTCACAAAAGGAGAAGGGCTGTGACTGAACCTGAAGCTCGTTATTTTACGCACCAGGTTTTCTTAAAGTTTTTATTTGAGTTATTCCTTGATAAAAAAATTTTTTTGACCTGCCAGGGTTTTAAATTTTCTTGGAAAAATTTTATTTTATCATTTTACATCAAATAAAATTATTTTCCACCAAAAGGGTTCGAACCTCTTACCCTTTTTTAGTCTGAACCTGAAATTATCCGACTACACCAAAAAGTCATTTTTTGAAAAAATTTTCGTTTTTGAATGGGCCTGGATTATCAATGATTTATTGAGTAAAAAATTTTTTTATAAAATTTTTATTTTTTAGATTGTCCTCGCTTGCCATTATTTACATTCAATGAGAGTAATTCACCGAGATCTCAAACTTGGGAATTTATTTTTGAATGAAGACATGCAAGTCAAGATTGGGGATTTTGGCTTAGCTACAACTCTGAATCATGAAGGAGAGCGTAAAAAGACTTTGTGTGGAACACCAAATTATATTGCACCAGAAATGCTTGACAAAAAGGGACATTCTTTTGAAGTTGATGTTTGGGCTATTGGTTGTATTTTGTACACGCTGTTAGTTGGAAAACCACCGTTTGAGACAGAGACGCTTAAGGTTGGGTTTTTTATTTATAGAATTAAAAATAGGAATCTGATTTTCTTCATCCTTTCCGCTCACCTTTTTTTGGTTAAACAGTCAGCTAAAAATCAAAAGTCACGATTACACTCTCTTATCCCTCCATAACTTTTTGTGAAATATTCCGATCAGATCACTCCTGTTAAGAAAAATAGTCCCCACATTCAGAGCTTTTGTTTGATATAAAAATCATTCAAATCGGTTGAGAATTAAAAAAGTTATGATGCAAAAACAACCCTGGGGTGGTGGTTGTCCGCAAATATTTGCGGACGTCCGCAAATACAATAATTTTCTAAATTTTCTAGGACACATATAGCCGTATCAAGAATAATCAATACACCGTTCCACCAAGAATTGGAAAGGATGCTACAGCATTAATCTCAAGATTGTTAGCTCATGAGCCTTGTAGACGACCAAAAATTGACGAAATTCTTAATTTTCCATTCTTTACTGATGGTTTTCTGCCTAAAATTCTTCCAAGTTCATGTCTTACAATGGCACCAAAGTTTAATATGCAAGCAGTTAGTGGTGGTCAAACATGTGCGCCTAATGTAAATTTTTTTTGAAATTTTTGAAGGGAAATTTTTTTAATTTTTTGAAGTCTTCTGATGTTCAACCAAGTCCTCGGTCGAAGGGCCCAGCCTTTACTGGCCGTGCTCCTCTTGCACCAGTTCCTGAAGCTAAGGAAACACCACCTATGGTCACACATAAACAGGATAAAGCTGCAGTTCTTATTACGGAAATGCCTGCTGGTAAGATTTAAAAAATATTTTTTGTCCGCAAGTTTCGTCCGCAAATATTTGCGGACAAAAAAATTTTGCAATTTTTTTGAAATTTTATTTTTTAAATTTAGGAGAGAATAATGGCGTTCCTCAAGATTATTATCTATCTGATCTGTATGCGCAGTTATGTTCACTTTTGAACACCAACACTGAAAGATTTAATGAAGCTGATAGAGGTTGTTTTTTAAAAATTATTGGAAAAAATTAAAAAAAAAATTTTTTAGGAGAAATTGAACATCCAGCTTCTACCCCAATTTATTGGGTCTCTCGTTGGGTTGACTATTCAGATAAATATGGCTTAGGTTATCAATTTTGTGACAATAGCGTTGGCGTTTTGTTCAATGATAATACTAAAGTTATATTGGATGCTCCAGGAATGTAAGGAAATTTTTTTGAAAATTTTTGGGATCAAATGTCATTTAGCAGTTAAATTATCGTTTATTCGACTTTAAAAAATCCACTGGGATTTTTTAAAATTTTATTCTAATCCTTTTTGAGACCAAATGTCGCATTTGGGGTAAATGTCATCTTTGGGACCAAATGTCACATTTTGGGGATCAGATGTCGTATTTTGGGACGAACTTTTGTATTTGGGACCAAATGTCATATTCTGGGACCAAATGTCATTTTGGGGATCAAATGTCATCTTTAGCGATCAAATGTCATTTTTACCCATTTTTTATTTTTCAAATTTCAGACAACTCCAATACACAGAACGTAACAATATGGAACATTTTTATGCTGCAGACAAATACCCACAAGCTTTGGAAAAGAAAATTACTTTGCTAAAATATTTTCGTTCTTATATGAATGAACATTTGATAAAAACTGGTGCAAACATTCCAATACGTGAAGGTGATGAATTGGCTCGTCTTCCATGTTTAAATACTTGGTTTCGAACTAAATCTGCAATTGTTTTGCATTTAAGTAATGGAACTTTGCAAATTAACTTTTTCTATGTAAGTTTTGGAAAAATTTTGGATTTGCGGACTTTTTTTTTGGATTTGTGGGCATTTTTGGGGTTTGCGGACATTTTTCGTGTTTTGCGGACATTTTTTTAATTTGCGGACATTTTTTGTGTTTGCGCAGTTTTTTTTAGGATTTGCGGACATTTTTGGGGTTTGCGGACTTTTTATGGATTTGCGGACTTTTTTTAAATTTGCGGACTTTTTATGGATTTGCGGACAAATACATATAGTATATTTGCAGACATTTTTTCTAAGATTTTTAATAGCGACTAGAAAAATCGGGGGTTTTCCGGAGTCTAATAGAATTTGTAACTAGAGTCGGACCGGACCCAACCTGATTTTTCCGGTTTGATCCGGAGTCTGCTTTAATTGTCTGTAACCAAAAATATTTGTCCGCAAAATTGAAATTTTTTTAAAATTCATTTTTTCAAATTTTTAGGACCATTCAAAATTAATTGTTTGTCCATTAATGTCTGCTGCCACATATATTGACCAAGCCAAAAATGTTTTTACATGCAAATTTTCTTTGTTGGAACAATATGGGTGTCCGAAAGAATTGTTACATCGACTTAAATATACAAAGGTTTTTTTGAGATTTTTTAGATTTTATTGGGGTTGACTTTCTTATTTGTTAGAGTTTGTGTTCTTTAGGTTTTTTATTTTGGTTGACTCTGAAATTTTTCTTAATTTTTTGAAGAGTCGGAGTGGGGAAGATTTTCTCAGCCTCTCTTTGGTTTGTACTGGAAAAAGCTTGACCCTACTATAGGATACACCCAAAAATTAGTCCAAAAAATTAGTCCTGTTTAAGATATTTTTTTAGGTTGGTTAAGATTAAAAAAATTAAATAGACGTGTAAGCAGTTTCTTTGGACATGATAACATTTTCGGCTAAAGCTTGGGGTTCTGTCCGCAAATTTTGTCCGCAAAAAAATTTTTTTAAGGTAATGGTAGAACGTTTAATATCCCGTAATGCAGCGACAAATCATGGAGATTTAAAAGAAGGTGGTGGTGGTCGTGATATTGTTGTTGTTGAAGGAAGTGGACGTGGTGGTGGAAGTATTGGTAGTGTAGGAGGAGGAGGGACAACAACATCATCTCGATTGCCAGTAAATTTTTGAATTGAAAAAAAAATTTTTTTTTAATGAAAAATGGAATGGGGAGGGAATATAATCTTTCAAAAAATATTATTCACTTTTATTGTAATGTTTAATGACACACTCTCCAATATATAAATTTAAAAAAAAAGTTATGTGGCATAAAAATGATTTTTAATCAAATTTTTTGTCCGCAAAAATTATTTTTGTGTTTGCAAATCTTCTCATCCCTTTTGTGTAGCAATTAAATATTTTTCGTTTTTATTCTGAATTTCTTCTAGTAAAGAATCCAGTGCCCGTATAATTATTGAGTCATCCTGAAATTTAAAAAAAATTTTTGTCCGCAAGTTTAGTCCGCAAAAAATTTGCGGACAAAAATTCTGTCCGCAAATTTTTTGCGGACAAATACTTGAAAATGCCCTAATAAATTTTAAAATAATTTTTAATTTACATTAATTAAATGTCCACAAGTTGCTTGTAATAAAGCCTTATCATCAGATTTAATTTTATCCAATAAGGCCAAACTATTTGATAATGGGACAATCTGAAAATTAAGAAATAAATATTTTTTGTTAATTTTCAAAAAACCTTGTCGTGAATTCCATGAACGATTCTGACAGGGAAATCAAAATAAGGAGTTGGCAGTCGATTGTTTAGGATACAGTTCTTAAAATTTTTAAAAGTCCGTAAAAAAATTTGCGGACAAAAATTTTTTGTCCGCAAATATTTTTTGCGGACAAAATTTTTTGTCCACAAAAATTTTTCAAATTTTCAGAAAAAAATTTTAATTTAATTTTTACTTGAGCATAATCCTCCAAACTTTTCAAATCAACTCTTATTTGCTCAGAAAATTCATTGTTTGTTGTTGGATGTTCAACAGCAAATCCACTCTTTAATAATTTTTGTTCCTCCAAAGGAAATACTCTTCTAATATAATTATCAACTTGCATTCCAACACCAGGGGAAATTAATAAAAGACCTTAAAAATGTATAGAGGACTTGTAAAATTAGTTTAGGAGATTTGCGGACATTTTTTGCGTACATCGTTTTTGTCCGCAAAAAATTTGCGGACAGTCCGCAAATTTTTGTCCGCAAAATTTTTAAATGCCCATAAACATATCCCCTTTTCTTACATTAAATTCCCCTTACTTACACCCTAATTCCTTCAATAAAATTTTAAAAACCTTCAATTCCATTAGTAAGCTCAGGTTTATACCAAACCGATCTAAGAAAAGCTTGTGCACTAGCAGAAACACAAACAGCTATTATTTTGTTTTTTTCTTCTTGTTGTTTTTGTAATTCTTTTGCCACGTCTTGAGCTAGAAAAATTTTAAAAAATGGAAAAATTTTGGAAAAAGTCCGCAAATTTTTTTGCAGACTTGGAAAAATCCGCAGTTTTTTGCGGATTTTTTTAAAAATTTATTTAATTACCCCAATTTTCTACCGTCCAAATTTTTCTGTCTCCACTACATTCATTATATTTAATCCTAAAATTAAAAAATTTTATTAAAAATATTTGCGGGCATTTTTTGCGGATTTTTCTAATGGATTTTTGCGGACATTTTTTAAAGACCCAAGGGTGTACAAATAAAAATACTACAAAAAATTTTTTTTAATTGTCCGCAAAAATTTTTGCGGACAAGATTTTGCGGACAAAAAATTGTCCGCAAAAAATGTCCGCAAATATTTTTTCCGACCCCAAAGGGACAAAATTGATTTAAAAAAATAAGGCAAAATCTACCCACATTTCAAATTTTAACAAATTAATTTCTGTCCATTTTTGAAACAATTTTTTATCATTTTTTGCTGACCCCAATCCATGAAAATAAAATAATTTGCTATAAAATCTTTGAAAATTAATAAAAGGGAATGGACACATTTTTTAAAAATAAAAGAGAAAAAGAAATTGACTGAAGGAAAATTGACCTAAATTTCTATCCAAAAACTGGTTGAAAAGGAAGGATATTTAAAGGATCGAAAATTAACAGGTCAGTGAATTTTGCGAAAAAACCCTTCCATGAAAAAGAATTTTATTTTACAAACCGTAGTTTATATACACTCTCAAAATGCAGCACTGAACTGACCACAATAATTGTAATTTATTTTTCTCTAACTACACTATTTTTTCTTATATTTCTCTAATTATGGGGATGAAATGTCATTTTTTTCGAAATGGTATATCGGGAAGGAACGACAAAATGGAACACAGGGAATGATTGACAAAATGGAACGAAAGGAAGGGGGGACAAAATGGCACCTAGGTAAGGGCCGACAGAATGGAACACGAGAAGAAGACGGACAAAATGGAACAGACAAATTCTAAGAGATTTATAAACACCCAAAATCTCGCAAAATTCTAAATTAAAAAACTTGATTTTCAAAAGCACTTTTATCATCAATTTATTTTCAAAAAATACAAGAGTAATTTAAAATTAATAGCAAAAAAAGCTTGTTAAAAAAATTTTGGACGAAACGACGTTTGTTATTTAGAAAAAGTGAGTCACAAAAAATTATTATTTTTTGAATTTATGGGTATTAAATTTATTTAAGACTGGTGAAATTGAAAAATAAAATTCGAAAAATAATTCTTAAAAAATTTAAATTTAAAAAAAGTCCGCAAATGTTGTCCGCAAATTTGAAAAAAATTTTGGCATTGGTTTTTGCGTCCAATGAATGGCGCTGGTCTAGTTTATGCGTCCAATGAACTTTTGTGCGTCCAAACAAAAGATGGACGCATAATTTTTATTAGAAAAAGTCCGCAAGTTTTGTCCGCAAATTTAAGAAAATTTCTTTTCAAATAAAAAAATCCGCAAATGTTGTCCGCAAAACTTGTCCGCAAATCTAAAAAGTTTTTCACTACAATTTCACCAGCCCTAAATAATTAGAAAAAAAATAAAAGCAAAAAATCAAACTTTCTTTTACATTATCCGATTCATCTATTTTCTACATTTTTTTGATAATTCGTCTAGGACCGCCCCCCGGACGTGGAGGACGTTCAAATTGTTGTTGGCCATTGTTTGCTGGTGAATTGTTTTCCAAAATTGTTTCACAAGTTTCTGGTGTCATATAATCTAATAAAGTTGTTTTGTCTAATTTATCTCGACTGTCTACTTGAATCTGAAAAAATAAATAAAATAGAAAAATTAAATTAATTAATGGACCTCCCTTGAAAGGAAAATAAAAATCCGCAAAATTTTGTCTGCAAATTTGGATAAAGTTTTAGCCTATGAAATTTGTATCTAATTATAGGGACATCGTTTAGGTATCCTAAAATTGTTAAGAAAAAAAAATAAAGCGAAAAAAATTATGACAACAAATAAAGGAAAGCAGGCCACAACCACTTCGTGTCATAGGACTATAAATTAATCTGAAAAAAAATTTTGACCCCGGACGCTACTTTGAAAGTATCAGTGACAAGCTTAATCAAATTATAATTTGGTGTCCAGGATTTTAAAAATTTTTTTAAAGAATTGATTTGTTAATGGACCCACGGCAATCCTTAATAAAGGCTTTTTTACTAAAAAAATTTTTTGCGGACACTTCTTGCGGACAAAACTTAAAACAAATTTTCAGACCAAAAGGTATGGACTCCGCACACCCCACCGGTTAAATAAAAATTTTATTTATTGAAAAAACTCCCAAACCTTTTTGTCAATAACAATTCCAATAGATTTACTCTCAATTTCACCAATTAAAGGTCCTTTACAACTTGAAAAAAGCATTAATTCTTTGATTGCGCAAGATTGTGATGGTGGGATAGAATAAATAAAAACTTGGAAAATAAAATTGAATTTAAGGTAATCCTGCAGAATCTGGGAGACACCTGAAAAACACCTTAAAGATTGTCATTTTTTCTGAAAATTATTTTATATAGGTAATAGACCATGCTGATTACGAATCTGAGCTTAGAAAATGTTTATTTCGAATCCCTGACCTGGATTCGACCAGGTCGAATTCGGGGTAAAAATTCAAAATGACGATATTATGGTCATCTTGACTCGTCTCTTTATTCTGAGTCGAATGGTATCAAAATTATTCAGTTTCGACAATTTTAAACGAAGTTATGGTATCTGATTTGTATACGGAAGTCTAACCCAGCGTTATTTAACTGGTTATAACTTCGTCCAAAGTTGTCGAAACTGAATAATTTTGATACCATTCGACTCAGAATAAAGAGACGAGTCAAGATGACCATAATATCGTCATTTTGAATTTTGGCGTGTCAGATTAGCCCTAAATTTTTAATTTCGAATTTTTTACCCCGAATTCGACCTGGTCGAATCCAGGTCCGGGATTCGAAATAAACATTTTCTAAGCTCAGATTCGTGATCAGCATGGTCTATTACCTATATTAAATTATTTTTGTGAAAAAAATAATAATTTCGAAGGTGTTTTTAAAGTGTCTCCCAGATTCTGCAGGATTACCGAATTTAATAAAAAATTTAAAAAAATACAAATAGCTTCTCCTTTTGCCAAATTTTCATTTTTAAAACGTAAAAGAGAATAACGAGGAGATTTTTTAGGTACAAGATTTTCAAGTTGTGAAATATCTTGTAAAATTGTATGATGAGCTTCTAATTTTATTGCTTCGTTTAGACCTGAAAAAAATATTTTTTATTTAAAAAAATTTTATAATCTGGAAGAAAATTTTGGGAAAAAAATTTTAGGCGTTGGGAAATTGCGAAAAAAAATATTGGATGAAAAAATAATTTTGCGGACAAAACTTGCGGACAAAATTTGGGCATGCTTTACCAAAATTGGCTTTTATCCCAACATGTTGAAAATCAAAAAAAAATGAGGAAAAATTTGTATTTCAATATTAATTCATATACACAAGTTAAAAAACCAACTAAAATCCTAATGGATTTGTCCGCAAAAAATTTGCGGACAAATCAGAACAAGAAAAATGAATTCCCCTGAATTTTGGTAATAAACAAAATTTTTAAATAAAAATAAACAAACAATCAACAGAAAGTTGTACAAAATCGCATTGTCCAGAAGCAAAAGAACGCAATTTCTCTTCAGCATCTTGATCTATTGGGAATTGAACACCTCGCATTGTTTGAGAAGCGTGAAGTGAAAAAGGAATATTTGCACGTTCTTTGGTTACTGAACTTAACTGAAAAAAAATTATTTTTTAAAAATTTTTAGATTAGAAAAAAATTTAAAAAAATTTTTAATAAAAAAAATTATTTTAAAAATTTAAGAAAAGTGAAATAAAAAGGATTTAAAAACATGTTTCCATCATTGGGACTCGAACCGACACCCAGACAGTTACAAATCCAAACGCTTAACCAATACACCACCAATGCCACTTATAAGAAATATTAAATTTTGCATTAAATAATTTAATTAAAATTTAAATAAACCTCTCGTTCGACAAAAGAAAGTGGTCTAGACTCGTCTCCATCCTTTTTAAAATTTAAAAAAAAATTTAAAAATTAATAGAAAATTAAGAAACCTCTATAGCAGAATTCTCCGCATCTTTATTCAAATAATTCTTCTCAAAATTATCCAATTGGAGTTCGTTTCGATTTGAAATTTGATATTCTGCATGAATGAATGACTGGCCAAATTCTGACTAGAAATTTAAAATTTAAAGACAAAGCGCCAAAAAAATTTAAAAAACCTTAAACGTCGCTTTAGTAGCTGCCAAGAGCATTTTATCTTTAACGGAAGCTTTGTCATCAGCAAAACTTAAAAAAAGTCATTTATGTATACACTAGATACCGAGATTTGTGAAAAGCCTGGCCCTGTTCCTGGGTTCCGATTTTGATTTATTGACCTGGGTCGGATCCTGGGCTTGTAGTCCAAAAAAAAAACCAGCCCCAGAAAAACCCAAAAAAATCAAAAATGCCTGGGCATAGCTTTTTGGTACAGCAAAAACCCAGGCCTTTGTCCAGACCCGATCGATCTCTAGTATACACCATCTGGGGCTAAAGTGTACCTTAAATCTGGGTCAACATCAGGCCCGTAGCCAGGATTTTTTTCGGGGAGGGGGGGGGCAACCAATACCCCCCAATTTAAAGTGTTCAAGAGATAACACAAATTTAAGGCGGCCTAGTTAACAAAAAACAATTTTTAGCCCCAAAGTAAATCCATAAATGAGAATAGTTAAAACTAGGGTAGCACCTCGTCCTCCAACTATTTTTTGGCAAAAACTCTGACCCGAAACCCGAAGGCTCTAACCCGGTAAACCCGACCCCGAAGGGTCGGGGTGCTATCCTAATTTAAATAAACCTTATCAAAATCCAATCATGTCCAGAATCAAAACGAAAAAGAAGAAAACAGGGCTCATAAGAATCTACACATTCTGGCAAACTTAAAAAAATATTTAAAAAAATAAAAAATAAAACCATTTTTTCCAATCCTTTCGCCAATCTTTTGAAGGATTTAAATGGTAATTTACATTTAGATTTGCTAAAAAAAATTTTAAAATTAATTTAAATTAAAGATAAAGAGTTTAAAAACAAATAAGGAGAAGTCCCCAAATTTACCAAAAATTAGGAAGAAAATAGATTAGGAGGTTAGAAAAAAATTAGAAGGCCCGTGGACAGAAGAAATTTTTAGAGATGGATGGAGGAAAACAGGCCCGTAGCCAGGATTTTTTTTCGGGGGGGGGGGGGGGGGAATTTTTTGCGCCAAATTTTTGGCGCCAAAAGCCAAAAATTTTTATTTTCAGCGCCGCAGGCGAAAATTTTTTGAATTTTAGAAGGCCGTAGGCCAAAAAATTCACTCTTTCGGCGCCGCAGGCGCCAAAATTTTGATTTTCAGCGCCGCAGGCGAAAATTTTTTAAATTTCAGAGGCCGTAGGCCGAAAAAATTCACTTTTTTTGCCCCAGCCCTTCCCCAAATTTTTTCCTTTTTCCCATTTCGGGGGGGGGGGGGGGGGGGGGGGAATTCCCCCCCCCTCACCCCCCCCCCCTGGCTACGGGCCTGGAGGAAAAGGATCATCATCAAAAATTCCCATCCTCTAACTTCGTACCGGATCCGAGAACCCAATGGCACACGATCCGAAACCAATCACCGAATCGAAATCCAATGATAACACTGAAACCTGGACTAAACTAATAAGGGATAAATACGCCCATAATCGACAACATAGTCATGTTTACAAATTAAAAATTTTGGACTGTCATGGAAATATTAGAAGCCTTCCCAAAATTAAAATTAAAGAAAAATACCATTATTAATAACAATTTTCCCAAAACGAATTTTGCATTGTTTGCATTGATCAAAAAATTCCAACAATTTAGAATCGGCTAAAAAATTTAAATTAATATTTTAAAAATTAAAAAAAACCTCTAATTCCAGTTTGGCAAGTCATAATAAAAATAGTTAATTTTGTAGTGTTAGCAGTGAAGGATTATTTGATGAATAGTTATATGTTAGCGACTAAAAATAAAATCGAAACTACGGTATAATTAGGGTTGGGGCCCGATCCGAAAGATCAAGTCGGGCATTTAATTTTGGCCTGTAAAAATCCCGATCGGACCGGACCGATAAAAATGAGGCCCGAAAAAAATTACTCGAACGCCGGCCCGACGCGAAAACCCCCAAACTCTAATTATCCTCCCCAATAAAATACACAAACAGTCTAGTGTATATTTTAATAGCCACTGGGTTAGGTTGATGACTGGGATGGGCCGGTTTAAGAAAAAAGCCGGTTTCGGGTAGGAGGACCCGATTTAGGCTTTCGAAGTAACCCGCACAATTCATGCCCGATACCCTCTTTTTAGAGGTAAAACAGTTAAATAACCGACATTTCCAGTCAAG
This sequence comes from Meloidogyne enterolobii, assembly GCA_963681835.1. NCBI lineage: Eukaryota > Metazoa > Nematoda > Chromadorea > Rhabditida > Meloidogynidae > Meloidogyne > Meloidogyne enterolobii. The sequence continues at coordinate 430,050 of CAVMJV010000093.1, forward strand.
AACAAAAAATAAAAATATTGATTTTATAAAAGAAAACCCTCAAACAAAAGAAAACTAAAATTATTTTCTTTAAATAAAAGAAAAAATTTCGAGGAAAGACAGTTGAGTCACAATGGGTGAATCATTAGGGAAAATAGTTTGTTCATAAAATTTTTTGAATGTTAGTCATTCAAAACTTTTTTTTTACTTAAAAAATTTTTATGATGATTCGCTTGTAAGTTGAAAACAGAAAGTTAACAGGGAAAATAAAAGATTACTTGACTCAACCATTTTGAGACTCTAATTTACCTTATTTTCTAGTTCTCTGTGTTATAAAATTAAATAAACATATTTTGCCAATTCCACATTTTGCCAATAAGGGTAAAAAGTGACATTTTGTCAATGAGGATGTGTTGGCAAAATGTCATTTATTAGCCTTATTGGCAAAATATGGTTTTGGCAAAATATGTAAGCGTATATAAAATTTTTCTCTCACTGTCTAATTTAGGAAATAGTATAGGGGATGAAATGTCATTTATTTTAATAAATATCATTTTGCCAATTTGCAACATATTTATCAATTAAATATTGGCGGCGTTTTGTTTCATTTTTTGTGAGGGGTTTCTCCCCTCTAACTTTGATTTTTTTCGTTTTTGCTGTCTCAAAAAAGTCTTTTTTTCAGATTCACCGCCTAGAAAACCAAAAAACAAAGAAAAATGACAGAATTAGCAACAAAAAGTGAAATAACATTAAAAGGAAGTGCTCAAATGATTCAACAATTTTTTCATTATGGAATTCATAGTATTTTATATCAAAGGGGCATTTATCCGTCTGACAGTTTTACACGGTTTTTTGAATTTTTTAAATCAATATTTAATTTTGATCTCTTTAAAGTGAGAAAAAGTATGGAATGACTTTGTTGGTTAACAACGACTCTAAAGTTCAGGACTTTCTTAAACCCTTGTTGGAACATGTTGAGGTTTGTTTTTATTTTTAAGATGATTAGGTTCATTAGAGGTCACAGATTCTCCGACAGTCCGAAAAAATTGTAAGGGACGACGATGGGAAGAGTCAGAACACTCGGGGACTTCGAAGAAGTTCTTCTAGACGAATTGGAGGGCAACCCTAATTAGGTTATATTTTTAAAAAATTTGGAGAGGGATAAATATATTGAAAAGTTTGGGCTAAGCACCCAATCAGAGTTGTCCGCAATTCAATTTTATAATTGATTTTAAAATCGATTAGTCTCAAATTTTAGCTCTAATAACAAAAACAGATCCATTTTCCTCACTTTTTTATAAAAATTCCCACAGATGTTGCTCGCCAAAAAGAAGCTCAAAAAATTGGTTTTGGTAATTACTGATATAGCTACAAAAGAAGCATTGGAAAGATGGCAATTTGATATTGAAACAACTGCTGATATTGAGTTTGTTTTTTAATTTTTTTTAATTTTTAAAAATTTAAAATTAAGTGAGAAAGGTTCTGTTTGTAAAGATGAGAAGAGAATAAAACAAGAAATATCTGATGTTTTGAGGTTTTTTTTTAAATTTAATAAAAACTAACATAAATTTTGGAAATAGGCTCAAAAAAGTAAAAAGTCCCTTTCCATGTCCATGGTTTAGTCGGAAAAATTCAGCTTAAATAGGTAGAGGGTTCGAACCCCATCAAGGAACTTTATTTTTTCTTTTAACTGAAATTTAATAGAAATAATAAACAAATGGTGGAGATGGGCTCGTAAAGGTCAGAAACTCCTTTTTTGGTTCCATGGTTTAGTCGGAAAAATCGTGACTTCAAAGGGTCGAGGGTTCGAACCCCACTGAAGAATTTTATTTTTTTTCTTTGATTAAAAAGCTTTGTATCAACAAATTAACTTTAAATTTCTTAATTTTTAATTATAACGCTTTCCCCTTCTTTACAGACAAATTACCGCTTCTGTTGCTTTTCTCCCTCTACTCGAAAATCGATGCTCTTTTGATGTTCTCATCTACACTTTTAGAGACATTAAACTTCCAGAGGTTTTTTTTAATTTTATTTTTTTATTAAAAATTATTCTGTCCAAGCGTACTTTTTTCTCCTGACCTCACTCAAAAAGGGGAAATTTTTTTAGCCTTATTTGCGGACAGAACTTGCGGACTTTCTGTTAAAATAAAAATTCTTTCCTTTTATTAATTTTATATATTTTTTTAAAGGGATGGGCAGATTCAAGCGAATGTCGAATTTCTGATGCCGAACAGGTTCAACTTCGTTCATTCTCTACAGCAGTACATAATGTGCTGACTAAGGTGCAGTATAAAGCTGATATTTAAGTTTTATTTTTTTGACTATTTTTTTGATTTTTTAAATAAATATTCAATTTAATATAAAAATTTTTGCAAAAATAAATATTCTGTTTAAATTTTGAGGTTTTAAGGGAGGTCATTTTTAAGGCATAAAATTTAAAAAAACTCTGAATCCGCAAAAAATTCAAAAACAATTTTAAAATATATTTAATTATTAGAAATTAATTTTTACATTAAAATTAAAATTTGGGATAAAAAAAGTAACGCCTGGGTATATATGAATTTTAGAGATCGGAAGTTTTAAAAAACTTTGATTTTGGTTGAGGACCCAGATTCTTAACCTCTAATCGAGGAAAAATCAAGGAACACTGAAAAATGTCTTAATTTTGACTCTGGATCCAAGAAAAATTAAGGTCCGGATCCAGAAGCAGTCCGATCTCTAACGACTTTACAGGTACAAAAAAAAGGTTTAACTTTAAAAAAAAATTTTTTACCTTCTTTTCCTTACATCTTTCTCTTCAATTTCTTCATCATCTTCATTTTTATTATCATTTTCTTCCTCAATTTCCTCTTCCAATTCACTCATCTCTTCCTCTTCAGAACTTGTAGAGAATTCTTCCTTATCATTTATTTCTTCACCTTCTTCCTCTTCTTCAGAATCTTCACATTTGTTTCTAAAGGAATTTTTTATCTGTTCATTTTTCTTATAAATCGCAGAAAGTTTCTAAAATTAAAAAAAAATTTTAGGACGACATAAAATCCGCAAAATTTGTCCGCAAAATTAAAAACGCGTTCTTATAAATTTTTCCAAGTTTAGAACCCAATTCCCAGAATTTTGAAGGTCAAAATCCAAATCCAGTCAGTTTGGTGTAGTGGGTAAATTCCCAATCTGTTAGAATTTAGGGGGCAGAGGTTCGAACCCCACTAACGGAAAATAATTTTAAATTACAGGAAAATGTATTTTTTAAAGAAAGGATGTTTAATTTAAATTTTCAACTTCAAAAGAATTTTTTGTTTCATTTTTAAGACCTTACAACAAACCCCCCCCCCCCCAAAAACTTAAATTTTGGAGTTCTTAAAAATTCAAAAAAATTTTCAAAAAAAAAATTAAAAATTTTCAAACCTTCAATTTTTCCAAACTTTCTTCCATATTTTGTGTCTCCTCTTTCAATCTATTTTCATCTTCAACAGATTTATCTTCCCCTTCATTTAATACTTCTTTATTTGTTGCAATTAATTCTAATTGACTCAAAATTTCATTCATTGCTTTTTCTGTTTTTCGAAGTCTTTCTTGGACTGATTTGAGTTTGTAACCTTTAAAAATTAAATTTTAAATAATTTAAAAAGAAATTAATTTTTCAAACGCTTTGTCGGTGCTTCATCACTTCCACTTGACTCATCCTCACTTTCTTCTTCCTCATCTTCCCAATTTAGATGCCCTCTAGGTCTCTTATGTTTCTTCTTTTTCTGAAATTTTTTGATTAGAAAAAATTCAGAAGGGAAGGGGAACACTCCGAACAACTTATTAGACACTCGAACCTCTATCAAAATATGCCGGAATAATTTTCAAGATAAAAACCCCAAGTTGAGCAGTTTGGTGTAGTTGGTAAACTCCCTGTCTGAATAATTTATGGGTCATGGGTTCGAATCCCATCAATGGCAAATAATTTTTAGTTTCACAAAAATGAGATTTTTTGAAGAAAAAAATGTTTAAATTAAAATGCCAACTTTAAAAATTTTTTTGGGAAACTTTAAGGCCTAGAAAAATTCAAAAATCCAATTAAAAAATCTCCCATTCCTAATATTATTTTCCCATGTTTTTAAAAGATATTCTCCCCAAAATATTTTAAAATACCCAAAAATTTTTCAAACCTTAAAAAGCGTGTAGAGCAAAAACAAAACAACACCAATTGTATAGAAAGGAAGGAGCCAAGCAAAACCACCCCTGCCACCACCTCCAACAGCCTGAGTTTGATGCGCTCTGGCCTGAGCATGCATTGAAGCAGCGGCTGCTGGGTGTGAATGGGGAGGGCGACCGCCGCCTTTAAAAAAATTTTTTGGAATTTTAAAAATTAAAAAAAACCTCTATGCCCTTCTGGATGTGGAAAATGAGAATTTGGTTGATGAGAATGTTTATTATCACTATTTCTCCCAAAAAATGAATTAATCATTGGTGCAAAAACGCTTGGATATAGAAGTGCAAAACACATAAAAACAGCAGCACAAACGGCATATAATTTCCATTTTGGGAGTAACTTGAAAAAATTTTTAAAAAATTTTTAAGCTCGAAATAAGTAGTTGTAAAACACAGTTTCAGTGAATTTTCAAAAATTTCAACTTTCAGGTGTTTTGGTTTAGTGGGTTCTCTTGGAGATAAAATTAATAGGTTGAGGAAATTAATAGGTCGAATCCCAGTGACGAAAAAACGTTTTAAAGGGAATGAGATTTTGATGAAAAATGTATTAGTGATAAAAAAATTATTGAAAATTCTTTGTTGAGGAAATTTTAATTGGATCTTTTGCGCATTTTTTTAATTACAACGTTTAAAAGCCGTCTTCGCATCCCAACAAAAAATAAAAAACATTTCTAGGGGGTTTTAAAATAATTTTGAAAATTTTTCCTAATACCCCTTCCTCCCCTCCCACCAAAAAAAGATTATTTTAAAAGAAAATTCAACAAACCTCTTCTTTATGCCTTTTACAGTCAATAAAGTCTTCATATTCTTCATCATAATATTTTTCCATTTTTCTTCTTTTCTTAGTTTTTCTTCCAATTTTATTTTTGTATTCATCAGAAATGGACATCTTTTCTAATTAGCTATTTCCCCCCAAATTATTGCTAGTTTTGTTAAAATTTATTCTTAAAAGTGCACAGAGCCCTTCCTTTTTGCAGCAACAAAAATAAAAATTTTTTTTGCCAATTTTCTTCTTTGCCTGTCCTAAAAATAAAAATGTTTTTAAGTGAGAAAAAATAATAAAATCCTTTTACCACTTTTTTTACTCAGCTAGTCCTCTAGAGATGTGTGCAGTCATGCCTTGAAGCTATACAACTGAATTCTTTTTTTAGTCAATAAAATAGACAAAAAGCGGCCACAAATGTTGACCACAATAAACGTGTGTGTTTATTTTATTTTTCTTTTTCTTCTTCTTTTTGACTAATCCCCCACCAAACACCTTTAATTTCTAAAATTTATTAAAATAAAATTAAAAAAATTTTAAAATATTTAAAAATATTTTTAACAATTTTTTCTTATCAAAAAAATTTTTTTTTTAATTTTATAAATTTTTATGCATCACAACAGCGTAAATAAAAAAAGATTTTTTTTTTCAAAAAAAATTTTCTTTGCTTTGCTATTTTTAAAATACGGCAAGAAAAGTTTTAAAAAGTACATATATTATGGCACAAAAAATATGCAAGTATTTTCAGAAAAAATAAAATAAACTAAAGCTAGGGTTTAGAAATTCATTCCAAAAATTTTCAAGGTTATAATTAAAAATTCGGGCAGTTTGGTGTAGTGGGTTAACCCCCTGTCTGAATTATCTAATGGGTCGAGGGTTCGAATCCCACCGGTGGAAAATAATTTTTAAATTCAAGAAAATAAAATTTTTAATGAATTTTAAAGGTTAAAGTCAAAATCCGGACAGTTTGGTGTAGTGGGTTAACTCCCTGTCAGAATTACCTAAGGAGTCGGGGGTTCGAATCCCACCAGTAGAAAATAGTTTTTAATTTCGAAAAAATAAGAATTTTTAAAGAAAAATTGCTTCTTAAGGCTAAATTATGGCCTATTAATTTTTTATCCAATTTTTTAGCTTGTTTTCATCTTTATTTTTGTTAATTATTCATTGAAAAATTTTGGTCTAATTTAAACTCTAGCTTTTTACAAATCTTAAAAATGAGATTTTTTAAATAGAGGTAGAGAGAATTTGACTGAATTCTTTAGGTATAATCCTAAATAAATTCTAAACAAAAATGTCCATTATTTCACAAAAATCAGCAAAAATTTTTTTGTCCGCAAAAAATTTTTTTGTCCGCAAAATTAAAAAACGGACATTTTCAAAAAAAATTGATTTAAAATAACGAAAAATACCCTCAAAAAATTTATTTAATAAAAAAATATACTCTTCTTCCTTTTTTCAAGTTCATCACAAATCCTCTACCAATTATCAGCCAAATTGTTTATTTCATTATTATTCCTCTTTAAAATCTTTGAAAAAATTTTTTTTTAATTTTAATTATTTTTTAAATAAAAAACCTTATTATTATTTTCCTCCTCAAATTCATCTCTATAATCTTCAGTTTCGTCAATTGGTGGAGGATAATTTTCACAAATATCCTTCAAAATTGATAATCTTGCCTGTTTAAATTCTCCAACAATTTCCATTAAATTACTTTGCCTTTTTAAATTTTTTGGGACTGTCTAGAAAAATATATTTTTTAAACTTTTATTTAAATTTTCGATCCATAAAAAAGGCCCAGACTTTAATTAAAATTAATCATTTTTAAAATTTGAGTTGGACCTTCAACTCTTCGTGATCGAAAAGTTAGAGGTCTGCCTAAATATTTTCGAGGTCTGGACTTACGGTATCAAAGGGGTTCTAGCTCAAAAAGGCGGTCGGAGTCCAGCTCTATTCTAAATTAACGTTGGGACAAAATGTCTATTTTCCCCGTCTTTTCAATTATATTTTAACCTAAATATCTTCTCAAAATTAGTTTGTCCACCCTTACAAACTGAAACCAGACTTTTTTCCCAACCCGTGTGACATCCATGCTCGGAAGTCCACTTTCCATTTTTTGAAAAAAATTTTTTTAACCCCTCATTTCAGTCTGTTCCTACCCATATCTGGAGCAGAGCAGTTCTGGAGCAGCCTATCCACCTATGGAGCCCAAAATATTTTTTTAAAAAATCCTCCCAAAATTATTAAAAATTTAAAAAAAAACCTAACCATTCCATCATAAGCCTCTTCAATAAAAAACATATATTCTCTTTCTGTATCAGGCAAAATACTTCTAAAATTAATTTTAATATATTTAATTATTTAAAAATAAAAAAATAAACCTATCAAATATTTTCCCTTCTTTAATCGAAATTCCCCATTCATCATAATTAAAACGTGTATAATAATCAAAAAATCCATAAATTAATTCTCCAATAGTTCGTTCATTTTTTGGTATTTCTAAAGAAAAAATTTTTTTAATTAAAATTAAAAATGCCTGTAAAAATTCTTTAATACCCCTTCATAATGAATAAAATCCCCTCACAATCCCTTACACTCCTACCTTAATAACAGTAAATAGCAGGGTCAGATTAGACGAAGCCCAGACTTTTTTCAACCCAAAACCCGGCCTGAGAAATTTAAGATAACCAGATCTGACTTTTCCTCTTCTCAAACTGACCACTTTCCGGTAAAAAAGGATGGACGAAACTAATGTGGGACAAAATGTCTCCCCTCCACTCGAAAACTTCTTACACTCTTCTACCTTAAAAAATTTCTAAGAACCCTGACTTTTTACTCCCTATTCTCCAAAAAAAAGTCAAAATCCTTGTTCCTCCCAATTCACCCCCAAAGTCCCCCAATTCTTCTTCCTTCCGTATCCTCTCCCCACTAATCCCCTTCCCCCCCCCCCCCCCAAAAAAATAAAAAAATTTAATTTACTAGGCAAGTCAAGTTCCATAGCATAATCCAAATCTTCCACATTTCCAGTTCCATCAAAATGTTTAGGAAACATTTTGAATAAATTGGGCAAAATTGGAGGATAAACACCACATTGCAAAAAATGAATAATCATTAAACTGACTGTATAACTATTAAATTTTCTCCTAAAAATATAAAAATTATAAAAGAATTTTTTTTAATGGTTTAAGGAAAGTTTAAAGCTATTTAGGCACTATTGTAGCTCCCTTCACCAGTAATGTTCCAAAATTAGGTGTGACAACTCATTGTCAGGAGTGGATCAAAAAAATTTTTTAAGGACACCTAAGACAATAGAATGGAGTTGTCGGCTCGGAATTGAACCAAAGAACCGAGGATTTTCAGTTAGGTTCTTAAGTTCGGTTTCGGATATCCAAAGGTTTTTCAAAAACCAACAATCCTAATATTTAACGTATTTTAACCCACACAAAAACAAAAAACTTTGGGGGATGGGTAGACAAAAAAATTTTTTAGAGGGTGTGAGGGACTTTAGAAGGAAAGGTCTAAAAACGGTCGAGACCGGGCACATTCGATAGAGAATGTGTCCTTTCAAGCCCACATAAAAACAAAAAACATTGGGGGTGGGTGGACCAAAGAAATTTTTAGAGGGTGTGGGGGACTTCGAAGGAGAAATGTGCCAAAAAAATTTTATTTAAAGGGAAGTCAAAAAAATATTTTTTTAAGTCAATCTATGTTTAAAATAATAAAAAATAACCTTGGATCAACCACATGATTAACTTTTGCCCATTTTTTGAGAATCATATTCATCTGCACAAAACGGTTATCCAGTCTTTCAATTTAATAAAAAAAATTTTTTTTAATTTAAAAGAAAACCTCGAAAGATGTGCAAGTAAATGTGTATTAAAAATCCCAGCTACACAATTACAATTTATATCAACTTTAACATCCATATAAGGAAAGGCTAATTCGACTGTTACAATTGGGACCTGAAAATTTTAATTTTTTATAAAAAATACAAAAAATTTCGACACGCCTCCAAACACGCCCGAATTTTTTAAAAATTAAAAAAAATTTTAAGACACCCCATTTATTCGCAAGCTCAAAAGTCTCAAAACGGTCAACCAAACCTACGGGAGTTGGCGAGACGCTCGTACAAACCCCTACGCTTCACGCAGCTTGAGGCTCGTGTCTCGCGGGAGTCAACGGGTGCTCGGGCCCTAGGGCCTTAATCCAGTAATAAACCCCCCCTAGGCCCTAGGGCCTTAATCCAGTAATAAAAGGGGGCTTATGTTAGCCCAAATAATTCAGTTTAAGTCCCAATTCTTAATCAAAATTTTTTTCTGCTTATAAAAAGTTACCCGAGCGCAGATATGCCTTAATCCAGTAATAAAAGGTTTTTGTTCAAGTATTCTATGAATTTTGCTCAAAACAAAATTGTTGACACTGAAAAATAATTTTAGTTAAAAAAATTTGGGAAATAAAAAAAAAATTTTTTTTTGGAAATTTTGGGGCCAATTTTCATTCTTTTCCCCCTCATAAAAATGAGCCTGTCATAATTGTGGAAAATTTTTTTAATAAATAAAAACGTGGGCCTTAAATTTTGCCAAAAATTTTTTTTATTTTTCCACTCAAAAGAATTTTTTTGGAATTTTTCCAATAAAATTTTTCCGAAAAAATTTCCCAAATTTTTTTGTAATTTTGAGGCCCTCAAAAAAATTTTTTCTCAAAAATCAAAAAATTAACCCTTCTTCAGTGTAACTCCCGTCTTCACATCTGACAGCAAAACAGAGATCCAAATCTGCCCCTTTAGTAGCTAAATTAGTTAAGGTAGATCCTCCCATTGCTAAATAGCTTCCCTCTCCAAAAAACTAAAAAAAATTAAAAAATTTTCTAAAAAGCTAACCGGTTCAATAGTTTTCCTTAAAAGTTTCCAAACATCAATTCGAGTCTTTCTCTCATGATCTGGCTAAAATTTAAAAAAATTAATAGTTCAAAAGAGAATTTAAAGGGAATTTCTCATTTCCGTTCGACCAAATGCAAAAAATTTGTGGGTGTGGCGAAATGACCAGTGGCGAAGTGTCGTGGGCAGAAAAAATTTCTAAATGCCTGCCTATTGAGAGGTTTCTCAATTTTCCAGAAATAACACAAAATTTCCCTTACCCCAAAGCTTTTTTAAAATAACCTGTCGATTTTTAACTATATAATCCTGCACACTTTTCGTATACTTTTTAAAAGAGTGTCGATAATCACTTTTTCTGTCATCCAGAATTTTGAAAATTTTATGAGCATTAGGCGATGTTCTGACTTTGTATAATTCATTAACCGTGTATTCGTCCATTAAGCCTAAAAACTTTAAAAAATTAGTAAAAAACACTGGAATTTAAATGTAAAAATTTTGGGGCCTCAAACTCTAAAAATAGCTGCGACAAAACGGAAAAATTTTATTTATTAGTTTCGACGCGAATTGACAAAATGAAATTTCAAATTGGTAAATAATTGTTAATATTTCATAACACCAAAATATCGAACGCTTTGTTTACCGTTAGACATAGAATTAGAAAAAAAATAGTGTAGAAAATGAGGAGAGCGTAAAATAGTCTCTTCTTTCTCCACACTATTTTCTCTCGTTTCCGGTTTGTATTGAAAGAATTTTTGTTGAGGGGGGATTATTTAGTTTTCTTAGGAAGGGTTTGTTTTCCTTGTTTTCTCTTTTCATCCACACTTATTTTTCATGATAAAATCTGTTTTTTAAACAGCTATTGCTCTCTATAATTTAACTTTCCTCCAAATTTTCCCCAAATTTTCCCCTAATTTTACCATTTTTTCAGAGAAAAAAATGTCACAAGAATTACAGGAAGACGACACACTTAGAAAAAGAAATGTGCTACAAGAATCAATTAATGAATCACTCCAACAAACCCCAAAAAAGGGCAAAAGAACATGCGAAGCAATTTCAGCCTCAGCCACTTCAGCTTCCTCAGATGATGAAGATCCTTTAACTGTAGTTAAGGAGAAACGATTGAATAGACTAAAAAGAATATTGCCTCAATCTTCTGATAAATTGGGAAGTTGTGTTGATAAATTACTTTCTCATCTTCCTGAACGGTTTTTTTCTTTTATTTTTTAAATATTTTTTATTTTTAGTTGGCGAAATTGGGTTGTACGAGGGATTTTATCGGTTAGTTTATTTTATTCCTATATTAGTTGTTCCTTTTTAGAATTGCTCCCATTTGGGTAGGACATCTGAAAAAAACCCTTGACCAGATTTTTGGTTTTGAGTCAAAGGAAATCCTAAAAATTTCCTCGATTCTTTGCTCTGTTTCTAGGCCAATCTCTTCAATTTTTATGTACCTTTTGGGTCTGTTAAATCCAAAATCAAGACATTTTTTCATGCTTCCCTTTTAGAGGAAAGGGAAAGGTAGGCACATAGCCAGGAAAAATTTCCCCTCTGACTCCCTGCCTACTTGCCTGCTTCTTGTCTCCGGCCAGGGCAGTTGAGTCAGTTTATCAGCTCTTTCAGAACCCACACATTCCTTTTGAAGACATTTTTAAGAGACTTTTTGGGAATTTAAAGTCTTAATTTCCTTAATATTGAAATTCCAACCTTTTAATTTTTTTCAGCTTGTAATGATTGGAATGTTTTATTTTATTGTCAAACGAGGAGTTACTTGTCTCATGGCATTGGTCAATTAATTAAAAATTATTTTCCAAGTAAAAAATTTTTTCAGGTTTTCCTTTTACAATTAAAATGTTTCTCAGAAATTATCAATATTGGATTAGCCGTTTACAGACTTTATGATTTGCCGTGGTTTAGAGCACTTTCGTGGTAAATTTTGAGCATTTTCTCATTTTTGACCACTTTGGTATAGTGGGATAATTCAAATTTTTGTAGCCTATAGGTCTCGGGTTCGAACCCCATTGGCGGAAAATAATTTTTATTTAATTGAAAATCTAGAATAAAAAATGATTTTATATTTTAAAAGGGTAGGAGATTTTTAATGATCCTATTTCCTTACATTTTTCATTTAAAAATTTTTATTTCAACTTAAATATTTTTTGAAGGTATTTTTTGTTGACTAGCGATTATTTCTTTTTTGGAGAAAGTCTAATTGATTATTGGGGGCTTGTATTACGTAAAGATGTAAGCAAAAATTTTTTCTTTTAAAATTTTTTTCCTCTATTTTAAAAGCATTTATCCATTTTTGACCACTTTGGTGTAGTGGGATAATTCAAATTTTTTGTAACCTATAGGTCTCGGGTTCGAACCCCATTGGTGAAAAATAATTTTTTATTTGATTTTTTTCCTTTTTTAATTTAAAAAAATTATTTTTCTTAAAATAAAAAATTTTTTTTTCTCTCCCCAGAGATTTCTTTTTGCATTAATTGTTCATCATCGACTAATAAGTTTTGTTTTGTATTGTTTTGGATTTATTTGGTTTGTTCTCTCGTTACAAAAAGGATTTTATTTGAGACAATTTTCATTGGTATTTTTTGTTTTTCTTTTATATTTTCTTTTTTATTTTTTCAGTTTGCTTGGACGCATGTTACTTTATTAATAATTGTTAGCCAGTCATTTTTAATAATCCAAAATTTGTTTCAAGGATTAATTTGGTTTGTTTTTTAATTTTAAATTTTTTCTAGACACTTTAAGACTTTTAAAATTTTTTAAAAATAAATCCTAGCACCCCCAAATTTTTAAATTTTAAAAAAACAGTTTTTTGGGCAATAGAACCATGACTCTAGTTAGGGCCAGGGAACCCCACTTTTCGGGCTCTATTTTCGACTAGTTTGTGAGTTTTATGTCAAAAACTGTTTAAAAGGAATAAAAAGGAGCCTGATTAAAAATTGCCTCTCATTTTAAAAAATTAAGTTTTGACCACTTTGGTGTAGTGGGATAATTCATTATTTCTTTAACTAGGTCAAGGGTTCGAACCTCATCCGGGGAAATTTTTTTAAATATTTTTTAAAAGATTATTTTATAAGTTTCAATTTTTTTAAAGGTTCCTAGTCCCCGTTTCAATGATTATTTGCTGTGATATAATGAGTTATATGTTCGGATTTTTCTTTGGCAAAACTCCATTAATCAAAATTTCACCAAAGAAAACTTGGGAAGGATTTATTGGTGGTGCTTTTAGTACAATACTTTTTGGACTTGTGGTATTTCTTTTTTAAATTATTTTGTGTTTTTGAATGGTTGAGAGCAGACTTTAAGGTCAGATTTAGAGGGAACGGGCTCTAGGGGCCGGGTCAGATTTTAGGAAGGTGTGGGTGTGGCCAAGGGTTCAGGGAGCTGAGGAGGTGGGGTAGCCTAAGTGTTAGGTTTCAGGGGGAGTGCGGGTAGTCGATTGGGAGGCTCAAAAGTCAGATTGCAAGCGCGATGTCCTTAAGGTCAGATTTCTAGGAAGGGGTGACTCTAGGGTCAAATTTATGAGGAAGGGGGATGCGAATTTAGGGAGCTATATCTTGGCGAAGGATCCATGGGTACTCCGAAGTCATTAATTCAAAATTTTTTCAGCTTTCCCACTTTATGATGGAAAATCCATTGTTTGTCTGCCCAGTAGAGTCTTACTATCAAGACAATTTAAATTGCACAATTCCACTATCATTTCAATACAGGTTTTTTTGCTTCTTTAATTTTTATTTTTCAAATTTTTCTAGAGAATTCGAAGCTCCTCGCCCCTTCTCTTTTCTGTTCCGATTATTCCGCCAACAACCAATTGTTAGATTTAAACCTTTTCTTTTCCATTCTGTGGTAATGGCTCTTTTTGCTTCCTTAATTGGACCATTTGGAGGATTTTTTGCTAGTGGATTTAAAAGGGCGTTTAAAATAAAGGTTTTTTTGTAAAAATTTTTTGAAAATTTTGAAAATTTTTTTTGAAAAATTTTTCTGAAATTTTTTTGAAAATTTTTTCGGAAAATTTTTTCAAAAAAATTTTTCTGAAATTTTTTCGAAAAATTTTTCTGAAATTTTTTTTTGAATTTTTTGAAAATAAAAAAAAATTTTTTAAAGGATTTTGGCGACATAATTCCGGGTCATGGCGGTTTAATGGACAGATTTGATTGCCAATTACTCATGGGAACATTTGTGAATGTTTATATATCTTCTTTTATTAGGTTTAATTTTTTCCAAAAAATTTAAAAATTAAAGAAAAAATTTTCTTTTAGATCCCCAAACCCTCACAAAATTGTCCAACAAATTTTGTGGCTAACAAATGATGAACAATTGGCAGTTTATAATTCCCTACAAGAGCAGCTAATATCAAGTGGACTAATTCCTCCAAGTTAAATAAATTTTTTGTTTAAATAAATTGGGTAGCACCCCGAGCCTTCGGGGGCAGGAGTGTCGGGGTTTCGGAGTTTGTCGGAGTAGAGCCTTCGGGGGTTTGGGCCGGGGTTTTTGCCGAAAAAATTCGTCTGGGGACGGATCGGTGTTTTGCCCGCTCGGGGGTGGGCGTCGATGATCGGGGTTTTGTCGGGGTAGAGCCTTCGGGTCGGAGGTTTTGCCAAAAAAAATTCGTCGGAGGACGGGGTGCTACCCTATTTATAAAAATATTTAACCAAGTCGCAAATGATCCTCCTCTCTTTGTAAAAAAAATTTTTTTTGAGTAATCTAATTAATTTTTGAAGTCCCGTGAATACTAAAAATATTTTTTATAAAAATCTCATCCCCGTTAAAAAAATACAGAAAAAAGAAATTCTTGTCGATTTTAGATATATACACAAATTTAATCTCTTTAGACAATTTTAGTCTTAAATTTTGTATTTTTTATGTTGTAGATAGAGCCAAGTTTTTTGGGAAAATTTGTCTCTTGTCTAGGTTTTCTTGGGGGCCCGGTCCGAAAGATCGAGTTGGGAATTGAATTTTGGCCCGAAAAGGACTCGGTCAGGCAGGTCTGATAAAAATAAACCCCGAAAAATGACTCGAACGTCGGCCCGACTTGAAAACCCCCAATTAAAAAAATATTTGTAAAAATTTCCGAAAATTACATGTCAGTTCTATCTACTTTAACATAAAAAATATATTTTTAAATAAGTATATTTCTTAATAATTTTGCTCTCATTTTTAGGGCATTTCTTTTAATTCTAAAATAACAAAACTTTTAGTTAAATGTGTCTAGTATTTTTTTATAATTCGAATAAAAAATTTAATTTTTTTTTAATTTTCAAAGCAAAAAAGACCCCAACCGCGCATTCATCCTATCCAACTCTCGAATTAACTCTTCAATAGAACCTTTACGTGGAGTGCGGTCTGTACAAGCACTACAACGTCCATTTGTTAATAATTGAGTAAGGGTCTGGAAAATAATAAAAAAAAATTTTTGAAGTTTTTGTTTTAATTAAAGCACCCCCCCCCCCCAGCAGTCTTTATTTTTCAATCAAGAAAAAGATTTTCATCATCTATTGCTCCTGACTGAGAAAATTGCTCCTGACTGAGAAAAAATTAGGAAAAAAATAAGGATGGAAGTTGGGAAAAAGTAAGTTGCAAAAAATTGAAGCAAGTAGGGCCTGAGGAGCTTACTTATTTACTTCCGCTAATGAAATAAAAAAATCAAGCAAACTCCAGGGAACCGCTGAAAATCAAGCAAAACTCCAGGGAACCAGCTATCTTTGGGCAGAGAGGCAAGGAAAAATAAAGAGAAAGAAGGAGGCAATCACCCACCAATCCTTCCCTGTGTCCATTACTCCAACCCTCCCTCCTTCCCCTATTCAACAAAAAATAATTAAAAAAACCTGTCTGCATTGTGCATTAACCCTTTTCTGTTCAATCAACTCCCATCGTTGATCCATTAATAATTTTGAAAGTTCATCACATTTTTGTTGAAGTTGAGTATTTGAAGGAATTTGTTGACGATTTGAACTAGTTGATTGGGTAGATGTTTTGGGTATTGCACACTTTTCCCTCATTTCTTTTATATAATTTGTTAATTTTCTTTTTGGGCCCTTAAAAATTAAATAAAATAAAATAAAAAAAATTTTTTTAAATACCAAAAGACCAATTCCCATATCATCAAGGTCTTTTTCTGTCAATTTAAGTAGAGATTCCATTGTTCTGAAAAATAAAAAGGGATGGTGGGCATTTTTGAAAAAATTTATTTTATTTTTGGCATTTTGAATTTTTTCAAAAATTTTCACTTAAAAATCTTTAAAATTAAAAAATACTTAATTCCGTGCTCCATCAAATTTTTCACGTATTTCTGCAAATCCAATTGAAACAATGCCTCTCTCAATGCTGGCTCCATTTCTTGTTTGTAGCGCCTTAGAAGGGCTTGTAATTTTTCATCAGTAGCTAGAGCATAAGCATCCAATCCTTGTTTATTACGTCGATTTGGATTTCCCTTCTTAAAATATTTTAATGAATTCTTTGAATTTTTTAAAATTAATTTTTGGTTTAAATTTGAAATTAATAAAATGAATAATTGTGCTTCAAGTTTATTTTATGATTGTTTAAAGTTTTATTATTTTCAAGTTTATTTTTTCCAAGTTTATTTTTTCCAAGATTATTTTCAAGTTTATTTTTTCCAAGTTTATTTTCAAGTTTATTTTTTCCAAGTTTATTTTCAAGTTTATTTTTTCCAAGTTTATTTTCAAGTTTATTTTTAAGTTTATTTTTCCAAGTTTATTTTCAAGTTTTTTTTTCCAAGTTTATTTTCAAGTTTTATTTTTTCTCACATTCTCTCCCTTTCCCCTATCTCTCCCTATTTTATCTAAAATCGTTCAACAACCCTTACATAATCCAACAAATAGGATAATATTTTTTCATCCCCATTTTCGCAAGCTGCCAAAACTGGTGTTGATTCATTATAGTCTTTTTAAATTTTTTAAAATTAATTTTTAACAAATTCCCTTCAAATCAACCTGCCAAATTAGGGTCTGCCCCACGTTCTAATAATAATTGTACGACAACAGCGTGATAATATTTTCTAAAATTTTTTTTAATTAATTTTGTATTTCTAAAATAAATAAAAACACTGCATAATGCAAACTGCTTCTTCCATATTGGTCTCGACGGTTCAAATCGGCTGAGAAATCCAACAAAATTCGAACCTAAAAATGTGTGAGTATAATTAATAAAATTTAAGGAGTGTAAATTAATTTAAAAAATTTTTAATTAAAAAATCCCCCAAAAATATTTTTCCTTATTTAGTATTCTATTTTTAAGATAGTTTAACGTTAATGTGTTTCACTAAGTTTGTATTTTATTTGTGTTTATTTTCAAGTGTATTTTTCTCAAGTTTGTATTTCAAGTTTAATTTTACTTGTGTTTTTAATGTGTTTTTCAAGTTTATATTTCTCAACTTGTATTTTCGAGTTTATTTTTAAATTTATTTTCAAGTTTGTATTTTCAATTTAATTTTAGTTGTGTTTTTTAAGGTTTATTTTTTCAAGTTTGTTTCCAAGTTGTATTTTTTTCAAGTTTATTTTTAAACTTGTATTTTTAAGCGTGTATTTTCAAGTTTGTATTTTTGTGTTTAATTTATAGTTGTATTTTTCAAAATGTATTTTTTCAAGTTTGTTTCCAAACTTGAAAAAAGTTTGTGTTTCAAAATGTTTCAAAAATTTGCTGCAAGTTTTACTTCCCCTATAAACAAAACACCTTACCACATCAACAGCTCCACACGACGCTGCCAGCATCAACTAAAAAATGAAATTAAAAATTAAAAAAAAATTTTCTAACCGCAGTTTGATTTCTTTCATTAACTTCCTCCACTTTAGCCCCTTTTAAGATTAATAATTGGCAAAGTTCTCTATGTCCCAAATATGCCGCGTACATTAATGGGGTCCACTCTAAAAAATTTTTTTAAAATTTCAAAAATTATTTTCCCAAAAATAACCTGAATTATTTTTCTTGTTCACCTCCTCTTCAAAATTATAATCCTTTAAAAATAGTCAAAAATTAAAAAAAATTTTTTTTAATTTCCCCACATGTATATTTTCACTATTCAAACTTGTAGCAGACCAAAAATCCATTTCAGCATAATCCAATGTTTCATCCACTAGATGTTTTGAGGGTAAGGATAAATAAAGAATTTGTTGGACAGCTTCATGCATTTTTATTGGTATTAAGGGAGAAGATGCGTTTTTTTATTTTGATCCTAATTTCTGAAACAGACACAACCCTTCGAAAAGGCACTCTGTGAATTTAGAACAGGTAACCATTTTAATTAGAAGCCGAGAAGAGAGAAGCTAAGGGGAGAAGCTAACTAAGGGGAGAAACTGAGGAGCGTTCTAATTATCGCCTCAAGGCGACCTTGTGAGTGATTTATGGTGAGCAGGTGCTTAGGGGTAGAGAATGACTGTGGTCTAGGCCTTGAAATCAAGTCTATCCTTTAAAAGTCAAGGCTTGTCAAGCTAAGAATTCTGAGCGTTAGTAAGTTTATTCTTATAATTTCTGATAGCTGGGTTAGCATCAGCTCAAGGCAACACTGATCCCCTTATTTTTCTAGTAACCCCCCCAAAACTTGTAAGGTATGGATAAAAAACTCCCCAATATAGATGTGATAAAGAAATATATTGAAAATTATATTAATAATCAATTCATCTTTTCATCATTTTTTAAAATAATTTTTTAGAGAGTAGCGGGTAATTGCTATTAATTAATTTAACCCAAAAAAGTAATTCCTTTCTAACGTAAAAAATGATTATTAATTAGACTGCAACTATATCTATTAACGCTAATTAATCTTTTCTCAAGGTGATCAATAAAAAAATTTTTTTAATAATTTTTTAAACTTAAATTATAATAATAACAATTTTTTGAGCAGGCAAAAAATATGAGAGAGAAAAACAACATTTTAATTAATAAGAAAAAAATTTTTTTGTTGTTGAATATAATTTTAAAAATAGAGAGAGACCTTGTTGGAGACATATTTTAATAATTTTTTTGGTTGTGGTCCTCCCCCAATATTGGGAATAAAATAATAAAAAATAATAGGTTAACAAGAGATAATAGCTCTTGAATTTTTAAATATAACAAAAAAAAGAGTCTCTACAACTTGATTTTTTAAGTTGGAAAACTCAAGATTTTGGAAAATTAACCCGAAATAATATATCGTTTAAATGGAGACACCACAATTTACCACAGATTTTCTCAGTCTACCCAGAGCTTAAAAAAAGTCGCGGATCTAGATCAGGACTGGGGGCGCAATTGGGGATTACGTGTTTTTTTTTTGACTTGCGTGATTGCGTTTGCGATATAAAAATTAAAATTGCGGATTGTGGCTGCGGAAAATTTTTTTCCAATTGCGCCCAGCCCTGATCTAGGCAAAATCTTGAAATGATCTACTATATTTCGTCGCGCTACATCGATTAGTAAAACAAAAAGAATCGACCTGAAATGAACATTAAGGCCTAGTTATAAGAGTCTGTGGTAGACTGAGGACTATTAATGGCAGCTACTACAGCTCAAGTCAGACCCCCTTAACTATTTTTTAATAATTTTTAAATATTTTCTCATTTAGCAGCCTCAGTTTTAGCATTTTTAACCATTTCAGCCAATTTTTTGTATCTCCTAACACATTGTTTCTTTGTTTTTCCATCTACAGCTGCAGCTATTTTATCCCACCTTTCAGCATCACTTGAAGGTATTTCCTTTAAGGCTTTCTCAAATTGCCGTTGTTGTTCAGCATTCCATTCATCTTCAGTATTTTTATTAATGTTGTTTTGTTGCTCATTATTTTGGCTGTTGTTTGTGTTGCTAATTGTAATATCTGTTGTTGTTTGTTGTTGCTGTATGTTTTTATTGACAGGAACAGTAGATGAATTATTGCTTGGAGGAAGTTGCCCAGACTTGAGTTGTTTAACCTTAAAAATACACAAATGTTTTTGTTGATATGAACATGTTTTTAAGTTTGTGTTTTTCAAGTTTATTTATTTGTTTTAAAGTTTGTGTTTTCGGTTTGTGTTTTTCAAGTTTATTTATTTGTATTTCAAGTTTGTGTTTTTCAAGTTTATTTATTTGTTTTAAAGTTTGTGTTTTCGGTTTGTATTTTTCAAGTTTATTTATTTGTATTTTAGGTTTGCGTTTCAAGTTTATTTATTTGTATTTCAAGTTTGTGTTTCAAGTTTGTGTTTTTCAAGTTTATTTATTTATTTGTTCTAAAGTTTATTTGTTTTCAAATTTGTGTTTTAAATTGTATTTTGTTTATTTTCTACTAAACAAGTTTGTTATTATGTTTGTATTTTTGTTGTTTAAACAAAATTGTATTTTTATTCCTGTATTTTTATTGTTAATTCAAGTTGTATTTTTAAAGTTTTGTATTTTTCCTATTTTAAGTTTGTAGTTTACTCTATTTCTCTAATGTATTTTCTCTCTTGTTTCCAAACATGTATTTCCTTTTAATTTAATTAAAAAATACAACTTGCCTGTTTAATTACATCTTTTTCACTACGCTTGTTTCCCTCACCGCTGTGCTCATTAATATAGCCAGAAACTTGCTAAAAATTAAGAACCTTTTAAATAGTAAAACAAAATTTTTTAACCTTCCAACGTTCTTGAGTCCCAGGAGGGAATAAATTAACAGCTTTTACCAACAATTGTAATTCTGTATGAGTCCAAGCATTTGTTGTAGAAGAATTTGTTTTGGCATCATTTGGCTGGGCTGAATTTTTAGGCATTCCATTATTTGACTGTTTGGAGTTACTAGAACTCTCAGGATTTGACTGGAAAAGAGTAAAAAAAATTATTTTTTAAGCGAAATTTTGACTTAAAGATAGGAAAGGATTTAGGGCCCGTTCTCATCTACAGGTCTATTTTTGGTTGCTTTTTCTTTTGGAGAAGCAGGGAGTCATTTCAGCAACTCCTCAGATGCTGGCGGATATTGGGAGAGAGATCCTTTCTAGTTACGAATAGGGTTGGAGGCCCGGTCCTGTCCAAAAGATAAAGTCGGGCATCGAATTTTGACCCGAAAAAAACTCCGTCGGGTCTGCCCGATAAAAATGAAGCCCGAAAAAAAAATGACTAGAACGTCGGCTCGACTCTAAAATCGCAACCCTAGTTACGAGGGAGATACTTCCAAAGAAACTCTTCAGATGCTGACAGATATTGGGAAAGATCCTTCCTAGTTCCCTCATCCCTTCCCATTTTCCAGTTTACCTCCAGTTACGTTTCCTGTTCCTAGTTTTTCTTCGCAATTTAGATCTACAATCCTATTACGTTTCCTGTTTCCTAGTTTTTTTTCGCAATTTAGACCTACAATCCTATTACGTTTCCTGTTTCCTAGTTTTTTTTCGCAATTTAGACCTACAATCCTATTACGTTTCCTGTTTCCTAGTTTTTTTTCGCAATTTAGACCTACAATCCTAATCCCTCCTCT
The DNA here is from genome assembly GCA_963681835.1 of Meloidogyne enterolobii. NCBI lineage: Eukaryota > Metazoa > Nematoda > Chromadorea > Rhabditida > Meloidogynidae > Meloidogyne > Meloidogyne enterolobii. The sequence continues at coordinate 451,272 of CAVMJV010000093.1, forward strand.
CCCCTTCACAACTTTGCAATTAAAAACACAAATTTAAAAAACTAACACATTCCCTCAATATCCTCAATGCATCATCATAAACACAAATATCTTTTAAACGTTCACAAAGATTAACCAAATCATCAACTTCTACAGACAAACATAACCTTTAAAAATAAATTTATTAAAAAAAATTTTTTTTAATTAAAAAACCTCTCAATCTGTTCTGAAATTGCAAAAACTTGTTCAGGATTTTCTGCAGCAAGTGAATTATCCAACCAATAATTTTTGGTAGATGATAAATCACGGAGTTGTTTACGTTGAGTTGACAACAATTTTTTCTTTTGTTGTTTAGCCTTTAAAAATAGGGAAATTAAAATGGTTAAAATTAAAGTACAATCTTTCGTTGCTTTCCTGAAAAACCGGGAGAGATCTTATGACTGGAGAGCTACTATTTCCCGGTTCCGGATTCTTATAGTTTTTTCCTTCCAGTTCAGTTCTTTCTATTATAAAGTTAATGTTTCTGATCTAGTTGATACGTCAAATGATCCCGATCAGTTTCCCAATCTTTAATGGACTCACAAACTAAACTAGAGCTCATATTCCAGACGTGGTAATGGACATGGAGTTATGGCGGATATAGGCGGATACCCGCAGGCAATTTGAAATTAGCTGTATCCATATCCATTACCAAGTCTGCCTTATTCGAAGTATTTTACAAACATCAAATATACATCGAATATCAAATATTCAGCTTCGACGAATTTATTTCATCGTCTATATTCCCCCTCACCTCCACACAAAAGACCAATTCAGATATAAATTATTTTTTCAAAATTTAAACCTGTAAAGCCTTCTTTTCCTCCTCATTCTTTTTAATCATTTCCTCTTCCAAATCCTTTTCTTTTTGCCTTTTTTGTTCCAATTCAATTTTTTCTTTCAATTCCTTTTCTTTACGTCTACGCTCTTTCATTTGCAATTTTTTATTTTTATCCTCCTCTTTAATTTTTACAATTCTTGGATCAACAGAATATGCCATCTCGACCAATGTAGAAATTCTTTTCAAATCTTTTTTTCGTCTTTTTTCTCTTTCAGCCTTTACAAAAAAAATTTTTGAAAAAATTTTTAAAATTTAAAAAAAACCTTATTTTGTTTTTCAATTTCTCTTCTTTCCCATCTATCCTCTCCTCGTTGTTTATCTTCAGCGTCCAAATAAGAAAATTCACGCCAAGATTTCCAATTGTACCAAAAATCGTAAAAATGTTCGACGTGGGAACGGTCACTTAAAAATTAAATTAATGGCTTTGGACTAGTTTATGAGTCCAATAAAAAGTTTATGAGTCCAATGAAAGTTAGTGATCATTAAGAGTATTTTTTTGTGAACTTTAGAGGTATGTGATTTTTTATTAGAGTCAAGGGCTCCCCTTGAGTCAAGCCCCCAAGCCCCCCCCCCCCCCCCCGAAATGGGGAAAAGGGAAAAATTTGAGGAGAGGATTAAGCAAAAATGTGAAATTTTTTCGCCTATGACCGTCCAAATTCTCAAAATTTTCGCCTGCGGCGCTGAAAAAATGAAAATAGTTAAAAAAATTTGCGTTAAGAACGCCAAAGCAAACGCCAAACTTTTGGCGCTCACCCAATTTTAGCCGCCCTTGAAATCGACCCCTGAAATTGACAAGCTACGACCTTGATTGGAGTTATAAAGGTTCATTGGACTCATAAACTAGGCCTGAGCCAAATAAATGAAAATTAGTCTCCCCCTCCTAAAAGGGTAAATAAAAATGATCAAATTAAAAAAAAACTTTGTTGCTGATCCTAAAATTCATTTATAAGACACAAATTTAGTCAAATAAATATAAATTTTTAGACACAGCATTAAATTTTAATTTATCCTCATTGATTAGAGCTTTACGTCTTTTTTAAAACAACGCAAACTCTTGCCCAACAAGGAAACAAACAATTAAACCACTAAACTACAAACACGCTAGTTTTTAGACAAAAATTATTCCTTACAAATTCGTCGGAATTTAATTTAAAAAAATATTAAAATTCAAAAACCTCTTTTCATCGCCAAGTAACGGCACTGGTTGGTTTACAGAAAATCTAGAAATAAAAAAATAAATTAAAAATTTTTAGGGGGGATAATATTTAAAAATGGTGAGTGACTTTTGGAAGGCCAAAGGTTTGGAAGGTTCTTGGCTACGTGTCTGCCTCCGGTTCCAGGAAAATAAAACAAATTCACAGTTATTGAAGCTGGTTCATGAAACCAAGAAAACACTAATATAGAGCTCATCCAACCCACACCCTACGTAAAAAATAAAACAAAACCTTGCATTTCTCTGAAAAACAGGACCCAAAACACGGAAAAAATTTGTAGAATTAACATCAGAATTGTCAGGAATGTTTTCATCAAAGGTTGGGTCAACAGAATCGAAAGCTCTCCTTTTCTCTTCAGAAACCCCCAATTGTTCATAAGCTTTTTGGATACAGGCAAAAACAGATTCACTTCGAAGTCCATCCCCAGCATTCCCTTTGTCTGGATGATATTTAAGTACTTTTTGGCGATCTTAAATTTTAGAAAAATCAAAGTCCATGGACCAAAATATTTTAAAAAATTTGCATTCCCAAGGTTTTCGAAGGTCAATTTAAAAAAATCAATGGGTGACAGTTAATCCCAATTTCAAGCCTAAAAATTATTTTTCAAAGAATTTGGAACTTGTAATAATCAAAAACCCAACAAAATGACTAAAAACCTCAGAACACATAATTACCACTTTCTCCAAAAATAGCAAATTGTAACAAACGCTAAAAAACAAACTCATACCAGACCCTACCGAAATATGAATCCCCGATTTCGGGAAACGGGATTACCAGCCCTCGTTAAAAATTTTCAAATTTAAGGAATAGGAATGGCAGAATTCCTTCTCCCCCTCCTAATTAAAAATAAAATAAAAATACATGCAGTCCTGATTTGTGCTGCTGTTGCTTCACATCTCAGCTTCGTCAGGCCAAGTATTTTATAACTTTAAAAAATTAAAAATATAAATCAAAAAAAAATTTAAAAACAAAACTGGTCTTGGTCCTTAGCGTCATTCGGATCCAATCTAGCCAGATATTTTTTGTATTTTTCAGTCTCCTCATCCATCCATTCAAAACTAGAATCTTCTGTTTCCTCTTCTATTTGGATTGGTTTTACAGCATTTTTTAAAATTGGCCAAGTTGAAAGTCCAAGAGTTAATTTGTCTTTAACTAGAGAAAATTCGTATGAAATACCAGCGGGTTCAATTTTACGCCGGCGGGAGAGAAAACCATAAATTGCTATGGCCATTTAAAATTATCTGGAAAATTTTTAAAAAGAAAAGAGTTAAAAAAGGTAGACTGGGAACTATTTTTTAATTTTTAAAAATTGTTTGCCGCCAAAAGGACTCGAACCTTCGACCTCTTTGGGAGGTCAAATTTTAAACATTTCCCACTAAACCAAAAGAACGGAATTTTTTCTAGAGAGTAATCAGTCGAATAATGAGTTTTCCGGTAAAGGAATCCTTTCTTGAGTCAAAAATAGATTTTAGTACTTCCTTTGTAGAGGTAAAATGCCCAGATCATCGGTTAAAGGGGTCGAAGGTTCGAGTCCGCTTGGCGGTAAATAATTTTTTTGAGAAGAAAATGGGTTAAAAACAAATAAAAAAGTATCAATCAGTATTGAAACCGATATTATTGAAAAATTATTTTAACGAAAAAAGCCAAAAATTTAATCAAAGATTAAAATTTTTACACAAAAAACCTCTAAAATTCAAGATTTTTTCTTTTATTTCTTTTCTTCAGCAATTCTTTTTCCAGAATTCTTCGACATTGAATTATTAATATTTTCTCGTTTTAATGGTTTATTTGACTCTTTTCCATCTCTACATTGCGGACAATACCATTTTCCTTTTGGAGATGTGGTTAGGCCAACACAAGGGAAATGGAACCATTCAATTAAACAGTTTTTGTTATCACAACAAACCATGCTTCCAAATGAAACCTTAAGAAAAATAGGGGAAAACAGTCAAAACTCATATGTAAGTACCCCCACTTGTAAAGGCGCCTCTCTTAAAGGTACAATTTTATTCTCAATTACGTTTACTCCCAGCTAATTTAACACATAAAAGGAACCATCGTTAACTTTGACTGTGAATTCAGGCCCGTAGCCAGGGGAGGGGGTGAGGGGGGGAATTCCCCCCCCCCCCCCGAAATGGGAAAAAGGAAAAAATTTGGGGAAGGGCTGGGGCAAAAAAAGTGAATTTTTTTGGCCTACGGCCTCTGAAATTTAAAAAATTTTCGCCTGAAAAAAAATCCTGGCTACGGGCCTGTGTGAATTAGATATAATTTTTGATCCACTCGATAGAGGACCCCCGACTTCCTATTGTGAAGTAATTCCACTCGGAGAAAAAACTGAAACATCGGAGAAAAAAATGAATTTGGGCTGACATTGGCCGAAATGACTTTTGGCTGTCAAAGTTCAGTCCATGGGCGTTGTGAGAAAAAAGAAGCGAGTTCCCACCCTCAAGGGCATACCTACAAGTGAGGTCCTACGTATCCTAACGGATAAAAAATATACCTGTTGGCAAACACAATATCTGGGCTCATTTGGATCAACAGGCATATCACAATGTCCAGGCATTATGAGTGGTGTTTGACCAGCAGTGACAACTAAAGAAACATCAGAGATATCTTCAGCGACTAATAAAAAGAATAAATTTATGATAACAAAAATTAAAAAAGGCAAACCTGTAGTATCTGTACGTTTACGCTTTTTGGGAGCAGAACTTGTACCGCTTGCTTTTCGCGAAGTAGTTGAGACTGGCGAAAGTGGAGTGGCGTGTTTGGACGTTTTGTTTGATTGTTGAAGATCTTCTAAAAATTTGTATAGAATAAGTAGGTTAGAGGAAAAGATTTTTTTGGAATTCTATTAGGGAGTACAAAAGTTTAATCTAGACAAGAAACAAAGGGGAGATCCAAAAATTGTGACAAACGGAGAGAAATGAGATGCAGAAACAACCAGTAGCGAACGTTTGTGGTCCGTTCTCGGTTCGGACCGTTCTAGACCATTATGGGAAAAACGTCTGAAAAAGACTCGATCCTTCGCGTCAAGTTCATTAACTTAGATACCCCTCCCCCCTTTCTGAATGTTTTTTGGTTACATGTATGACTTCATCCCACTTCTACGGATCGCCCACAAACCTATAATTAAAAGAAACCTTTTTTAAAGACATTTCTTGAGGTTGACGGAGTTTGTTTCTTCCCCTTTTCCTCAGTTTCATTCTGTTGCTGCTGCTTTTGAGCCAAAAGTGTGTTAAACTTCGAAGTGTCAGAATCCAATTTTTGAATAAAACTATCAACCAATTCGTAGGTTTCGGAGGCAATAGAAATCTTTTTGTCACAGAAACTTCTGGCTCTGAAAAAATTTTCAAGTTAGTTTCGTGCAGTCCTTTAGTTAAGTGGGAAAACGTTTGATTTCAACGTCCAAAGGGTATAAGGTTCGAGTCCTTTTGGTGGTAAACAATTTTATTTCGACAAAAAAGTAGTTAAAAACAAATTAGAATTGACAAGATTTGCGAACAAAGATTTGCGGACAAACCTCCTTAGATATCACCAAAATCGACCCAAAATCATTGTCTTAAGATCAACGTCTAAAGGGTATAAGGTTCGAGCACCTTTGGAGGTAAGTAATTTTATTTCGACGAAAAAGAGACAAAAGCATATTAGAAATTGAAAATTAGAAGTGATCCGGATTTGCGGAGAAATATTTGCGGACAATCCCCCTTATGTTAGATATCCCCAAATTCGACCCAAAAGATTTAAAAACTTTAACTTACTGTGCAAAACACTCTTCAATCTCTTCGTAATTTCGCCGTTGTTCCTGACGATTCAACTTATTCCAGGAACAAACCAACTTCATTATTTTCTTCTTAGCTTCTTGTTCTTTAAGTTTGTATTTAATGTCCAAATGTCTAATTGACAGCATATTAGAATCCATTTTCTGTTGAACTGGTCGGGCATTTTTTAAGCATTTTTCATACAAGTCGGATGCCATAATGAAAATTCTGAAAAGGAAAAGGCTTAAAAACTTGAAAAAATCAAGAAAACTTAAGTTCAAGCTTAAAGCAGGGATGAGACTCTAAAATTACACTTTTTCTTAAGTTCTCTAACCGTCTCTCATTTCTAACATACTCTCTCGCACATTTTTTCTTTTACTCAAACAGCAAAAAATAAAAATGGGTACGGCCCACTTAGTCGCGCGGCCACTTAGTCGCAGAGCTATAACTTCCTTCAAGTTTTCCGAATCTCACCAAATTTAGTATTAAACGATTCCTCTCATCGAGCTAAAGAGATTGGTACCAAAATTACTAAGGGCCAGAAATTTTTTAGCAAGTTATGGCTCTGCGACTAAGTGGCCGCGCGACTAAGTGGGCGTGTCCCAATAAAAATATAATGCCAAATCTCTGCCAAAAGTCGCAATTCGAAAATCTGAGGAAAATTTTTTTCCTAATTTTCTTATTTCTTATTTTTCATTTAATTTTGTTTTAGAGTTTTTCCCATTTTTTTCTAGAGTTTTCCTTTTATTTTTTACCAATAACCTTTTCAGTTGTTCTTTGTATTAATCAATTTATTGATTTATTTGTACAATGACTGAGGAAGACTTCGATAAGCAACTTAGAAGGTTTAAACCCTGACACAACCCCCTTCTAAATTTATTTATTATTAGGCTTTCCAAGAACTACAATCCCAAATACTAGAAAGTAGGGAGAACCAGAAGCATGCCGACGTTACAAAAGCTGCGATGAAACAAGTTTCTTCCTGATTCTTTTAAAATTTTTAAAAATATTTTTTAGAACATAAGAGTGGCAGAGATCGTTAAATTGCAATTGGAACACCTCCCTAAAGATGAGGATCGTGCTCTTTATTGGATTGTTGGTCGTGCGTTCTTACAAGAGACAACGACTTCAGGTTTGCGTTTTAAGTTTAAGGGGAACAAGTTGTGCTTGGAAAGCGGTTTAGTCCGCAACTAGTTTTGCGTTAGTCCGCAAGTTGTTTTTTAGTCCGCAATTAGATTGCGATAGTCCGCAAGTGGAGTCACCGCGTCGATCTCTGAGTCACCGCGTCGACTTCTCTCTGAGTCACCGCGTCGATCCCTGACAGTTTTACACAAATTGACGCTTACTAGCTTATGCCCAGTTTTGGCTCTGCTGTAGACTAGTAATCTTTTGCTGTCCTTTAGCTTTTTGAAGGTATTTGGTTCTGGAAAGAGGCCCATTTCCTTTGTGGTTTTTGAACATCTCTATTTAATTTTTTATTCAATTTGAATTTAATGTTTTGTCTTTAAGAGATTCAACGCCAGAATGCTGACATCAAACTGTGCAACGAGCGTATAACTTTAATGGATAGGCAGAAGGACTACTTGGCCAAAAGCATTGCCGATTCTGAGAAGAACTTGCGTGAGCTCATTCAGACGAGATGTTGAGAAGATTTCGAGTAGGAATGCAGTTGAAACAGTTTTCATTTTTTGGTTTTTTTGTTTTAATTTATATTCGTTTTTTGTTTGGTACAAGATACGCCTTATGTATCTTTCTTTACTTTTGAATTATCTCAGCAAGTGTCTACAAGTTCATTATAAACAGAAATTTAAACCGTTTTTCGGTCAGCTTGGAGTTGGGTTCGAACCCTCTTAATACGATAATTATTCTGATCCTATTGTTTTAAATTCTTTGTATTACTAAATTCCAGACAAAACTTGTGGGCATTTGTTACATCTTTTGGTAATAGTGCTGTTTCTGTTCGCCATTCTTTACTATTCCTCTTGATCTGAAAAATTTATTTTGTATACATTTTAAAATAAGTTTTTAAGTTATTATCTGCTTGTCTTGTTATTTCAATATTGAATATTTTTAGATGTTGTTTATATTAATTTTTGTTTTAATGATACAGATAACTGACCATTCCTGCTAAAATAATGTGTTTCAAATTGGGTCATTTGACACTTACTTTGGCTAATCGTGGTTCTGGTTACTCTCGTATTTTTTTGATTCGTAAGATTTTTTTAATTTTGGATCTTAGGATACCTTAGATTATTTTTTGATTTATTTCCCAACCCCCCTCCCAGTAAAATGTTTTTTTACATTTATGGGAAATATTTTACGAATATTTCTCATACTTTTGTTTTTTTTAATTCTTTCTAAATTATAGGGCGAATCCCTGCTTCACGTATTGACTTTACTAAAATGTTTTCTCAGAAAACTGATAATGTGCAAGAGGTTGTTTTAATGTTTTTGTTCGTATTATGTTATGAATTTAGAAACTGATGGTTAGTTATGACGTCAAAGACTTATTTGACAATGTTACGAAGCGTTTTGATAAATTTGATGATAAGGTTGATAAGCTAAAGGTTTTATATATATTTTTGAATTTATTGATTTTTACATTAGGACCTCGTTAACCAAGTTGACAAACAGTTGGTTGAACTTCGTGGGGATGTCAAGAAGGATCTGACTGAACTTCGTGGGGATGTCAAGAAGGATCTGACTGAACTTCGTGGGGATGTCAAGAAGGATCTGACTGAACTTCGTGGGGATGTCAAGAAGGATCTGACTGAACTTCGTGGGGATGTCAAGAAGGATCTGACTGAAATTCGTGGAGATGTTAAGAACATTTACATTATTGTGGCAATTTCTTTGAGTGTAATCTGTGCTGCGATAATTAATTCGTGGATTAGATCGCTTTCTGACAGGTTTTTCTTTGTATATAATTTTAAATCTATTATTTTATTCACTCTAGTGCAAAGGCTGGTAGAAGTGATACACCAATTACAACTTCTGATTCTTCTTCTAGTGTAGGTTACAAGAAAGGCACCGGTTTTGTTATGAAGGCTTTCAATGATGACTTATTTGATTCTCTCTATTTTCTTTTTTAAAAACTGGCAGCGTTAATATTGCTTCGGTTAGGTTCCAGTTTTTTTTGTTTTGACTTGTCTCATACCTCTTTGACTTTGGTATTTGTAGGATATCTAAAATATTTTCGCTTTCAAAAAACACATCCTTCCTTTTCTTGATTTGGTTTAGCCACTAAAAACCAAATCACTAAAAATAGCCACTAAAAATACTTTTACCTACAAATGCCTTTACTTATTTTTGAGATATTTATTTTCCATAGTCTCAAAAGCCTTATTATGTCTTTTGCTCATTTGACTTAATACGTGTAACCCAGACTTAAAAAATATTTATTTTTTATTCTAGATACTTGTGTAGTATTCCTAGGGTCTTATTTTGGTAATTGATAAATCTCCTACTTTTGCCGTTTTAGAATAGATGCTTAGTGGCGTCTTTTTTTAGAGTTGTTGGCATTTAAAACTCTTACTTAGGCTTGGATGTAGGTCTACAGCGATTTTAAGCTCCCTTTGTAAGCCACTCTATAATTCTGAGCTGTTAGTTGAGCTAGTCAATTGTTTCCTATTTGAGTGCGAGAAAATATTTAATAATGAGGTGGTTCATCATCTGTCCGCAAACATTGTCCGCAACTAGGTTTACTACACAAGTATCAGTTTTTAACTTTCTTTCGCAAAATAACAGGTATTGATTCGGTATTTATCCTTTATGTCACACCCCCTGTTTCTTACTTTTATTAAACCTTGGACCTTTTTGGCTAAAACTTTCGGCACCATGGACCATTTTTAATGAACTGATGGTTCAGACTAATTAGTGTAATTAGAGGGGAGGGGTTAAATCGATGGCCCCGCTGTCCCTTGCGACTGGTAACTGTTGAATTCTTGGGTCAGTTGAGCGCTAGGGAGTTGACTTTAGGAAGTTGAGATTCAGAGTTGATCTTGTACGAAGTAAGGGGTTGACATAAAGTAAAGTACCGTTTATTTACATATAGACCTCAGGGATGGGTCGGGTCAACCGAAACCCTGACTTTTTTCAACCCCAAGGCCCGAAAAAATTTTTGAAACTCGTCCCGAACCCCGACCCAACTTTTTTCTCAACCCGATCCATCCCTGATATATACTACAGACATTTTTTTAATTAATTAATAAAACTAATTTATAATTTGAAATAAATTTTTCTTAAATTTTTTATACATTTTTAAATAAGTTTTTAAGTTTCTGCTTGTCATGTTATTTTAATATTGAATATTTTTAGATGTTGTTTATATTAATTTTTGTTATAATGATACAGATAACTGACCATTCCTGCTAAAATAATGTGTTTCAAATTGGGTCATTTGACACTTACTTTGGCTAATCGTGGTTCTGGTTACTCTCGTATTTTTTTGATTCGTAAGATTTTTTTAATTTTGGATCTTAGGATACCTTAGATTATTTTTTGATTTATTTCCCAACCCCCCTCCCAGTAAAATGTTTTTTTACATTTATGGGAAATATTTTACGAATATTTCTCATACTTTTGTTTTTTTTAATTCTTTCTAAATTATAGGGCGAATGCCAGCTTCTCGTATTGACTTTACTAAAATGTTTTCTCAGAAAACGGATAATGTGCAAGAGGTTGTTTTAATGTTTTTGTTCGTATTATGTTATGAATTTAGAAACTGATGGTTAGTTATGACATCAAAGACCTTTTTGATAACGTTACGAAGCGTTTTGATAAATTTGATGATAAGGTTGATAAGTTAAAGGTTTTTATATATTTTCTGAATTTATTGATATTTTTACATTAGGACCTCGTTAACCAAGTTGACAAGCAGTTGGTTGAACTTCGTGGGGATTTTAAGAAGGATATGGTTGAACTTCGTGGGGATGTCAAGAAGGATCTGACTGAACTTCGTGGGGATGTTAAGAAGGATCTAGCTGAAATTCGTGGAGATGTTAGGAACATTTACATTATTGTGGCAATTTCCTTGAGTGTAATCTGTGCTGCGATAATAAATTCGTGGGTTAGATCGCTTTCTGACAGGTTTTTCTTTTTATATAATTTTAAATCTATTATCTTATTCACTCTAGTTCTAAAAGTGAGAAAGGTTCAACTTCTACTCATGATGGTTATAGTAAAGGATCCGGATTTGTTTTGAAGGCTTTCAATGATGACAAATTTCTTGATCTACTCTGCAATCTAGATTGATGATCTTTCTTTTTTAATCGTTGAAACGTCATATTGATTTGGTTAGATTTTGAAGGTTTCATTTTTTTGACTTGTCTCATACCTCTTTGACTTTGGTATTTGTAGGGTATCTAAAATATTTTCGCTTTCAAAAAACACATCCTTCATTTTCGATTTGGTTTAGCCACTAAAAATACTTTTACCTACAAATGCCTTTACTTATTTTTGAGATATTTATTTTCCATAATCTCAAAAGCCTTATTATGTCTCCTGCTCATTTGACTTAATACGTGTAACCCAGACTTAAAAAATATTTATTTTTTATTCTAGATACTTGTGTAGTATTCCTAGGGTCTTATTTTGGTAATTGATAAATCTCCTACTTTTGCCGTTTTAGAATAGATGCTTAGTGGCGTCTTTTTTGAGGGTTGCTGGCATTTAAAACTCTTAGGATTGGATGTAAAAACTTGTAAGTTTTAAACTCCCTTTGTAAGACACTCTATAATTCTGAGTTGTTAGTTGAGCTATATTTGAGTTCGAGAAATTAATTATTTAATAATGAGGTGGTTTATCATCTGTCCGCAAACATTGTCCGCAACTAGGTTTACTACACAAGTATCAGTTTTTTAATTTTCTTTTGCAAAATAACAGGTATTGATTCGGTATTTATCCTTTATGTCACACCCCATGTTTCTTACTTTTATTAAACCCTGGACCTTTGGCTAAAACTTTTGGTACCATGGACCATTTAGTTAATGAACTTTGCGACGGTGTGGTTCAGACTAATTAGTGTAATTAGAGGGGAGGGGTAAATCGATGGCCCCGCTTACCCCGCGACTGGGGTAACTGTTGAACTCTAGGGCCAGTTGAGCGCTAGGGAGTTGACTTTAGAAAGCTGAGATTCAGAGTTGATCTTGTACGTAGTGAGGGTTGACATAAAGGAAAGTACCGTTTATTTACATATAGACCCCAGGGATGGGTCGGGTTAACCGAAACCCTGACTTTTTTCGACTTTTTTTCGACCGATCCGAAGAAAATTTAAAAACCCGATCCGACCCCCGACCCAACTTTTTTCTCAACCCGATCCATCCCTGATATATACTACAGACATTTTTTTAATTAATTAATAAAACTAATTTATAATTTGAAATAAATTTTTCTTAAATTTTTAATGTAATTTATTAAATATTTCAAAAATGTTTATAATCATTTTAAATATTTATAAAAATTAAGAAAGACCAAGTAAAGGTTTGAACTTGCAAAATCCAAAAATTAAATTGCGTCGATTTATTTTTAGTTTTTACATTTATTGGGCCAATTCTTAAGTAAAAAATTTTTTCCCATTATTGGCATAATGCCAGTATAATTTTATAGATAAGGTAAAAATAGGAGGGTAAAAATTGAACTGATATTCTATATGCCGAAATTTAACATTTTTTTGTCCTAACGATTTCAATAGATCAGAAAGAAATGTCAGATACCGACGATGCATTACTGCGTTAATTTTTTGTTATCCATAGTTTAGTTGATTTGCTTTTGGTTTGTAGTACTAATAGGTCTAGGGTTCGAACCCACTGGTTGAAATTTAATTTTATTTTTGAGTGAAAAATTATTTTTAGTACAAAAAATGTAAAAATCAACATATATACGTTAATTTAAAATTTTATTTAGGGTCTTATATCACTTAAAATTATTTTAAAAATGAATAATGAAGAAGATGGTCAACTCACTTCGCGTTACAGTTATCAGGATTTTTTGGAATTACTTTCAACCTATGAGGGTGAGGTACAAGCTAGAGATGTTATAATTGATTGTCTTCTCAAAAAACAACAGGTTTTAATTTTTATTAGCTTTTCTATAATTTTGGGGATACATGGTCCTTGACGGTTTGAAGTCTTTGTCATTTTTTGGCTTCTCAATTTTGAAAATTTATAAGTTTTCGATGGGTGCTATTCTGCTCAAACTGGAGCAGAAGTCATAAATGTTTGAAGTTTTCAACTGTCAAAATTCCTAGATTTAGTCTTTAATTTAATAAATGCTGGAATCTTGTTTGCTTAAGGGACTTGAATAAGTTCATTAGTGCGCGGCCCCGGACCGAATTTCTCCGAAGTCTAGGCCATAATCTGGGGTTTTCAACGATCTCCGGACTATTTCCTGGTCGGATTAACTCAGAAAGCTTTGCCGTGTCCATCCCCTCCGCATGAGCGCGAGAATCCTATTCTTGACATGAATAAGCAATTTTGCCGTAGATTAATTTCATCCTTCAAGTCGACCAAACTTTTTGACTTTAATTCAAAAAAATTTTTTCAGTTAACTTCTACTCCCAATCTTCCTTCAAATTCAACAGCAAATGCATTAGAATCCTTAGTTAGAGATTCAACATATATAGATTCTTCTAGTCTACAATCAGTCAATCGTTGTTGTTCTTCTTGTAGCAATAATCTTTTGTCTACTGCAAAATTTCTTCTTTCACAAAGAGAGGCTGATATTAAAATTGAAAAGGTTTGGAAAAATTTTACGAGTTATTTTGTTGAGTGGAGTTTACTCGGAGTATATCTTAAAAATATCTGCCCCGTCCCCTTATCGACAGTGGAGAACAGGGGAGATATGGAATCTTCTCCCTCTTTTGGTGCTTCCTCCATAATTTTTTTAGACAGTCACACTGTTGGGGGCAATAAAGTTTTTGACTAGGAATTTTTATGAATATCAAATAGTGAATTTGTGTCCTAAGAATTGACTGCCCATCGCTCAGGACGCGACAAAATACCCACTTTACTCGAATAATCTCGGAAAACGGAATGTCCAACTGAACTAGATTGGGATCACCGATCCTTTATATATTATATGGAGTGATTTGTTTTTATTTTTAGTGCCTAAACTTATTAACACAACGTCATTCAAAATATATGGAAGAATTGGCGGAAAAGCATAAACATATTCTTGGCATTGCTAAAGGCGAGGATGGTTATATTAAAGAATTGGAACTTGAAAGGGATCAGCTTTTTGAACAGGTTTTTAATTTTTGGGTGATTATGAATTTTTTTGAGATTTTATTCTCTTTTTGGCTAAATATTTGGTGGTTTTCGGATTATTTTCAAACATTTTTGTACCAAAAATTCAAAATCGGAAGAATAATAGGCTCTTGTCTAGTTGTAAGCCTCTTTTGTTCAGACCAACTGGCCATAGCAGGGATTCTAGCAGACAAAAAAAACAAATTTGCAATTTCGGGAAGACATAACATTTTAATTTCCAATTTCGGATCGGAATCGCTACCCAAAAATCAGAAATTTCCGATTTTCAGGAAGGGTCGGCAAAAATCTATAGGAAAAAATCTTACAAACCCAAATTTTGAAAATTAATGGACATACAATACTCAACATTGTGAGAGACATAGATTCTCGTAGATCCAGACATAGATCCCATGTCACGACACATAAACTGGACATGGGCCTAAAAAATTGACGCTTTCTCTGTTTATATTTTCTTTTTCGTTTTCAGCTTAAAAATCGTCAAGATGATTTTACCGAATTGGAAGAAGAAAAGACAAAAATTGAACAAAAATATTTGGAAGAAAGAGAACGTGAAAAACTTTTGGTTCTTTTCTTGTTAGAAGAACGAGGAAAATTGCTAAAAGAGATTGGAGAACTTAAAGCTGTTAATAAAACGTCAACAGGTTTTTATTAAAGTTAAAAATTGATTATATGTTGTCTGTGGTGTATTCGGATAGTTTTTTTGTTTTCGTAACTGAGGGGTGTTAAAGGTTCGAGTCCTTTTGGTGGACACGATTAAACGAAAAATTTTCCCTTATTCTTTTTCCATTCAAGAACGAGTATATTCGCTCAAAAATTTTATCGATTGGTTTTAAGATCCTCTGCGGTTTAGTTGGATATTTCTTTGTTTTCGAACATAGGGAGTTGAAGGTTCGAGTCCTGTTAGTGGACATCAATTTTAATTTTGGGAAAAATGTTTTCCTTGAATTTTTCCTTAAAAAAGTAGTTTGATTTGCTTAAATTTTTTATCGAAAAAATTTTATCAAAGAGCATCTTTGGTGTATTGGGATAGTTCTTTGTTTTCGTAATTAAGGAATCGAAGGTTCGAATCCCATCAGTGGATATCAATTTTTAATTAAAAGGAAAATAGTTTTTCTTTGAAAAGAGGTGTCTGTTCACTCAATTTTTACCTTGAAAAAATTTTTTTTAGTTTCAGCCCCCTCAGAATCTTCATGTACAACTTCCTCAAACGATTCCAATTTAAAATTATTATACGCAAATTTGGAAGAAGAAAACAAACAATTACACAAATCATTAAGACATGTTCACTCTGAAAAATCGATTCTACAAAAAAGATTGGATTTTTTGTTGAGAGATTTGCAGCAAAATGAGTTTCAACGTCAATTTCATTTTCTTCAGGTTTTTTTTTTGCTTAAGAAATTTCTCGGGATTTTTGAAAAAATTATTTTTTTGGTAATTTAAAGTTTATGTTTCTACCTATTTTCTTTATCCCCAGTTTTCTTTATTATTCTTTTTTGAGTGTTTATTAATTTAAAAACAGGACCCACAGGGTTGATTAATTTCTGACTTTACTATAGTTGGAGTTTAGCACCAAACTTATAATTAGAGCCCGGAATTTCGTATCTGTCGGTATTTCGTACCGTACTACCGATACGGAATACCGAAGAATACGGCCGTAGTACGGTACGGTCCGGTTCATTTCTGACTTGAAATGAACCGGACCGGTTCATTTCTGAGCTTTATGCTCTCCACTAGGGACACTAAAATGTGAAAACACAAAGTCTAAAATAGCCACAACAAAAATTCGAAAAAATTAAAAAAGATTTTTTCTAATTGAAATTTAAAAAAAATTCATTTTTTCAGCCTAGAACAGGTTCCATATCAGAAAAAGAAATGATTATAATTGGAACGCCCACAAATAATTTTAACAACAACACAATGCCTCCCCCATTTCCAACAGACAAAAATAGTCGAATTATTTCTAATAATAAAATTAAAAATTCTTCAAGTTTTCCACAAACATTAGACAATTTACAACAACAATTAAATAAAAAACCTCCAATAGAACGAAAACAATCCACAAAAACTTCACATTTTGACCCTCAAAATAAATTGTCGACGAATTGTCATTTTTCTTCAAGTTCGTCAATTGTCCCCCAAAGTGTCGGTAATTCAACAACAACAATGTTGGTTAATACAAGAAAAACATCTCAACAACAACAACCTAAAACTAATGTTTTTAATAATTTAAATAATAACAATTTTCAACAACAACAGCAACAACATTATTATAGAAATATAAATGTTGGTGGGAGTGGGGGAACATTTGAACAAATGAAAAAATATCAACAACAACCACAAACAGGTTTTTATTTTATTTTATGTGGGTTTTGTAATTTTCGAAAATTTTAAATTATTTTTTTGGTTATCCTTTAGGGACGGGACGGGTTGAAAAACTTTGGGCGTGTATTTTTTAATTTATTTTCGGGTCGACAAAATCTGTATTTGGGTCCAACCCCAAAATTGACTCAACTTGTTTGGGGCGAGACGACGACTCAGACTCACAAACGACTCACCTTCTGTCATGGTCTTGGAGTAAGTCTCGCTTAACTTTTAACGAGTTGAGTGAAGGTCTTACATGCTCGACTCTTTTAAGGTTTTAGAGAATATTCCAAAGCATGGGGTACAAGTCAGAATAATTTTGACGTCGTTAAACAGATCTAATCCTTTACCATTATGCATCCTTGGCTTTTTGTAATATTTTGTTGTTCTAGTTATATGTCGTCGAAGTACTTCACTTCCTCGCCGTATAATTAGCGCTGCACAACAAAATTCACCAATTTCAACAAAACATTTACTTCTTCCCCATAATTCCTCTGAACAACAACACCAACAACGTAATGATTTTTATCAAAAACCCCCACTTATGGGAACAACAAATTATGCAAATAATAATAAAAATATGTGATTTTTTCTTAAATTAAATTAGAGAAGTGGATCTCCTAAAAAATATTTTTTAGGGGATTTAAAAAAATTTTTTAGGAGATTTTAAAAATTTTTTTTTAAATTTTTAATTAATTTAGTTTTTCCCCTCCTCATTTTCTTTTCCTTCCCAAAATATTTTTTTATTTTTTTTCATAATACCTTATTTTAATGGCTACAGCCCAAAACAGCGCGAGGCCATAACGGCGCAAAGCCATAACTTGCTGGAAAATTTCTGGCCCCTAACAATTTTGGTATCATTCTCTTTGGCTCAATGAGAAGAATCGTTTAATACTAAATTTTGAAAGCTTTGTTAATTTTGAAGCGGGTTATGGCTTTGCGCCGTTATGGCCTCGCGCCTACTTGGGCGTACCCCCAATTTAATTTTTTAACAATATAGGCTAGTTTAATTTCCAATTTTTTTTCTGGTTGACTAGGATTATTTTTCTATTTTATTTTTTGTTTTTCCGGTCACTAACTTGAATGTTGTTCTTTTTACAAAATTTTTTTAAATTTAAATTAGCAGCCCTGACAATATTTTTTTGGGCAAAATTCTGACACCAAGAAAGTCACAAATCCATCCGGACTATCCGGAAACTCCGGGAAAACCCCTAAAACTCCAAAAAGCCTTACTTGACTAACCCTAAAATTCCCAACATGTCCGCCCTTGGAAGGTCAGAGTTGCTACCCATCCTAACCTTTTTTTTAATTGTTTTGAGTGCCTTTTACCGTTCACTCTCTATTTGTTAGATATGTAGGATTAGAAAAAAGTCAAAATTCTACCAATAAATAATTTTTAAAAATGCCTAGCTTCCCAAAATTACTTATTCTCATTATTCACTAATTTGTTTATTTTTTAGTCACGAGAAGAACATTGATTTTTCCGAAAATTTAAATTTCCAAAAAATGAGCTGAATAAAAGATGTATTATTATCCAATTATCTCCTTGCTTTTCTGTATCAACGTCTTATTTTTCACCTAAAGTCGTTTTTTTCGGTACTTCTGTTAGGTCTTGAGAATGCCAAAAATTTTCTCTGGAAAATTTTTTTGGAACTTTCAATGGGCAGGAAAAAACTATCAAGTTTAGGTATACTAGTTTAATCTAGAGAACGGATTGGGAGCAGGACCGTTCCCAGAGGGATGGCCTTCTAAAATCCTCAAAAATGCAAGGCGATAGTCGGGTAATACCTTTAATTTTTTAATTGTCTAATAAAAAAAGATCAATTGTTCTCCAAAGATTCATAAAATTAAATAATTTAGAAAATAAAACAACCCAAAAAATTTTTTTGTTTTCTTCAAATAGATTTCCTCCGCTCTACCTCTTCCACAATTTCTGCCACATTTAATTTAGTAGGAGGAGGAATTTCTTCTTCTTCTCCATCTTGTACTTCTTTTTGTTGTTCCTTTCCTTTTATTCCAAATATTCTTTTTAACATACTTTTAACGTTCCATAATTTTGGAATTAAAGATTCGTTTTTCTTAAAGTTATATTAAAAAAATTATTTTTAAAAACTTAAAAAAAACCTTCAATTTGTGAACATTTCTTAAAGATTCACTCCATAATGGATATATTTTATCCAAAATTGGACAATAAGAATGATGCTCTTCCATTGGGTTAAGAGGTAATTTCTGTGAAAAGACGCAACATTTTAAATCCCGACCGCATAAATGACAGGAAAATTGAATTCCTTCGTTGTTCCTAGATAAAAAAAAAGATTTTGATAGGAGTTTTGATCCTCAATTTTGAATAGAAAAACTTTCTTAAAGGTGACGGTATGAAAAATCCAACAGAACAACCTGAGTTTAAGGTGCAGTACGAAACGGATCCTGACGAGATTTTCCATGATCCCGTTCTGAAATCCCAGGAGTTTCAACGACAGACGGGAATTAACAGGACTTTCGGAATTAATCCCAAGGGATCCTGTACCGTTCAACTTTTTGAAAAAGACTCCTGGGCTTGATCTTTGGGGGAAAATTGTTAAGAGTTTTTGGTAAAAGAATCAAGTCCAGGATCCCTTTTTCAAAAAATTGAACGGTACAGGATCCCACGGGATTAATTCCGAAACTGCTCTCTAGCTAGCAACGAGTCGAGAAGGAAACCTTGGAAGAGAAACCAATTAAAGTGTACTCAAAACTCAGGATCAAGTCCAAAATCAATGTTAAAGCTCACAATTACTTAACTTAATCCTATAATTAATTTAAAAAAATAAAAATACTTTTCAGCAGGTAACCATCCAAAAATTGCCATTTGAAGAAAAAATTGATTAACATTTCCAAATTTTTTTAAACTTTCCTCGTCATCAAAAGCTTTAATAAAATCAACTTCTGGAAGATTCGACTCAGCCAAAACTTTGTATCGTTCAATTACATCGTATGGATTGGAAATTGAAAGACCACCGTTTGTTCTCCACGGACATATAACTGTGTGGGCTTCTACAAGTCTTCGTTGAATATACCTAAAAAGAGAAAAAAAATTTTTAGGATTTATAGGATTGAGCTTGATTTGATTTTTCCTTCCTGAACTTTTTCTAGACTTAAAAGTTAGGATCCGGTCCAGATTAGAAATCAAATCCAGAATGGATGGGCTCTATTTTCCGCAGAATTTAGTCTTTTTTGGCTCTGTCGCTTTACGTTTCGTATGCCTAGTCTGACAAGGAGAGTTTGCGAGGTCCGAGCTCAGAGGGTCCACTCACAGAATCTAGACCAGGGATAGGCTACCCTCCCGCTTCCGTAAAATTCCGCCGTGTTTTTGACCCTTTCGCCTCTATTTTCTGTTTGTCGCTTTATTTTGTAATGTATTTTAATGGTCCGATCCAAAACTTTTTTAAAAAAAGTTTATATTAAAGCCATCAAAGGAGACCAAAAAGACAGAAAATTTTTGAAGGAAAAATCATATTAATTTAATTTAATGAAAAAATAAATTAAGAAACAAACCAAATACACCGATTAAATACTCGATTCGTAATATCTTCACCAACAGGCATTTTAACGCATAAAATCTTTTCACAATCATCACATTGAAGAAAATCGTCTCTAATATTTTTCCAACCATGTCTAGCACATTCTACTGGAGATACTTCCTTTGACAATAAAATTCGACTTTTGAGCTGAAAAAAGAGGGAGGGAGGTGATTAGACTCAGGTTAAAACACACGGTCCAGACAAAATACCGTCAGACTATGTTTGGGACGGTATTTTGGTATACGGTGTTTTGTCGGACCGTGTTTTGACCCCAGCCCTTATATAATAAATTTAACTAACATCAAAAGTTGCAAGTCTCTGGCGATATTTCTCCCAACGTTCACCTCCATAATCCAAAAATTCAATATTCCCATCATCATTTTTCACGTTCGCAGCTTCATTTTCTACCAAAAATTCTGATATTGAACGACGCAAATTTTTGACGAGTACAGGACATTCTAACTCTGTATCGGCTTTACGCTTAAGCATGATGCTAAAATTTGAAAGAAAAAAAATTTTTTTATTGAAAAAACGAGAAAAAAAGACAATAGAAATCGATAGGTCAATTTAAAAAATTAAATTTAAGTTTGACACTTCGCCATATTTTTCTTTTCCTTTATTTGTGTATGCTCCAATTTTTGCCAATACATATTTTGCCAATGAGGCTAAAAAATCTCGTTTTGCCAATCAACTTAGTGGCAAAAAGTAAGTTTTTAGCCTTACTGGCGAAATGTCCATCGGCAAATAGTATATACTATATTGTGTGTTTAGAGAAAGAAAAGGTTAGACAAACTTTAAATTAATTATAAATAGAGAAAGAAAAAATTGGAGAAAGTGTGCACTATTTCTCTATTTTTCCAATATTTCTCAACTGATTTTTTTTCTGTCAACTTTCAAAATGTCAACTAAATTAAACATTTCAAAACATCACACAGTGTAAATTACTACAAAATTTATTGTTAAGGAGAGAATGGTATTTAAAAGGCAGTCCTCATTTTCTCTATCTATTCTCGATAATTTTGTTTAGTCACTTTACAATTTTTTAAGTGTATAGGTTGGTGTCAATTTTATTTCTAAATTTGGTTGGGTTTAGTAAACAGGAAATTTTTTTGAATTATTCGAAATTTTATATTGAAAATTTTGGAGTGGATTCGGAGGTGTTTATTGAACTGGGTCATATTCTGAGATGATTTTGAGGGTTTAGGAATAATCCTAGGCGTAGGAAAACTTCCAGAAAGCTTGAAAAATGGGTGGGGCTGTGAATAGAAAAAGCTTAGAGGCCATGGCTAATAAGGGAACTTTCCTAACTGGGACCAAAATATTTTTTCATCGTGGTCGATAACCTATTCCCATACCTGACTTTTCTTTCCCTGACCCCCATTTCGAATTGCCTATCCAGTTTGAGAGGCAATTCTCTTATCATTTGTGCCTTGCATTTTCTTTTTCCCCTATTTTCACTTTTCTTGCCAGTGGCCATCAAAACAATCATAAAAACGAATTAATTTAGGCATACAAACTGTTAAAAGGTCACATTCTTAATTACACAAAATTAAACTTTTTTGAATTGTGTTGATTGCCACTGGCCAAAAAAGGGTGTAAAAATAGGCAGACTTTCGTGCCTTGCTGAGCACTATAAATATTTGTCATTTTTTACTTGTAATCACATTTTTTTAATTTGAATTAAAAAAATTTTCTTTTTTTTCAGCTTCTACCCAAATAATTTATACTCCTCAGGCTAGATTATTTTTAGCTTTTCTTCAGATTTATTTTTTTTGTTCATTTTTGTCGTTAGATGAGTATAGCAGAAATGTCTAGTGATGATAATTCTGATAAAGAGTGCCCCTTGTGTATGGAGGCCTTTGACCTTGATGACTTTAACTTTTTTCCATGCAATTGTCAATATCAAATTTGTAGATTTTGTTGGCATCGGATCAGGTTTATTAAATATTTTTTGGCAAGCTAATAATAGTGCTTGTGCTGGGGATTCACCCAGATTGGACCTTTAGGGAGTTGATCTTCAGGGCTAGACCCTAGGCCGATTTCTATAGCTTGAGGCTTTCTGACAATTCCGTAGCCAGGGGTAGGGGAAATCCTGGCTACGGGCCTGTTTATGACGCCAGCTTTTTCCCTCGGTCCTGAGTTTAGTTTAAACCATCAAACCAATTTTCTTTTATTTTCCCTTATCTTGATATTCTTTGATTTAAGTTCATTAATTTTAAGTTCATTATTTGACGCCGAGATTGAGTTGTTTTCAGATGACCTTTTAAATATGCAAGTTTCCCTTTAATGGCTTTTATATCATCCTGCCTGTTGAATAGCTTGAGCTTTAGGGGGCCACTAATCTAAGATCCTGATAGATTAGTGGCCCTAGGCTAAAGAATATCAAGGTTACGTAAAAGTCAAGTAACCCTGTAAATTGAGGGAAAATTGGTTTTGTGGGCCCAATGCCCCCATTTTGGCCCCTCCCCCAGCTCCAGATCTGGGGCCTGATATGGTCGATATATATGTTATTCCATTCTCATGTCAGTTCGCTTGCTTTTTGTAATGACGGCGACCATAGCTGGACTTGACCCCTCAAAATCTTTTTTTACAGAATTTAGACTCTGTCCTGCCTTTTGAATCCAACCTACCTAAGCTTCAGATTGTTCTCACATTAATTAAAAATCCATTTCAGAACGAATGAGAATGGACTTTGCCCGGCCTGTAGACAATCTTACCCAGAAGATCCAGTCAACTTTCAGCCACTTTCTAGCGCAGAAGTTCACAAAATTAAGACAGAGAAAAAGCAAAAAGTTTTACAACAGAAAAACAAAATTATTGAAGACAGAAAACATTTGTCAGAATATAGAGTGCTTCAGAAAAATTTGGTTTATGCAGTTGGGATAAGTCAGCGTATGGCGAATCCTGAACTTTTGAAAAAGTTTGTTTGCATTTTTTTTATTTTGGAGGGGTTTCTTGGACAAGTGTGAATATAACAGAGTCTCCTTGGTAATATTGAACCGGACAGACTCGTTTTTTCCTCCCGAATTTCCCCCCTATATTTTTCCAAATGGTCATACTTTTTTCTTTAAATCCAATTTGCCTTCCAAATTTATGCCTAAAATCAAACATAAATTATTATTTTTCATATTTTATTTCCCATTTCTCCTAACTAATTTTATAATGGAAGAAAGGCAATTTGGATCGAAGACAGGAATCCTTTTTTGGTATTTTTCGGACCATTTTGTCCCTTTTCAGGAAAAATAACGAAACCTAGTTCTGGGAAAAATAGTCAGAAAAATAAAAGGGAAATACGGAATGTGTGGGCCATAGTATTTTCTAAAAACCGCCCAAGACTCTTGGTCTTGATTCCTGACTCAGGACTTCTTGGGGTTTTTTTTTCGGTCTTGGTCTTGGGGTCTAGTTTTGGTCGTGAGTCTTGGAAAAATTTCGGTCTTGGACGTTTCTAGTATTTCCTTCATATTAACGAGTATTTCCCTGTACTTTACTTGTTGAATTTTTTTTCGACATTTCTTTTGGGTGTTTATTCTTTTTGCCTCCACAAACTCGTGTTCAAAAAATTTATTCAAGAGAAGGGAAAAAATCCGCAAAAAACTGCCCGCAAAAATTTTTCAACTTTAAAAATTCTTTTTTAGGCCAGAATTTTTTGGAAAATTTGGCAAGATCCTCAAAGTTGCAGTTGGTACCGCTCAAGCAATAAACAATTCGACACCTCCGACACACACTGCCTATGTGACATTTGCTCGTTGTGAAGATGCACTTAGAGCTATTCAAGCAGTTAATAATATGGTTGTTGAAGGCCGTCTGTTGAAAGCGTCGTTAGGCACAACTAAATATTGCTCAAGTTTTTTGAAGGGACAGACTTGTTATAAACCGGTATTTATTTAAAACTTTTTTTAATTGGGAGAAGGACTTGGGTCGATTTTTCCATGGAATACCCTTGGGTTATCTTCATTATTTTATCTTCTATAAATTTTATTTTTTAAGGAATGTATGTATTTACATGAGGTGGCAGATGAAAAAATTAGCTTTACAAAGGAGGACATGCATCAAGGTTGTTTTTAAATTAATTTTTATAAATTTGGGACTGGTACTATATTTGAATTTGTTGATCGTCCCCCAATCTTAAGAGAAGTCTAGAAAAATTTTAGGTTTAGGGAACCCCAGTAGCTTTTAAATTATGATTGGAAACAGAAAACGGTAATAGTCGGTTTCGTACCCCGCACTTTTTTTCTTTCTAAATGTATTAAAAAATGGTCAGTCAGTCTTAGGTTATAGAACTCGTCGAGCTGTGTCGAATGACACCAAAATCAACCATTGGTCTTAATTTTGGGCCAAGATACAAACAAAAACCCTTTGAAAAAGTAAGGTGTTGCAAAAGCGTCTCACGACTACAATACGATTGCTTCATGTCATAACTTTGTCAAATCTTGTTCAATTATGTTGGTTTTGATGTCATTCGAATCAGCTCGACAAGCTCTTTCGAGCTCTCTTACAAGCTCTCGACAAGCTCTTATTTGTTTAAAAATGAGCTTCGTCCAAAAAATGAGTTTGGTCCACCCTTTTATTTTTCAAATTTCGTGGGTCTGTATCTTGGCCCAAAATTAAGACCAATGGTTGATTTTGGTGTCATTCGACACAGCTCGACGAGTTCTATAACCTAAGACTGACTGACCATTTTTTAATACATTTAGAAAGGAAAAAAAGTGCGGGGTACGAAACCGACTATTACCCAGAAAACCCTCAAAGGACTCGACCCAGACCATGCCCGTAGTCGAAACCTGGTTAGGAACTTTGTTTAAACTCCAGTCTGGCCTTTAATCGTTAAAATACTTCAAAATTAATTTAAGGAAAACACACAGAATATGAACGCCGATTGCTCGAACATATGTTTGCCTTGTTTGGAATTCAAGGTTCAACGGGTTTTAATCAGCAACAACAACAGACTTCTACGTGCAGAGAATTGGTGGTGGCAAGAAATCGTGCGAGAGTGATGACATCGGGAGGAGAGCAATTGTATATTTTTTTGTTAATTTTGAGCGGATTTTTTATTTTAAAATTTTTTCTGACATTAATTTATGGATTTTTACTAATTGAAAATCCATTTTCCTTCGAATAAAAATATTTTTCCTTCGAAGGTATTCGAACCTTGGACCCCTTCCTGTTGAATCAAAAAATTTTCCCACTGCACCAAAGTGTACATATTTTCTAAATTTTAATGATGTTGGGGTGGATGAAGTTTGGAATACTTTTTTAAATTTATAAGATGTTGGGTAAAATTTTAATTATTTTTTACAGGGAAAAGAAGCGTCCTACAAGCGGTTCAGTTGAAAATTTGCCAAAAATGATATCACAACAAATTAAGCAGAAAAAAGGAAATGATGATACAGTTTTAACACAGAAGATACAACAACAACAGCAAAAACCATTAACAATTAATGGAGATGTTTTAAATAATAATAATTTTGAAAAATCAAATAATTCACAACAACAAATGTTGCTGCAAAATAATAATAACAAAATGTCTTCTTCATCAACATCAACAACACCATCTCCGCCAACATTTGTTGCTGTTTCTCAAAATGTTTTGATTCAACAACAACATCAACCACCAAATTCTTCTACAATTAATTCGTTTGTTGATGATGATGATTTGGGATTTGATCCTTTTGAAGGTTTTTTTTAATTTTTTGGGAAGTTTTTGGGAATGTTGTGAAATTGTCCGCAACTGGGATAGGTTACCAGAAACCCTCGTCTTTTTTGAAAATCCGATCCGAAACCCGACCCGTGAATTTTTCTTTTAAAAACCTGATATGAAGCCGACTCGGCTTTTTTTCAATCCGACCCATCCTGGTCCGCAATAGTTGTCAGCAAAAAAATTTTTTTTGATTCTAATAATAAGTTGGATTGGACCATGACACTAGAGTTGGTTAAAAGAAAATTGTCAGGTTCAGACTCGTATCTAGAGGGAGAGGGGGGGGGCTGGGGTTCGTGTGAGAGTTTTCGATATTAGCCTTTAGCTAAAAAAAGGTAGAGGTCCAAGTCTAATTCAAATCATTTCGAGGCGTCCCTTTAGCTCGAAAAAAATAAAAAAATTTTCTTTTAAGAATCAGCAAAAGCCTTGAAAGAAATTATGCAAGAAGAAAAGAAGAATTTTGTTATTCCACAACCATCACAACAGCAAATTTATATGAATGGCGGAGACAAATATACTATTAATGGTACTAGTAGTAGTAGTCATACAACAGAGAAGTAGGCTATTTTTTTTAATTTTTATTTCTACAAACTTTGAATTAAAAATAATCTTTAATGGGTTGTACCCAACTTTAGGATAGGGTATCTCAAATTAAGAAGGGTTTTATATGTTTGGTTTTGCTATTGACGGAGCAGCTTAGGTTTAGTTCTAGCTCACACCAGCCCTCGGTCAATGCGTCATTGGGCAATCCAATTAGGGGTTGGATTAATTTAGGGATATAGAGAGACTAGAAGTTGTACCCTATCTTACCTCCTAAAATTAATTAATCGTCCGATTATCCCTGATTATGGCCTGTTATCTGCCGATTGCCACACCGGGTTTCAATAACCCCCACCCACCTACGGTTAAAGAACTTTATTTCTATTTTTTAATTCATTTTTTATTTTTTTAAAGTTCATTTTACAATAATAATAGTAATCCAATAATAACTTCAAATAATCATCATCATCCTTCACTTTATACAACAACAACAGCACAACAGCAACAACATCGCCATCATCTTCAACAACAATTACAACATCATTCCAGTGTACCAATGATGACTTCAATGCCAGGATTACACCAACAACAACAGACTCAGAACCACCAAAATTATCATCAAAATAATGGTAATTTTCATCCATCAAATTTTCATCCTCAGCAACAGCAACAAGGAGGTTATCTTCAACAGCAACATCAGAATTTTAATTTTCAACAAAATAATTTTCAAAATCATTCAAATTTTGGTG
This sequence comes from Meloidogyne enterolobii, assembly GCA_963681835.1. NCBI lineage: Eukaryota > Metazoa > Nematoda > Chromadorea > Rhabditida > Meloidogynidae > Meloidogyne > Meloidogyne enterolobii. Next base: position 478,272 of record CAVMJV010000093.1, read on the forward strand.
GTGGTGGTGGAAGTTTTAATTATGGTTCTTCTTCAACAATTTTAACAACAAATGATGGAAGTGGTGGAAGTGGACGACAGCAACAGCAAAATCCAAACAATCATCCAAACAATAATCATAATACTTGGTTGCCTGTTCCACCAGGATTTTCTCCGCGTTCATCAACGGGTTCATCAGGATTTTGATGTAAGAGAAGAGGTGAAATGAGAGAGCAATAAAAAGTTTTAAGAAAAAAATTTGATTTTTATTATATAAATGTTTAAAAAAAATAAGTGAGAAAGGAGTGTGAGAAAATTGTTGAAGAAAGGAAAGACTTTAAAAAATTATATTTATTTTGAAAAATGACTACTCGGTTTAAAAAAATTGTCAAGGTATTAGTGTAGTTTCCGCCCCATAAGACTAATTTGTTCCGCCTGGATTTTATCCGCGTTCATCATCAGGCTTTTGAAATGTTTTTTAAATTTTTGGTTCCCTCATTTATCGTTGACCCTTGTAAGAAATTATCGTTGACCTTTGTAAGACCCTTGTAAAATGCCACTTATAAGAAAAGAAGAAGAAAGGGGGAGGAAATAGGGGCTTTATGGAGGGTATGGGAGGGAAACTGCACTATTACCCAAATTTGATGTTAAATTTAAAAAGGGATTGAAATAACCATCACCAACAAAGCAAGAAATAAAAAAAAACTATATATCCATCTCCCAAAAATTTTATAAATCTTTATTCTATTTATTTTTTCCCTCGTGCTTCTCTAAAATGGAAATCTTTGATTTACAAAAAAAATTACTACGTATAATGCTCTTAAGAAAATTAAAAACATTGTTTCTCGAATTATTATTCATCTATTAAAAAAACTTTAAAAAAATGTTTCCTTTTTTCTATTCCATAGATAAACATTATTAGTGGAATCCCGTTGATACGTTCACCACCACAGGGGAGCAAACATGGGTGAAACGTTTCGTGAAAAAAAATTTTTGGCCCACAAGTCAAACCCTAGAGGACAAATGACTAAGAAGGTCAAATACAAATTTTGGGTGGATAAAGAAGGATTTGGGCGGATTAAGACGGATTTGTGGGTATTAAGGAGGATATCGTCGGATTTGTAGGGATTAAGGGACCATCTGTGTTTTTACCTGGGTGATTTGACCTCCATGGTCTTGACCTTCTGGTGTGGACCTTAACATTGTACTCCCGCCGATACGTCACCCTCGAGGTCTAAGTAAGCCGACGGTTTATTTGAATTTTTGAGGTGCCGTATTAACGAGATTCCACTTGACAATCATTTAAAAAATATTGACTTTTATCATACTATAGTTAAATTTTCGTCTTTAAAAAATTTATTTTTCTTCTTTTTTTGTTCTCTTCTGATCAAAACAATGAGCAGATTGTCTTTGGTCACATATACAAATTTTATTATATATTTTTCTGTTCTGGCTTGAAAAAAATTTTTATGAGGGGAGAATGTTGTGTTGTTGTTGTTTGTCCTTCTCTGCGTGAAAGAGTATTTCCTTTGATTTTCAAAAATTTTTTTTGTGCGTTGATTATAAAGAGAGAGAATAAAGAGAATATTTTATTTGTTTTTAATTTTTGTTTGTAAATTTTATTTTAAGAAAAGTGTTAGTTTCACTTTAATATTTTCAAATTTTAATGGGTGATTTTCGGGTAGGGTAAGTAGAGTCTTAAAAATTTGATTTCTTAATTTCGGCCTTTCCAGGGGATTTGAATTGCAAAAGAACTGCCTAATGTCCCTTTAAGTTTTTAAAAATAAAAAAAAATTTTGGGTAAAAGGGAGGTCTTTTGAGTCCTAAACTTAACTTCTCAAAAATTCGACTTTTTGTGAATTTTGTGGGTTCCTTTTGAGACTCTAGTGACTGAAAAATTTTTCGAACGGCCAATGATATACCTAGGGTCCCTGAAGCTGTCTCAGACTGGCTTTGGGATTCAAAGTAATTTTGAGACTCTAATAGCCAAAAATTTTTTTTAGAATTTTTTTATAATGGAAAACAAATCAAAGCTTCCATTAACTGGAATTTCTCCAAATACTTTAAACAACACAAAAATAAGTTCAACAACTCCTGCAAAACCAAAGCAAAATGCTAAGGAACGAATGCGAAGGCTTAAAACTATTTGTATAAAAGGACAAGAGCCTTTGTCTATAAAGAGGGAAATTAAAACTGAAAGAAATTCTGAGATAAGGTTGGTGAATATTTTTGAATTTTTGGGATATTTTTTGGGGTAGGTCCGTAAACTTTTGGGGTATTTTTTGGGGACGTGCCTGATTTTTATGGGTATTTTTGAGTTTGGCCCGTAATGGGGTCATTAGAGTCTGGGACAACTCACTAGTCTTGGGTGACTGACATGGGTCAACTTTTTTAGAGCTTAAATATTAATTCTGTAAGCCCGTCTAGGCCATCCCTTTTAGCTTATATTCTAGATGCCAGTCATATTTTTTGAGGGTGATCCGTAAGGGGGTCGTTAGAGTCTGAGACATTTTAGTAGCGTTGTGTGACCGATGGACGTGGCTACGTCTTTCAGAGCTTAAATATTAATTTTGTAAGCCCGTCTAGACCACCACCTTTAGCTTATATTCAAGATTCCAGGCTTTCTCTGCTTCCCTCAGACTAATGTACCTAAAATTCGAAAATTTCAATTTTCTCTATAAAATTCCCCAAATTTTTTGTAGAAGAAGAAAGGTTCAACATATAGACACTTCCCTCGGAAAAACATTCGCCTGTTCAACATTTGGAGGAGTTTATGAACGTTTGTCTCAATGGATGCGTGAAGGAACTCGAATAATTGTTAAATTGAGAGCTTTTGCCCCGGGAAGGGCACAACAAAGAGGGCCAAATAGAATGTTACAGGTTTTTTTATTAAAAAATATTTTTTAAAATATTTTTTCAGGGTTCCATAGTTGCGTTTGATAAACATTGGAATTTGGTGCTGAGAGATGTAGATGAGGCTTATTTCCCTTCTTTAAGGCTTGGAAAGGTTTAATTTCTAATTTTAAGGGTAAATTTAGGGAGAAAATTAAAGGATTTAGTTGTGGTGTTCAGTGGTGTAGTCGGGAAGGGCTCGGACTTTGGATGAGATGGGCAGGGTTCGAATCCGTTCACGGGATTTTTTTTCAATTTTGAATTAAATTTAGTAGAGAAAATTTCTAATTTTACTAGGAGTAATTTTTAAAAATATTTTTAATGACTAGAGGCTAGTAAAAACCCCTAAAAAGATTTCATTTCATTTTAAGAAGATCCTTTAATTTTTCCAGGTCCAAGCAATGCCTGGAGCTATGCCCAAATCAATTCGCTATGAAATTGAAGGCAATGCGAGGAAAGGACGCCCAACTCTTATTAGACATTTGAAATGTTCTTTTATAACGGGTTCTTCAATTGTGATGATACATGAAGGGTAAAAAACGGTTTTTTTCTAATTTATTTTTAAAAATTTTCTTGGGTTGTCTCTGATGGGCCCAAAAAATTTTTAAATTTATTTTTGATTTTAAGATGGGAGAGCTGTCTTAGAGAATATGTATCAGGTTGTCGGTTCTGGACTGAACCGAAGAACCGATGATTTTTAGGTTCGGATATCAGAAGATTTTCCAAGAACCGAAAACCCTATATATCAGGGTGTCAAGGGTTAACTGAAACTCTGACTTTTTTTTGGGTGGAATTGTCGTTTACGGCCACTTTTTTCCAACTTTTTCCTATGAATATAGAGAATGGTCAGCCCGAACCAGACCCAAGAAATTTTTTTAAACCTGACCCGCCTACTTTTTTTTCTCCTGATGCCTCTTCCCTCTTAATCCCCTTAATATGTTTCATGTTGAATTTTATTTTTTCTAACATTTTTTATACAAAAAATAATTTTATTAGAAAAAGATATGAATTTTTTAATAACGTTAATATTTTCAGCAATAAAAATTTTATATTTGTCTCCCGTTTAAATAATTAAAAAAAGGATTTTTTAGTAATTAAATAATATACTTCATTTAACCTCTTCTCCCATTTTTCCTTTACTATCGCATCAAAAAATAGATTACAAGAAATACAAAAAAGCAGAAAAGTACAAGGTAACAGAGAACATTTCTACCTTGAAAAATAAATTAATTTTAGATATTTAAATAATTTTTAAAAAAACCTCCAGCTTTTGAAACAATCCCCAATTTTTTCATTGTTGAGCCAAGAAGTCCTTTTGTTGTTTCAAACTTTGTGTCCTAAGAAAAATTTTTTTTAATAATTTTTAGGGGTTGAAATTCTCAGAAAGCTTTTAGACTAAAATTGTGATTTATTGCCTCGGATCGAATCGTGGGCCTGAAGACAGCTAAGGGAAATACGTGAATCTTCCAAAAAATGTCTGGTTCTGAACCCAGCCCGAACTGAAATTTTGGGAAAAAAAACTAGCATTTGGGAACTGGTTTTGGGGTGAAAAAAGTAACTTATTTGTTAGATACTCCTGCCGTTTAAGCGGCTGCCTTTCTCTGACGATTTGAGACTATAATTCTGGCACCAAATTTCAATTGACAAACATTATATTTGTGAAAAGTTAGTTATGGGGTAAAGAATGATACCTTTGATTGGTATAAAGAGAACACTGGTAAAGAGAACCTATATAAAAAGAACCCCCTTAAACGACAGGAGCCGGAGCTTAATAAAAAAAGTTAAAAATCAAAAAACAAACCATTTCATTCAACAAACGATTTTGTTCTCGAACATCATCACCTATAGCAATAGTAACTCGTTTAAGTTGAGACACTTTACTTGACAATTCTTCAACCATTTCATCATTTTGTTGTTCCAAAATATTATAACCTCCATTCATATTAATAGAAGAACTTGGGCCAGGTCCACCTGTTTCTTTTTAAAATTAATTGAGGAAAAAAAGGAAAATTTAAAAAATAAACCTCTATTTGGTCTGTATGACATCATTTAACTTGATAATATTTTTTAAAACAAGATTTACTTCAAACCGCTGTGGAAGGAGTTTGTCTAAAAGTAAAGGAGCTTAAAATAAAATTTAAGGTGATGTGTAAGTTTTTGAAAGTTTTACGTGGCGAAACAACCTTAAATAAAAGAAAAATGACAATTTATCCTTTATTTTTCTCTAACTTTAAGGCTATTTCTTGTTTTATTTTAATACAAGAATTTCAAAATGTTAACAAGAATAAATTTGTTCAAATGGTCATTTCTTATTATCTCTCGCTTATGTAATATTATCCTTTATTTTTCTCTAACCTTAGTGCTTTATTTTTAAATGTAAATTTCAAAATGTCAACAAGAATAAATTTGTTCAGATGGTCACCTCTATTTATCTCTCGCTTATGTACTATTTCTTCTCGTCTATTTCAAAATGTAAACTGATTTTAGTATAAAAGCGGATTGCGTGGGTTGTCTAGAAATTTTAAGAAAATGCTTTTTGTCTCTTAATTATTTGAACTAACTGAGTTTAGACTCATTTAATTTAACTAGATTGTACTCTAATTTACTTTTATGTACTCTATTTTATTTTACATGTTTTAGCTTCCAGAATATTTTGACTTTTGCTAAAAAAATTTTTTTCAGGTCTTGTGACATACCTCTAAAATTAAATATTCTTAAACAACTTCTTATCTATACTACTCCAATATGACTATTACGCAGCTGGCTGAAGCATCCAAAAGGGCATTTGGTAATGGACCATTGATCACTGCTAAATGTGAGGTGAAAGCTCCAGTTCCTGCGAAGGAAGGTTTGTAATTTGTTTATCTTTTGAAATTTTTAAATGAGGGTAAAACTTTATAGATAAGCCCTGGGTGACGATAGAATATTCTTCGGAATCGCGAACTTGGCATAAAACCTATAAAATCGGTTTCTGTTATGTAAAAGTCGGAGACGTGAACCTTGAGTTTTCCTAGTTTTGCTTGAACTAGCGGCCCTATCCCAAAAGAAGGGCGTAATTGTTTTTTCATTACCTGCAAGGAAAGGAAAAATAGATACGGATAGATACGGACAAACAAAACACGGACGGGAATGTTTTAGAAATTGATAGCCGTCCGTGTTTAATTTGTCCGTGTCCATTCGTCTCCATTGTTCCTTTACTTTTTTCCTTTCCTTGCAAGTAATGAAAAAAAACGATTCCGCCCTTCTTTTAGGATAGTGTCGAACTAGCTTACACTCTAGTTTTCTATTTGAACTTTCTCGTTTTAAGGGAGAATTGACTCCGTTTCCAGAAATTTTACGATGCCTTTTTGAACCGAGTAATTCTCGATTCTCTAGAAATCGAAAATATTAGGAACCAGGGCTGGGCGAAATCTAAAAATAAAAAGCGAAATGCGAAACTTTTTGCGCTGAAAAATGCGAAACTCGAAAGTGCGAAATAAGCCCAGCCCTGTTAGGAACGCAAATGGAAAATAGATATCTCCCTTGAACTTATCGCGAATCGAGTTTATTGATCTTAAAGTGTGTTGCTCTTTTGGATGAGAAACTGAAGTCTTCCATCCTTGATTTATTAACTCCTAGTTTTATCCATAAGATCGCCACCCACCACCTTTTTTCGCTAACAAGAGTTTGTGGTGATCTCTTGGGTTTACTCTATTCCAGTATTCTCTCGTTTGAAACGTGGCAATCTCTTTGAAATTTATAATTTTCTCATTCAGAGGATTTTTAATTGAAAAATGACCTCGGAAACTACAGAAAAGAAAATTTACGTAATAATCCCGAAAAATTCAAAACATTTCAAAAATTTTGAAAATCATTATGGAATTCTTGTAATAATCCTAACTTGGATATACCTCTATTTTGCCTTAATCCCAACATTGTATGATGGCCTAAAAGATTTTTTCTTTTATTCTGGGACAAATATATTAATTAATTTAACTGAAAAATTAATTTTATCGTCAACAACTCTTTCCCCTTATTTAGGCGGCGGTGGAAATAAAGGACAAGTTGAAATTGGAAGTCCATTATTCTATGCTTATTGTGGCATTGGTGGAATTCTTTCTTGTGGAATTACTCATACAGGTTTCTTTAATTTAGAAATTTTTACTAAATTTTGTTGTTTTTCAGCCATTGTTCCACTTGATCTTGTCAAATGTCGCATTCAAGTATATTTTTTTAAACTATGGGGTGTCTGTTGGGTGTGGGGTTGGACTTGCACGAAACGTTTTAGTTTTATTTTTCGGATGATTTTGTAGTTCGTATTCTCCTGTTTAAGTAGTTTTCCGTCTTCAGAATAAATATGAAAGGTTCGTGCAGGTCTGCTGGGAAGTCCTAAGCCGGAGCACCACACCGGCTGTACCACCATCCAACCCGGCTATGTTTATATTTTTCCTTTTCCCCAAGTGAGTGTACAAACAATCATCTTATGCCTTTAAGGTTGACCCAGCCAAATATAAAGGAATTCTTAGCGGCTTTAAAGTTACCTTGGCAGAAGATGGAGCTAGAGGATTGGCTAAGGGTTGGGCACCAACAGCTATTGGATATTCGCTTCAAGGATTGGGAAAATTTGGATTTTATGAACTTTTCAAGAATGTTTATGCGAATCTTGTTGGAGAGGTTTTTTTATTTTTAAATTAAAAATTTTGTGAATTTTTGTAAATCCGCAAAACTCGTCCGCAAAAATAATTTTAAAAATTTTTCGAAAAAATTTTTTTCTTAAAGGAAAATGCCTTCTTGTATCGTACGAGTCTTTATTTGGCTGCCAGTGCATCTGCTGAAGTTTTTGCTGATATGATGCTAGCCCCAATGGAAGCAGTTAAAGTACGTATTCAAACATCTCCAACTGCACCTCCCAATCTTCGTGGCTGTGCTCCGTTTATTTACAAGACTGAAGGGTTGATGGGCTTCTATAAAGGATTGCCACCTCTTTGGATGCGTCAGATTCCATATACAATGTAAGTTTATTTTTGGAAATTTTTGAGGTCATTTGGGTCATATTGTGGGTTCATTTGGGTCAGATTTTAATGGGGTCAACTTTTTATTTTTGAATTAGTTGGTCAACTTGTTAGTTCCACTTTTTGCTTACCGTTTCAAAGAATAAGACCAGGATTTATAGGATTTCGAAAGTTGACCCAAATGTACTCTGGCTTAGGTTAAAGACAATAATTCAAATTTAAAAAACTTTTCTTTATAGGATGAAGTTTGCCTGTTTTGAGCGTACTGTTGAATTGCTCTACCATCATGTTGTTCCAAAACCTAGGGATCAATGTACTAAAGCGGAGCAGCTTTTGGTTACTTTTGTTGCTGGTTATATTGCAGGTTTTTTTTTTGAAAATTTTCATATGAAAATTAATTCCAAAAAATAATTTTTAAAGGTGTTTTCTGTGCTGTAGTTTCCCATCCAGCTGACACTATTGTTTCTAAATTGAATAAGGATGCTGGAGCTTCGGCTATTGGAATTTTGAAGCAATTGGGACCTTTGGGTATTTTTTTTTAAATTTTTGTTTCTTCTTATTAAATCTTTTTTAAAGGTGTTTGGGGAGGACTTGTCCCGCGTATTATTATGATCGGAACTTTGACTGCATTGCAATGGTTATTTTTTAAATTTTAATATTAATAGTAGTGGGCTAGTTATAGGATTTTGGTTTTATTTCCTTTATTGAAATTAACCTAGGTAGTTTCTTGAAAATTTACAGCGGGATTAGCTAAAGTCTGTTTCCTTTCGGTCTACCACTAGGTAGCTGAGATGTATAGTATTGGTTTAAGAAAAAGCTGGGTCGGTTCTCATTGTTTACAAGGAAAGGTTGCGAGGTGTCCGACCTAAAAAGGTCGAAACCGGGCTCATTCGATAGAGAATGTGCCCTTTCTAGCAAGAATTTTGTGCCGTTTTTTCCCGAATGAGCCCGGTTTCGACCGTTTTTAGGTCGGACATCTCGCAATCTTTTCTTGTTAATGTTTCGGGGTGGGTTTTAAAAATTTTCTTAGGATTTGATTTCGGGTCTGATGAAGTCCGAGCATTGGATAAGTCCGGGTGACTGGTTTGCTTGTCCGGTATTTGACCTTGAAATTTTCAAGGTGTCAAATAAAGAATTTTTTATTCTTAAATAATATTTTTTCTTCTTTCTAGGTTCATCTATGACTCTGTAAAGGTGGCCTTGGACATTCCCAGGCCCCCTCCACCCTCAATGCCTGAATCATTGAAGAAGAAATTGGAAGCGCAAGGGATTAAAAATTAGGATAAAGAGAAGAGAGAGGTATAACATATAGAGAAGGGTATATAAAGAATTTATAGAATAAATAAAGAGAGAAATTGACTCTTTTTCTTCAAAAAATGTTAACATTTTTGTTTTTTGTTTAGTTAGTATATTTTTTTGTAAAAGTATTTTTTGAGAGTGTTATTTGACCTTTTTTGATACATGTCCTAGTAAAAGAGAAGAGTTACGGTTAGATTTTGGGGAAAAATTGTGAAGTCCATTTTTGCGGACAAATGAATTTTTTTGAAAATTTTGAGAAAAAATTTTTTTGGATAAGCGTAGCTCTTTTTTATTTTATATTAGCGTTTAAAAATTGTATTGTGACGATTTATCTCTCTATTTTTCTAACAAAAAAAGTTAAATAAAAATTCGAGTTGATAGAAATTTTTTGAAGGCTTCGTATTATCGAAAGGTTTATTTTTAGTTTTTGAAGTTATTTTAGGATTAATTTTTTTCAGATAATTTATTTAAAAATAATGTATTGGATAATTCAACCAATAATTTCAAAAAGTGCTTTGGTTACTGAACTGATTTATAAATTTGCAGGTTCTAACAGGTTTGTAAATGATTTTTTTTAGATTTAATTTTAGTGGTAATTTTTGTTTAATTTTTGGGAGGAATGTGTGTGGAGATGTGCGGGTTTATATGTCATAAGATACAGGCCCGACTTTCCTCATTGTTCCTAATTCCGTACTCAAGCTTTAAAATTTGCAAAAAAAAAAACATTAATTTCTGCTAAAATATTTACAAAAAAATGCGGACGCCGTTTGCGGACAAACTTTCTAATTTTAAGAAAATGTTTATTTTAGAATAGCACCCGAGCCTTTGGGGCCAGGAGTGTCGGGTTTCGGTGTTTGCCGGGGGCCTTCGGGTCGAGGTTTTTTCCTAAAAATTCGACGGAGGACGGATTGTTGCTCCGTACATTTATTTATAAATTCGATTTACAACCTTTCTATTGCAAAAATGCCGAGGCAGCTTGACTATTAAAAAAAATTTTTTTTTGCAGATTTCTCAGTTTGTTGCTGGATTCAATCCTAGGAATTGTCATAATTAATTTAATACCAACTGAATGGAAATTAATTGAAAATTTTTGGAAAATTGTTTTTCTTTCAATTGAACAATTAGAAAATGTAATTAATTGGTTAACTCAAAACCCTGCAGGATTAAAATTAAATGATGCATTAAATACTTTTTTGAGCAACTTTTTTCTGTATCATATACATTTGTGGAAATGTAAGGAAGAGGTTTTTTTTATTTTTTTTGGAGAAGAGCCTAGGGAGATTTTTTCGAAAAAGTTGCTAGGAATAACTGGGGTTTCCAAAATGGACCGCTCGGACCGAAAGATCGAGTCGGGCCTAAGATATTTGACCCGAAAAAGACTCGTCGTGCAGGCCCGACTCGATAAAAACAAGCATGGAAAATGCCTCGACCGTCGGGGTCGACTCGAAAACGGGAACCCTAGGAATAAATGATGTAACATGTTGAAAAGAGAAGGCTAGATCGGGTTTTTGAAAATTTCTCGGTTCGGGTTTCTGGTCAGAAAAAGTCTGGGTTTTGGGTAAGCCGTGTTATAACCCACGACATCTCTGTTAGGTGACATCTCCTTAAACTGACCCTAATGTTAAACTTTTGTAATGTCAAATCTCAAAAACGGAAATTGGTGTCGTAATTCCCACTTTGGCATTTCGGCGGCTTTTTTGGGAGGGGGGGTTGGCATAATGGCACGCTACAAGTCTACCTTATATGAAAAATCGACAAAATAAAAATATTTTAAGTTTTTTTTTCAGCATATATAATTGCATTAAAACATTCTTCTGTGGATAGGATATTTCTTGTTGGGTTCTCTACTTTAGGTTGATTTAAAAATTTTTTTTTAATTAATTAGATAAAAATTTTTTAAAGGTTTTTCTGTATTAATTGCTTTTATTTCTGACTTTTTGAGGATTGTTTCTTTACATTTATTTTGTTTTCATATTTACACCTACAGGTTTTTTAATTAAAAAATTTTTAAAAATTTCGAAAAAATTTTTTTGAGGTCCCAAAAATTTTTTGGACCCCTAGTGTTTTAAAAAAGTTTTTTTTTTTTGAAAAATTTCTAAAAAATTTTTTTGAAGCCCTAGTGTTTTAAGAATTTTTTGAAAAAATTTTCAAAATAATAAAACACCAAAAATATTTAAAAATATAAAATAATTCAAAAAATAATCATAAAATACTCCTTTCTCCTTCTTGTAAAAATAATTTTTTATTTTTATTCCCAAAATTCTTATCTTTTGCTTACTTTTGATTTGTATTTAATATTTATTTATTTTGTCTGTTATTTTTGATTTATTTTTCTTATCGCACTTTTAATTATTTTTATTATTCTATTTAGAATTTCTCTTTAAACTTTCTTATTTTTTGTAATTTTTTAACATTTTTTGTATCCTTTCCTTCTCCCAACCATTTTTATCTTGAATATTTTTTGAAATTGTTAATCGTTCAAAAAACCCATTAATGGACTTAATTTTAATCAATGAAAAACTATAACCTTGAGAAAACCCGGACCCAGAGATTAAGATTAGGTAGAGTACGGCAAAATCGATTTGTCCGGATCTGGATTTGCAACTAGAACCGAATCCTGATTTTTCCGGATTACTCCGGTCGGGAAAAAATCCAGAGATCTCGAAAAAAAACCACAGATTTTAGATCCGGGAAAATCAGATTTTTTAGGCGACATATTAATTTTTTGAATTTTTAATGTTTTGAACGGTTTTTTTTTATTTTTTTTTGTCTATTTTCGAAAAATATTTTTTTTAATATTTTTTCCAGACTTTTTAGGAAAATAATAATTTAATTATAAATTTTAATTAAAAATTTAACAAAAAATGAGTGAATCCCAACATTTATTAAAACAACAACAAGGCGATAATATTGAAATAATAGAAGAACAACAACCAATTAATTATGGTTCTTTACAACAACAACAACAACAAACTCCTTCAGTTAAATTTAAAATTGAGAAAAATGAGAAGAATAAAATATCTCCGATATTTATTAGTTGGCATAATTTGACTATAAAACATCCTAAAAGTGGAAGAATTATTTTAGGTTTATTTTTATATTTTTTTTAATTTTTTTAAAGAAATTTTTTTTAAAGATAATGTTTCTGGTATGGCAAAATCTGGACAATTGGTAGCTTTGATGGGGGCGAGGTTTATTTTTATTTTAAGACAAACTAGTGGGACGGAGATGGGTAGGATTAGCAGGGGGTTCCTTGCCCAACGTCAGATTGAATTTGTCTTGATTTTGTAGGAGTCAGAGTTCCAAATTTGAGGTTTTTACGCGTTAGGCTCATTTTATTTTTGGACCAGATTAATCCAGCAAAACTTTCGGCTGGGCCCGGTCCTGCTCTATTCACAAATCTGAGATTCGGCAAATTTTTTTCTGGAGCAGTAATCCCGGAAAAGTTTAGGAAAGTAAAAATGAATGGTCTAGGGCCGTATCGGATTTAGTGATTTTCCTATTTTTATTGTATTTCTCTTATTTAAGTGGGGATTTCTGACTCTCGATCAGTAGTACACGTTTTTGGTCAGCAGGATTTTCCCTGTCCAGCGCCGAAACTTGCAGCAAAAAATTTTTTTTTAATTATTTGAAAAATATATTTTTGATCGGATCTGGGTCAAAATTCCAAAAATTTGAGTTTTTCCGTGTTCTCCTGATTTTGTTTTTGGACCAGATTATTCTAAAAAAATTTGACTGGACCCGGTCCTTTCGGGACTTAAGATTAGTCCACCACAATAGATTTCTTGATCCCTTTACGGGCGTTTAAACTTGCAGCAAAAAATTTCTATAAAAAATATTTTTTAGTGGTGCCGGGAAAACAACATTATTAAATACTTTATTATCAAGAAATTTAACAAATTTGACAGTTCAAGGAAAAGTTTTGGTTAATGGAGAAGAAATGGGAAAACAAATAACTTTTGTTAGTGGGGTAAGTTTTGAAAATGTTTTGTTGAAAATTTTTAAAAAATTTTAATTTAGTATGTTCAACAAGACGAATTATTTATGGGAACGTTAACAGTTAAAGAACATTTAATTATACAAGCAAGACTTCGACTTGTTGGAAGTACTGAAAGACAAATTAGAAAGCGTGTTTCTGAGGTTATTTCTAATTTAGGATAAAAAAAAGATTTTTTGAGAGGAGGAGGGAGGGGATGGAATGAGCTAGCTATTAACTTTGTGGTAATATTTGGACTAGGAATGGGCCGGGTTACCCTAAATCCTGACTTTTTCCTACTCTAAAAACCCCATCCGAAAAGAAATTTTTTTGGAAACCCCGATTCGAACCCCCGACTTTTTTTTCTCACAATCAGTCAACCCGATCTATCCCTGCGGAATAAAAATTAAGAGTGGACGTAGGGGTAAAATATGCCAATTTCTTACATTATTTTATGTCTTTCTTCTGGGCGTCTGTCATGTTGTACAAGACATTAGAGCTGTCTCAAACCGGAAATTTTTCTAGACTCGAGACTAAACCCCCAAGACTAAGAACCTTGGACAGCTCTACAAGACACCCAGTTTCCTCCGAAGTCCAACCCCATTTTTCCGAATATCTGGCTGGGAGGCCTTGGCCAATAACAGCCACCTTTAAAACAGACATATAATCCCATAAGACAGAAAATTGCTTCACTCTGCTTCACTCTTAATCTTGACTCTAAAAAATTTTTTTTAGATTCTAAACGATTTGGGACTTCATTCTTGTCGACATGCCCGAATTGGTAGCCGTGGAATAAAAAAGGGAATATCTGGAGGAGAGGCTAGACGTTTACTTTTTGCTTGTGAATTGTTAAGTAATCCACAAATAATTTTTGCTGATGAACCTACAACTGTAAAAAGAATTTTTTGAGGTTTTTAAATTTTTTTTTGTTAAGGGATTAGATTCTTCTATGGCAGAAAGTGTAATTAATGTAATGAAAAAATTGGCACAATCTGGAAGAACTGTTATTTGTACAATTCATCAACCTTCTTCTACAATTTATAGACAATTTGATATGGTTAGTTGGGAGAGGTTTTTTTTTTAATTTTTTTAGTTGGAGGGGGATCTACCTTTAAAGTTTTATTTTTCATTCAAAACTAGGTTCTTTTCCTTCTGATCCCAAAAATATCCTAGATTTCTATCCAATTTTATGTCTTTTTAAGATCCCTCTTTCTTCCCTTATATTTAAAATCCTTTTGATGAATATGACTTGCTACCAAAACTTGTGGCTTTTTGAGAGACTTCCTTCCTCCTCTGAAGACCCTTTCCTCCTTGAAGACATCTTTAACCTTTCCAATGTGAGTTCGCGGGCTATTTTTTCCCTTCCTCGAAAACCCTTTCTTCCTTTACCCCTCCCAATGGCCTTTGGGACCTTGACCTTGCCCATAAACCCTTTGGGAAGTATTTACTTTTTATTTCCAACCTCTAGTAACCCTCCTGACAAATTGTTCTAATTATTCTAATTTAAAGGTAATGTTTTTGGCAAATGGGAGACTTGCTTATTTTGGAGAACCTTCAAAAACAGTTGATTATTTAAATTCTTTTGGTTATCCTTGTCCACGTAATTATAATCCTGCGGATGCTATGATTCAAGTTTATTTTAAATTTTCTTTTAAAAATTTTCAAAATTTTTTTTCAAGTGCCTAAGCATCGAAATGTATAATGAAGAAATTTGTAAAGAAAGAATTGGCAAAATTTGTGATGATTGGGAAGTTAATGAAAATGCTTTGAAATTGAAAAATGAAATTGAGGAGCAAAACAAAATTGTTGTTGATAAACCGGAGAGAAGAAAAAGAGCAACGTTTGGTGTTCAGGTTTTTTTTTAATATTTTTTTAATTTTAAATTTTGGGTTACCTTTGGAGAGACAACCCTGTTTATATTTTTTAAAATTCAACGAGGGGGTTAAATTTTTTTTTGGGGACATTTCTGACATGAGTCTTATTTAACTCTTGGGCCTTTTGGGAGTCTGAAAAAAATTTTTTTCGTTCATGAATTTTGTTCAGTCAGACCTTATTTCACATACACCCATGGGGCTGAAAATTTTGTCATTATAACGAGGTGTATCCTAAATAGAGGGTGTATAAAAAATTTTTGGACAGCCTCTATCCAGAGACCAGCCAAATTTAACAAACCGTAGCTTAACTTGGGGCGTTTTGAGGATATGAATTAAATGTAAACTCGAGACTCTAATGTCCCCTTATAGGAATATTCCTTAAATTTCAAAAATTTTTTCAAAAAAATTGTTTCTTTTCCCACAGACCTCAGCTCTATTAAAACGTTCAATACTCGATAATATACGCAATCCAGGCTTAGCAAAAGCAAAATTATCCCAAAAATTAATTATGGGAATATTTATTGGCCTATTATATTTTCAAACTTCTCCTCAAAATTTTATTGGAATTTCAAATTTAAATGGGGCAATGTTTTATATAGTTGTAGAATTAACTTATTCGACATTATTTGGAATTATAACATTTATGCCAGCAGATTTTAATTTAATTGTTAGAGAATATCATGATGGGCTATACAATTTATTGGCTTATTTTGTGGCGAGGATATGCTCATATATCCCTTTGTTTGCTATAGATGGAATTGTGTTGGTGGGGAGTTCGTATTGGATGACGGGATTGGTACCCAATGTTGGTAGATTTGGAATTGCTTTGGGTAAGGATTTGTATTTTGGTGGGGGGAAGGGGATATGGAGAGGAGGGTTGGGGGAGGTTGAGGTTTTTGTAAATTTAAAGTTGGGACTCTAGTGGTCAACGAGGTAAGAGAAAATATTTTTGGAGAGGATTTTTAGGGCTTTTGTGAATGTGTTTAGAGAGGAGTAATGTGTTTGTGTTTAAAGTGAGACTCTAGTGTACAATAATAAATTTTTGGGATTGAGGTAGACGTTTGGGCCCACAGGAATACTTTCCTGACTCTATTAGGCTCTGGGATTAAGGTTGTAAGATCCGGATATTTCCAACTATCCGACAATCTTATCTGGAATGTTGGGATTCATGTCGGAGCTAGGCGGGACTTAGTGAATAGACGCTTGAGTCTCAGTTTTGAATGTTTTAAGAGCTAGACCTTTTCCTCTTATTTAATTCTCGACTTAAATTGGCGCTTGTAATTATACCAAATCTCGATTATAGACCATTATGAACTTAACTCAGAAATAAAATCAAGGTCTACTAGAGTCTCAAAGTTTTCCTTGTTTTTCTAACTCAAAAAAGGCCTAAAAATTTCCCCTTGTTCTTTCTAGGTATTGCAGTACTTATTGAACAATCAGCAGCAGCTTTTGGTATAATGCTGTCAACAGCTTGTCCATCATATCCTGTTGCTATTTCTATTGCTGGACCAATTCTGACAGTTCTTTCATTGACTGGTGGATTGTTTGCTAATGTTGGAGAATTACCTTCTTTTATTAGCTGGGTTAGTTTGTTAGCTTTGCGTTGTTGGGGATTATTTGGGTACTTTTAAAGCAGACGTTTTGAGTAGTGTCGAGATTTTTGAAAAGCTAGGGTCTGTTTTTGGGTTTGATTTATTGACCTGGGCCGGATCCTGTGGCTGTAGTCCAGTAAAAACCCAGGAAGGTGAAAAAATGCTGGGCCTGAACTCTGGTGGTACAGGAAAACCCCCCAGGCCTTGGACCAGATCCAGCTCGATCACTAGTTTTGAGATATGGGCATCTTGAAATATGGACATTTTGTCAGGGTTTTTTTTAATTTGAACATTTTGTCCTGACCATTTTTAAATTTATTTTATAACCCCAAAAATATCCTTCACTCTTTTAGGTACAATATCTTTCATGGTTTCGCTATGGCTTTGAAGCTTTTGCCATCTCCCAATGGGAAGGAGCTTTAGGAGAACATCCAACAAAAAACTGTACCAATTTTAACAACCAAACAATTGCTTGTCCAACAGCCACTTCTGTCCTTCAAAAATTGTCATTTAACCCAGGAATGTTTTATTTTGATTTGGGTGCCATGGTTTTATGTACTTTTATTTGTTATTTTGTTGGTTTTGTTGGACTTTATATTCGTGTCCTTAGGGCTCGTTGATTGAGACTTTTTAGAGTTGTTGTTGACCCTTTTTAAGTTATTGACCATTTTGTGACCAAATTAAATTTATTTTGACCTATTTTTAACTTTGTTCTCAAAGGGTACAGCCCAAGTAGGCGCGCGGCCATAACGGCGCAAGGCCATAACATGCTTCAATATTTTCGAATCTTACCAAATTTCGTATTAAACGATTCCTCTCATCGAGCTAAAGAGATTGGTACCGAAATTGTTAAGGTCTAGAAAATTTTCCAGCAAGTTAGGGCTTTGCGCCGTTATAGCCTCATGCCTACCTGGGCGTGTCCCTTCTCTGGTGCCCTTCTCACAAAAAATTGTATTTTTGCTCAGATCTAATTTTATTCATATTTTGACCCTTTCGAGTCTTTACCTAACTGTAAATGACCTAATTGAACTTTTTTTGAATTATTTTTTAAATTTTTAATTAATTTATATTAATCTCATATCAAAAAGAATTTTTATTAAAAATTTAAAATAAAAATTTTTAAATTTTTCAAAGACTAGCAACCCTAAGTTGGAATGCATTTTCAAGTTTTGGACGCGCTTTTAGAGGAAATAAATGGAATCCTTTAAGAAAAAGAATAGACACAATTAATTTAGATTTAAAACAATTATTTTTAGTGACAATATTTTTTATTATTTTGTTGTTTCTATTGCCTACAATTGGAATTTATTTTTTGGTTTTTGGATTGGTAAGAATTTTAGGAGCAGTTCAGTTGAGTTACAACCCATATATAGTTTATCGTAACGGGCCAGTTGAGCGTGGCCGGTTGAGCGTCAGCCAACTTTGATCGGCTATAACTTTTTTCCGCTTGATTCAATACTAATGAAATATATATCATTCGAAAGCCCTCGTTAAACGCTATATTTGTTTCAATTGGATGGATCATGATTGATCGCTATTTAAAAAGTTACAAGTCGATAAGTGTGAAAAACAACGATTTTCTGCACTTATCGACTTGTAACCTTTTAACCGGGATCAGACTTGATCCATCCAGTTGGGATAAAGATTGGACTCATCGAGAGCTTTCAAATGATATATGATTCATTCGTATTGGATCAAGCAGCAAAAAGTTATAGCCTTTCAAAGGTCGGCTCACGCTCAACCGGCCACGCTCAACTGACCCCAACCGATAATTTATGATAGGATTGATAATTTTTAATTTTCTTGATATCATCGGATAGAGAATAAAATTTACTACAAGATACCATTTGATTCTATCCCTTGATATCAAAGACATTGAAAATTATCCATCCCTTCTTGAGTTGTTATGAGGCCGGGATTCTATTGAACTGTTCCTAAAAGATAAAATAAAAAATGTAATTTAAAAATTTTTAAGCTTTGGAGGTTGGTCGACTTGTCTAGTTTAACATTAAAATGGTTGGCTAGTTGTTGTAGAAGGACTATAGAATGGATTGCGGTAGTTTGTTTTTAAAATTGCATCAGAATTTAATGGAAGATTAGGAGGGTTATCCTCCTTACGTCAACAGAAGTGACTAAAGTGTATTGCTTCAGTGGAACCAAAAAATTCCGGAACTTCCGGTGAAGCTCTGCTTAAGTGTGTCGTTATATAGAGCTTTTACTAATTTCTGTGAAAGCTTAATGTAACGACGTATACTATGCGTCCCTTTCTCTCTTATGACAGTTAAGTTGGTATAGGGGTGTCGGGTGTCATTTATATTTTTTTTACTAATTTTGTGGCGAAAGAAATAACCTTTTTTATAATTTCTTTAACCTTTTCTAAATACAAATTTAGCGAGAATGTTGACGCCCTCTTTTTCCCTTTAATTTTTGGACTTTCGGGTTAGAAATTTTCCAAAAAAAAATTGTTTTGGATTCCAAATTTAATTATCTAATTAATACAAATTTTCCAAAAATAGAAAAAACAAATTTTTTTATTAATTTTATATTTTGTCAAAAATTATATTTTAAAGGGAAGAGAGAGGCTCTTTTTTTCTTTCGTTCTTTGAAGGCTGTAAATAAGCGCCTTCAAAGAACTTTTTTAGTATGGGGGGAACAAAGAGACAAAAAAAAATTATTTTTTAGTCGATAAAATAATCACTTGTGTCTCTTTTATTTTTTAAAATTACAATTCCCTGTCATTTCCCTTAAAAAAATTTTTTGACCGTGTATTCTTTGATTTTTACCCTTTATTTAAGGGGAAAATAAACAATTTTTGTTTATTTTTTCGAAAAAAATCAATTTTTGGTCTTTCCAATTTTCGTAAAAATATTTTATATAAATTGGTTGAAGAAATGACTATTCTCCTTTTATTTAATTTTTCATTCCTTATTTTATCAAATATTTTTTTCCTTTAGAACTCAAGCACAGTCACCCTCTATTTGTTAAATTTATTTATTTTTTTATTTTGTTTGTTATTTAATCAGTTAAAATGTTTATCTGTTATGTTGTCTCTGTGGTGTAATTGGTAGTGGTTGGGATTCCCCCCTAGAAGGGTTGAGGGTTCGAGTCCTTTCGAGTGTTTTTCATTTTTGTTTTGTTTATAAATTATTTTTCTTGTATAAAAATGAATTTAAAAATTTTTAAAAAATTTTTTAAATTTTTTAGATACCTTTTTATGTTTGTTTTTATTTTTTACTCGTTAATTTTTATTTTTTAGTCAAACAAAAATGTGTTTTGGACAAATTCGTTTTGGTGTACTTCCAGCGGCTAAACGAGGATATTTGCAAATAAATGGTCAACACAAACCTTTTATTTTCACTCCCGGATTGAATAATTGCTCAATTGAATTTAGAAAGTATGAAAGCACTTCTACGGGTCAAGGTTTTTTTTTTTAATTTTTTTGCTGGATAGGTTTTTCGGGCTTTAGGTGTTTCCTTTGACTGTGGAATTTTTTTCTTTTTTAAATGGGATTTCAGAGACTGGTTCCTCACGTCTTCGTCCTTTTTTGAATTTTATTTTGGCTAGTAGCATCCCTTTTTCCGATTATTTTTAAAATTTGGGAGGTGAGTACCTGACCTTTTTCTAATTTTTTGAAAACGGAAAAGCGTTGGATAACGTATAAAATATTTTATTTTATCACGCATTTTGGTTAAGGGTTTGAGGGTAAATTTGTCCCGGGAGGTCCTTCCTCATGTTTATTTCCCGACCTAATGTTGAAAATTTAATTTTCTTTTGGTTACCCAAAAACATGTTTAAAATACCAATAAAAAAATTTTTTAGACAGTAAATACAACTGGACGCCAACAGAAAAAGATCGTCGCAAACTTGTTCGTTATGGTTTCTTCAAATCAATAAATGATATTCCTGAAGAATTGCCGTATTTTTTAGCTTAAATTTTTAAAATTTCCTTAAATTTTTTAGACCGTCTTTCTACAAACGTTATCACAACAGAACTCGATTTATTATGGTTGGCATATTTTCCTTAGTTTTTACAATTATTGTGTTTGGTGGACATTTTGTTACTTCAAGGTTTTTAGTTTCTAAATAAAATTAAGATCTTTGGGAGCCTTTAGG
The DNA here is from genome assembly GCA_963681835.1 of Meloidogyne enterolobii. Classification (NCBI taxonomy): domain Eukaryota; kingdom Metazoa; phylum Nematoda; class Chromadorea; order Rhabditida; family Meloidogynidae; genus Meloidogyne; species Meloidogyne enterolobii. The sequence continues at coordinate 498,987 of CAVMJV010000093.1, forward strand.
ATAACTTCGAAATTTTCCTAAATTTTCATTTTTTCTTATTTCCCTGACCATTTTGAGCTTTTTTTCGTGTAGAAAAAAGTGCTCGGGTCCATTTTGAAAATTTTGGGGGTTGTAAGCGCAAAAATCACTTTTTGATCATTTCCCAGTTCTTGATGTTTAACATTAGACGCCTGAATCAGAAATTGTGAACTCGAAAGGGGTGTGAATCAAGTACTTTTTGAAGTTCAAAAATGGGCAGGGAACTGAGTGGGAAGGAAAAAAGGACGACTTTCCTAGTCTTCAAATTTAGGGAAGGTAGTCCATCCATTTCTGTCCCTTAATTTCTTTTTTTAATTTTCATTATTTTAAATTTCCTCTTAAAATTCTTTTAAAAATATTTTTAATTATTTATATTTCTAGTTATTTAAACAAAGTTGAACAGAAACGTGAGTCTTTTCTTGCCTATAAAAAATCTGAAAGAGAAGCAGCTTCTCAAAAATGATGCTTTATTAGAATTATGCCTTGTGTATTTTTAGACAACAAAAAATTTTTTGGGATTTTTTTCCTTTGCTCTCTTCCACAAGTTTTTTTTCATTTTTAGAGTTTTTGAAGAATTTAAAAAATAATTTCCCCGAGCGGATTCGAACCTACGCCCCTTTTCCCGTATACTCAAAACTTGCGGACTTTTGGAAAGAACAAAGGAAAGAAGGCCCAATCTTTCTTTTTTAATTTATTTTAAAAATAAAAATTAATTTTAATTTCATTTTTGAAGCTTGTTAATGTTGTTGATATTACAACACTTATTTTTTTGTCTCTAATTTAATTTTTTAAATTCTTTTTTTAGCTCTAAAACCTTTAAAAACTTTAATTTTCTTCTTCCAAAGATGACTTCAAATATTAAATTAAATTCATTTCTTCGAATGTCTGGAAAGCTTTTAATTGCTACAGCACCTGCTTTAACGGTTCTTTTAAAGTTTTTAATTTTTAAAAATAAAAAAAATTTCAGACAGAATTGGATAAAGATGACAAGACAGCACAAGCAGAACGGCATCCAAGAAATCAAAGAACATTTAATAAGGTACGGGGTTTTGATTTTGTTTGGGTTTCTGAATATTCAGGGGATGTTTGGGAACATTTTTTATTTTTTTTTTAATTTTTAAAATTGAAGGAACTCAGAAATATTATTTTTATGTTAGTTGAGAGGGGGTCGTGGGTTCGAACCCGCTTGGGGAAATTATTTTTTTATTTTGCTCAAAAACCCTTCTAGATATCTGAGAGCTTGTTTGCGGCAATTTTTTGATTGTTTCCATTTATTTTTTTTCTCCTGAAAAATTTTGTGAATAATTTAAAAAATTAATTTCCCCGAGCGGGTTCGAACCCACGACCCCACTTTCCCTTAGGATGTTTAAGGGGAGAAGTGTAACAGGAGGGGAAATTATTTTATTAAGATTTTTAAAAATAGTTTTGAATAATTTTTAAATTTTTCAAGATTCCACAAGCTCCAAATACTTCAACAAAAATGTTGACGCCAGAAGATTTGCATCATGAACAAAAGAAGGGAGGCTTTCTAACTAGTCATCCAGTTGTTTTGGGTGGTGCTGGTCTTACTATGTTTGTTTTCTATTTTATTTTTCTGATAAAAATATTTTTGGGAAAACAAAGAGATTTTACATTTTTTAGGAAATTTACAAAAAAAATTTTTTTTGATTTTCGGGCTGATTAACGTTAATTTTCACTTAAAATGAGTTTCCCCTTCCTCTTGTAATAAAATAAAAAAGATTGTCTTCTGTTGTTGTCGTGGTGTAATGGTTAGTGTGTTTGACTCGCCCTCTTAAGGGCTCATGGTTCGATCCTTTTTGCCTCCATTCTTTTTCTTTTAATTATTTTAGCAGTTTATTTTAGGTTTAAAATTTTTTATTTGATTTTTAGGGGTTCAAAAAAATTTTTTTGGACCCCCTGGAAAATTTTTTTCTCAATATTAGAAATTAAAAATTTTTTTATTCTTTTAATTTTTTTAAATTTTTCAGTGCAGCACTTATGTACATGATTCGTTCTTCAATGGCTGGTGATGGCAATGCTATGCGTTTGGGAGCACAGTAAATATTTTTTAAAATAAATTTTTTAATTAAAAATTAAAGGTATCGTATAGCAGCACAATTAGCTACTTTTGCTATTTGTTTTGTTGTTGCTTTGTCTGCTGCAAAGACTTCAATGGCTAAAGAAAAGTAGAGAGGATATATTTTGTATAAAAAAGATACAAAGAAGAGGGGGTTGTAAAAAACAGGGATGTCACGGGTTGAGAAAAATGTCGGGTCGGGTTTCGGGTCGGGTTTCCAAAATTTTTCTCGGATCGGGTTTCGGGTTGAGCAAAAAGTCGGATCGGGTTTCGGATCGGGTTTTCAAAATTTTCTTCGGATCGGGTTTCGTGTCGAAAAAAAGCCAAAATTTTGAGAATTTTGGAAGGCCAAAAAGCCAAAAATCTTCCCTTCTCAGCGCCGCAGGCGAAAATTTTGAGAATTCTTGAAGGTCCGAAGCCAGATTTCTTCCTTTTTCAGCACCGCAGGCGAAAATTTTCAGAATTTTGGAAGATCATTAAGCTAAAAATCTTCCCTTTTTCTGCGACGCGGGCGAAAATTTTGAGAAAACTCGGGTCGGGTTTCGGGTCGGGTTTTAGAAATTTTCTCGGATCGGGTTTCGGGTATCGGGTCGAAAAAAAGGCCGGGTTTCGGGTATCGGGTTTCGGATAACCCGTGACATCCCTGGTAAAAAATATTTTTTTAGAAATAAAATTTTTCAAAAATTTTCTGAGAAAAAATTGTATTTTTGAGAGAAATTATTAAGAAAATTTAAAAATTAGCAAAGTTTGGCGTAGCATAATTTTTGAGATGAAAGACATTATGTCCCAACCGATAGAGAAAACATTTGAGAAGTAGTCTAGGCACGGCGCTTCCACCCTGTTGACGCACGCGTGAAAACTAGCTAACTCTTTTCCTTAAACATAACGCCAAAATTTAAATTAAATGTCTGTTATTCTCCAAATTCTATTGCATCTCTCGTGCGTCTGACTTTATTGTAAACAAGAGAAAGGGTCAGAAGGAGACAAGTTAAAAATGGTCAGAGTGAAGGAAAATGGTCAATTCTCTCATTTGTGAGGGGGAATTAGTTAAATTTTATAACTTTTTATCCTCCCATCCGATTTTTTTCAAATTTTTAATTTTTGTAGTCCTAAAATAGTTAAACAATCTTACAAAGTTTGAGAAGCTAATATACATTTTTAGCTAAGTTATGAATTTTTGAAAACTCGACATTTGAACTTTTAGGAGTCTGTATCTCAGCTCATAATTAAGGTCTTTTCTTGATTTTGGTGTCATCGACTCAACTTGACGAGCTCTTTCGAATGACATATAACACACATACTCGGGAATTGTCCATATTCGGAAGTATAATTTGTCGACATTCAGGAGTCTATAACTAATAAACCCAAGTGGCAAAATTTCCTTCAAAAATTGCCAAATTGTAGTACTATAATTGATATACAACTTTGCAAAGTTTGAGCGGAAAATATGCACTTTGGGCGAAGTTATGATTTTTCGAAAATCGGTGAAATTTCATACATTTTTGGCCATAACTCCCCCTAAATGAACTCTATAAATTCGAAGTTTACATAATACGATGCGTCTCATCGAGCTGCATCGAATAGTACCAAAATCAACTTTCTTTGACTTTTTTACATTTAGTTTTTTGTTTAAAATTGATAGAAAAGTTACTGAAGCAAATTTTCTTGAAAAAAAGCAAAATTTCCCTAATTTTTCTGCAGGATGATCTTAAAGCTCTTATCTATTAAACTGTTAGACAAAATCAAAATCTGTTATAAAAAAACAAAGATATGGGATTTTAAAGTTTTATTAAAATTTGTTTTCGCAGTCGCAAAAAAAGAGTGCATAAAAGAAAGAGAGACAGTTAGAGAACGAAAGAAAGGAGAAATAGAAAACTAAGTAGTTTTCACGCGTGCGTCAACAGGGTGGAAGCGCCGTGTCTAGGTAGAGAAAAAAATCTGTAGATTCGTAGATTTTAAATTATGCCAAATTTGGCATTATGTAAATATATCTTTAATAAATGACATTTCGTCCCTAAATTAGAGAAGCAAAAACTAGAAATAGTGCAGTTAGAGAATCAGAGAAAAAATATTTTTTGGGAAATGAAAAATCGATATCAATCGATAAAATCAATACTAATCGATAATTAATTTTTTAAAAATTTTCATTTTTCAAAAAATCGATATCAATCGATAAAATCAATACTAATCGATAATTAATTTTTTAAAAATTTTTATTTTTCAAAAAATCGATATCAATCGATAAAATCAATACTAATCGATAATTAATCTTTTAAAAATTTTTAATTTTCACAAAATCGATATCAATCGATAAAATCAATACTAATCGATAATTAATTTTTTAAAAATTTTTATTTTTCAAAAAATCGATATCAATCGATAAAATCAATACTAATCGATAATTAATTTTTTAAAAATTTTTATTTTTCAAAAAATCGATATCAATCGATAAAATCAATACTAATCGATAATTAATCTTTTAAAAATTTTTATTTTTCACAAAATCGATATCAATCGATAAAATCAATACTAATCGATAATTAATTTTTTAAAAATTTTATAAACATCCTTTATTCATTTATTCAAAATAATATAAAAACGAGCACTCAAACGGACATTAGAGTCTTGGAACAATAAAGGGATCAATTAAACGAAGGCGTAAAATTGCACAAAATTTAAATGATCTATTGCATGTAGATAATTTTGGGATATTTATTAAATTATTTAAATTTTAGAATAGGGACATTAGAGTATCACTGTTCCAGCAAGCTTTTCGGAGTCATAACTTTTTTGCTTCGAAAATAAATAGGGTCAAGCTTGGTATCGTTCGAAAGCTAATGAGTAGGGGATTTATTTATCTGAAAGGACTCATCTGATCCGTCCATCTTTAAAAAAGATATGGCCTGATAAACGTGGAAAACCTCGATTTTTCGCCCTTATTTGTCTATAACCTTAAGAGGAAGGATCGGACCAGACCGGTCCTTTTAGATAAAAGAATCTACGCGTCATTAGCTCTCGAATGATACCAAAGTTGGCCCAAATTCCTTTAAAAATGATAAAGTTATTGTCCTACAAAGCTTTCTGAAATGTGATACTCAAATGTCACCATATCCATGAGTGGTTGATTAAATGCGAAAAATAAAAGCTCTGAGCTAGAGATGCCTCTTCTATTTTTTGGTCTGAAATTATGTTTGATTTAAAAAAATCCAAGTGGCATCCCTTGACTAAAAGAAAATAAAAGCAGAGATTATTCAAGGAAATTTTTAAGAAAAAAGGAAAAAACACCGGTTTTTCTTGTTTAAGTTGTGGTGAATGAATGACTTGGCATTTTTTTTAGTTTGTTCAAAAATAATTTGTTTTTTAAGAATAAATTGTAACAACTTCTGAACCTGAGCCACGAACTAATAAAACTCTCGGTAATCCTTCTGTGAGGGCTTCGATAAATTCCATATCTGTTTAAAAAATAAATTTGAATATAGGGGGAAAATAAGGGGAGTAATACATACAACTCCACGCCTGTCTCCATGAGACATATTTCGATCCTTAACTTTACGCTACCTCAACTATTTATAATAAACCTTATATCATTCTAAAGCCCTGGATTTGCTGATTATTTTGCTTATTGAGATAGATCTGTTACGATCATCTAATAAAAAGTTAGAAGCGGTTAAAGACCAAAAATCACGATTGCGCGCACTTAACAGCTCATAACATTTTAAGTAATGATCAAATCGTGTCAGTCCCTTGGGGATAAAGAATAGACACATTCAGAGCTTTCGAATGATATAATTCGAAACGGCTGATATATTATTCGAAACGGCTGATATCTAAAAAAGTTTTTGATCAAAGAATGGGTCAGGGAATTAATCAAAGGTACGTCCCCCTACTCATAAAAATATAAATAAACAAATTCCGGAAAAAATATAACCTTTCCGGAAACTAAAAAATAAATTTGAAAATAACTATAAAATATAAAAATAAACTTAAAATTTCCGGAAAAAATATAAAAATATATTCCGGAAAAATATAATCTTTCCGGAAAAAATATAAAAATATATTCCGGAAAAATATAATCTTTCCGGAAACGAATATAAATAATTTTCCGGAAAAAATATAATCCTTTCCGGAAACAATATAAAAATAAATAAATTTCAGAAGAAATATAATCTTTCCGGAAACAATATAAAAATATAATAATAACAAAGTTCCGGAAAAAATATAATCTTTCCGGAAACGAATATAAATAATTTTCCGGAAAAAATATAATCCTTTCCGGAAACAATATAAAAATAAATAAATTTCAGAAGAAATATAATCTTTCCGGAAACAATATAAAAATATAATAATAACAAAGTTCCGGAAAAAATATAATCTTTCCGGAAACGAATATAAATAATTTTCCGGAAAAAATATAATCCTTTCCGGAAACAATATAAAAATAAATAAATTTCAGAAGAAATATAATCTTTCCGGAAACAATATAAAAATATAATAATAACAAAGTTCCGGAAAAAATATAATCTTTCCGGAAACGAATATAAATAATTTTCCGGAAACCTATAAAATTTGCGATAAAAAATATATAAACTCACAGTAAGTATCATTTTGACCAACTTCCGGAGGACCAGGTAAATTAACTACAAGTAATTGTGCATTACTACTTCTTTCCCTCATGTACTGATTTAATTTTAAAGCTGTATGCATTCTTGCTACGGTATAAGGGATTTGTTGTTGTTCATCAGAAATATTTGGAATAGTTCTTTCTGGAGATGGGGTAGTAGTAGAAGGATCTATTGTTGTTGTTGACGGCTTTTTGAACTTGGAAAAATATTCTTTTTAATTTTTAAAAAAATTTTTTAATAAATATAAAGCTTGGTAGAGGTTATAATTTTGCTTCAGGAAAATTCCGGAAATACCGTATTTCCTATATTAGAGCCCCATGGGGCTTTATTTTTCAACTATCCGCCAAGGTGGGGCTGTATTAGAGGGTGGGGCTCTAATTGAGGGTGGGGCTCTATTTTACAACCCTCTTTTGAGACAAAATCCCATTTATTAACTATCCATTGCAACTAGAGATAAGCCGAATGTTTGGTCGATAAACCTGCAAAATATCGAAAGAGAATCGATATTTTTCGATTTTTCAAGAAAAATAAGCTTTTTAAGCAATGAATAACAAAATAGTCCCAATAGTTCAATGAGGCTAAGATTAATTATTAACTATCGATAGATTTGGACGGATTAAATGAAATATTAGGGGACTAGTATTTGACATCGATGGATCAGAGGTATAAAAGCGGATTTTAAGGGATTATGGGGTATATCAGAGGTTTAAGTTTATATTGAGAGATTTAGCGGGATTAAGAGGGATATTCTGGACTAGGGGTATTAGAAGGCATATGAAGTGATTTTGTTTGAGGAAGCTTTGGAACATGTTCCATAACTGGAACTGAAGAAATTAAAAAAGCAGTTCCAGAACTGGAACCGGTTCCAGAGACCGGTTCCAGATAAATGTTGGAAATTCTCCATCACTGATTATAAGCGAGATCCCTAATAGATCTCTAATAATCTCGCGAATTTTCGTCAAGTGGATTAGATTTTGGAGATAATAGGAGGGTTTTGGGGGAATATAAGCGACGATATTAGAGTATTTTGACGTTCATCCCTATATCCCTATGATCCCTCCTCTTACATGATCACGACATCATAGATATCCCCCTTTAATTTCTTAACTCTCTTAATACATCTTAAAAGTTATTGGGATATTTTTTCCTCCAATATTTTTTAGGTGGGGCTGTATTTGGGGTGGGGCTCTAATTGAGGGTGGGGCTCTATTTTTCAACTATCCTCCAAAGTGGGGCTGTATTAGAGGGTGGGGCTCTAACAGAGGGTGGGGCTCTAATATAGGAAATACGGTATATTTTGTATATAAATTTTATATTTTGTGTTTCCGGAAAAATAATTAAATATATTGGAAATTCCGGAAAATACAATTTTTCCGGAAATTAAATAACAGAAAAAAAACAAAAATTCTGGAAACAATATTTTTCCGGAAAATATAACTATTTTTATATATAACTTCCGGAAACAAATATAAATAATTTTCCGGAAAGTTGATAGCAATAAATTCCGGAAACCATACTTCCGAAAACGAATATAAATACTTTTCCGGAAAGTTATAAAGCAAAATATAAATATAATATATTTTCCGGAAAGTTGATAGTAACAAATTCCGGAAAAAATATAACTTCCGGAAAGTTTTAAAATTTAATAATTTTCTGGAAAGAGTATAATAATTAATTTAATTTTTATTTACCTCAACAGAATGTTCACTAAATCTAACTTTATTTGTTGCCCCCACATTTTTTGTTGTTTGTCTTACATTATTATTATTTTCTGTTTGTTGTTCTGGTTGTTGCTGTTGTTCCAAATTACTAGAACGACGTCTAATATTATTATTTACACCCATTCCATCTACACGAGAATATTTACGTTCTAAAACAGCTTCGTCCATTGTTGCCTGAAAAAATTGAGAATTAAGTTTTTTTAAATTCAAAGGAATTTCTTCAATAAAAAATTTTTTCCAAAAATGTTTGGAAAAATAGATAAGACAATTAAACGATAAAAAAATTTTTTTAATAAATTTTGGAACCATAAAATTTTTTTTTTGGAATTTAAATATAATTGATGTCCAAAAAATGTCCAAAATTTCCAAAAAAAATTTTTTTTTGAAAGTAAAATTTTTTTTGAATTTTTTAACCAATATTCTAAAAGATCAGAACGGTTTTTAATTTAATTTTTAAAAAATTTCCAAAAATAACTCTACCTGAATGTCAGTAATTTTTTCATTTTTTCTCATTTCTTTCAACATTTTAACCCTTTCCTCCATTTTCATTGTCCTTTGATAAACATAAGGTTCAATTTCAGTACTATCAATTTCCATAACATTTACTTGTGCTTCAATTCTTAAATGGTATAAAAAACGTTCCAAATCTTTTTTCATTAAAATTGGATTTTCGTCTGTTTGGGCAAAAGTAAATAAACGAACTGTTGTATTTTTCCAGGTCTGAAGGGGAAAAATTAAATAATTAAAAAAATTCTAAAAATTGTTTTAAATTATTTTTAAAATTAATTTAAATTTTTAACACAATTTTTAAATTTTTTGAAAATTTTAGAAATTATTAGGGTATTTTTTAATTCATTTATTGGCATTTTTTGGGTTATTTTTGACTATTTTTAATTAAACAATTTAATTTTGAAATTCTAAAAATTGCTTTAAAAATTTTAGCATTGTTTAAAAATATTTTTAAAATTATTTTAGAATTTTTAAAATTTTTTTAAAAATTTTAAAAATAAATTTGTTACTTAAAAATTATCAAAAATCCCTCAAAAAGTACCCAAAAATTAATTTAAAAATAACCCAATAATTTTTAAAAATTCATAAAATATCCAAAAATATTCAAAAATAATTTTAAAAAATTTTAAAAAAATTTTAAACAATTTTTAAAACGTTTAAAAATTAATATTTAATCATTAACTTCATCAAAAATGTTAAAAAATTGAAATGACCCCGGTGGGACTCGAACCCACAGTCTTCTGATTAGAAGTCAGACGCCTTGTCCATTAGGCCACGGGGCCACATGTTAGTAATTATTTATTTACAGTCATAATGAGAATAAAATAAAGAGGGAATTACTTAGATAAAAGGAAAAAATAAATTTTGAATACAAAAGAGAATTTTTTTAGTTTTTTAATTTTAAAATAATGAAAATAAATTTTAAATAAATTCAAAAATATTTAAAAATTTTTTTTATAATTAAAAATTAATTTTTAATAAATTAGAGGTTTTAGAGTGAAAAATGGTAATTTTTTGAGTAAATTTTAAATTTTTGGGAGGACTAAAAATCTCAAAAATAATTTTTTTCGGCTCTGAAATTAAAAAAATTTCAATTTTTAAATATTAATTAAAAAAAATAAGTTTAAAAATTTTTAAAAATTAAAAAAAAACGACAACCTTATTTTTAATGAGCAAAAAAGGTATGAGCATAAGTAGACCACCATCATTAACAACCTTTTAAAAAAAATTTAAAAAATTAATTTTTTAATAGTAAAAAATATCTAAAGATTTTTTTGAGGTTCTACAATAAATCGGACCTCAATTTTATATAATACATATCCAAGAAATACATCCTCAATTTTTAAAGGACATTTAAAAAAAGTTTTTTTGGCTGGCTATTTGGCTGGAAAAACAATTTCTTATTCCTTTCCGGAAAAGAATGAAATTGTTTAAAAATTCCGGAATATCTAATTGTTGGAGGAGAGACTAGTTTTTAGATTAAATTAAAAAAATTTTTAAATTTTAAAAAATTTAACCCAATAAATATCAATAGTTCCATTAAGACGTTCACTACATGTAGGAAAATTGCTTGCATATTTTGGAACTAAAATAGCACAATTTGCAGCTGAAATAGTTCTAACAGTTTGGGCAAATAAAGAAGCTTCTTTCATTGGGTTTTGATTCTTTAAGGAAATTTTTTTGAGAATTTTTTAAAAATAAATTTAAAAATATATACCTCATTAGAAACACTCCAATGTTCAGGCCAAGCACATACAACACTTTAAAAAATAAATTTTAAACAATTATTTTTATAATCAAATGTTTTTAAAATTAATTTTTTATTAAAAAAGAGAATTTTTAAAAATATTAGAAATAATCGAAAATTAGAAAAGCCCCTTCCCTCTGGTACCATTTCTACATATTAGAAATTATAGTCCATAAAAAATTCCGGAAAAATAAATATATTTACCTAAATTAATGTTCCGGAAAAAGAATAAAATTGTTAAAATAATTTACGGAACAAGTATAACTATCAGAAACATTCAGAGAAAAAAACAATATAAAAATAACTCTCCGGAAATTATAAATAAAATCCGGAAAAATAAGCATACATATATTTAATATTCCGGAATAAATATAACTTCCGGAAAATAATATGACTTCCGGTTAAATATACTTATATAACTTCCGGTTAAAAATATAAATATATCTTCCGGAAAAAATTCCGGAAAGAATTAAATATAAAAATAACCGTCCAAAAATATAAACTTTCCGGAAATTATAAATAATAAATCCGGAAAAATAACAAATTCCGGAAAAATTTATTCCCGGAAAAGTACTATTAAATAAACATATTTTTTCTCTACCTATTATGTCGAAGACCTCCCAAACCAGACGTTTGAATTAAATGGGATATTCCTTGCATAAAATGTTCAGTTACCAAAACATCACAAAAACCACGAATTCTACTTTCTTTTACAGCATCTTGTAATTCCTTTGAAAAAATTTTTTTTTGTTTAAAATTTTTCAAGAATCCACCTCTTTAATTGTACAAATATCACTTTTAGAAATTTGAGCAAATTGTCCTTCAATACATTCAGCAATTAAAGTTAATCCTTTCCCAGCTTTTAATTGGGCTACAAATGCAAGTAAACCTTTACGTGTATTTTCTAAATTTGAATAAAGTTGTTCCATTTTCTTTGAAGGATATAAAACTAACTGAAAAAAAATATTTTTTTAATTAAAAAATTTTCAAAAATTTTTAAAAAATTCTCAGAAAAATTTTCAAAAAATTTTTTTTAACAAACAATTTGAGGCCGCCAATTTCTAGTATGCATAATTCCACGAGAATCAACATTTAAAAGTGCAAAACGTGCGGCAGACAATGCAAGACCTTTTAATCCATCACCCCATTCTTTTTCTGCTCCAGCATATTCTATATCTATAATTAAAAAAATTAAATTTATAAATATATAATTCCGGAAAAATAATAGTTAAATATATTTAAATTAGTGTTCCGGAAAAGAACAGAATAATAATAAATTCCGAAATAAATATAACTCAAAAAATTCCGGAAGAAATAAAATATAACTATAGTGACTAGAGAATTCCGGAAAAATAATTAAATTCAAACCAATGCTCCGAAAAATAAATAAAATTATTAGAATTAATACAGGAATAAATATAACTATCGGAAAGATTCCGGAAAGAATATAATATAAAAATAACATTCTGGAAATTATAAATAAAATCCGGAAAACTAAGTATATATATATATATTTAATGTTCCGGAATAAATATAACTTCCGGAAAAATTTTGGAAGAAATAAAATTTAAAAACAACTTTCCGGAAGTTATAAACGTTCCGGAAAAATTATATGTAGGCAATAAAATCAGGAAAATGACAAATTTCCGTAAAAAGTTTAATTATTTTAAAAGCTTTCCGGAATATAATAAATAAACCCTACATTTATAAACAGCAGCCCCAATAAATATAGCAACCAAAGCAAAATACCAAGCAGATATAAACATTACAGCAATACATAAAAATGCTCCCAAAGTAGATAAAGACCAATGAAAATATCTAAATGATGGACGCCAACCTAAAAAATAAATTTTTTAAATTATTTTTTACATTCCAGAAAAACCAACCTGGAGCCTTAAGTAAAGATTGTAAAGCACATGCTGTAAATTAAAAAAAAATTTTTTTTTAATAATTTTAAAATTAAAAAAAATTATTAATATACCTGCATTTACACCCAAATAACACATTAGGAAAAATTGTGTAATTAATGCTGTTATATTTTCTATGACGGCAATTAAAATACCTTGAAAAAGTCACAGTTAAAAAAAAGTAAAAAAATAAAAATAAACATTTTTAGAATTTTTAAATTTAAAACGGTCTGAAATATTTTTGATTTTCAGGCTTTGAAAAATATTTAAATAATATTAAAATTTTAAAGTTAAATCTAAAAACTTAAGAATAAGGTTAAATTTAAGCTTAAACTAAGTTCAAAGTTTACTACTTAAGTTTTAAATAAGATTTTAAGATTGAACTTAAAACAAGTTTAGACTTAAAATAAGCTTACACCTAAACTTAAGATTAAGCTTAAATATAAGACTATTCCAAGTTTAAACTTAAAACAAAGTTCAAATTTAAGAATAAGCTTAAAATGAATTCTTATAATAATTCTTAAGTTTATGAATTAAAATTCCCCACCTAACCAACATATACAAAGCGTCAAGAAAATAGCTCTAATAGGTTCTCCACGTCTATCAGTTTTTTGAAATGGCCGCAAGAAGGGTATAACATCTAAAAATATTTTTTTTAATTTTTAAATTAAAAAATAATTTTTTAACCATCAGCAGAAATAGCCTGTAACAATCTTGGAGCACCAGTTAAAGATTGCATACCAGCACCTATTGTGGAAGAACAACAACCAATCTACACAAAATAAAAATGCCGTATTTTTCCCAATAGAAGCGCATGCGCTTCTATTTTTCAACCTCCTCGTAGCTGCGCTTCTATTGGGACGTGCGCTTCAAATGGGACGTGCGCTTGTATTTTTCAACTCCTATGCGAATTAATTTTTATAACATAATAGGAAAAAAAATTTCAGAAATTTCTTTATCTTCTCATACTTGATGTAATAAATCCAATCCATCTGGCCTAAAACAATGTATTTCATCATCTTTGGAACATCACTTGGAATTCCAATTCCACAAACACTAAAGCTTTTTGCAACATTTCCTTTTGAAATCACATCTCATACTTTAACTATCCATCCGAAATAAAATTTCATTGGTTGTAAACCCAAAAAAGCAAGCGTTGTGAGAACAATGATTACCCTATAATTGCTCTCAAATATTCGGCAGGGAGGGCATCATCCATCCAGCTTTTCCACTCCATCTCCTAGCAAGATGGAAATAAGTTTTTCCCCGATTATAACTCAAAAACCTTAAAACTTTCGACAAGAGAGGGATCAGGTCGTTTACGTGAAAGTAGTACAAAGGAAAGATTGGAAAAATTTATCGATAGAATAAGATTTGCGTTTTCGAGTATATCACCGGTTACATTACTTGAACATTTACCTAAGCATCAATTTCTGAACTGGAATGAATCCATTTTTATAAAAAAGTGTAAATTCTTAATCGTAAATGAATTAAGAATTGTTTAAAATAATAACTATGTAAAAGAATAATTGCTCAAATAACTATTCCATAGGGTGCGCTTCTAATAGGACATGCGCTTCTAATGGGACCTGCGCTTGTATTTTTCAACCTCCTCGTTGACTGCGCTTCTAATAGGACGTGCGCTTCAAATGGGACGTGCGCTTCTATTGGGAAAAATACGGTAAGTCCAAGAATAAATTTTTTAAATAGTTTTTTTTACCAAAATAAGAAGTGGATGAGGAATTGCCAATTCAGCTATTACCTAAAAAAATTTTTTTTTAATTTTCAAAAATTTTTTTCTTCTCAAGAGAAAGAAACATACAAGTTTTCCCATAGCAGATTGCCCAAATTTATCTCTTATAAACATTTCTGCCACAGAAGAACCAATAAGACCAGCACCAGTTAAATAAACTATAGAAGTTGTTAACTGAAAAAAATTCTTTATAAATTTCAAAAAAAATTTTTTTTAATTTACCTGAGCACCCAAGGTTCCAACAGGTATAGATTTTGAAGCATCTAGTATTTTAATTTAAATATTTTTAAAATTAAAATATTTTTTTAAAATTTACCTCTCAAATTTCCTGAACGATTTGAACCTGCCATTATTCCTGTTACAGAAGGGAAGAAAACACCAACCAAAATCCTAAAAAAACAAAAAAAAGATAGGAAAAGAATTGAAGTTTATAAACTTAATTTTTAAATATTAAAAAGTAAGATCAAGCTTAAACAAAATTTACACAAGTTTATAAACTTTAAACTTAAAATTAAACTTAAAAGTTAAACTTAAACTTAAAAAGTTAAGTTTAAACTTAAAGATAAGTTTAAAGTTTGTAATTAAATTAAAACTTAAGATCGATCTTAAAACTTAAGTTTAAACTTTAGAAAATAAACTTTTAAGTTTAAACTTGAAAAATTAAGTCTAAACATTAATTAAATATTGAGTGTAAACTTAAAAAATTAAAAATCAAGGGTTGAGTTTTAGTATTGAAATGTTTAAGTATTAACTTGTGTTAGAATTAGATTACGATTTTTTCAGATGATAATCTAAAAAATATTATTTAAAAAAACAAACATAAAAGACGTTGTTGTATCAGAAAACACCCAAAACGAATTTTGTTTATTATTTGGATCTGGAGGTAATTCAGGAGTTTTTGATTGTAATTTAGTTAAAACATCTCCATTACGTCGATATTTGCTATATAAATTTTCGTAAAATACTCCACTAGAAAGACCAGGGATTGCTGACTATAAAAATTTTAATTATTTTTTTAAAAATTCACATAATTTTTTATCAAGTTTTAATACTAAAATTTAGCTAATTAAAATTAAAAATTTAAATTTCGAATTAAGTTAGGTAAAAGCCCATCATAAGTCCCAAACCCCGAGTCGGAGCATAGATTTGGCTTACAACTGAGTCCGGAGCTAAGTTTATTGTCATTTTTTTATTGCTCGTTAAGCTCATTCAAATGACACATGTATTGGTTGCCCGAATAAAATATATGGGACTTAAGACGGATTTTATCCTCAAGTTCAACTAAAATTTTAGTTCAAGTCTTAATTCAACCAAAAAGAATAGTTTTTCTCATCTAAAATTCCCCCTACCTCCATTCTAATATCTGACGGATTCGATTGCACCACTCTTTCAAAATAACGATCACAATTTGATAAAACTGCAGGTTTTGCATAAGAATGAACTATTTTATTCCTTTGAAATGATTTTTTAATAGATGTTTTAATTGTTGTTGTATCCAAATTATTGTTGTTTTTATTGTTTGTTGGTTTCATACAAAAAACATTTCGAAGTCCTTCATCTGTACAATTTGGTATATAACCATGAATAGCATGAAAACCACTCAAATCAACGGGGCGATTTCCAACCATGCAAAATCTAAAGAAAAAAATAATTAGGTTTAGAAGTTAACGAGATGAAGTAAAAGCTGAGGAAATTTTAAAAATAAAGTCAAAGAATTTTAAGTTGAATTTTTAAAATTGAAAAAAAAAGAAAAAATTTTTTTAGGTTGTATATTAGAAAATTTAAAAAAAATTTCTTCAAGTTCAAAAATATATGTAGTTAAAAAATGAGAATTTAAGCTTAGAAATGTAAAATTAAAACTTAAGCTCTTAAAACTTAAAATAAAGATATAAACTTAAGTTCAAGCTTAAAAATAAAATTTAAACTTGAAAAGGTATAATGAATAATTTTTAAATTTAAACTTAATTTTAAAAAAGTTTCCGGAAAGAATAAAATATAAAAATAACATTCCGGAAGTTACAAACTTTCCGGAAAATATAAAAAAGAAAATATAATTTCAGGAAAATTCCGGAAAGAATAAAATATAAAAATAACATTCCGGAAGTTACAAACTTTCCGGAAAATATAAAAAAGAAAATATAATTTCAGGAAAATTCCGAAAGGAATAAAATATAAAAATAATTTTCCGGAAGTTATAAACTTAACGGAAAAACATAAATAATAAAGAAAATATGATTTCCGGAAAATTCCGTAAGGAATAAAATATAAAAATAACTTTGCGGAAATTATAAACCTGCTATAAACTTTCCGGAAAAAATAAATAAAATACGGAAAAATAACAAATTTCCGGAAAAAGTTTATTTTATAATTCTTTCATTTTTTAATTTTTAAAATTTTACTTAAGTGAATCAGTGCCTCCAAATTTAAGAAAAATACCGACAAATGTACAAACTATACACGCAATAACAACAAGAACAGCAGGTAAAGCAAATTTATTTACAATCTAAAAAAATTTCAATTAAATAAAAAAAATTAATTTTTCTACCTTAACCCCAGCTAGCACAATTAATCCAACTAGAATTAATAAAATAGAACCAAAAAGTCGAAAATTGTGATACTAAAAAATTTTTTTTCAGCAAACCCTCATAAATAAAATTACCATATCATCAAATACTTTTGCCTGAGGCATTATGTAAATTAAAAAAATTTCCACAGCGCCAATTATATACATTGAAGCAGCTATTGTTGTGCCTAAGTAAAACTGAGAAAAAGGGGGGAAAATAATTTTCAAAAAAATTTTTTTTATTACCAAAATTCCAACAGCACCTCCAAGCTCTGGTCCAAGATTTCTTGAGATCTAAATTAGAAAGAAAAAAAAATTTTTTTTAATTTTAAAAATTGAGAGAGAAAGAACCCCACCATATAATAAGGACCACCACCTGAAACAACACCGTTAGTAGCTATGGCAGAGAGTGAAATTGAAGTGAGAAAGGTCTGAAAAAATTTTTTGAAGTTTCCGGAAAATAATAAAAAAATAAATTAATTACCACACTGCAACAAAGAAGCACCACTAAAAAAGCTTCAAGTACTCCGGCAGTTCCAACAATCCATGGGAGACGAATAAAAAATAAAACACCAAAAATATTTTGAAGGCAAGGAATGTAACTTAAAAAAATTTTTTTCTTCAAAAAAATTTCACAAAATTTTTAACTTACACCCCCATAATTGTCCCCAATTTAGCAGCAGCCTGTGGTTTGCCATTTCTATTTTTCCCATTATTATTATTCCCATTTGCTCCATTTGAAGACCCTTTAATCGTAGATTCAGGGTCCTCATTAGACGTTGGTAAAATGGAATTGTAGAGGGATAAGGAACGCAACATCTGACCGATATTCTGTCGTTTTGCTCCGCTGTATTCATCCTACAAATAAATTAGAGTTGAATCCGGAAAATATTAAAAGAATAATATTATATTTTCCGGAAAATATATTTATTATGCTTCCGGAAAATAATATTATAAAAAATTGTATAATTAAACCTATCCGGAAATTGATATATTTTAATGAGAATAATTTCCGGAAAATGTTTATTTTTTCCGGAAGATAATATTAAATAGTTAGATATAATTATGCTTCCGGAAAATTATATTATAAAGGAAATACACCTAAAATTATTTAAATACATTCCGGAAACCATTATATTTTTATGAAAATAATTACTCTTCCGGAAAATAACTATAATATTATGTTTAAATACCAAAATAAAATAATAACGCCTTAAATAACTATATTTTCCGGAAAATATACATTTTCCGGAAAAAATATATTATAACCACATTGTTTATTATTCTCTATATACCTGATATAAAGCTAAGTTTAAATCGCAATGTTGTTTAACACAAAGAGGCACATTTTCAGGCAATAAAGGAGTACCCCCATTATTATGGGAAGTATCAACTTTATTATTGTTCGTCGCCAGCCTGTTATTAGTATCAGTAATTAATAGAGGTTGTTGTGACAATTCTTAATGTTTAATAAAAACATTTTTTGATAATTTTTTGATGATTTTTTTAAATTTTTTGATGGAAATATAATTTTTTTTATTTAAAAAAATGCCCAAAAAATTCCCCTTAAAGATGCATATTTTTTGGTAGGTGAGAGGGCGAAGTGTATAATAAAAATATAGAAAAATAAATTTTCTTTAAAAAAATCTAAAGTGTAAAAAGAAATATTTAATAATGGAATATTAGCAAAAAAATTTTTGAACAAAAAAAAATTTTTCAGTCCAGACAAAAATTATGTGTACATATACTATTATTAAATAGATGTATATTTTAGTTCCTGGTTCAGGCCTATATTTACACAAAAATTTTTATTATTAACTATTAATTTAAAAACAATATTTTTTCAAAAAATAGACTAATTAGTAGAAAAAATTATAAAATATAATTTTTGAAAAATATTTGAAAAAAAAGAGAAAAATATTAATGTAGATACGAGATTTTAACAAGAAAAAAAATTAACAAGAAAAAAATTTAACAAAAAAAAACATACGAGATTTTAACAAGAAAAAAATTTTTTGCATGATGATATCAAAAAAATTTTTTTCAAGAGATATTATAATTAATTTTGGCTGTACTGTAGTGTAGCACCCACTCCAAAAATTTTCAAAACACATATCATTCGATTCGTCTCGGCGAGCTGAGTCGAATGGTACCACTCTCTTTCTGCGGAAATGCCTAAGAGCTGAGATATAGGGCTTTAAAAATCGAAAAACCAAAGAGGGGACCAAGCTGATTTTTGGGGTCAAAAATTCGAATATGCATATGGCAGCTCATTCGAAAGAGCTCGTCGAACTGAGTCGAATGACACCAAAATTAACGAAATCCGACTTGATTTGACAAAGTTATGAGCATTTGTTTTAGCTCCTTACCTTTGGGCTACGTGCAGGATTTTCTTGCTCGGGAGGAAGCCAGACATGCCGACCGCAGCTAAAATAGGCATAAGTTTATGTTACGAGCCCAGACCCAGCGCCCGTAGACTCCCCGCGAGGCGCGTGTCGCAAAACTCCGCGCGAAGCGCGGAGTTTTGCACAAGCGCCTCGCCGACGCCCCATAGGTTTATGTTGCTTGTTTTTGTGTCGTAACTTTGCCTAATCTTGTTCAATCACGGTGATTTTGGTGTCATTCGACTCAGCTCGATGAGCTCTTTCGAATGAGCTATCATTTGCATATTCGAATTTTTGCCCACAAAAATCAGCTTGGTACTCCCTATGGTTTTTGACCCTTTCGAGCTCTATATCTCAGCTCCTAGGCATTTCCGCAGAAAGAGAGTGGTACCATTCAACTCAGCTCGTCGAGACAAATCGAATGGTATGTGTTTTGAAATTTTTTGGAGTGGGTGCTGCACTACAGTATATCCTTAATTTTTTTTAAATGACAAGTTTTTTCGTGTATGATGTCCTTTAAAAAAATAAAAGTACTCTTATAATTTTATGTAAAAATGAAAAAATTTTTTTCCTCTACCAAAGGACATTCAAAAAAACAAGCAAAAAAAAGATAAATTAGAATACCCATAATTATCATCACAATATTTTTTTCACATTTAATAAATAAATTTAGCAGAAGCCTCAACTAATCATAATAAATGGGTATGTCAATGTACGTCAAAAAACATATATTTTTAATTAGAGCATAGCCGAATGGGGTCGGTCAATATTTTTCGATAAATATCGAAAACAAATATTGAAAAAAATATTGTATCGAGCAGGGCTCTAATTTTAATTAACAATATTTTTGAGTTAAAAATTGAAAAAAAAATTTTTAAGGAGGATTTCTAAAATTTTTTAATTTTAAGCTCCGAGGCCTCGAAAATTCTTTTTTAAAAATCAAAAAAAAATTATAAAAAAGCTTAGAGGCCCAGAAAAATTTTTTTTACTTTATTAAAAAATATATGGTAAAAAAAGGGGGAGTGAAAATTTGACACAATTTTTATAAAAAATATAGAGGTAGTAAATATATATTTGAGAACATAAAAAATGAAAAAATAATTGCTTCCCATAGATTTAACACACTTTTTTATTCAAATTTATATACATATGTTTGTGTGCCTCTAGGCTTCAAACAAAAATTAAGGCTTTACTTAAAAAAATAAAAAAAAAAGAAGAAAGGACAAACAAAATGTAAAAAATTTATTTATATATATTTAATTGGCATTTGACAGACGAGAATGAAGAGAATTTTTGTAAGTAAAAATTGAAAAAAAATTTTTTTGCTAGTTTATTAAAAAAATCTACGGCAATGTCAGAAAAATGCACCCTAAAGCAGCAAAAATGTTAGAAATAAAAAATATGAAAAAAATAAAAAAATAAATAGAAGAAAAAAATTAATTAAATATACAGCAAGTAATAAAAGGTACTTCCATTAAAAATTCGAAAAAAAATTTTTTCTGAACAAAAAAAAATTTTTTTGGAAAAATTTCCATTTAAAAAATTTACAAACCCAGAAAAGTAAAAGAAAAAATTTTTTTCTAAAAAAATTTCTAGAAAAATTCTAGAAAAAAAATTTTTTTTTTGGAAAAATTTTCCCTTAAAAAATTTACAAACCCAGAAAAGTAAAGAAAAAAATTTTTTTTTCAGAAAAATTTTTATTTCTTGAACAAAATTATTTCCGAAACTAATTAAAAAAAAGGACAAGAATTGTAATATCCAAAAATAGGCGCTGTATCTAAATATATAAGTGGCATAATTTTGTATTTAATTTTTTTTAAATATTTCATAGCGTGATTTTTAGAAAAAAGAAAAAAAATCTCCTTTAAAAAATTTACAAACTCGGAAAAGTAAAAACCAAAATCTCAAAAAATAATTTATATACCTACTATGGAAAACCAGGAAATAAAAAAAAGTGAAAAAAAATTATAAGAAAAATTTTTAAAAATACGTAGAAAAAAATAATTATGCATATAAAAATATATAAAAAAATAAGACAATATGTAGTTGATTATTTTATTTAAAAATTTTTTTAAAAACAATAAAAATAAATAAAAAATAAATAGAAAAAATAGATAAAACAATATGTAGTTGATTATTTTATAAAAAAATATTTAAAAACACTAAAAAAATATAAAAAAGAATGGAGAAATAAATAAATAAATTATTTAAAAATAAAATGGAAAAGGAAAAAAACAGTTTTTAAGAAATAAAAAAAATAATATTTATTGTTCAAAACTTTAAAAAAGCAAAAAACAAAAATAAAAAAAAAAACAAAAAAAAATACAGGTTGTATTTAAAAACCAAATTTTCAGAAAAAAATTTTACCAAAAAAATTTTTTTGAAGAAAATTTTCTTTAGAAAAATACTAAAAAAATACAAGGAAAATAAAAAAAAATAAATAAAAAATTTTTTTTTAAACAGGAAATTTCTTTAGAAAAATACTTTTAAGAATGCATAAGATAAAACAAAATTTAGAAAAAAATACAAAAAATATCTAGAAAAAAAATTTAAAAAATATATTTTTGTTTTCCAAAATAACTAACCAAAAAAAATTTTTTTTACCTAACTTTTGTTTAAAAAAATTTTTTTCAAAAACAGGAAATTTTTAATAAACAGGAAAAAACACATATTCTTAAAATCTATTTAAAAATTAGGGGAAAAATAAAAAGAAAAAATATTTTTAAAATTAAAAAAAGTGAAGCATTTTGTGCCTAAAGCCTTACTTATAAAGAGGAGAAAACCTCTTTTATTCTCGCTTAAAGCAGAAAAAAAAGATAAGAAAAAAAAATATTTAAAAAAGAGTTTATTTTATTTTCTCGGCAAAATTTTTTCTAGTTAAAAAAATGAAGATTTTGGCCAAAATATTTGTGTGAAAAAAAAAGAATTTTTTAAAGAGGAAATGAAAAAAAAGGAACCACAGAAAAAAAGTTGTTAGAGTGTTATTTATTTTTTTTGGCAAAATGAGGAACTAACAAAAAAATTTTTTAGAACGAATAATATTAAATGAAGAAAAAAGTTTTTTAAGAAAATTAGTTTTTTTTTGAAGATATATATAAATTTTAAAATTAAATTTAAAATTAAATTGAATATAGACAAGCTTTAGTTTTATAAGAATATAAAGTCTTAAAAATTGAACATTGTATGTTTTATTTTCCGGAAAATATATTCAATTTACATATGAGGTTTACTTTCCGGAAATAATATAATAAAGTAAAATCGATTATTATTCTGGTATAACATTGTTATTATTATATTTTCCGGAAAATATAATATTCCGGAAAATAATTCCGGAAATAAAATATTCCGGAAAGGAATAATTAAGAACATATATAGAGAAATATAATTTTTCCGGAAATATACTGATAATGTTTAATTCCGGAAAAAATATTTATATTTTTTTAGAATTCCGGAAATAAACTTTTTACGGAAAACCTAATTAAAATAAACTTTATATACCTATTTTATTTTCCGGAAGAGTTATTTATTTTTGAAATAGTTAAGTAGTTTCTGTTAAAGCTAATAAAAATAAAGAAAAAAATCCAATAAATAATAAACAATAGAAACTCCAAAAAACATTAAATTTATTATTATTACCAGATTAAAAGGGATTAGACAACTACAATCATTTATTAGGTATAGAGGGTAAAAAAAGCTGAAGGGGAGCTTTGCCATTCCCCTCTCCTCTCTGCTTCAACGGGACCAAAGAAAAGGGAAAGAAAAAAGCAGGTGCCAAAAAAACATGTGGTGGTTCTTCTCATCAAGCATATTAGGCAGATGATAAAAACAAGCAAAAAAGAGAAGAGGGTAGAAGAAAAAGTGGAGGATTTTTAGTGACAGCCGATAGATATTGAGAGAGAACTGGTAGACTGGGCAAAACCCCTAGAAAGGGAAAAAGGAATAAAAAAGAGGAAGAAGAACATCGCTAAAGGCACGAACGGAGAAAAGAAGATGGAAGGAATATATTTTTATTTTTTGAAAAGAAAAGTCGAAAAAAGGATTGCAAACGCGCATCACTAAAATTTTTATAAGTTGGGAAAGAATGGACCGTTCAAAATAAAATTTGTATAATTAAATAGAGAATTGAATTAGCTACAAAAATGGCCAAAAATAAAAATTTTAATTAAATTACAGAAGAAGGTTACGGTCCAAAAACTAAGATAGGTATAGTAACATTTTTTCTAAAATATTCCAGAAAGAAAATAGAGCCAAAAATAAATTCCGGAAAGAAAAATAATTATAAGAAATAAATTCCGGAATGTAATTATTATAGAGAACAATTTTCCGGAAAGAATATAACTATAGTAAATTATTCCGGAAAGAATGCACCTATAAAGATAAATGGTTCCGGAAAGAATAACAAATAAAAATTAATTCCGGAAAGATTGAATAATGGAAAATAAATTCCGGAAAGAATATAACTATAAAGAATTAATTCCGGAAAGAATCGAATAATAGGAAATATATTCCGGAAAGAATATAACTATAGAAAATAAAGTACAGAAAAGATAAAAATTATTTATTACTAAATTTTTACAAGAGATTTTCAACAAAAATTTTTTTTTGAAATATTTATTTCAAAATTTTTTTTATTTAATTTATAATCTTATTTTTGTAATACAAATTCAATTCTTATTTGTAAAATAAATAAAAAACCTAAAAATATTCATAAAAAAAATTAATGCATTTTTTGTGTAATATAAGGTTGGAAAGGGATGAAGCTAGAAGAAGAAAAAAATATTTAGAGAAAGAAAAAAGGAAAATACATATATATTATTTAAATGCCAGCTGCTTTTTTTACTTAAAATATTATAGAAAATATAGAAAAAGTAGAGAGTGACTTTTAAAAAAAATAAAGAGTCATCTCTCTCCAAAAAGGGGAGTTTTATGGATATTTATTTAGATAAATGGAGAGAAAATAGAAAAAAAGATTTTTTTGTTCGAGATGACTGACAAGAAAAGAGAAGAAAAAAAGGTTTTAAAAAACATGTAAAAAACAAAATTTGGAAGAATAATTAATTAAAGATAGAAGATGGACAAGAGAAAGTGGATTAAAAATGGAACTAAAAGAAGAGAGGCTGGTAAATGATAGAGGCAAAAATAAAAAGGGATTTAAAATTAAAAATGAAAAATGGCTTTATTCTCTTTGGCGGCATTTAGATATTTTTTTAAATATTGTTACAAAAAAGATTTATATATTTTTAGAAAATTAGTTGAGATAAAAATTATTATTTAATATATTTTTAGGGTATGTAATAAATTATTCCTGAAAAATAAAATAGGGAAAAGAATTTTCCGGAAAGAATATAACTACAGAAAAATAAATTCCGGAAAAAATATAAAAAAGAAAAATAAATTTTCCGGAATATAACTGTAGGAAATAAATTATTCCGGAAAGCATAAAGAAGAGAAAAGTAATTTTCCGGAAAGAATATAATTACTAGGGAATGGCAAAATATGCTCGGAAAATCCCAAAATATGCGCATATATATGCACCGAAAAAGCCCAAAATATGCACCAAACTATGCCAAATTTGCCGAAATATGCACTAAATATGCAGCGAAAATAATGAAAATGTGCTTTAAAATTCAATATTTCAAGTAAAAAATACAAAAATACAAATTTAAATTGCAGTTCAAGAGCACTTCTTAAAGATTTTATTAACTTTTAATTCAACCAAAGAAATTTAATTTTTCCCTAAAAATTTTTCGAAAAAATTTTTTCACCAAATTTTTATAAAAAAATTTTTTGCTCAAAAAATTCCAAAATTTTGAAAATTTTGCCCGATTTTTACTAAAATTTATCAAAAAATGCCAAAATATGCACAAATTTTGGCAAAAATATGCAAAATTTCCCAAAATATGCATTGATATGCAAATATGCACGAAAGTACCGAAATATGCAAAAATATGCTATAGGAACCCGGTCCCTAATGTTCGTACCGACGTAAAAACACCATTTTTGAGCGTTTCAGCTCATGGCATATCCGCATACAAAATATGCATTTGCATGTTTTGCCACTCCCTAATAATTACAGAAAAAAAAATTCCGGAAAGATTAAATACAAAAAATATAAATTTTCCGGAAAGAATATAACTATTTAAAATAAATCCCGGAAAAGATATAGTTAAATTATGAAAACCTGAAATAAATTACGGAAAGAATATAACTATTTAAAATAAATCCAAGAAAGAAACAGTCAGCAGAGTATAACTATAAAAATTGTATACAGAAAATATAGAAAATAAGTTTCCGGAAAAGTAATAGTATTATCAAATAAAAATATTGTGTATATGCAAAAAGATGTACCCTTGCAAAAATAATAATATAAGTAAAAATAATAAGCTCATTAATTAATTATTATTAAAAAAATAACATTACTAATAATATTATTTTTAATAACATCAATTATTATTGCAAAGGATAAGCATCAAAAATAAGCAAAAAAAAATATTAAATAAATTTTTAGGAGAAAGTTAACGTTTAATAGAATGAAGAGTTTAGGAAAATTTTTCAAAAATTTTTTAAAAATTCTAGAAAGAGAAAAATTCCCTAAAAATTCCAAAATTTAACACAAAATTAGAAAAAAAATTTAATTTTTACTACAAAATTTTGTAGACTAAAAAATAAATAAAATTTTGCCAACTACAGTATTTTCTCGATTAATTCCTCTCCCTCGAATAATTCCCCCTCTCGATTAATTCCCCCTGCCAAAGATACGTTGAAACAATAATTGCCCTCCCCCAAATACCCTACTGCGCGTTCAAATTTCAAAACTCAAATAATTCCCCTTACTTGAATAATTCCCCATGCCATGGATGGGTTGAAAAAATAATTCCCCAGGGGAATTAATCGAGAAAATACGGTATGTTCAGGTTAAAAAAATAATTATCGTGTTTTTATATATATTTTCCCATGTTTCAAAAATTAAAAAAAATATATTTAAAAAAAATTAAATTAAAAATAAATTTGTAGTTATTTTTGGATTAATATAAAAATAGAAGAATATCAAGAAAAAATCCTATGAAAAAAAAAATTGAAAAAAGGAGAGAAGCAAGGTAGTCTACAAAGAAAATCCCCAAAAATCACCAAAAAATTTTTCAAAATAATATTTTTTTTCAAAAAAATATTATTTTAATTTACCCCAATTTTTAACCCTCTTTCCCACCAAAAATTCAAGTACTAAAATTTAAAAAAAAATAATTGTCACAAAAATATTGAGGGAGGTAAGATAAGATATTGAGTTACACACAAACACATGCATCTAAAACTCCCCCAACTTTAAGGGTAAACAAAAAAATTTTTTGAAAATTAAGTAATTTTGGAAGGGAACCTTTTTTGAACACATTTAGGTAAATAAAAAAAAACCGACCAAAGGACAAAAAAATTTTCAAAATTTTTTCAAAAGTTTTTTCAAAATAATCCAGAAAGAAATGGAGTTACAGAAAAATAAATTCCGGAAAGGAAAATAATTATAAGAAATAAATTGCGGAATGTAATTATAGAGAATAATTTCCGGAAAGAATATAACTATAGTAAATTAATTCCGGAAAGAATGCACCTACAAAGAAAATAATTTTCCGGAAAGATCGAATAATAGGAAATAAATCCCTAAAAAATATAACGAAAGTAATTTTCAAAAAAAAAATAAAATTTGAAAATTAAGTAATGATTGGAAGAGATTTTTTTCGAACACATTTAAATAAAAAAAATCCCCAAGGGACAAAAATTTTTTTCACAAATTTTCAAAAATTTTTTTTTAATTTAACCCACCTCCACGTCCTTCTAACTGTCCAACATCTCCATTATCCACTTCTTCGTCATGATATAGAAAAGGCTGATCATCTTCTTCATCTGCTGGAATTTGTTGAGAATCAACGTTGAACACACGTATCTGAATTACAAAAAAATTGAATTGAAAATTTTCACCAGACTCAAACGACCCGTTAATGTCAGACTCAAATACTCCTTTACCTAAAGACTCGAAGTGTCCAATGGACAAAAAGGTCTAGCAATAAGAGGTCGGCGCGGGATCGGATCCGGTCCCGCTTCCCGGTCCTCTTTCCCGGCTTTTTGAAGATGCCGGGATGAGACCTGGATCGGGAATTTCCTGTTTTCCCGGTCCGGGTCCCGGTCGGTCAATTTTCATTTCCCGTTCCCGGCGTTTTCCAAATTTCGATCTATACTAACAATAAAGAAGACTAACGTCACTTAAGAAGGGAAAATTTCGGAATTAGCAATCTAGCAACATTCGAATCTGAAAATTTTTTTTAAAATTCCCTCAAGGAATTACCCCAAACTTGGCCCCTTTCTCCATTCCCCAATTTAAAAAAAATAAAAAACCTGAACTTCCGGGTTTCTCGTTGGAATAGTTGTCGTTGGTCGAATACAAACATCTTTTGACTGTTGAAAATAATTATCATCGTTCTCAATATTAGCTATTGGAGCTTCTTTGTTAACTGAGGATACCTTTAAAAATTAATTTTTAAATTTATTTTTAATTCCCAAAAGATCAACAACCATAAAATCACCCCAAGGTAAAAGCGTAGCCAGGGGGGTCGATTTCAGGGGGAGGGGGGCTTTTTTGCTTAATCCCCTACTCAAATTTTTTTCCTTTTCCCAATTTCGAGGGGAGGGGCTTTAGCCACAGAAGCCACCTCCCCCTTGTCCCCCTCCCCTTGCCCCAAGGTAAAGGCTTTCTTCCAATTGTCCAAAAAAGGTTCGAAAAGGGTGTCCAAAAGGAAAAAAACAAGAAAGATAAAACAAAGAAAGAAAAAAGGATTTAAAATCACGTTAATCTCTTGAGCATCAAAGCTATAAAAAAATAGAATTTTTCAAGTTTCGACTCACCTGAAATCGAGAAGCCATTAATTAATTGTTGCACGCTTTCCTGATTTTCTTGTAGTATAGCACCAAATAAGAAGATAAAATAAAAGCAAAATCTAAAGATACTTTGAAATTTTGTCTAAATAAATCTTAAAAAAAATAAAAATTTAAGGAAAATTTAAAGAAAATTACAGAAAAAAATCCAAAGTGTAAAATGGACATTTGGTCCAATTTGCAAAAAGTGCCACTTTGCCAGTAGCCACTTTGCCAATTTGCATTTTGTCGAACGGGGAAATGAGTATACCTCAGGGAGGTTGCAAAACGAAATTCAAGAAGCGGAAAGTGGGAGGGATGGAAACTTGAGCGCTAATAAAAACGGAAGTGGAAGTGCTAGGAGAAAAGACGGAAAGACGAAAATCGGTCGACGGCGAAAGAAGCAGATACCCCTGACACATTAAATGGTCATAACTTTGTTCAGTTAAATCAGATTTGGATAATTTTGGTGTTGTTAGAATTAGCTCGAAGAGCTCTTTCGAATGATATATAACTTGCCCATAAAAAGAGAAAAAAATTTTTCTAAAATTTTGGCGGAACGATAAGTACCCTTAGAGACAGTCTAAACTTGAGCGTTAATAAAACAATCAAAAAAACACCTAAAATCACAAAATTTTGTACATAAATTCTCAATAGTGTTAGCTATCTCCATAAAAAATTTCAGAATTTTAAGTCCTATATTTTCATAGTTATGGCCAAAAAACTACCTAAAGGTCGGTATTTTCCCCTGAAAGCAACCTCTTCCCCCATAACTTTAAAAATACAAAACCAAAAATTTTAAAATTTTCAGGCTAGTTAACTACAAGTATTGGAAACATTTTTTAACAGAATTTAAAATTTCAAGAATTAAAAAATTTTTTTTCTGTTTATTTTATAAGCGCGTGTCAATAACGTCACGCTATAAATTAAGATTTTCTAAAAAAAATTTTTTTTTGTGTTTTAACAATAAAATCACCCAAAAATATTTTTTAAAATTGAAAGTGTCATTAAAATAAATAGAAAAAAATAATCTCTCAAGTTTATTTACTCAAGCTTATCTATTATTTATTATTTTTTCTTTTCAATTGGAAGAAGCGCAAGAACAAACAAAATTAATTAGAAAAACCCAAAAGATCACCGCCAGAAATATCAAGGTGTATACTAGAAGGATAATAGAGTCTGGGGTTGGATTCCGACTCTGAACGATTTTGTCGAACCCGAACCCTGACATTCTTAACCCAGACAAACCCTAACCCGGACTTTTCGACCCCCTAACATTTCGACTAAGGGTCGAGGGTCCATCCCTCTCGGGTTGGGTACAACCCAGCACACCGCAGAGCTATAACTTCGTTCATAATTGTCGAATCCGGGAGGCCCTGGTATGGTTCGATGCGCCTCGACTAGCTGAATCGAACCATACCAGGTCGTTCCGGATTCGACCATTTTGAACAACGTTCTCTTGCGGTACGTTGGCCTGCTCCCTCTGGGAGTTTGTGAAGTGTCTGGAATGAATTTTCCTTCGTTTCTTAGTCTTCAGACTCTAATGGGAGTGAAGATGATTTTTCATTGAAAAATTGGAAAAAAGTAAAGAATTAATAAAAAAAATTTTTTCCCTTTTTCTCACAAGTTTAGAAATTTGATTCTTTTTAAAAAAGCTATTGGAGGGGGAAAAGTTATTTTAGTATTTAGTTTGTAGAAAAAAAATTGGAAAAAAGGTTTAAAAAACAGAAAATATTTTTAATTTTTTAAAAAAAAAGTAGGGAGAACAACAAAAATAAAACAAAGAAAAACATTCAAAACGGGTAGGGGACACTTGTGTACCGGCCGTTTGTGTAGCCAGATAAAGATCAAAATCACGATTGCGCGCATTTATCGAAATGTAACTTTTTGTATAATGATCTGATCAAATTACTCCTGTTGGCAAAAATAATCCTTATATCCAGGGCTTTCGATTGATATATTAATCATTTAAATCAATTAAGAATCGAAAAAGTTATGGCCCAAAATATGGCCAGGTACACAAGTGAGACGTTCCTTCAAAACGCCATAGAAAGAAAAAAAATTGACAAAACGCCAAAGGCTCAAAAAGGTCAATTTTTCCAGGAGGGTATGAATATAGTCAAAAGGTACTTTTAGGGGTTATCTATGCCAAAAATATTTTTTTAAAATCAGCGCAAGAAAAGAACAAAGGAAAGAACAAAGGTCAGAAAAATAAAAATAGGAACACAAAGTATTTTTAAAAAATATAAGCATGCAATTATGACGAGAATACGAGAAGGGCATTTTAAAACAAATAAATAGTTGAATTTAAAAAAAATATTTTTTAAAATAAATTTTGTTTTGTTTTTGCACTTTGACAGAGAGCTTATGTTCATTTAACTCTACTAGTTTTTTTTCATTGGACACACAAAAAAGCTATATAGAATTTAGAGAATAGTTGATGGCAAAAGTAAATGTGGGGGTATATAAAGCTTGCAAATGAATAAATGAAAATCGACGCTAATGACAGAAATAAAATAAATAGTAAAAATTGTAAATAAAGTTAGAGAAGCAGAAATTTGTTTTTATTATGAAATAAACGTGAATATAAGGGTGAAAAAATCAGAATTTACAAATTCTGATTGTTTTACAAATTCTGGTTTTGAGAAATTCTGATTTTCTATAAGTTCTGATTTTTACAATTTCTGATTTTTACATATTCTGATTTTTACAAATTCTGATTCTTACAAATTCGCAAATTCTGATTTTCTATAAATTCTGATTTTACAAATTCTGATTTTTACAATTTCTGATTTTGAGAAATTCTGATTTTTTACAAATTCTGATTTTCAAAATTCTGATTTTACAAATTCTGACTTTTACAAATTCTGGTTCTTACAATTTCTGATTTTACAAAGTTACAAATTCTGATTTAACAAATTCGTTAATTCTTTTACAAATTCTGATTTTATTTTATAAACTTTTTCTCAACTTGACAAATTCTGGATTGTAATTCTCAATAATAAAAACCAGAAAATATAAAATAAAGAATAACAAAACAAACATTACAACTCTTAAAAAAACAGTTGTAGTAATTATTAAAAATAATAAGTTTAGAAAAAGTTTTTTTTACACTTTGTTACAAAATGTTATATAAAGTGAATCACACTTGTTTTTTAAAATCTAAAATGAAAAGTGGAAAATGATGAGTAGAATGAATAAATAAAGAAAAAAATAACAAAATGAATAAAAGAAACTGTTTCTTACACTTTTAAAAACTAAAAGAATCAGTAAAACAGCTTTCAAATAAAAAATAACACCTATAAAAACATATGACTCTAATGACTAAATATGAGGACAAAAAAATAAAACATTATTCATAAACACCCCTTTGTTGTATAAATTATGAATTTTTACAAATTCTGTTAAAGTACATAATTAATATACCTACAATATCAGAATTTTACAAATTAAATTAAAATTACAATCAGAATTACAAAATAGAAAAGGGAGATAAATATAAAAGCTGATAGCAATTTACAAATTCTGATTCGAAAATTACAATTTGCAAATTTCTGATTTTTACAAATTCTGATTTTAAAATACAATTTCTGATCAGAATTTACAAATTCTAATTCTTACAAATTCTGATTTTTACAAAACCTTGCCTCTTAAACTTGGACTTACAAATTCTGATGTGTAAATTTGAATTAATATTATCAGAATTTTACAAATCAGAATTAAAAGGAATAGTGCACCCTTATTATTTCACTAA
The DNA here is from genome assembly GCA_963681835.1 of Meloidogyne enterolobii. Classification (NCBI taxonomy): domain Eukaryota; kingdom Metazoa; phylum Nematoda; class Chromadorea; order Rhabditida; family Meloidogynidae; genus Meloidogyne; species Meloidogyne enterolobii. The sequence continues at coordinate 530,941 of CAVMJV010000093.1, forward strand.
ATAGAAAAATGCTTCAAGTTTGTAAACAAATATTCTGATTTGTAAAATTTACTAATAAATGTACCTATTTTACAACACCGCGCCAAGTTGTATTAATATCATTTTTAATATATTTTTAATAAAAAATAAACACAATTTTTGTCCATCTTCATAAAATAAAATATTGTTGTCACAAAATAAATTCATTTTCTGCACTAGAAATGTGTACTTTCTTCTTATTTTCCATTAATGAATAAAAAGGAAGGAGAGTTCCCCCAAAAAGGAAGTTAAAAAAAATTTTTAGGGAACAGAAAATAATCCAAATTTAATAAAAATAAAAAATAAAATTTAAACTGAAGGGAAGGAATAACACTTAACACTTTTTGGGTATTTTTTACCCAGCTAAAAAATTTTTTTTATTAAATTTAAATTCCAAGAAAATTAAAAAATTGAGTATATTCACTAGTGATGGTCGGGAGTTAAAAAAACCCGAGAGTCGAGAGTCGAGACCGAGACCGGGAATTGACCCCGAGACCGAGTCCCGGGTCGAGACCGAGAGTCGAGACCGAGAGTCGAGACCAAGAGATTAGGAGGGATACCCTCTATCAGTCCCACATGTCCCACGGGACATGTGACACAACAAACCACACAACAAACGTTGCAAGGCTTTGAAGCCATAAATCCTCCTATTTCATCCATTTCCTGCGCCGCAGGCGAAAATTTTGAGAAGTTTGGAGGTCCTTAAGTCAGATTTCTTCCATTTTTGTGCCGCAGGCGAAAATTTTGAAAAATTTGGGAGGCCACTAGCCAGATTTCTTTTTTACCGCCGGAGGCGAAAACGCTGCGCCGCAGGAGGAAATTTTGAAAAATTCATGATTAAATTAAAATTTTTAATGTTTTTTTCTAGTTTAAAAATTAAGAAAAAATAAATTAAAAATTTTAAAATCAAAATCAAAGTTTAAAAACGTTTATTTCCGAGAAGAAAAATTTTCACAACCTCATTTCCACTTTAGGATTCGAACCCAGCACTTACAAAATATTTAAGTAAGTGAATCAGTCAACTTAACCACTCAACTATCAACCATCAAAAGCAAATTGGAGAAATTATAAATATATTCCTTTCCCCTTTCCTTCAAAAAGTTCAAAAAATTTCCGTCATTAGGGGTGTAAATTTAGTCTCGTTTTCCGAGACTAAAACACCGAGACCGAGACCGAGACCGAGAGCTCAAAAAACCCGGGAAATTTCCCGACTCGGGAACCGAGACCGGGAATCCCGACCATCACTAATATTCACATTCTATATTTCATTAAATTTTTTAAAATTTAATTTAAGAATTAAAAAAAAAATATTATAAAATTTAATTTGAAAAAAAAAAACTAAAAAAAGTTTTTAAAGTACATTTGAAAAATTGAGGTTTTTAATAGAAAAAAAATTAAGAATCTAGATAGATAGTATTTTTTCAGAATTATTAAAGAATTTTTTTTAAATATTTTTTCACTCCCTAAAAAATTAAATAAATGTTCTATTTAATCCTGTACCAGGCCAATAAATATTTTGTTGATTACTTGCATTTTTACTTGTTGTAGTTGTTGTTCTAACAAGTCTTTCAACAGCTACAAGTTTTCCCTGAACACAATTTTCTTCTCTTTCTACTCGATCTTCTATTACTCTCTCATATGGAGATTTTTCTTTGCAAAAAAAAATTTTTTTTTGATAATTTAATTCAATTTTCCCTTTAATTTACCCAAGATTAATTGAGAATATGTAATAGAATTAGGGCTTATCTGTCTTATTTTTATATAGCTGAATTCTCTTTTGGGACGTGAGAATTCCCAGACCTAAAAATAACGGGAATTCCATATTTTCAGGAATCTAGAAGACTTGCTTTGGGGAGTATTCCAATATTCACCATTTGCCAGAATTCTGGTGCCACGCTACATTTTCGAGACTGTTTCCAATGCCAGAAATGGCCATTACCAATTCTGCCAATCTGGAAATTGCCAGAATTAGTCAGTCTTTTCCCGGTATACCATCGTCAGAAATGACGAATATTGGAATACCCTTCTGATAGGCATGAATTAATAATCTCCCCCATATTTACCTCTAATATTCCATTGCCAACGAGGAATTGGTTGTTGTGCTTCTCTACACATTGATGGAGTTATTACAGAATATTTTGTATTATCCTTAGGTTTTTTCAAGATAGATTTAATCCTCTTCCTTTCTTCTATTTGCTGTGGAATTTGTGGTGTTGAATATTCTGGTATTGTAACATAATTATCTGGGGATTGAGCGGGTATATAGAAACTTGTAGTTGATGGCTTCTAAATTGTATAAAATTTAAATTTTATGAATTTCCATCTAAAAATGGTTGTAAAATTAAGTAAGAGCGAGGTAAAGTTTAATCCCGGGCAGGCTTCGATTCTGCAGCCTTCTGGCAGTCATTGCTAGGCGCTTTCGCTCACCACGTACAGGTGTTCGACCAAGCGTTTTAAATGCTAGCCAGCTGAATCTTTCTCTTCCTTACAATTATAAAAATAGAAAATTTTGTCTTTAGGGTGGTCATTTTTGGACAAAATGTCACCTTTGGACACAATACTGCCTGGATTCCCTAATAGGTATGGGACGGGTTGAGAATATTGGACCGGGGTTCCGTATCGAGTTTACAATGATTTGGGTTCAGAAAGGACTGGATTTCGGGTAAGTAACCCGTGTCCTCCCTGCTGTCTATCATTATTTCTATAGGTGTTAAAATTTGTATCCTCGTCCCAAAAATCTAGAAGGAAAAGAACAGCTACAGGTATTTCTATAAAAATTAAAAATTCACCTCTACAGGAAAAACAGTGCTAGAGGGAGAAGCAATCCTTTTAGTACCACCAACTTAAAATCAAAAAATTTATTAGAAAAAATAAAAAATTTTACAATTTAAATTTTGCCATTTTGTTTGTATTGAATTTTTAAAATTTGAAAAACTTTTTGTTGCGCGTTCACTAAATGATGGCCCTTGCTTGGGTTGAGGCTAAATTAAATAAATAAACTTCAAATAAAAATATTTAACTCACAATTATTGTATTCTTATGAGCGATGCTTTGAGGCTGAAAATATGAAAATTAATTACAAATTGTAATTTGAATAAATTTGGGTTACAAATTATAATTACAATTTGTAAATATTTTTGAATAAATTATTACAATTTGTAATTCTGATTTAAAACCTTACAACGTACAGGTTATAATTACAAAATTAAACTTGATTGTAATTTTAATTACAATTCAGAATTACAAATTGTAATTCTGTTATCTAACTCTAAAACTTGGAATTACAATTTGTAAAATAAACTTGATTATACCTAATTCTATTTACAATTTGTAATTCTGATTTTAATCCTTAAAATACAAGTGAAAATAAACTTGATTGTAATCAAGATTACAAATTGTAATTCTGGTTACTTAAAACTTGTTCATAATCAGAATTACAAATTGTAATTCTGGTATTTAACTCTGGAACTTAAAATTACAATTTGCAATTCTGATTACTTAAAACTTGTTCAGAATTATATTACAAATTGTAATTCTGATTTTAATCCTTATAAGTGAAAATAAACTTGATTGTAATTTAATTACAAATTGTAATTCTGGTCACTTAAAATTACTCTATATGTTTATAATTAAATTTACAATTTGTAATTCTGGTAATATACTTTTCCCAGTCCCCACAAACACCCCCAAACTTTATCAAATTCACAAACTCTACCTTTGTCCAAAAAACATTTTCTGCTTCTCTTCTTTTAACAGGCTTAACATGTTGTTGTTTTTGTTGTTGTTTGTAATACTCATTTAAATTATTTAAACTTTGTTCCCCAACATTTTCCCTTCTTTTATACCAAACATAAAAATAAAGGGATAAAGCAAAAGCAGCCGAGATAACCAAACCAATAATTAATAAAATAACAAAAATAGTTACAAATAATTGAAAATCATCTGATGATTGTGTTGCTAATGTTGGGGAGTTAAAATTAAATAAAAATAGGAGAAAAAATAAAAATGAGTGAATTTTGGGGAATTTAATAAGAAATAAAATGGTTGACGCAGAGAATATTAAAATAAAATTTCTTTTAGAAAAATAAAATAATAAAAAATTTTTTTGGCCAAGTTGGGGAAAGAAACTGTAAAAATAGAAAAAATAATAAAATTATTTCAAAATTAATTCTTAAAGAAATTCATTCAAAATAGCAAAATAAGCAAAGAATTCGTTCAAAAAATTCATCCAATAAATATTGGGCGAAATTCCCCTCTTAAGAGTCATCATCAAACCCATCTTAAATTCGATCCTCATTTTTAGATGCCCCCTTAGAAATGAAAAAATAGTATCTAATAATAAGGGGTACCTTAAATAGAGGGTATCGCTTAGGTGGCTTTTCCCTCACTTAATGGTAAGCCTGGTATCGCCTGGACAGCTTCCCCAATTTGATGATCAATCAAATTAAAGATGGACCCTAAAGATGAGGTATATAGCTAATTTCTGGGCGCGAGGCTCTGTCTTTTTCAAAAAAAAATTCTGAAAAATAAGATACCGTATTATCTCTAATACAAGCCCTGGGCGTCTATTTTTCAATACCCCTCATTGACTGGGCTTCTAATAGGGCATGGGCTTCTATTAGGGCATGGGCGTTTATTTTTCAATATCGAAATTTTATAGAAGATAAAAATAAAAGCAACAAAAATTAACTGTTTGTCAGGAAGAAAAAAGAAAAATTTAAAAATTAAATATCAAATCAATATAAATATCACTAAAACTCCTTTTCCTCAACATAGTAATGAGGAGATCCCTTCTAATCCCACAAATCACTCTTAATGAACTCCTGAATAATCAGATTAAGCTCTCTATCTATCTTTATTAAATCCATCTTAATTCTAAATATAAGTTTAATTCCAAAATATTGCTCGATATCCCCCTTGCTCTTACACCTTAACTTTCCATATCACTATTGATCTTTTTATATTTAACAATATCCCACTTTAACAATATCCTTTTATCTTTAACAATATCCATCATAATCCTTCCATATCCTCAATGGAAAAATATGAAAGGATTATTGATAACACTTTCGATCGAGGGATCCCTCGATATTGAACTTTTTGGGTGGACCGAGGTATATGAAGGATGTATATGCATTGAATACTTCTTGAGGATTCAACCAAATCTCTCAATATTCAATCTCTGAATATTCCTATTAATTCGATGATATCCAACGATATCCCACTCAATCATACAATAGACTCTATACCACAAATCCTTAGATACCTTCTTAAACCCGCATCTATCTTTCTCCAAATTCTCTTAATTCACTTTAAATTCTACTTAACTCATCCAAATCTCCCGATATTCCATTCAAATCCCTCTATACTCATTTATGGAGACTGGAATTTTGTTATCAATACCTTTAGTCGACTATAACACGAGTAATAGAAAAACAGGTAGTCAAAAATCAGATGGGCTTCTATTAGGGCATGGGCTTCTATTGGGGCATGGGCCTTTATTTTTCAATACCCCCTATTGGGTGGGCTTCTAATAGGGCATGGGCTTCTATTGGAGATGGGCTTCTATTAGAGACAATACGGTAATTTTTTCCAGTTAATTTTTTCTAACAATTTTGAAAATTTAAAAAATTCCTCTTCTCCTTAAAAAAAGGAAAAAATAAAAATCAATTTATCATTTTCAACAAGTCTTTTCTACCTAAACAACATTGTCGCGATTTGATTGCCCTTTTTTAACAGCCCCCCAAATATGTACGTGAATTAAAAAAGAGATAATTCACATGAAAAAAAATTATTTGGCCGTGTAAATTGTTAAATACAAGTAAAAAAATGAGTGACAGATTTTTAACTCTCCTCTCCTAATATTTTTCTCTCCAACAGAAAAAAAATGAGAGGATTTTTTGGAGTAAAAAAGTTTTTTTTCTGCATAATTTCCCTCTCATTTATTTTATATATAATTCTCTCAACACAAAAATATTATTAATCCCTTCCCATTTAAAAATTAACATAAAATAGATACACCTATTTTTAAGTCTCTATTTATTGAATAACTTAAAAATTCCTTTAAAAATAGGGCTGGAATCAGGGCTGGACGCAATTGCGGATTGCGGCTGCGGAAAATTATTTTTCAATTGCGCCCAGCCCTGGTTAGAATCACTTAAAATATGTAGGTTGGTTTATATGGTACCCAAGGTTTTAGGCTATCACCGGATTTTTATTGTTTAGTCCCCAGTTGACCTTTTAGTTTCAAAAACAACCTAATTAAGCGTGAAATGAAAAAGGTTTTTTCATAAAAAAGGCAATACATACACAGTTTTTATTTTTTTAATGACAGACATATTAATGGTCAATTCTTGTGTAATTTTTAAACACGCTAAAAATTTATTTTTTTATGTCCAACGGCTTTAAGAATTATAATGGTCATTTTTCTCTTTAACACTCTTTTTTTCTAAAGAATATTTCTTTGAAAAAATAATAAAATACCCGAGATAAAACTATCTTTTTTCCCCTAATTTTTTTCTGTCACCATAGAAACTCTAAAAAAGAGACTAAAAATAAAATTCCTTTAAAAAAATATAAATTTAGGTATATAACTGACCAAGAAATGGCCGTTATTTTTTCAAACGTAGAGGATGAAGAAGGGGGGGGGGGGGGGGAATGAAGAAAGGATATTTTCTTAAATTTTACGTCATTATTTTCCTTATTTTTTTAATAAAGAAGGAATTTAGACAAAATTAAAAGATTTTTGTTGAACAATTAACATAGAGTCCCTAACAAGATTTTTTTTGTTAGTCACAAACGAAAAAAACTTTAAACAAGAAGTGAAAACAATTACTCCTTGAATGCTTGGGAAGGAGACACATAAAGTAATTTATCAAAATAATCCAATTAAAAAAAAATTGGATTAAATATATATTTATTTCTTTTCTTGCCATTTTACATCCTCTCTCTCCCTCGCTGTTAGAGGGTTCATCGCTGAAACGAAAAACTAAGGATTTTTCGGTTCGGTTCCGAATAACAGAAGATTACACTAAAACCCTTAGCCCTTATAAACTAAAACCCAACTGAATTCTCCTTATAAAAATAAAATTATAAAAAGTATGTTTAAGTAATATTATTTCAAAAATTTAACAAGAAATTGTGTCAAAAAACATGGAGAGAGATTATTTTTCAAAAAAAAAACTTATTCAATATTAAAAAAATATAGACCTACCAAAAAATATATAGCTTTTTCGTAAGGTATAACAAAATTAAAACCTTCATTTCAATTTTTTTCAAAACAAAAAAATTTTCCTTCCTTCGTCAATTTTTTTTAAATTTATTGTCCTCCTCCTGCTCCACCTTTCAAATCACGCAATCCAGCACGCATAACTTCATCTACTTCAAGTAAATTACTTGCAATAGTTACTGCTGCAGCTAAACTTGCTTGTTTAACACGAACATTGTCCCATACACCCTAAAGTAAAAAATTTAGGCTCTACTCCAGTTTATGCGTCCAATCGACTTTTATGCGTCCAATGAAAGTTTATGCGTCCAATTTAAAGAAAATTGGATTTTTCTTTGTATTTTGAAGTTGGGGTTGGGTTTTTTAACATTTATTCATGTTTGGTCCTACGCCCACGTGGGCTGGGACCATTTCTTGCCCTATCCCTCGAAATTTTGGAAAGTTATTTTTGTTTTTCCGAAATTTTAAAAAATTGGCTACAACTTTCCAAAATTTCGAGGGATAAGGCAAGAAATGGTCCCAGACTCAGTGAGCGTAGGTCCCGAACATGAATAAATGTTGTTTAACAATACCCCATCTTTGCAACACCAAGAAAAATCAAATTTTCTTTTTATTGGACGCATAAACTTTCATTGGACGCATAAAAGTCGATTGGACGCATAAACTGGAGTAGAGCCAAAATTTAATTTTAATTTGAAGAGGAAAAAAAAAGAAATTAGAGCTATTTCTTCACCATGAAACACCCAGAGAATCAGGCCCGTAGCCAGGGGGGGGGGTGGGGGGGGGGAATTCCCCCCCCCCCCCCCCCCCCCGAAATGGGAAAATGGAAAAAATTTGGGGAAGGGCTGGGCAAAAAAAGTGAATTTTTTTGGCCTACGGCCTCTGAAATTTAAAAAATTTTCGCCTGCGGCGCTAAAAAAGGACGAAATCTGGCTTCTTGAGGTCCAAAATTCAAAAAATTTTCGCCTGCGGCGCTGAAAATCAAATTTTTGGCGCCTGCGGCGCCGAAAAAGTGAATTTTTTTGGCCTACGGCCTTCTAAAATTCTCAAAATTTTCGCCTGCGGCGCTGAAAATAAAAATTTTTGGCGCCTTCGGCGCCAAAAATTTGGCGCAAAAAAATTCCCCCCCCCCCCCCCCGAAAAAAAATCCTGGCTACGGGCCTGCAGAGAATAGTTCAAATTATCAAAATTTGAGGTAATTTAATAATCCTCAAAGGAACAAATATGCGGGTCTGGACTAGAAATGGGTGAAAATTTAGTTTTTTTGGATAAAAATAAATGCATATGGGTAGGAAGAAAAAAAAATTTTTTTTTATACTCCTCAAGGAAAAGTAAAAAAAGAGGAAACTCTGGACCAAAGTTATTTCAAAAACAAAAAATATTTCAAAAATAGGCGACGGAATGATGAACAAGTATCACATATGTCAGGACCAAGAGAACTCTGGATTTTTCCTTGAGTTAGAGTCAACCTATCAATTTTTTAAAATTTTACGAGTTTTTAATAGAATCTATTTCACTGACCCACTTTTCCAACAAAAAAAAATTTTTTATTATTTAAAAAACCTGTAAAATACAAGCTTCCCCACTTTCCAAATCTAGACCAATACAATCAGTAGAAGATGACGACAAATTATTATTATAAGCTTCAACCAATTTAACAATAACTTCTTGTGCATCATGTCCAGCATTGACTGCAAGTGTTTTTGGTATAACTAAAATTGCTTCTGCAAAGGCCTAAAAATTTAAAAAAAAATTTTTGGAACAAATAATTGAAAATAAACCAAAACTCCAAGTTTAGCACGTCCTTTAACAGTGTCAGCTAACTTTAAAAAATCATTTTTTAATTTTTTTTAATAAATAAAACCTTTTTAAGAGTACAATACGCAGCAATTTCAAAAGCACCTGCTCCAGGAACAACAGCACCTAGATAATAAAAAAAAAGCATTTTAAAAATAATTCTTTGACTAGATTATCAACTTATTAGGCAATTATCTAATGTTTTCACAAATAACTAACATGGTTCTTTATTAATATCCCGCCCCCCACCCCTATTTGAGTCTCAGATTAATTTTCCTTTTTACCTGTCAATCATTTATTTTCCCTCCTTTTTTAATGTCAATCATTCTCTTCCCTCAAATATAAGACACCCAAAAGGGCGCGCGGCCATAAAGGCGCAAAGCCATAACTTGCTTCATGGTTTTCGAACCTTACAAAAATTAATATTAAACGATTCCTTTCATCGAGCTAAAGAGATTGATAACAAAAATGACAAGGGCCAAAAATATTACAGAAGGTAATGACTTTGCGCCATTATGGCTGCGCGCCTTTTTGGGCTGTACTCCTCAAATATCTAAAGTTTCTAACTTGTCTTTTACTTATAATATTCGAGGGAAGAAAATGATTGGCATTAAAAAAGGAGGGGAATAAATGATTGACAGCAAAAAAAGGAAAAATAATCTGAGACTCAAATAGGGGTGGGGGGCGGGATATTAATAAAGTACCACTAACATAATCATTATATAATTTATTAAGCTTTTTTGGTCCGCAAAAGCCTACAATAAATTTAGATATCCTCGACTCGCATAAAAAAACACCAAATTAAAGAATTATTTGCTCCAACTTATTCAGTCGCTTAACTAACCATGAATTTACTGGACGGTCCCAGGCAGTAATCGAACCCCATAGACTCCTATAGATACATATACTCAATTTTTGGTTTAAAAATTTTTTTTCAGCCCCAAAAATGTGCCTAAAATAGAGGTCCCACGAATAATATTAATCTAAAAACACAAACAAACCATCTTTCAAAACATTAAATACTGCTCGAATTCCATCATAAATAGCATCTTTGATTTGTCCAACACTATGCTTATTTGGGCCTTTCAATAAAAGCGTGACAGATTTTGGGTTTTTGCAATCTTCTATAAAGGTGTATTTATCCTCTCCCTGTGTTAAAATTAAAAAATAATCAAAATTAAAATAGGCAAAATGTCCATTTTTGACAGACTGGTCAAATGTCAAAACGACCAAATAATCAAAATGTGACATTTTGTCCCCATGGCAAGATAAAATTAAACAAAATGTCCATTTTTGACTGACTGGTCAAATGTCGAAACGATCAAATGTCAAAGTGACCAAATATCAAAATGACCAAATGTCAGAAAATAGCAAAATGGACATTTTGTCCCCTTGGCAAAATAAAATTTAAAAATATAAAAAACCAACCAAAATGTATTCATAAACACTCCCAGACCATCCAAGAACTTCAGGCGTCAAATCATCAACAGAATTAACAGCAGTACCACCACAACATAATTGTAAACGTTCCATATTTCGGCGCTTAGCTCTGCGTAATGCCAAAATTCCATTTTTTGCGAGCAAATCCAAACTTGGAGGATCTATTCCCTTAAATTTTAATAACTTAAAATCTCAATATATCCTACGAGCAAGGATGTGAGGCGTGTCCATGGCTTCGGAAGAAGCCACTGGATTCGAGCGAAGCCCCCAGGGGCTTTTATAACTCTGACAATGAGGCAATTTCCCCCACACGATGACTAACCAAATTTAAAACCAAGTATTTTAAAAGTATTTTTTATAAAGAAGTAACTTAGATGGAGGGATAACTTAATTCCAAGACCAAAATTTCACCCAAAGACCAGGACCGAAAAAAAGCCCAAGAAAAGTCCTGGAATCAAGACACAAGACCAAAAGTCTTGGAAGCTTAAACTCCCAGCACCCAAATTAAAATAAAACGTATTTAGCTTGTGTTAAGTTATGCATGGATTTACTTAAGACATTTGATCCCAAAACGAACCCAATTTTAAAATTAACAAAAAAACCTTTTGATTAATAACAACAAAAGAAGCATCTTCCTTTCCTTTTTCACCACAAACTTGTTTCTTAAGTTCAATTATTTTTAACACACGTCTAGTAATATATTCACGTTCAGCTTGTAATAAAGCTTCTCTTTCAGCTGCTGTTTTATAAAAAAGACCGGAATTGACTTCACTGAAATTTTGAAAATTTTTTGAAAATTTTCGGCTCTTGTCCAGTTTAAGCGTCCAATCGCATTTTTATGCGTCCAACAACAAATTTTTGTGCGTCCAATCACATTTTATGCGTCCAAACACATTTTTAAGTACTCGGTTCTATGTGAAAAAACCTATGCTCTGCTTATATCCGTGTGTATCAAAACGATATGTTATAGAGCCTTGTATCCCCATAGATTTTAAGGTACTAAATTGAAGAACCGGGGTACTTAAAAAATGTGATTGGACGCAAAAATGTTATCGGACGCATAAATTTCTCATTGGACGCATGAACTTTTCATTGGACGCATGTCTTTTCATTGAACGAACAAAGGTGCGATTGGACGCATAAACTGGACAAGAGCCAAATTTTCCCCTTACGTTTTTTCAAATTCCAAAGAAACATTGCATGTCAAAACAAAAACATTAGTCAAATTTTTAGGCATATCAGGATGACGACCACCATGGTCTAATACTAAACCACGAATAAATTTTGTATCAGATTCCATTTCATTTTCCATTTGCTTAAAAAAAATAAAATTTAAAGAGTCTATCTGGCCCACTTCTATCAACTCATTCAAATTTGTTTTTCAAAATTGGAATGGGAAATTGAAGAGATTTACTTGGAAATATGAAAAAAAACTAAAACTTACATTTATTGATAAAAAAAACTTGGGCAAATGTTTAAACTCGTACCTTAAACTTACCCAAATCTTGGACTCAAGGGCGTATCCAGGGGGGCTGGGGGGGCTAGAGCCCCCCCCCCCCCCCCCGAAATGGGGAAAAGAAAAAATTTGAGGAAGGGTTGGGGCAAAAAAAGTGAATTTTTTGGCCTACGGCCTTCCAAAATTCAAAAATTTTCGCCAGCGACGCAGAAAAGATGAAAATTTATGTACAAAAAAATTTGTGTCCGGAACGCCAAGGTAAACGCCAAAAATTTTTGCGCCCACCCAGTGCTAGCCCCCCCCCCCCCCCGAAACCGACCCCCTGAATACGCCCTTGCTCGGACTCTACCTTTTGGCGAGTTCCAAAATAACAGTTCAGCCAAAGTAGAATATTCAGGCAAAGGTGAACTTGGGGGCTAATATTATCGAATTAATAATTCTTTTATCCAATTTAAAATTTGAAAAATGCAAAAAGTATTTCCGGACAGAGAAGCGATCAATTTTTTTTTCGATATCGAAAAAATATCAAGAAAAATTGTAACGGTCTTCAAATTCAAAAAATTTTTTTGAAATTTTCGAAGTTGGAGATAAGAAAAAACATGAAGCCATAGCTCAAAACACCCACAATACCAAACACACTCCCCAAAACTTTAAAATTAAAAAACCCAAACCATAATTTCAATCATATGCAAATCCGGATCAAAATCCTTTTCATCCTTTCTAATAGCCAAAATTGCATCAACAACACATTCAGTTATATGATTAGCCAATTTAAGTTCCAATTTTGTCCGTAAAGCTGTTTGAGCTACTTCAACTAACAAATTTCTTTCAATTGGCAATTCTTTTCGAAATTCAATCAAAAATTTGCAAAGAGCATTATAAGCAATTTGAAATCCTTCAGTTATTAAATGTGGATGCATTCCCTTTAAAAAAAATTGGGAAAACGTAAGTGAAGTAGTCTGAGATTAAATTTCAGCATTTAAAGAAGCTGGGCTAGAATTGCTACCTTTGGAATTGAAATACACGTTATGGCTTGCCCTTTGGACATCCCTGAATGGGGCTTTTAAATTTACTTGCCGCCCTTGGATATCCTATACGCTTTCTGAACAGAGGCTGGTAAAAAATGGTGGTCAACAAAAATTTATTGGGAGCAATGGAATGCCTCTTTGGAACTGCAATACGCAATATGTATGAACCAAGGAGGGTCAAGTTAAGTGAAAAGGCTGGTCGGGTTTCAAAATTTACTTAGGATCGGAAAAAAGTCCGGGTTTAGATTCGACCTATTCTGTGCCAGAATCTAGGCTGGACAAAAAATGGTTGCACAAAAATTTTGAGTGGAGAGTCATTTGAGCCTATAAACCTCCGAAAGTATAAAAAAACCTCACATCACTAATATAAAGTTCAGCTTGTTTCAACAATTCTCCAATTAATAAAACCGTAGAAGTCGTTCCATCCCCAGTTGCGTCATTTTGTGCAGTACATGCTTTTGCGATTAATGAAGCTGTTGGGTGTTGAATTTGCTTTTTTGAAAAGAAAAATTTATTTTTTAAAGAAGGGAATGAGGCTTAAAAATGATAAGAATTCGACTAGTTATGATTGTCTGCAAAAAGCATAATGTCCGCAAGTTTGGTTGCGAACAAAAATATGCAACAAAAACACTGTAGAGGCTAGCTTAAAACAAGGCAGGACTCTGGGAGTCTCTGGACTCCAAGTTTGATTTATTGATCAAGGCCTAATCCTGGGATTGGAGTCATAGGTTTTTTGAGGTTTATGCAAACCACAGGCCCAAAAAACCTAAAACTCTCAAAAATGGTCAGAGCATGGTTATCCCTTGGTTGCCTCGACCTGATCTCTAGCAGGGCCGTAACCACGGGGCCTTGGCCGGTAGAAATTCGGCACACAAAAAATAGCCCCCCTTGGCGCCCTCCCCCCGAAAAAACCTCAGGAACAAGGAAAACCTAAAACGCTCAAAAATGGCCAAAGTAAGGTCACAGGTTTTTTATGATTACCCTGATCTCCATTATCTAATCAACCCTTTAAAGAAATTAAAAAGCAAAAATACCATTTCATGTAAAAGAACATTTCCATCTTTGGTAACCTTCAAATCGCCAGAGCCAGAGACTAACCTAAAATCAAAATATTACTTAAACTTTAAAAAACAAAAAAAAACATTTTGAGTGTTCCTTTAGGTCCCAAATTCGATTTCATAACTTCTTGGAGTCCTTTAGCACCGCTAATGTTCATTTCAAGTGCAGCTGTATTCCGAGCAAGTTCAGCATTTGGATTAAGGCAAGAAATTGAAGCCATTATTTAAATTGAAAATTTAATTCTGAAAATAAAAGGTGTTTTTAAATAAAAAATATAGAGAGATGGAACACTTTTTTAAGAAAAATAAAAGAGGGCAAACATCAAGAAGGGCAAAACACCATAGGGCAAACCCTCTTTCTGGACGTTATTAACGTAAGACAAAGCCTTATAGAACGTGTATTGTCTGGACAGAGTTCCGCTCCTCGCCAGCCTTACAATGAAATAAAACACAACCCCTCCCCCTAAAAGAAACGGTGGGGTAACGTGTCTAACCGAAAAAAAATTTTTAAGAAAATCAGAAGAAAAAGGCTACCCTACAAAACATATTTTTTTAAAACAGCAAACGCTCAAAACATCTAGACGACTAAAAAGGCTCAAAATATATTCGCTCAAAACATCAAACGCTCAAAATATCTAGACGGCTAAAAAGGCTCAAAATATCAAAATATTTTTTGATTAAAAGGGACAGTTGAGTCCAATATTTCTTCCTTGTATCAGGGGTGAATAATGTAGTATCTCAGGACCAATTTTGCATGAACTCGACGTGTTGAGAAAGGGCTCGACGAGCTGAGTTGAATGACACCAAAATCAGCTCGATTGGATGATTGTGAACAAAGTTATGACCAACTGAATCTTCGCTGGAAAAACTGTTTTTGTGCTGCTACGGAGGGTAGGCCGGGCATGGTCTTCGCTACACGATGGCCGTGCTTCGCTGCGGTCGTGCTCGCTTCGCTCGCGGCGACCGTAGCGAAGCGGCGGCCGTCGTTCCGCTCGACATGCCCGGCTTCCTCCGCAGCGGCAAAATTTTTTTCCGCGGACTCAACTGTCCCCTTTAAATGAAAAATATATTTTGATATTTTGAGCGTTTGATGTTTTGAGCGAATATATTTTGAGCCTTTTTAGTCGTCTAGATGTTTTGAGCGTTTTTACCCGTCTAGATATTTTTAGCGTTTTTAGTCGTCTAGATATTTTAAGCGTTTGATGTTTTGAGCGGGCACGAAGAAAAATCTCAAAATTTCTCTAACCGTCTCTCTTATTTTTACACACTCTCTCGCCTAAATAATTTATTTTTGGCGAAATGTTTATTTAATTTTTAATTAAAAATTTTTAATTTTTGTTTTGTTTAGTCTTGTGAAATTTTATTGAAGTTTTAAAGCTTTGTTTTGATGACACCAACAAGTGAACAACAAATTTTGCTATATGATGTTCAAAAAGGTTTGTGAAGGTTTTGATAAGGGGGATTTATTAGGTCCAAAACTACTCAAACTTTGAAGACCCATAAGTTTCCGAAAATGGCTCCGCAACTAAAAATCTAAAAATTGGCAATAGGTTATCGACTATGCTTATACAGAGGTATCAGAAAAAATGCAAAATTAATACAGTTTGGGAGGGTTTCTTTGTAAGCTTTTTTGGGGGAGGGGACTGGTTTATGATTCTGATTTTAGTTCTGATTCTTAATTCTGGTTAGTATTCTGATTTTATTTCTTGATTCTGGTCTTCCGGGTCTTAAAAATCTGATTTTTAATTACATTAATTTTAGATAGTCGTTGGATAATTTATTGGTTACCTGTATCTTCAACTTTTGGTGTTACTAATTTTAATGGATTGGTCTATGAAATTAATCTTGATGTTCAAGAGAGAAGGAAATTAATGGGAAATATAGCTGAAAGTTTGTTGAAGAATAAATGGAGGTAAGGGGATTTTCTGATTTTTTAAAATTTCTGATTTTTGATCCTGGTTTTCTGGTTTTGTAAATTCTGATTTATGATTCTGTTCTGAAACTGATTTTTTAGTTCTGATTTCTGGTTTATATTTTTGATTTTTTTCTGATTTTAAAATTCTGGTTTGAAATTCTGATTTTTAAATCTGATTTTTGTTTGATAATTCTGGTTTTTAAAATTCTGACTTGAATGTTCTGATTTCTAATTGTGTCGTATTCTGATTTTCAGAATTTTGATTTTTAATTCTGGTTTTAGGATTCTGGTTTTAAAATTCTGATTTTTTTCTGATTTCTAAAATTCTGATTTCTAATTTTATTTATAGTTCTGATTTTCAGAATTTTGGGTTGTAATTCTGATTTTTGAATTCTGATTTTTTACAATTACAAAATTCCCTATTTTTTCAGTAACATCTTTAAAAGCAAATCTTTTGTCATTGAAAAATATGACGATGAATCAGCACTTTTAACTTACGTAACTCGACCGGTTGAATTGCCTCGTATTGTGGATAAGGACAAAATTATGGAATCTAATAAAAATTTGTTTTTTGGTGTTTATTCGGTAGGGAGGATTTTTTTGAAAAAAAATTTTTAGTTGGACGGGGGGAGGGACAAATTTTTGGGTATGGGACAAAACACCGTACGGACCAGGCCTGTAGCCAGAGGGCCAAATAAAATTAATTAAAATTATTTAGATGTTACGTGATTATCAACAAAATCTGCCATCAGATAAGAGCACTAAACCTACATCTAATGCTCCTCCAGCAAAGGTATTTTTTAATTAAAAAATCAGAATTAGAAACTAGAATTAAAAATCAGAATTTTTTCAATTTAAAATCAGAATAAAAAATCAGAATTTAAAAATCAGAATTAAAAAAATCAGAATTATAAACCAGAATTAAAAAATCAGAATTTCAATATCAGAATAGAAATCAGAATTCTAACATCAGAATAAAAAATCAGAATAAAAAAATCGGAATTAAAAATCAGAATAAAAAATCAGAATTTAAAAATCAGAATTAAAAAATCAGAATTACAAACCAGAATTTTTTTCAGAATTACAAACCAGAATAAAAGAGCAGAATTTTAAATATAAAAGATCAGAATTAAAAATCAGAATTCAATATCATAATACAAAATCAGAAAATATTTTTTTAAGAAAGGTAAATGGAATCAACCAAAAACTAGAAACAAACGTAAACCGGGAGATTATATTGTTACTGGGCCAATATCTTTTGATAAAGAAGGAGGGGAAAATAATAATTGTGTTGAAAATGAAGGAGAAAATTGTAGCGAAAATTAGATTTAAATATTTTAAAATGTGTGAAGCTTTATTTAATTTTTTTGAAGAATATTGATGTGTTTTAAACCCTTTTTTGGGGGTTTTTTGTCTTTTTAATTTTAATTTCTTGTGATTTTCCCTCTAATTTATTTATTTTTTTGTTATTCATGTGTTTTTTGAATAAAAATCAGAATTTTAAATATGTTAATTAAATCAGAATTTATAATTACAAACCAGAGTTTACAATCAGAATTACAAAACGGAATTGTATTTTTACAATCAGAATTTTATCAGAATTAAAAAAATAGAATTAAAAACCAGAATTTTTTAAATCAGAATTTGTAATCAAAATTACAAACTAGAATTAAAAATCAGAATTTTTTTCAGAATTTTAATATCAGAATTAAAAAATAGAATTACAAACCAGAATTTACAATCAGAATTAAATGTCAGAATTTTCTTTATTTTTAAATTATCAGAATTTTTGTATTTTCTGGAAACACAAAAACTTGTAGAATGTATTTTTTCTTGTTCTCCTTGAAGTTAAATACAAGTACTTTTATGTATGTATTTTTCTTCCTTTCCGGCTTTTTTCCTGTTTGATTAAAATTCAACAGTGATTGACCTGATTTTCTCTTTTCTTTTTTTCCTGAAGTAACAATTTCACCCATTTTTATCCTTTTATTTTTAAATTAATTTTTAATAAAAATGAACAGTTTATTTATAATATTTTTATTTATTTTTATTTCAAATTGTTGTGACTCATGTAAAATAACGATAAAATTAAAAAGTCAGACTAAAGCAAAATTCAAAATACAAATTCTGGTACCTTCTGTTAAGCAGAAGAGTGAGAGATTGTTATTTACGGGGCCGGAAGAAAAAAAATTACAGGTGGAAATTTAGAAAAAAATTTTTAAATCAGAAACATTTCAAAACATAGTAAATATTTGGGTCCATAGCGGGCTGGGTGAAATATAAAAATAAAATGCGTAATTAGCCTAACCCTGGTGTGTAGAGAGAGGCGTTCGACGGAATAGGATGGATCGTTGCCATCGTTGCCAGAAATAGGGGGTGAATGACCGTTGGAATATTTTACAAGGCCAAGACGTACAATAACTATTGAAAGCATATAGCTATTTAATTCCTAACGTAGGCGGCGTGGTGTAATTGATAACACATCAGTCCGATCTACTGAAGGTTCTCTCCCAGCGTCGAAAGCCTTTGCACTAGCTAAAGGAGAGAAATGGCTATAGCCCAGCTGCCTTACTATAGTAAATATTTGGGTTGTTAACAGGCGTCCGACAGGATAGGATGTATCGTTGCAAGAAAATAGGGGGTCAATGACCGTTGGAATGCTCTACAAGGCAAGGGAGGTACATAACTATCAATGCCCCTTTGATTGTTGTTTCCCTTCCTTTACTGCCCTTCACATGGGTGTTATATGAATAAATTTTATATCTCCCTACTCCCTCACCACCTCAAAATTTCAAAAAAAAATTTTTTAAACAGATTGATGGCGAAAATTGCTTATCAAAAAAGTGGATAGTTCGAACTTGGAAACCGGACAGTTCTAGTGGTTGGGTAATAGCTAAAGAAGAAAGCGCCTTTATTGACGGAATGGGTTGGGTTCGTATAATTATAGGGGATGATTTACGGCCTCAAATGAAGGATAGACTTAGGTAGATAAATTTAAAAAAATTTTTTTTTAATTTTTTATTTCAGCGTTTTTTGTTCTGAAAGCCCTCTGTGTGGGTAAAACTGAATTTTAGCGGAAAAAAATTTTCACTGAAAAAAATTTTTTTTGATGGAAAAATTATTTAATGGAGAAAAGAGATTTTTTGGGAGTTGATTAGTTATTTTTATTTAATTTTAAATTTATTTTTATTATAAAAATGTATGGATAAAATTTAAAAAATAGTAACATATTTGCCCTCATAAATTAAATAAATCTAAAAAAATAATTTTTAAATAAATAAATTTAGATCAAAATTCAATTTAATTCCATTTTATTTATTTTTTGGCCAAAATTTTATTTAATTTTTTTATTTCTAGTAGGCTTATCCCTAAGCGATTTACTCATTTTATTACAACTAGACACAACGTTGTTTATAGTTACCACCTACAAGTATATAGAATAATATTAAATAAAATATTCTGATTTGTCTTTTAAATTACAAATTCTGGTTTGTAATTGTAATTATATTTTGATATTCTGGTTTGAACAAGTTGTAATTTAAATAAATACAAATTCGGGTTTGAATAAATATAAATTATAGTTTAATTCTGATGCTTAGACAAAACACTAATTCTGATTTTTACAATTTGTAATTTTTTAGAGATTTTTTTACAAATTCTGATTTGTAAATTTTAATTGTGTTTTGATATTCTGATTTGAATAAGTTTGTGTTTACCCGTTAAATAAGTACAAATTCTGGTTTGAATAAATATAAATTCTGGTTTAAACAAAACATTAATTCTGATTTAATAAAACTTGTTTTGCTTAGTTTACAAATTCTGATTTTTACAAATTGTAATTTTCTAAAGATTTTTTACAAATTCTGATTCTAAAGCTGATTTAAATACAAATTCTGATTTGTAAATTTTTAATTGTGTTTTTCTTTATAATTACAAATTCTGGTTTGAATATAGTGTGTTTAGATTTACAAATTCTCATTTTCTGTCTATCTATTATCAGTTACTAAATAATTTCTGATTTAAAACTAATCTATTTTAATATTCCCAAAACATTTTAAATTACAAACAATAAAAATTCCTTACATTTTTATCACCAATTATGTTCCAAAATGGATAAACATTTGTTCGATTCTAACTCAAAATTGTTCCAAATTGTTTTATTTTTTAATCTTTTATTTCCCAATTTTTTTAATAAACACTTTTTTAACTGGCCATTTGGATAAATAAAAAATCTATATATTTAATCCCCCCAAGTTTGTTAATCCCGCCTGAAAAAAACTTTTTTGGAAGAGGATCAGGTGTTGATATTATTCAATATTTAAAGTAGTATTTTAAAATAATTATTTTTTATTTTAAAAAAAGATAATTTTTGATTAATAATTCTGAAATTTTTATGTGTTTGTTAATTGTTACTTTTGACAGTGAAATAAAATCAGAAATAAAAAATTCTGATTTAATTCTGAATTTAATAAATTCTGATTTAATAAATTCTGATTTAAAAAATTCTGAAATTAATAAATTCTGATTTAAAAAATTCTGAAATTAAGAAATTCTGATTTAAAATTCTGGTTAAATTTAACTTAATTATTCAATAAATTCTGATTTATACAAATTACAAAATTTGTTTCTAATTAATAATGTTTATTTGTTATTATTAAATTCTGATTTTTAATTGTGTTCATTCTGGTTTGTATAATTTGCAAAACTTGTTTTAGAAAAGTAAAACTTGAATAAATTAAATACAACTTTATTAAAACTTGTTTGCATTAACTATGTTTTTACAACTTGTTTGTAAAACTTGTTTTACAATACAAACAAGTTTTACTGGTTGTTAAAACTTGTTTGTAAAACATGTTTGTTTAAGACTTTGTTTGTTTGTACAACATCGTTTGTAAAAACTTTGTTTTTACAACTTGTTTGTATGTTTTTGTTAAAACATTGTTTTTACAACAAACGTTTCTGTTGTTAAAACTTATTTTGTAAAAACTTGTTTTTACAACTTGTTTTACAACTTCTGATTTTTACAAATTGTAATTCTTTAAAGAATTGTTTTTACAAATTCTGATTTTCTTAAGCATGTTTGTTTGTTTAATTTTATTTATTTATTCACAGGCATTTTTTGCTTATTCTCGTTTACGTAATAAAATAAAAGTTCCTGATACATAATGTATTTTCTTTAATTGGTTGTCATAGTTCCAAACAAAGTTTTTTTACTTGTTTGTTTCTTACTTTTCTAACTAAAAACATTTATTGCCATTCTTTTTAAACCTCTTTTTGACCATTATTTATTTTTATGTTGGTCATTTTATTTTTATAATTTCAGGAAAAGAAATTTTTTATAAAAAATATTTTATTTTAAAATTTATTTTTAAATAATGCTGCCACGGCATTTACTCTTTCATATTATTTCCCTCAATTTTTATGCCTTTTACACAAATTGCGAAAATAATAAAGCAGAGAAAACACAATTGAGAAGGATAAAAAGACAGGTGAGATAAAATAAACTTGTTTTTACAATTACAAATTCTGATTTTTACAAATTGTAATTTTTAGAAATTCTGATTTCTATAGATTCTGATTTTTCAAACTTTTTTTACAAATTCTGATTTCTATAAATTCTGGTTTTTACAAATTGTAATTTCTGAGAAATGTTTTTCAGAAGTTGTAAATTAATAATCAGAATCGAATTACAATTTGTAAAAATCAGAATCTTTAAAAAATAAACTTGTTTTACAAATTCTGATTTTTACAAATTTTAATTCGATTCTGATTCTTTTATATTTCTTTCACAAATTGTAATTTTTAAGGGATTGTTTTTACAAATTACAAGAATTTATAAAAATCAGAATCTTTAAAAAATAAACTTTTATTTTACAAATTCTGATTATTTTAACAAATTTCTCTCATTTCCAGAATATTGGCGGTCTTTGTTCTCCTTTAGTAGTTTTCAATGGTCAGGTTAATTATATGCCTACAACATCATCTACTAATCCTGGTCAAATAGCTTCTGGGACAACAGCAGGATTTGTGTGCAATGCAGGATTCATCCAGTCAGGCAATCCCTCTGCCATTTGCAATAATGGAGTATGGAGTCAACCCCTTGGTAAATTTGACTTTTTCGACATTTTGAAATATTTCGGATTTTTCGACATTTTGAAATATTTCTGATTTTTCGACATTTTGAAATATTTCCGATTTTTCGACATTTTGAAATATTTCCGATTTTTCGACATTTTGAAATATTTCTGATTTTTCGACATTTCGAAATATTTCTGATTTTTCGACATTTTGAAACAATTCTGATTTTTCGACATTTTGAAATATTTCTGATTTTTCGACGTTTTGAAATATTTCAGATTTTTCGACATTTTGAAATATTTCTGATTTTTCGACATTTTGAAATATTTTTTCTTTTTCGACACTGAAATAATTCTGATTTTTCGACATTTTGAAATATTTCTGATTTTTCGACATTTCGAAATATGTATTTCTGATTTTTCGACATTTTGAAACAATTTTTCCCTTTATCTTCAAGGTATTTGCCAAGCTTCTGGGGGCTTTGGCATAGGAACGACTTTACTGCCTGGAGGTATATCTTCAGGATCTGGACAATGTGCAGCAATGATTCCGCCGGCATTTGGGCAATTAAGCTATTCTGGAGCTGGTCAGTCAAACACTGCAGGGATACAACAACAACAACAATTTGGCCCATTCCCGAGTGGAACAACGGTTCAACTGATTTGTTCTTCTGGAACGTATTCTAGTGGAACGAGTCAAGCAACCTGCTCAAACGGTCAATGGATACCTAACCAACTTGGACAGTGCCAAAGTACGGGATTGGGTGGTGTTGGAAGTATAGGAAGCGGAGGAAGTTGCGCACCTCAAATAACGCCTGCAAATGGTCAAATAATTTACAGTACAGTTCTACAGGCTGGGCAAACAACGTATTCATCGGGAACGACTGCTACGTTGAGTTGTTTATCTGGTGGGAGATTTTGTAAAAATCAGAATTTTTGAGAAATCAGAATTTGTAAAAATCAGAATTTTAAAAAATCAGAATTTATGAAAATCAGAATTTATAAAAATGAGAATTTATGAAAATCAGAATTTATGAAAATCAGAATTTATAAAAATGAGAATTTATGAAAATCAGAATTTTTAAAATCAGAATTTATAAAATCAGAATTTTAAAAAATCATAATTTATGAAAATCAGAATTTGTAAAAATCAGAATTTAAAAGAAACAGAATTTATGGAAATCGGAATCTATAAAAATCAGAATTTTAAAAAATCAGAATTTAAAAAACCAGAATTTATAAAGATCAGAATTTATTCATTAAAAACCAGAATTTATAAAAATCAGAACAAAATCAGAAATCTTTGTTTCTTCATTTTCAGGCATTCCACCGTTAAATGGACAAGTTTCCACATGTCTTAACAGCCTTTGGACTCCTCCATTAGGCATATGTTCAATCACTGGCGGTACAGGCATCTTTCCTACATCCTTCCCAGGAGGGACTAGTTTTGGTTCAACCTGCCTTTTTGGAATGATCCCACCTTTGGGCGGAACAATCCAATATAGTGGTGCTTCGACACAGCAGTTAGGCGGTGTTGGGACGTCTACTGGACCGCCATATGCTGTAAATCAGAATTTATAAAAAATCAGAATTTATAAAAAAATCAGAATTTGTCAGAAAAATCAGAAAAAAATCAGAAATCAGAATTTATCAGAAAATCAGAAAAAAATCAGAAATCAGAATTTATCAGAAAATCAGAAAAAAATCAGAAATCAGAATTTATCAGAAAAAATCAGAACATTTTTTAATTATTTTATGATAGGAGGGAACAACAGCTACACTAATCTGTCAACAAGGAGTACCTAGTGTACCCAGCGCAGTCTGTACACGAGGCACATGGCAACCACCAAACCTCACAGGGTGTAGTGGCAGTCTTTTTGGGGTTACTCCATCAATTATTTCTGGGTTTGGGACACAAACTGCTGGACAATGCCTCTTGGGATTGGTTGCTTTGGGAGGTAGCTTTATTCAGTTTTTCATGATGTCAAAGTCTCAAAATGTCAAAAAATCATTTTTTGAATGTCAATGTCATCTTTCAGATGTCAAAGTCATTTTTGACTGTCAAAGTCATCTGTCAGATGTCAAAGTCATTTTCGGCTGTCAAAGTCATCTGTCAGATGTCAAAGTCGTTTCTGAATTTCAAAGTCATTTTAGACTGTCAAAGTCATTTTTTAAATGTCAAAGTGTCAAAAGGTCTAAAATCATTGACTTTCAGGCACAGTATTCTACTCAAACTCGGGCGCTAACAGCGGTGTCACTAACACTGGAACGCTTGTTGGCAGTGTCAATACAAACATTGGATCTTCACAAACTGGCCCATACCCACAGGGAACAGTAAATAATTTTAAAATATCAAAGCCACAAATTAATTTCAAGACTGCTCAAGTTCAATGCCCTAACGGCCAAATTCCAACTAATGGTGCCAATTCAGCTACTTGTATAAGCTCCCAGTGGCAACCTTCATCATTAGGCTCTTGCCTAGGCAGCAATATTGGAATTGCTAGTATTGGCGCAACAGTCCCAACAAGTATTGGGCAAGGTGTGTGTTGAAGGGTACACCTCAACTGAGTCCCGGACCCTATAACTTATGAAGTGATGGTCACTTTTATTTGTTCTTGGCCATTGGATAGGGCATTAAATAGGCTATACCAAAAAATCAAAGTCGGAAATTCTGATTTTTTGATTTGTAGTCCTTCTAACGCTCTATTCAATGGTACCAAGACCATAAAAATTATTGACATCTACTTGAGTTATAGAGCCGGGACTCAGTTGAACTGCTCCGGAAGTTGAACGATTTTGAGACTCTAACAACCCTAATTAGTCATTAGAGTCTTACCTCTAAATAAAATTTAGGCTCCTGTTTATTCGGACCAATAGCTATAAATGGTCGAGTAACATTTTCAAATGGCCAAACAATTGGGCCTTTTCCAGCTGGAACAACTGCTACAATGTCGTGTAATGCTGGGTAAATTTTTTGAAATTTTTATCGCTTCAAATTCTTTAGTTTTATACCGAATGGTCAAGCAATCTCTACCTGCACAAATTCTGCATTCCCACCTTTAGGCACGTGTATGCCTTCAAGCTCAGATCCTTCCGATACCTCTTCTGTTGGCTACAACTCTTCAAATTCATATAACAGCGGGAGAGGTAAAAATTTCAAAATGTCAACTTTACAAAATGCCCAAATCCAAAATGCCACAATCCCAAAATGCCCATTTTAAATATTTTTTCAGTCCAATGTTTCGATATGCCCCAACCAATAAATGGGGCCACCTTTATCTATTCGCCACCAAATGCAAATTCCCCCTTCCCCATTGGTACAACAGCAACACTTGTATGTGCAAACGGAACACAATTATCTGATGGAAGCACTGTAGGGAAAAAATTTAAAAATATTTTTTTATTCGTTTTATGATTAAAGGTTGGCCAGTCAGTCATGTGTATGTATACGGGTTGGTCTAAACTCCAATTTGATCCGTGTTTACCTTCAAGTGGATTGGGAGGTAGTTGAATAGAAGAGAGAAAATAGGGGGCGTTTCAGAATCGCGACTTTAAGCCATATTTTGGGCTATAACTTTTTTGATTCTTAACCGATTTAAATAATTTTTATAGCAATCGAAAGCTCTGAATGTGAGGATTATTTAAGATAAAAGACTTGATCTGATCAGACGCTCGTCAAAAAAGTTATGGACCAAAATACGGTCTCAAGGTTGAAACCCCTTACAGCAGGCCATATTTTGGGTCATAACTTTTTTGAGGCTTAACCGATTTAAATAATTTTTATAGCAATCGAAAGCTCTGAATGTGAGGATTATTTAAGATAAAAGACTTGATCTGATCAGACGCTCGTCAAAAAAGTTATGGACCAAAATACGGTCTCAAGGTTGAAACCCCTTACAGCAGGCCATATTTTGGGTCATAACTTTTTTGAGGCTTAACCGATTTAAATAATTTTTATAGCAATCGAAAGCTCTGGATGTGGGGATTATTTAAGCTAAAAGACTTGAGTTGATCAGACACATGTCAAAAAAGTTATTTCCAAAAAACGGCCTCAAGTCTGAAACGCCCTTACAGCATGCCACATTTTGGGCTATAACTTTATTGGGGCTTAACCGATTTAAATAATTCTTATACCAATCGAAAGCTATGGATGTGAGGATTATTTAAGCTAGCAGACTTGATCTGACCAGACGCTCGTCAAAAAAGTTATGACCAAAATACTGTCTCAAGTCTGAAACGCCCTTATAGGGGAAAATATTTTTCTCTGAAAAAATTTTTTAAGTAACACCTTCAACTACTTCAAGACGGTAATGAAGAGATGATGAACTTGGCTTTATTTTAAATTTAAAAAAAAGTAGAGAGCTTTAAGTAGAGCATTTTTCATATTTTTATTTTTGTCTATTTATCTCATACTCATCATTTCTCCCTGTAAATATCCCTCACATTTTTATATTTTTAAAAAATTTTTATTTTTTTAACTATTTGTTCATTTAAATATACAATAATCTTTTTTGGTTGATCTAGTTTTGATTTGATTGTGAGATATTGAAAAGTACACCCCCCCCCCCCCAACGTTCCACCGCCCAACGTACAACGTATGCTGACACTTCTCCATGTCAATACATAGAAATAAAGGGGGATCAAGAGAATTAAGTTGTTTCAACTGAAGAAAAGTTGTTGGATTGCTTAGGTGAAGGTGCTTTGCCGGATTGAAAAATACAAAAAAAAATTCAGAACAGTACATATTAGGCACTCAATCATTTAGCGTACAAACGGGGTCGCTTTCAACTGTCTTTTAGGCGCGCGCCCAGGTAGGCGCAAAGCCATGACTAGCTGAAAGATTTCTGGACCTTATTAATTTTTATACCAATCTCTTTAGCTCGATGAGAGGGATCGTTTAATGCCAAATTTTGAAAGATTCGATTATCAATAAGCAAGTTATGGCTTTGCGCCGTTATGGCCGCGCGCCTAAATGGGCTGTACTAATTTTTACAATAGTGGAGAGAACGAGAAAGTGAGAGAGTACAGAAAAAGTGGAGAGTGTTAGACACACAAGTGTTCTGTGTTTTACCGATTTTTAGTTTTTTGATCTCCTCTTTTAGGCCACGACAGCTTAATAGAAAGTTTGCTAGGCCATAATGTTTGCATTTAACCCCCAACTCTACTAAACTGCTAGAATAATGATGACTAGTTAAAGCCAAACTATTTCTATTTTAAATTTATTCCCCCCTTATTTTGCCCATAATCGACTATAAAAAATCTCAAAAAAAATTTTTTTTTTAATGTTCCCAACAACCTTATTATTTATTTTATTTTGTCTAAATTTATTTTCTTGTGATATTGAGGCGGAGGAAGAATCCTTTTACTCGTTATTGGGAGTTGAACAAGACGCGGATTTGTTGACGATTCGAAAGGCTTTTAAAAGTTTAGCTTTAGAGAAACATCCAGATAAGAATCCGGTATGCTTTTTTTTGGTTGGGGGTTTTTTTGGGGTTTTTAAGGGGTTGGGAAATTTTTGGAATTTTTGGAAAATTTTCCAAATTTTTTTTTAAATTTTTTGAGGCCTAGAAATTTTTTAAAATTTTGCTAAAATTTTTTCGAAAAATTTTTTTTTTTTTTTCCGAGGTTTTTTTTAGGTTTTTCTGAGGTTTTTCGAGGCGTTTTTCTGAGGTTTTTCGAGGTTTTTCGAGGTTTTTTTTTTTTTTTTAATTTTTTTTTTTTTTTTTTTTTTTTTTTTTTCGAGTTTTTCCGAGGCCTAGAAATTTTTTACAATTTTTCGAAATTTTTTTTGAAAATTTTTTAGGCCTAGAAATTTTCGAAAATTTTTTTTGAAATTTTCCCAGCATTTTTCAATTGACCTTTCAAAAATTTCTTTTAATATTCAGGACGACCCAAACGCCCATTCAATATTTGTGCGTATCAACCGTGCCTATGAAGTATTAAAAGATGCTGAATTGAGAAGAAAATATGACCAATTTGGCGAGAAGGGATTGGAAGATGGAGGTGGGGGAGAGCAACATTATCAAAGCTGGCAGTTCTATAATGATAATTTTGGTTGGTTTTTTTTTTGTTAATTTTATTTAATTTTATACTCATATCAGACCTGGATCGTTTAGGCCTTGCAAGTTTAGAGAACTGTTTTCCCCTTTTATGGACGTAAAAATCGTAGCGGGTGGGTCGTTTAGGACAACTTATTTTTAAGTTACTCGGAAACTTATGCCTCATTACTGGGTACGGGCCAAGTAGGCGCAAAGCCATAATTTGCTGCAAGATTTCCGAATCCACATTTAGTATTAAACGATTCCTCTCATCGAGCTAACATTAAAGAGATTGGTACCAAAATTGTTAAGGTCCAGAAATTTTTCAGATAGTTATAGCTTTGCGCCTGCTTGGCCGCGCGTCTACTAGGGCGTGTCACTATACTACAATTTTTGGTTAAGCTTTGAAAAAGATCCACCCAAACTATGGTTACTTATTCTTTATTGTCTGGTCTTATTGTGTAAAGCGTGGTCATTTCTATAGCCAATTTTTGGCTTTCCTCCCCTAAGAAGCCATTTTGGGTAGTTGTAGCTCCATGAAATCTAGAAAAAACTCCGTGATTTTTCAGTCTTTTTTCTTCTTAAAATAATATGAAAATTGTTTTTGTTTCTAAAATTTATTTTTAAAAATATTTTTTTACAGGGATTTATGACGATGACCCAGAAATTATTACACTTGGCCGTGGCGATTTTGAAGAGGAAGTGTTTCAATCGGGAGAGGTTTTTTTTTAAAAATTTTTAGAATATTTTTTTCCAATTTTTGAAAGATTTGGTTTGTCAATTTCTACTCGGCTTTTTGTTCTCATTGTCACCACTTGGCCCCTGTTTGGCGTGAATTGGCTAAACGAGTACCTGAAGGTGTGGCGAGGATTGGGGCAGTTAATTGTGCAGAAGATCCGGGACTTTGTAGAAGCCAAAACGTTATGGGTTATCCGTCTTTGATTGTTTATCCACAACAGGAATGGTTTCAAGGTTTTATTTTTTTTTAATTTTTGATGGCATTTTAAGTTGTGTTCCCTTTTTTTTTTAATTTTTCTCAAAATTCCCCTATTTACAACGGGTATGGGTCGAAATGGTTGGGTCTCCTTTTTTATGAAGAAAATTTTTTGGAAAATTCGGGTTTGGGTTGAAAAAAGTCGAAAAAGCGAGGACCAGTTACTTTGCAACCTTCCCCTAACCGGTTCATAAATGTTAGACTAGAAATGGAAAGTGAATCCATATTTTTGATTGAAAAGATGTTAATGTAAGTTAAGGTAACTGGGAGCTTTGGTAAAAATATGAAAGAAAAACAGACCAAAATTTCTTTTAAAAAATTTCTTACATCACAAGTTCAAAAAAAATTTTTGTAAAATTTTTTAGTATTCAATTTTTCAAAAGTTTTGAATTTTTTGTCCTTTTTTTTTCATTTTTTAATTCTTTTAAAAATTCCAAAAAATTAATTTTTTAGACGAGCGCACTTTGAATAATCTCCTTGATTTTCTCCTCTCTCAATTGTCTGCTCCAATATTACAACCAACAGTTGAATTGCCTATTCAAAGACCTCTTTTGTTAGAATTGTGTTTGAGAGAGAATGAATGTATTTCTGAGGAAGACAGGTTTTTTTTGGGAAATTTTTTCGAATTTTTGGTACTACTTCGTTATCCCTACGTATTTTTTCGGACTTTTTTTTTTGCTGACATTTCCTCCTTACTTATAATTAGAGACCGGCGCGGGACGGGATCCCGCGCGGGATTTTGCGGTATACCGCTCCCGCAATCCCGCACTTTTTTCGATTTGCGGGAATGCGGGAATATTCCCGCGGGAGTTACTCCCGCAAAGATTTTTGCCAAAAAATTTTATCCCTCGGGATCCCGCAAACGCGATTTTGCCGGTCTCTACTTGAAATAAACATAACGGTCAAACTTTCTTCTTTCATTAATTCCCTCTATGTATTCCCGTGTGGCAATTTAATGAAATATACATACTACAGGGAAGTAGAGTGGAGTTGATGGAGGAAGAAAATGTCCACAAAAAAAAAGTTCGCGAAAAGCACGTAGGGATAACGAAGTAATAACAAGACAGGTTTTTTCTGGAATTTTTTTTTATTAAATTAAATTTTTTAGAAAAAAGATTGCTGCAATTTCTAATCAACTTTTGATGCCTTTTGCTGTGTTGGACTGTTCTGAATCTGCCAAAGAAATTTGTAAAAATATTGGGGCTGAGGAAGGAATGTTTTTGTTAAGTGGAGGGGAAGATGAAAAGCCTAAGGTTTTTAATTTTTAAAATGGGGATTGGATACCGGTTCTTCTTTAAGAAAAGTTTATCTTGGAGTTTATCAGTTAAGAATTTAGGAATTCGGATTGAAAAGAAAAAATTTAAAAAAATGTTAAGTTCTCAAAATTATGAGTAAAGTACAATAAAAATAGAAATCAGAATGAATAAAATAAAAAATGTATAAAAATGCAAAAAAATCAGAGTTAATACAGAAATTTGAAGTATCTAGAAAATAAAATGTATTTTAAAATTTTTGATTGAATTAAAAAATCAGAATTTTTTACAAATTGTAAAAACTGTAAATTAATTTGTAAAATTTGAATTACTTACGTAATATCAGAATTCACAACCAGAATTATAATTTGCAAAATTAAAAGTTCAGTTGTAAATTCTGATATTGTATTAATTCTGATTTTACAGATTTGAATCAGAATTTACAAATTGTAAATTCTGATGTTATTTTGTTAATTCTGTTTTTACAAATTAAATTATGATTTTTACAATTTGTAAATTCTGATTTTTTAAATTAATTTAGAGTTTTTACAAATTGTAATTCTGATTTTTTTAATTACCAGAATTTACAAAACTAATAAATATCAGAATTTACAAATTGTAAATTTTGGTGTCATTGTGATAATTCTGATTTTTACAAATTAATTTATTATTTTTACAATTTGTAAAAAATTCTGATTTTTATATAAATTTTTAGGAGTTATATTTTGCTGACTTGACAGATTTGCGTAACCAATTATTATCAGAATTACCAGAATTGGAAGAATATACATATTCAGAATTGCAACAAAAAATAAATTTGAATAAATTAGAAGAAGAAGAACAAATTTTATTAATATTTTTAAATTCAAAAGAGGAATTTCAAAAAGAATGGAAACGTTTATTAATTTTATTCCCAGAATTGCAAGTTAAATTAATTGTTTGTGAGGGAGAAATTGGTCAACATTTGTGTAATACATTGAATTTGGGGAAATTACCTAAAGTAGCACTATTTAGAATTGAGGGAGGATATGATTTAAATTATGGTGAGTTAGAGAGGATTTTTTTAATTAAAAATTATTTTTAAAATTATTTTTAGTTCCTATCAGAGGTGGGTCAGATTTCCAATTTCCAACGTTTTTTTCCTTTCGATTTCCGAAAAAAATTTTTTGATTTCCGAGTTCCGACTCTTGAGCCGGTTCCGATTTCCGACACCTCTGACTGTTCCGACCCACCTCTGGTTCCTACTAAAATTGATTCTTCCTAACAATAAGTCAGTTCCAGATTCTTAGAATAACTAAAACCAGATCGGATCCTGCAGACACGCACAGCACGGCAACTCCCAAACCATATCAATTTTATGCCAAATTTTTTTATTAATTCGGTCTGGAAATCATCTAGAGATAGCGAAAAGAACCCCAGATTAGAAAAATATCTAACTTGATCTTGTCCGGGGTTAGGCATTAATTTTTTAAATAATAAGGAAATGAAAAATTTAATTCTAATATTTCATTTTTTTCTAATTTAAAAGGAAATACAAATTTAAATATTCGTGAAATTACAAAATTTGTTCGTCATAGTTTATATTCAAATTTAATTGTGTTGGATTATGACAAATATTGGGTAAGTATTTACAAGTACACAATAGATAAAAAACACGTCAAATGAACGTGTTAGCGAGGGAGGAGGTTCTTTTAATTTTTAACTTAAAAAGCGATGCTGCCTTATATTAGGTTAAGATTTGTTCAGCAAGTTATTCTTTCCGTTACTCATAGAAAAGTGTGTAAAAGCATTTCCAGAGGCTGGGTACACATCAGGGATCCTGCCGACAAAAAAGTAGAATTCCAGATTTCCGGAATTACCGACCCAAAAAACGTCGGGAATTCCAGATTTCAGGAAATCAGGTCGGCAGGATCCCTGGTACGCATTGTAAAATTTTAATAAAGTTTTGATTCTACTAATTTCTTTCAAAAAGAATGCACGTCAATCCGCAAATTCTTCTCATCTTTGGATAATCGACCATTTTGCTCCTTGGTGCCCTCCATGTTTACAGATGTTGGATGAATTAAGAAAATTACCTTCTGAATTAACTGATGGACGTAAACTTCGTGTTGGGACACTTGATTGTGATGCTTATCGGGATATTTGTACTGGGGAACGGATAAATAGGTGAAAAAAAAAATTTTTTTAATTTTTACAATTTGGGAAATTAATTCAAAAGTAAAGATGGTTCGAGATGATATCTTGAATATAACTCAATAATTGGGAGTTTTTTCACAACTTTTTGAGATCTGTACCTTCGGCTACAGAAAATTCAAAAGCGTTATTTGATTAAAAGAATATCTGGGGATTAAGAAAGGTTCGAGGGATTAAGAAGATGTCGGAGGGATCTAGGAGATATCGTCGAGAATATCAGATTGAGAGGACTAAGAGGATATTGTGGGCTAAGAGGATATATCTTCTCGGTTCTCATCTCCTTCTTAATGCTCTTAATCCCTCGATATTTCCATAATCCCTTCATATCAGTCAATCCATCCAGAATTCTAAACAACGAAAAAATTTTTTGAAATTCTTGTACGACCCTCTCTCCAAGTTCGGTCTCTTATCGAAATGCTTTCGTTTGATAAAATTACAATTGTAAAATTAAAAATCATTGCAACTTTTTTTTAACAATTTTCTCTTAAAAATTAATCTATTTTTTTTTCTTTAAAGTTATCCTCGCACAATTCTTTACATGGGCGACGATTCCCAACAACAAAAACAACAACAACATTCACTTATTGGTTTCCATACAGTTGATCAATTACTTGAATTTATATCAGAAGCATTAAATCCAACAGTACAAGTTTTAACTCCAGATAATTTTGATGATATTGTTTATGGAGGTGGACAATCTTTCTTTGTTGATTTTTTTGCTCCTTGGTGTGGGCCGTGTCAAAAGGTGAGGGGAGGGAAAGAGGAAAAAGAAATTTTTGGAAAATAGGACCTCTTAAAGTTTCCGTCATTGGGGATGAACAATAGACATCTTATAATGAGAGGGATTAGGGTTAGGGCCCGATCCGAAAGATGAGTCGGGCATTTAATTTTGGCCTGAAAAAAACTCGGTCGGGCCGGTCCGGAAAAATGAGCCTAAAAAATGACTCGAACATCGACCTGACTTGAAAACCCCAACCCCAAGACGGATAGCGTTTTAAGCAGCTCTATACAGGAATAGGCCGGGTAGAAGAGAAAGTCGGGTAAGATTTTGGAATTGTTTTCAAAAATTTCTAAGATCGGATTACAAATTGAAAAATTGTCAGGGATTCGGATTACCGATAACGCTGCTACTCCCAGTTGCACGATACTCTGTGGCCAACCTAATTTCATTCTTTTAAAATTTATTATAAATTTGAGAACTGCCTAATAGGGGGTATCTAAAATCCGAATTCCTGCCAATTTTCAATCCGAGGGGGGTATCAAAGGGGTTCATTTATGGATTTTTAACTTTTAAAATTTTTTGGATTTTTTGTCGCGAATTTTGAATCTTTTTTTATATTCCCCTCATTTTTTAGTTGGCCCCTGAATTTCGACAACTTGCTAGGCAATGGGCTTCAACACACACTGAAGATCCAAACCAACTTGTTTTTGCTTCAGTAGATTGTGAACAATATTCTAATTTATGTAATCGTGAAAATGTTAATTCTTTTCCTGCATTGCGTTTTTATAGAAAATTACAAGGAGGAAAGATTGATGTAAAGTAAGGACGAAAAAAATTTTTTTTATTTTTTTAATAAGGAAAAGGGAGGAGATCTAGATGTAAATCGCTTGAAACGCTTACTAAACGGGGGTTTAAGATTTTATTAAAAAAGGGGATGGGAAAACAGCGCCACCAGTAAATCACATTAGTCGGTAGAGACTAGGGTTGGGTACCCGGGGTGATTCGAAAGATCGAATCAAGCATCGAATTTTGGCCCGAAAAAGACTAGAACGGCCCGGTTCGATAGAAATGGGGCCCGAAAAAACTGACTCGAACGTCGGCCCGATTCGCTGTTGGGTATTGGCTTAGTATAAGAGCCTTCCTATTATTCAGTCGTGGGCTTAGTCTTATTGTCGCAGTGTTATTCTATTCTGTCTCCAACGTATTCGGCGCTTAGCCATATTCCTATTGTTCGCCCTTATTGTGTTTAGTCTTGTAGATAAAGCACAGTTGTTAGATACTGTCTTATCTTTGTGTTATTCTTTGTTAGTACGTAGACATACAAGTCACGTACATAACATTCGCAAACCCCAACCCCAGTAGAGACCGATCTATGCTTGTATACTTTGACCGGGGACTAGCAGATCCGATGCCCGAAACTCGCAAATTCCTGATGTTTTTTGTGTCGGGATTTCGATTTTGTTAATCGGGAATCTATTTTTTATAAGGGCTAGATCCCTGATATGTGGTGAGCAAAGTGGCCTAGCTATAGCTTTTAGAAGATAACAGGTTCGATGACTACCTAAGGCTATACTTTTACTTCTTACGTTAAAAAAGTTCAAAAAATATGTTTTTTTTTGTTAACAGTAATTACCCTTCAAATTGGTGGAGAAATGTACAAACAATGTCCCATTGGCTAACAGAAATGATGCCTTCACTTGTTCAAAAAATTGCTGGTGATTTTGCCAATACTGTTTTGGATTCTTCTGAGCCATGGTTGATTGATTTTTATGGTAAAATTTAAAAAATTTTCAGGGAATTTTAAGTGATTGACGGGGGAAAATAAGGGAATTTTAAAGCACAAATAGAGGGGGGATTTTCTTAGCTTATAATTTATTATAGAGATCGAGATATTTGAAAAACCTGGGCCTGAGCCTGGACTCTGGGACTCTGATTTATTGGCCTGAGCCGGATCCTGTGCCTATTTTCCAGGAGAATCACAGGCCCAGGAAAAGCCCAGGCCCCGGAAACATCCAGGAAGGTCAAAAAATGCTTGGGCCTCGACTCTGGGTACAGGAAAGATTGGTCCAGGCCCAGCTCGATCTCCATTGTATTATATAGTTTATAGTTATGCAACCTCTGATCTTAACTGTACTTCCTAGGGATTCTGTCGCCCCAGGGAACTCTTTTGGGGCTAAAAAGGTGTACGTATAAAATTTTCTTTTTTATTAAGCTCCATGGTGTTCTCATTGTATTCAATTTGCCCCAACATTTGAACGTCTTGCTCAGGTAGATATTCTCAAAAAAATTTCGAAAAAAAATTTTTAAGGTTTTAAATGGCCAAGTCCGCTTAGGCAAAATAGATTGTGAACGTTTTAATTGGATTTGTGAAAATGCCCAAATAAATTATTTTCCCCAAATTTTGCTATATTTTGGCACAAAAAATTATAAAAGACAGGAAACTAGGGGTATGGAAATTTCTACTGATGGCACAACAAATGTTGAAATTATTGCAAAAACTGTTAGGGAATATTTGGAGAAATATGGGCATGGATATGATAAAAATGAAAGGGATGAACTTTAATTATTATAATTTAATTTTTTTGTGCTTTATTTAGCTTTTTTTGTGATATTTATTTTTCATTTTTGGAGGTAACCAGGGCCAAAAAATTTTTTTTCAAAAACCCAGCGCTTGAAAAATTCCTAAAAAAATTTCAAAAAATTTTTTTTGTGGACTAAAAAATTTTTTAAGAAATAAAAAGTAACCTCTATTTAAGAGACACCTCATTATAAGAGACTACTTTTCACGTTCCAGGGGACTATCTTTTACTATGAGGTCTAGTTTCTTTTAACACATGAAAATTTTTTCTTATTTTTTCATTAACTTTTTTGTTCTCATAATATTTCCTTTTTTTACGCCTTTCTAGTAATTTAATAATTTATTTTAATGGCATTTGTTTAATTAATTTTATTTAAATAAAAATATGTTTTTTTGATTAATAATCGTGCTTATTTTTATTTTATATGTATGTTGATGCATTTGTATTTTAAAATATTTTTCTAAATTATTTTTAAGGTTTTTTAATGGATTAATTAAAAGTTCAAATGAGGAGAGAGGTAAGAAAGTATGTGGAGAAGGCTAGCAGCAGGGGTGTCCGCAAATGAAAAAAATTTTCCGCAGCATAAGAAGGCTTCTTCGGGTTGTTGAGATTAATCCTGAGAGTTCCACTCCCATTCGAAGGATTTTACCCAATCCCGCTATGTGATTGTGATTTCTTGCGTTGAATAGGGGGCTTGATTATTACTATTTTTCTTTAATCGAAAATTTATTGTGTGGGATCTTTTGTCATTTTAATCAAATTTTAGTTTTCTGAATTTTCCTTTGAATGGCCCTTCTCAAAAGAAACTTGGGAGTTCCGCAAAAATTTTTTTGACTGTCTTATCCAAAAATTTAACTGGATTCTGTTATAGAGGTCCAGTTTTTTTAGAAGGAATATTCAAAAAAATAAAATTCACAACGCCAAGATTAAATTAAAATGACAAAAAATCCCACACAAAAATTTTCGATTAGAGAAAGAAAAAATGGAAATAACACACAAACTTAAAGTCAACTAGTTTAAAAAGAATAAAATTTTTTATGTTTGTTTTTAAAGTGCTTATAAAATATATTTGTTTGTGTGCGTGCGACTTTTTGTTGAACAGAAAAATATATAATATATATAACTTGTAGGGGGGATATGTGTATGCACAACAAACAACAAAAAATGTATAAATGATGACTGTGCGTGTTTAATGCTGACGTTGATTGATTTATACATATGTAAAATATATTTTTATTTATTTTAACACAAAAATTTGGTTTAAGTGTTTGTGTGGGTTTATATTTTTTTTTAAATTATTTAAAAAAATTTTTGTTCAGTTTTTTTAGTGTTTAGGAGTGTTATTTTTGTTATTTTAATTGTTGGAGTAGTAATTTTTGCAAAACGGTTTTTTGGTTAAGTGGGTTAAAAATTGGGTATTGTTTGTGGTTTGGCCCTTTGTGTATGTTGATGGTTCGAGTCCGCTTGTTGATATTTTTTTATTTTTAATTTTTGTCATTTTAATTGTTGGTCAAGAAATTCCTGCAAAACAGATT
Source organism: Meloidogyne enterolobii (assembly GCA_963681835.1). NCBI lineage: Eukaryota > Metazoa > Nematoda > Chromadorea > Rhabditida > Meloidogynidae > Meloidogyne > Meloidogyne enterolobii. The sequence continues at coordinate 568,268 of CAVMJV010000093.1, forward strand.
TTTGGTTAAGTGGGATAATTGGGTATATGTCTGATCTGGCTTTTTGTGTATGTCTCTGGTTCGAGTCCGCTTGTCGATAACTTTTTTTATTTTTGTTTTTTATGATGAAACTGTTTTTTTTGGTTAAGTGGAGATTAATTGGAGTAAACCAGAAGGAGCCCTCTTTGTGTAGGGCTCTTTCCGGCTCTTTGTTCAAGTCTGCGGTTCGACTCCGTTTGTTTTTGTTATTTTAATTGTTTCTAATGTGGATTTTATTTTTATTTAAATTATCAACTTGACGGTTAACTGGCCTTGAAAATTTTCATAAATTTCTATGAAATTTCAAGGCCACTCCAAGAAACAGTATTTTTTGGTCTCTAAGTGATGCTCTTGCTCTTCTGGGTTCTTATTTTAGAGACTAGTCTTTTTCCGATCACTTTTTTTTCCTCTTATCACATTAAAAATTTAATTTCCTTTTTTTGTTTACCTTTCAAAAATTAAAATTAAATTGATCGAACAATTTTGAATAGATATACTTACTAAACAAACAAAAAAATTTTTTTGAGTTTTTAAGGGGAGAGACAAGGCTTGGTAATGGATATGAATACAAATTTTTTTGTAATAAAATTCAAAATGACTGCGGGTATGCGTCTGTATCCGCCGTACATATCCGTATACGGGTACCAAAATCCATGTCCATTACCAAGTCTGGGAGAGACAAACCTCCCCGTCTTGGACTCCGTCTTTGCGAGGAGTTTTGTCTTGACGATGTTTTGTCTGGAAGGTGTTTTGCCCTTTTCTTTTGGATTAATAGGACAAACCCCGTCTTCGACTTTGTCTTTGCGCGGAGTTTTGTCTGGACGGTGGTTTTGTCCCGTAACGCTCTTTTTTTGGATTAAACTTTAAAAAAATATTTTTATTTTTATTTAAATTGTGTACTCGACCCAAATTTTATTTTTTTTTATTTCTCGCATTTTAAGGATTTACTTACTATTTTTATTTTAAGGAGAAATGACTCAAAGACATAGAGGGCCTGCCCTAAACAATTCTTTTTTTTATTTAAATTCTTTTCTAGATTTTATTTCTCTCTCTCAATTTATATAAAATTCCATCCTTTTTTTATTTCGTGAAATTCCATTCTTTCCCTCAAAAAAAAAAGATTTTTTTTCTCAAAATTTTTTTCTTCTCTTCACAAAAAAATTTATTTTTTGGTAAAATTCAAGTTCGTACCCTCCCCCCCTCTTTCCTCAAAGTATAAGAAAGGGTCTGACTTAAAAATGTGTTACCAACCCTACTCAATAGCTACAAGTACCAGAACCACTGGTCCGGTTTGTGCATATGTACGGTAACTCTGGGTAGTAGAGCTCTTTATTCCTATAAAGATTTTATAGGAGACTGTGAACAGATTACCTTATTTGGGAGGCATTTGCCCCCTTTTTGGGAGCCATGCCCCCTTTTGGTGATTTGGAAGGGGCCACCCTAGTCTGATCATTTTTTAATACTTTGAGTAAGAAAAAAAATAATGGGGGGGGGGGCGAACTTGAATTTAGCCTTATTTTTCCCTTCTTTGTCCTAAATTTTTTTTATTTTTTTTTCTCTCCTTCCCCAACATATCTAAAAATTGACTGCCCAAAATCTGTCAACAACATATACAAAAATAACAAAAAAAAATTTTTTCCGGTTAGAAATTGATAAATTATTTTTTTGTTGTTAGCGGATGTTGTCAGGTTGTATTTAAATGTAAAAATGGTTGGATGTCCCTTCTCTAAAATAAAAAAAAGAATAAAAGTGCGTGAAGGAAAGGCAAAAATGCGTAGATTAATGGATGAAAAAAAAAGTTTTTTTCGATTTAAAAATATTTTGCATGTTTTGGGATAGAAATTAATGTGTGTATTTATTTTTAATAATGTTTTTGTGTGTGTGGTTAAAACGCGCGCGGAGGTGATTAATATATATTATTTAATTTATGATTATTTACTCTGGAAATTTAAGTCGATGTTTTATTAATATTCTGATGTGTTGGGGAGAGAAAATACAGCGTGTATTTTATTGTGTTTTTGTTGATTTCTGGTTTTGTATTTTTCTGTATTTTTTGTTTGTGTTTTTAAATTAATTCTGATTTTTGTATTTTTGTTTTTACAAATTCTGATTTTTGTGTTTTCTTTTATTCTGTTTTTGTAAATTCTGATTTTTGTGTTTTCTTTTATTCTGTTTTTGTAAATTCTGATTTGAATTCTACTGTTGTGTTTTCTTTAGTTTTACAAATTCTGATTTATTGTTTTGTAAATTCTGATTTTTTATTTTATTTTGTTTTTACATATTCTGGTTTTGTATTTTAAAAAAAATCTAATTGTATTTTTAATGGGTTGTTTTGTGTTTTCTTTTATTGTGATTTTGTAAATTCCGTTTTGTCGGTCCGCAAATGTCGCATTACGCTTTTTAAAATTTTGATTTTTGTATTTTCTTTTGTTTTTACTAATTCTGATTTTTGTATTTCACTTATCAGTTTTATATTTCTGAGTCATTCCTTTCCGTTTCTTAGTTTGTATTTTATCACTAGATTATTTTTTAATAATTTTGGTTTTGTGTTTTGTTTAATTCCGCTTTTGTAAAATTTCTATTTTGTATTTTACTTTTTTTTTGAATGTTTGCTTTTCCTCCCAAATTTGTATTTAACACTTTTTTTTAATTTTTTGATTTTGATTTATTTTTATGGGGCCGCGCCGTAATATGCGCCGAAATATCAACCTGTGAAAAAATTAAGTTCCTGTTGTATTTTAAAAAGTGTAAGATGGAAGCGGGAGAGCTAGAAAAAGACGGATATACATTCCAAGGAGGGGAGATCCAATCCTTTGAATGTTCCAGGGAACGAGCCGTCCCGATTCTCGAAAATCGGGAATTTTATTTTTATGTCGGCTTGTCCCTGGTATGTTCCAACAACTGGTAAATGTTGTTAACAATTTGGTACCTATCTGGGGATATTTCGGCGCTTTTTCCAAAGTTTGGTATTTAGGCGGATTCTGGTATTATGTAGAGGTCAGCACGGGACGGGATCCCGCGCGGGCTTTTGCGGGAGTGCGGGATTTATCCCGCAAACGCGATTTTGCCGATCTCTAGTATTATAGCATTCTAATATTTTTATAATTTATTTTTTGAATTTATTTTTCAGATTTAAATTGACTATATTATTTTATATTGACTTCTATTTTTAATTAAAATTGGACTATAAATTCCATCTATTCTCATTTATGACGACTTCTAGCGGTTTTTCTTTAAAGATTTTTTAAAAAGAATTTAAATTCTATTTTTAAGCCCACAATTTTGAAGCGACTACAAGCGCTTTTCTCTTAGGCCATACGCCAGCTCAACAAAACAATAAATATAAGGCTTATGCATCTGCTGTGGATAAAGCGTTGAAATCGTTTGAATCTACTACTGAATGGGCTGATTTAATTGCTGCTTTGGGAAAGTTGGGAAAGGTTTGGATTTTTTTGATTGTTAGAAGTAGTTAATAATAGATATTGGTAGAGACATGAGTAAGGATTCCTTTATTTGTCAGCATTTTTTGGGGGTGATTTGGGTTGTAGTTTAAATTCTTGTTTAGCATTGACCTCAGGGTTAACTACCAATAAGATTGAGATAACTCTAGATCGAGTAAAGTAATTAACTCATTGTCAGCAACTTGAACTAGTCTAGAGAAGCTTGAACATGCCAAGGATTAGATACGTTTCTTTTCTTGTTTTCAAGCAGGGTTCGTGTTGTATCCTGTGTCCTGGGCATTTTACTGATCTGGGTTTGCTCCACATGTGTCCTTTGGTTTTAACTTCCATTGTCCTTATGGAATGCTATTGAAACTGCTGACAGATAGGGTGAAAGCAACGATAAAACCGAAACTAGATGAAAATTTTAAATAAGTTCCCTAATTTTAACATTTTACCACAATTTTTTAGGTTTTCTCATCAAACGCCAAGTCCTTCAACGATATCCCAAATGCGTTGACTGTATCTAAACGTCTCTCACAATGCTTACATCCAGCACTTCCTTCAGGTTTATTTTTTAATCTTTATATTGTTAAACTCCATTTTCTATTTTCTATAGGAGTTCATCTAAAAGCTCTAGATACATACCGTCAAGTCTTTTTGATGTTGAGTCGAACCCAAAATTTGGCCAAATATTTGTTTCTATATTTTGCTGGGCTTTTTCCCGTTTGTTTTTTTATTTTGACCATTATGAGTCTTATTTTTTCTCACTATTTTCCTTTTGTTCTATACCTGTTAGCTTTATTCTGATCCCCTTTATGAATGGTTTTAGTTGTCAGCGGCAGTGCTTATAAATTTCAATTTTGCTCGTACTTCGTACCACCCCTAATTTTGGCCTCGTCTTCGTACCAGCCTATTTTTTTTTGCTCGTACTCGTATTTCTTACTATAGTACGAGTACAAATTTTGGTACGATCTTATAAGCACTGGTATCGGTAACTCAAGGAAAATACCGAGGAAATGAAAAATGAGGGTCGCTTAAGTTCAATATTTTAACTTATTTTCTAAATTTTTAGTTAATGGACCATTGTCAAATTAAAGTCAAATCAGAATTGGTTAGCTTTTTTTAATTTTACACAAATTTATTTTTTTAAATTTAAGCTTTCAATATTCGAACAATTTATTTTACCACTCGGCCCAAATCTTCGTCCAGCACTTGCTGGTTTTATCACTGCTCTTTTATTGGCGTTGGAGGAAGGGACTGAATTCTATGGACGGGCATTTAATCTATTAGACCAATTATTGGAGAAAGTTGGGAGTGAAGCGTTTTACTTGTGTTTTTGGCAGGTTTGGAATTATTTAAAATTTCTTGGGTTTTGTCAGAATACAATTAGGATTTATGTGGATTAGGGTCAATTTGTGGTTGGGGAGGGTCCTGGGCTTTTCGAGTAAACAATCTTTGACCCAGACATTTTTGATCTTTCTGGGTTCCATAACCAGGTCGGGCCAACAGATTAAACAATGATTCTAGCTAGGCCCAGGCAATTTTGAACCTCGGGAATTACTTTTTTATTAGGGAAACTTCTGACCCGGAAAAATATTTGTAGTCCATAGGGCTGACTTAAAAGGTCAATGAGCCTGGAAATACGTTCAGATTCATATACAGATGGGAAACTCGATCTCTAAAATAAATTTCTTTTTTTTTCTAGTCAGTTTCTGGCAATCCTTCAGCTCGTCTTCCTGCTCTAATCTTTGTTAATACAAAAATAGAAAAACACAAAAAAGGCAAAAATGATTCAAATTCTGACGATAATTTACTTGCTTCATTTTGTGGTGGAGGAAATCAGTCAAACAATAATAATTTAATGTTACAAGCTTTGTGTATTGTTGCAGAAGATTCTTCTTCCTCTCCTTTAGTTCAACGACATTTGTTGGATTTTTTGTGTATGGCTATCCCCTTAAATTCTAAATGGACAAGTAAACAACAATTGGTGGATTTGGTGGGAAGAACTCTATTTTTGGTTTTGAGGAGGGATATGAGTTTAAATAGAAGATTGTATCAATGGTTGTTAAATCGGTTTGTTGAAAAATTATTTTTTAATTAAGATTTATTTAATCGGGCCCTAGTACTGAAACCGAAATCATGAAATCGAAACCGTGAAATCGGAATCAAAAATCCGAAATCCTGAAAGTAAAAAAATCACTGAAATCCGATACCCGACACCTGGACTTCTTTCGACCCTAAACTCGCCTCAAGACCTTTTCTTTTCTAAAATTCAGTCCGAAACCCTACCCGACTTTTTTTTTTCTCAAACTATGACATCCCTGATACCCAAACTATTGATGGCGGACTAACTATTCAAATTAGAGGTTGAACACGTTTTCGGTGGATGGGGTCATGTAGTCCGAAACTACCCTGTTTCCAGGCCCGGCAGTTTTAATTGGAATCACCAGAATTACGTCTAATATCAAAACTAATGAGCGAGTCAGGAGTCCGCAGAAAATTTTTTTTCTCTTTTCTTTTAAATAATTTCCACATATTTCTTCAGTTCTAATGATATGGCTTTTGTCAGTCTTCCAGTTAACGGTGTTGAAGATTCCACAGATTTGGCTTTTTTCAAACAATATGCTTTACCGGTTATAAAAAGTGCAATTCGTGATTATTTGAGAGCAGATACTGTTGTGGAGATTGCCCCACCTTCAATGGGAACATTGAGGAGAGAGCCGTTTTTGAAGGTTTTTTTCAAAATTTTTTTGGGAAATTTTGTGGGAAAAAATTTTCAAAATTTTTGAAATTTTTTTTTTGAAATTTTTGGTGAAATTTTGGTAAATTTTTAAAAATTAAAAAATTTTTTTTGGAAATTTTTAAAAAAATTTTGAATAATTTTTTTTGGAATTTTTTGAATTTTTTTCGATCATCTTTTCAAATTTTTAGAAAACCCAAATCCAATTCCCTGAGGTTCGTGTTTGCCGTCTCCTCCATTATATGCTAGATAGACCCGAACTTGGACAACTTGTTTTGGAAGAAATTTTGCCAAATTTATTGGAAACTTTTTGTTTGAGAGATTTAAATTTATTAAAAGAATTTGGTGGAGAATGTGAAGCTATTGACCCTTCTTTTGAAAATTTTGCTGAATCGTTTATTATTTTTAAAGGAAATGAATCTTTTAATAATATTGATGGAGATGGTGATCAACAGGTTTTTTTCTAATTTTATTTAAGTTTAATGGGGAGCGGAGGAGATCCAGCTCGGTATTAACATTTAAAACGGTTAATTCTTTTTTGAAGACGGGCTGGGAGTGTCGTAAATTCAAACCCGATATCTCAAAAAATATCGATCTCGATGACCAAAATTTTTGTTCCCTTTTCGTATTTTCTAGATCTGGTCCCGGTCTGTTCTCAAGTTTTGATATTTTTAAGTGGGATAATTTGTAGAAATTTCCTAGCCTTGGTATTTTTCATAGGCAAAATTACATTGTCAACGAGATTCTAGGTAATGATGGGTTTCTGAAACAATGTTTGAGGGTGCAAAAGACCTTTTAATGTAGAGAAAGGAAAATTTAGTTGACTATACTTAAACCCTCTTTAGTGTTAGTTTTGTGAAATGCTCATGTCAACCTTGCCTTTTTCTAACAAATTTAATATTTATTTTTTTAGACTCGTCGTACAGAAGAAATACTCAAAAATTTCAATTCTCTCTTAAAAGCTTTAGAACCTAATTTTTTATGGAATTTTTTTGAAAAACTCTTTACAATGTATTTTTTAAATTTTAAAAATATTTTAAAATTTATTTTTAAAGGATAAAAACTCAGAATGAAGTAACAGAAGAAAACGAATTAAATAGTAAATATTTGCCTTCATTTTCGTTAGATAGTGATTGTCAATCTCAAAAGAATCAATTATGCGCTCTTTTTCCAGTGGTATTTTTTTTTGGATTTTAATTTTTAAATTTAATTTTTAGAAATTACTAGAGAATGGGTTTAGGGGTTTTCTTGGGGATTTTTGAAGACTTTTTTTTCTGGGGTTGTTATGACGGTGTATTTTCCTCCTCGAAAAATTTTTCATTCGAAGTCACTGAAATTTTTTTCAGATAGTTTCTAGGGCGTAGTTAGGGGGTTGGTTGCAGGGGGCTATGCTTTTGGTAGTGTTCTCAAAAAGTTCCGTGGGAGAAAAAAATACTTTTAAGTAAGAAGAGAGATTCTGACAGTGGTTGCTAAGATTTGGTTATTAAAAGTTGAAGACAAAACAGCGTCCGGTTAGCCCTCATACAAGAGGTGGTCGAAAGCGCCTAACAATAACTTGCATTGAAGGTTTAGGGATTTAATAACCACATCCTAGTAACGCCTTTTCGTGTACAAGTGGTGATTGAGAGCGCCTAACAATAATTTGTGCATAAGATCTCGGGATCGTTGCCTGCCCGTGGCTAAATTTTTACTTCTCCCTTACTATAATATTCTAATCTAAAATTTTTCTTTTTATTTTTCAGATGATTCTCTATTCATTAAAAAACGTTCAATTAGATATAAACGAAGATATCCGTTCAATCTATTTACCAAAATTGTTGAAACACATACTTGTCGGAATTGATTTGTCTTCTTCTTCTCCATTAATAATAGAAAATAATTATGTTGCAATAATTATAGTTTGTCGACATTTACTAGCTGAAATTAATCAAAACAATGTTTCTAATGTTTTTGAATCTTTGCATAATAATAAAGAAGGAGAAAGTAATAGTGCTAGATCGTCTCCAAATAGAACAGAGAAACGAGAAAAAGAATTGGCTGGAGGTTAGAGAGTTATTTTATTTTATATTCTTTCCGGAAATACTTTCTATTCAAATTCCGGAAGCCATAATATTCTTATAGACTATGTTAATTTTCTATTTTCCGGAAACTAATATTCTCCGGTATTTTCCGGAAAATACAAATAATATATTTTCCGGAAATACTTCTTGTATTTCTATTTAAATTCCGGAAATAGAAGTTTTTCCGGAATTAATTTTACTGCACTATTTCCTATATTTTCCGGAAAATATTTGGATTCTCTATTTTCCGGAAGGTAATATTTTCTAGTTTATTTGCCGAATATACTTTTTCTTTAAATTCCGGAAACTATCATATACAAATATTTCCGGTAAATATTTTTATAGACTATGTTAATTTTGTATTTTCCGGAAACTAATATTCTCGAGTATTTTCCGGAAACAGTAATATTATTAAAATGTTTCCGGAAAATAATTGGTTAAACTGTTATTTAATTTCAGATTTCCGGAATATATTATATTAAGACATTTTCTGGTATGAAAATATTTTCCGGAATTTTTATTTTCTTCTGACAAATAAGCTATTTAATTCTTTCCGGAAATTTTTTAAAAATAAACTTCAAAAATATATTTTTAGAACAACAATGTGTCGAATCTTCATTGGAAGCTTGTATTCAAACTTTTACTTCAATATGTAATTGGTATATAAAAAATCGAGAACGGGATAGATGTGGCGTTTTATTGGCTATTTGTCTTTTGGTTAGGGATTTTGCTGATTTTCCATTTTATAGTCTTCAACCATCTATGGCTTGTTGTTCTTCTTTGAGTATATTTTTTATTTTTTTTATTAGAGGGGATATTTTGTGGATTGATGCTAACTAGGGTGTGACTTTATAGAGTGGGGATTTGACCGTTCGGTTGAACCTCTGGGAAGAGGGACATGGGTTATGGGAGAGGGGAAAGACTTCCACTTTTTTCTCTGTGGGGGATTTATTTTCTCAGAGACGGGGGTCAAGCTCTAATATTAATCTTGATTCAACAACTGTTTTTTGTTCCATTGCTGCCCGTAAAATATCGGACAACCCCTTTTCAAATAAAAAATTTCCCACTTTTTCAGCTGACTCAATATATTCTTCTCAACCAAAATTTGAATGGCTTCATGCCTTAATTTCTGCAATTGATCCAGTTTCATGGAAATCCTCTGACTTTTCAATTGACAAAACTGATTTTGATATTCGTTCAAAACTTTTGGATTTAATTTTGTATTTGACCGTTCGGTCTCTTTCAATGATAGAACAACATTCTGCTGTAGCTGGAAGAATTCTGAATAATAAAAAGGCTGAAAAAGAGTTAAAGACAACAACTACAGTTTTATTGAGACCTTTTTTGTCAACTAGTGATTTACAAGAGATTGACAAAAATGAACTTTTCATGGTTATTTTTTAAATATTTTTTTAATTTATGAAGAGGGATGAGGTTTCTTAAGGATATTATATTGTCAAATAATTTTTTGGTACCATTATCTCGCATATTTTTTCCTGTCATTTCTCTTTAAGAATGGGATACCCTTTTTTGATAAACTTGTCCGCAACTCCACAATCTCCACAACAACAAAAAAATTTTGTTGGCTCATTTCTTGGACTATCGTTTTGTTTTCTTTTAATAGCCTGGTGATCGGCCATACCATTATTCCCATTTTTCCTTTTTTTGTTAGACTTTTTATTAGTCTTGTCTGTATGTTTTTTTCGTGAAATTATTCTTATGATTTTTCTGCTAAACTTGAGCTGTTCCATCTCTTTAACAGATTTCAAATATTTTAACTAAAAAATTTTTTTAAGAAATCTGCCTTGGCACTATGGAAACGTTTCTCAGAAAACACTGATTTGGAGCGAGTCCAAACTGTTGCCCTTTTACTACTTCAACTTCATTCACGCAAAATCAATGATTCTAGTAGCGAAGTTGAAGAAATTATTGTTTCTGAATTAACTTGTAATAACAAAAATATTAGTGGTGAAGCTGCGAGAAAATTTAGAGATTTATGGGCGTTTTGTAGGAGTGCACAAATTGATGAGGTTTATACTGGAATTGCTTTGAAGCCAATGAATCGGTAAAATTTTTGAAAAAAGGGGGAGGGTAGTGAAGGGGCTTCTGACTTTCCCTATGATCCAATTTTCGGATATTATGGTCTTTAAAATTAATACGCATAGTTTGGGGCGGTACCTTGATTTGTATGTCCGAATAATGTTGAGAAATGCTTTCTAGCCTCCGGGGTTTGGTGCCCCGGGGTAGAGCCATCGTGGTTTGGGTCGTGGTTTTTACCAAAAAACTCGCTGAGGTTTCGGGGGACGGGGTACTTTCTTTAAAAATTTTCATTTTTTTCTAGCGTTGTAATGGTTATGTTAGGTTTTATTGCTGATGATTCCATAGGTAAAAAATTTCTTTAAAAAATTAAGACATGTAAATTAACTAAGAAATCTAAATTAACATTTTATCCATTCCATTTTGTTCCACCTATTTTTTAGTAAATGTATAGCTGCTTTATGAAACTCTATTATTTTTTCTTTCAATTCCGCAAATAATGTCCGCAAAAATTTTTTTCCATAGGTTTTGATCAAGTTGAACTTCGTGCTATCGCCTTCTCATGGTTTCAGGACTGTGCAAGAAATAATGATCTTCACAAAATTTTACAAATGCTTGCTTTAATGCTTCTTAATCCAACGACAGCAAGGGTAAATAATTTTTTTTTTCGAAAAAATCCGCAAATGATGTCCTCAAAAATTTTTTTGTCCGCAAAAATTTTTTTTCGTCCGCAATTTTTTGTCCGCAATTTTTTGTCCGCAAAAATTATTTTCATTAAAATTTTTATTTTTAAAGGTCTCAATCCAATTTGTTGAAATGAGCCAACGTATAACTCAAGACCAATTATCCATATTACCCCCAGAAATAAATTGTGTTTCTCTTACTACAATTTCTGGAAGACATGTATTTCATCATGTTTGTAAAGATGTTGACAAACAACAACCAAATACGTTTGTTTTTCTAACTAAAAAAAAAGTTTTAAGTTTCTTAAAAGTTTTGTATCATGGGTGTACCAAAGTCTATTTTAAAAGGTAAAAGTCAAAAAAAAAATTTTAAAGACGAAACTGCTACTTCTCTGGTTGATGTCCGCAAAAGTTTGCATGTTATTTTTGCTGGTTTTTCGATTTTTTGTTGAATTTTCCTAATTTTTTTTGGGAATACTCCTATAATTATAGATCGGATCAAGTCGAAATCTTGATCAAAAATCCTCCAAGTCTGTTCTCCAATTATAAACTTTTGTTTTTTTTTCTAGTTATATAAATTGTGATCCTTTTAAAAATTCATGGATATCAGGATTAAATCAATTATTACTTCTTCCATCAGATACAATAATAACACCAACAACAAGCATTAAAACGCCAACAAACAAAGAAATTCAGCAATTACAACAACAAAATTTGAAGCAAAAATTTATTATTGAACCAATAGTAAATAGAGATGTTGGAGGAGGAACTACAAATAATAATAACAACAGCACCCCAATAAACAATAGTTCTTCAGCTAATAGAAAATCACATCAGCAACATAATCGAACATTGTCAGACATTCCTCAATTTGGTTAGTAGAAAATTTAAAAGGGAAACTTATACAGTTTAAGGGCACACCTCATTTATTCGCTAGATACGTTCAAGTAGTAACTCGTTTATTCGCCAGTCACCCCATTTATTCCTAGGGCATCAATAAGTCGATGTAACCACGTATTAACTGGACAACCGTTGACTCCAATGAAAGAGGGGAGTTAACCCTCGAGGGGTCTTGCACAGCGAGGGGTCTTGCACAACCACCTTTCTTGGTTGCCATTATGAGCCTCTTTTGGCTTGCGAATGAATGTGGTGTGCCTTTAAACTGCTTAAGTTCCATTAAAAGAATTTTTCAACCTTCTACTAAATTTTCTATTAAATTTTTATAGATAATGATGCAGATTCTGTAGACGATTCAATATCTTTAGATTGTACATTTGATCATGAAATTGTTGATACAGTACAATATTTGGTTGATTCTGTGTGTGGAGAGGAAGAAGAAGGGGAAGAGGTGGTAGGAAAGGAAGGAGGAGAGGAGGAGGAGGATGTGGATGAATTAAATGAAGCAATTTTATTAAATAATACATTTAATGGATCCTCAAATGATTCAACAACAATAATAAATCAAAATAAAGAAGAAATTAAAGAACCTGATGAAATTAGTTTAGTGGGCTCGTTAAAAACTTCAGCTGCTACAGGTAGTGAGAAAAATTTTAGAATTTTGAAAAAATTTTTTTTTTCAAAAACAGCTGCGGCATTACCTCGAATTAGTGGATTTAATAATAATAATAATGGAGGTGTTGGTGGAAATAATACTTTGGGCAATGTTGGAGAGTCAATAAAAAGGATTAGAACTGGACATAGAAGACAAGATTCGCTTCAAGAGTCGATATTTAGGTGAGGAATTTTGGAATATTTAAAAAAATGGATATGTCCTTACGCTTGATTCTTCTGGGAAATAAAGCGACTGGAAACTCCCATGAATAGGAAATCTGACAGGAACCAGGACTATGTAACTGTCGAATTTTGTTGTCTAAAACATTCAGTTTTGGGGGTTAGTCTTGATTCTAGACCCACTACGATCCTCTCTGTAATTAGGGTTGTCGGATCAGATATCCGTATCTCTGAAAGTCTGTAAATCCAGAAAATTCAGGTTCGGATATCGTATCCGGATACCTATAGATTTATCAGGATCTGTCAAATATAGGGTTGTAGTTGACAACCGAAGAACAGATGATTTTTCGGTTCGGTTCCGGATATCCGTAATTTTCCCAAGAACTGTCAACCTTAGTTAACTATACTATAGAATGGTCTGTTTTTTTCTCAAAATTTATTTATAAAAAACTCAATTTTAGTACGGGCACACACGAATTACGTTTATTTGACCCAACAGAACTCCCCAATTCAACATGTCCAGGTGATTATAAACAACCATTACTTGATGAAACATATTCACATATGTTATTTTATGCTGAAACACCTTCAATGGTTGATTTGGGTAGAGCAGAAAGATTATTTCATATAATCGGGATATTATTAAAAAGTGGGGAAAGAATTGGAAAAGAAATTGTAACGTGTATGTTATTTACAAATGTTAGCAATTTTACTGGTGAAAAGCAACAACAAACTCAGAAAAATCAAAAAAATGTTTCACAACAATTAATGGAAATGATGTCTAGTCATTATAAACATATACAAGGTGAAGGTTTTTGGGAAGAAGAAAATTGTGATAAAGAACAACAACATGAAAATAAAACTACAACAACAACATCGCAACAACATAAAAATCCTACCTTGTTGGAAACTTTTTCGACTGTGAGTGTTTTGTTTCTAGTATTTTGTTTTTGTGTAAGTTCTGGGGTTAAAACAAACTTGGAAAGAAAAATCAGAAAAAGGCAAACATTTGTGAAATTGTATTTTTGATTATGTAAAGTGTTTTTGGTTTGTAATTGTGTGTGGTTGTTTTTATAAATTGTAATTCTGATTTTTATTAATTAGTTTTTATTTGTAATTACAAATTCTGATTTTTTTATTTGAATTCTGATTTTTGGTAATTGTAATTTTTGATGTTTTCTAATTACTAATTCTGATTTTTGTTATTTGTAATTCTGATTTTTGGTAATTACAAATTCTGATTTTTAATAATTGTAATTCTGATTTTTGGTAATTACAAATTCTGATTTTTAATAATTGTAATTCTGATTTTCTGATTTTTATCAATTACAAATTCTGATTTTTGTTTTTGTAATTCTGATTTTTAATAATTGTAATTCTGGTTTTTAATAAGTTTATTTTCTGGTTTTCAATTTTAATTTGTAATTTTGATAATTGTACTTTCTGATTTTGCAATTTTGATTTTACAACTCTTCTATAAGAGGAATATTATAGTTATACTTTTTACATTGTAAATCTTTTATTAAAGATCTTTATTAATTAAATAAAATCTTTTTTTAGATTCTTCTATACTATTTTCGTTCTTATTATCTCAATTCACCAACTAATCATGTTTCTGAAGAAGATTTAGTTGCTTCGTGGAAATGCAAAGTAAAAAAAATTTTTTTTATTAAATTAAAAAAAAATTTTTTTTTGCTCAGATTTCTGCTTTGGATTGTTTTTCTGAACTTTTACGAATATTAGAAGGAATTGTTAGAGATGCTGGTTCAAAAGAATTTACAACATTTGTACAACATGCTTATAGACAAACAAAAACACAAAAAGTAGTTTTAACATTAATGTTGGCTGCTGTTCCAACACCGCCAAATCTAAAGAATTGGAGGTAAAGGGGAGAGGAGAAAATTTTGAAAAAATTTAAAAAAATTCCAAAAATTTTTAAAATTTTTTGAAAAATATTTATGAGAGCACCTACCGCGAGCCCAACCTACCGCAGGGCTATAACTTCGTTCAGAATTGTCTAATACGGGATGTCCTGGTATTGTTTGGTTCGCCTCGATGAGCTGAATCGAACCATACTAGGTCATCCCATATTCGTCAATTTTGAACGAAGTTATATCCTCAGCGGTAGGTTGGGCTTGCGGTCGATTTGGGTAACCCAAAAAAATTTTTTTCCTTCAAGAATGCCACTAACAATGGATATTGCTGAATTTAATAATGGTCCAAAACAAAGTGGTCATTTTCGTGACTTAATATATGCTTATCATCGTTCTTTGTTAAATTTAACTTCGTCTATAGTTATACTTGAACATAGTTTACTTACTGGGATGCGTTATTTCAATTCTAATGTGAGTTTAAAAATACCTAAGTTTTACAATTACAAAAATAAAAAATACAAATCAGAATAATTAATTTAAAATCAGAAAATACAAATGTACATTTGTAATGTAATGAAAAATACAAACCAGAAATTAATTTAAATCGGAATTTATAAAACATATTGGCCAGAATTTAAAACCAGAAAATAAAAAATGTTAACCAGAATTACAATTAGAAATACAATTATAAATCAGAATTTATTTAAACAAAATTCTGATTTGTAAAAATTACTGACCAGAAATTAATTTAAATCAGAATTTTAAACAATTCTGAATTGTAATTATAAAACCAGATTTAGATTAAAAAATACTGATCAGAATTTAAAAATAAAAATACAATTGCAAATCAGAATTTATTAAAACACACAATTCTGATTTGTAAAAATGACTGACCAAAAATTAATTTAAATCAGAATTCGTAGAAAATTAATTCTGAATTGTAATTATAAAGCCAGATTTAGATTAAAAAATACTGACCAGAATTTAAAAAATAAAAATACAATTACAAATCAGAACTTGTTAAAACACACAATTCTGATGATTAAAAATTACTGACCAGAAGTAAAAATACAATTAAAAATCATAATTTATTTTAAAAGCAAAAATACAATTTCAGAATATTTTTCGGAATATTTATTACAAGTCAGAATTAAAAATTAAAAATACAAATATCCTTTCATTATTTTTTTTCTTATAGACCGCCTACAAAATACCTGTCAACTTTTCAACTCCACATATAACAGAAAATCAAATAAATTACAATTCATCACAAAACCGTTCAACTATTCGAGAATCTCGTTATTCTGTTGTAGAACTTCGTCTATTTTTGGGAGTTATTCTTAATGCTTTGAAACGTTGTCCTGAAAGGCATGAACTTTGGTTGCAATTTCTTATAGGAATTTTGCCTTATTTGGATAGGTGAGAATTAATTTTATTAAATTTTACAATTCCGGAATTTTATTCTTCAACTCGTAATAATATCAGATTACAAATTAAAATAATTTAAAATCGGAAAATTCTATATATTTGTAATGTAAGGAAAAATACAGATCAGAATTAATTTAATAAATACAAAATTATAAATAAAAATTTATTATAACACCCATTCTGATGTAAAAATTCTAAAACAGAATTAAAAATAAAAATACAGATCAGAATTAATTTAAGATTGCGGACCAGAATTTAAACCAAAAATATAAATTAGAATTTATTAGAAATCAGAATATTTAACAAATTATTTAATTCTGATTTGTAAAAATCTTAAAACTCAAATTACAAAACAGAATTAAATTAAAAATACAAACTAGAATTAATATAAAATATCATCTCGGAATTTTACAACAATTGCAAATCAGAACAAATACATTAATTAAGTCAAAATTAATTTAAATATTTTAAATTACAATTGTAAAAAGTTTTATTTTTTAATTTTCTCCTTTCATTTTCAGAGCTTTAGCAACACATGTTGTTCACGTTACTGAACAAATATGTCGAAATCTTTGTGAATATTTTTTCTTAAATAATCCTTCTGGTGAATGTTGGAAACAATCAATTAATTTATCAACTACCCCAACATCAACAACAACAACTTCACATTTTTTGGATAATTCTTCAAAAAATGGAATTAATTTTGTTGATTATCGTTATATTCCAACAGCAATGGAAGTTGATGAAAATATTCAACAACAATGGATTGGTATAAGTGGAGGTGGAGGACTTGAAATGACTACAACAACAACACAAATTAAATACCCTGCTAATTATATTGTTATTGTGAGTTTGTTTTTTCTCAACTTTGATTAATTAAAAAAAATTTCCTTAATTTATTATGATTTGTGGATTGTCATTAGCTGATAACCACTAGCATAAGTTTACTTTACACAAACACAGGTCAACTCTTGTACATAAGTACATTTAATACCATCTCTGTTGTGAATTCATTTTTTAAAATTGGCAAATAGAATGTTGTTAAGGATGATGCTATTTAAGATATTTTTAATTATAATATACAATTGTTTTGGCCTTAAAGATTTACTAGGGGTCTGGCTAAAAATTATGACAGTTCAATTGCTGATTGTTTTTCCACTTATAGGATTCGTTTTTGTCCTCATAATCCTCATTTAGGACAATATTAGACCAATAAAAATATTTTTTTTAATTATTAAAAAATATTTTTTTATTTCTACCAAGAATTTTTTTAAAGTTAATGGAATCACTCATGTCTATTCTCCATTTTTCAATGGTTGATAGTTCTACTTCCACTCCATTCTGGCCACCACAACGTCTCTTTAACAATAATATTCCAACTACAAGTAACAACTTTTCTCAATCACAACAACAATTAATTAATAATTTAAAATCTATGGCAGCACTTTCTTCTACTCAAAAAAATATTGGTACAGGTCCTTCTTCTATTCAACCAACTCAAAATATTGGAGGAACAACAGCAACAAATACACCCTCTCTAGCAACAACAACCACAACAACAACATCATCATTTTCGTCTTCTAATATGACAAGTATGGTTGGGTCAGCAATTTCTGTTATTCCTGGAACTGGTTTAATAAATAATTTGTTTGGAAGGGTGTTTACATCAACTGATAGTTCGGTAAGGAAAATTTCAAAAAAATTTCTGCCCAAAAAAATTTTTTTCTCCAAAAAAATTTTTTTTAGTCAAAAAAACTTTTTTAAATTTTTTGAAAAAATTTTTAAAAATTTTTTTTCCCCAAAAAAAATTTTTTTTTTCAAAAAATAAAAATTTTTAAAAATTTCCTTCTATATTTTTTTAGATATTAAAATAGAATTTTTTTTCTAGAATTCTTCAAACGGGAAAAACGACAATATAGGCAAAACTTCTGAATGGTTAGAAGCACAAAAAGAAATGATTAAACGTCTTCCGGGTGTATTAGCCATACTTTCTGATATATGGACATTTGTAGTTTCTTCAATTAATGAAAATAATAAACAATTACAACAACAACAAAAACATCAAAAATCAGAAAATAAACAAAAACAACAATCTCAACAGTCTTCGTTTGATACTTTTAGGGTATGGACTTTTTTTTAAAACATTAAAACAAAAAAATGTTTTACAAACTTAAGAATATGTTTTAGTCCATTTCCGGAAAGTTTAATAAGTAGTTTATTTTAAGTTTTTCCGGAAACATTTTCCGGAAACAATTTTCCGGAAAAGTAAATTAAAACATTTAAAAAGAAAGTTTACAAACTTAAGTTTGCCATAACATTTAAATGTTTTTAAAACATGTTTTTTCAATAAACTTTCCAAAAACATGTTTTTACAAACATAAAAACATGTTTTAATTCTTTTTTCGGAAACAATTTTCCGGAAAAATAGATTAAAACATTTAAAGAGAACATTAAAAATGATGTTTTTCCGGAATGTTTAAATGTTTTGAAAACACACTTATTTTTAAATAAACATTCCGGAAAATGTCATTACAAACTTAAAAACGTTTATTACAAACTTAAATTGTTTCTACACTTAATTAATTTTTTCTCAGGCATTAATTCCTCTCTTAATGGAAATATTAAACCCAATTGCTAAAAAACATAAAAATGTTTTAATCAACTCTTTTGGTATAATGTGGATATATAGAACAAATAAACATGATCATCATCATTCAATAAAAAATATTGATCAATGTCAAGTAAATTTTTTGAAAAAAATTTTTTTTTGAAAAAATTTAATTTTTTAAAGTGCACTTTTGTTTATTCTTCCCAACAACTTTATGCAGCTAAATTACTTTTAAAATTAAAAACCCTTAGTTTTAATTCAATAATTTGTTCAATAAGTGAAACTTTGAAGGATTGTGTAAATAAAACAAGTGGAAAAACGGTGAGGGAAAATTTTAACTTTTTAAGAAAAAAAATTTTGTAGACTTCGTTCTACTCATTGGAAGTATCTCTATTAGAACTTCTACATGAGTGTGTTAGACAAGTTACTACAACAGAATTGAGGGAATCTTGGAATTCTTTACAAACTTTGTTTAATGAATCTACACTTTCTATAATGCCTGCAAGAGCTTCATTTTTACAATTTATGTAAGTTTGTAAAATAAAACATTTTTTAAGTTTGTAAAAACTTTCCGGAAAGTTTATTTATGAATATGTTTTGAAAAACATTTTGTGTTTTCCGGAAAACATTTTGTCAATGTTCGTTTTAAATGTTTGTTTTTATTACCTTTCCGGAAATGCTTTCCGGAAAAAACATTTTGAATGTTTGTTTTAAATGTTCGTTTTAAATGTTTGTTTTTATTTTACCTTTCCGGAAATTGTTTCCGGAAAGGTTTAAACTTGACTTATTTATTATTTAAATATAAGGTATCTAAACTTTTCCGGAAATATACTTCCTTTAAATGTTTTGCTTAAAACATTCCGGAAAAGAAACTAAAAAAATATGTTTTAATGTTTTTTTTAAACTTCTTCAAAATATATGATAAAAACATGTTTTCACTAATATTTTAATTAAAATTGTTTATAAAAACATTAATTAATTTTAAGGATTCTCGTTGAATTTGTTCGCCGTGTTGGTCAAACAATTTTTGAAGATCGCCATATTAGCAAAACAATTTTAGATGTTTGTCAAAGATTAACAGAAGCAGTAAATTCAATTGTTGGTTGGCAATTAGAGTCTACAACATGGTTAAAAAGAACTTTGGTTGTTAGACAGGATGCAGCTAGTAAATTAATTTTTTTAATAGAAAATTTTTAAAAATTTCTAAAAAATTTTTCTGAAATTTTTTTAAGTCAGAAAATTTTTTTCATTTTTTTAAATAAATTTTAATTTTTTTTAAAACAGGTCAAAAATCAATTCCCGATCTCAGCCCTGTTTTAGACCAAAAAGCCTTGTCCTCTGTCTCCACAACCTTAGCCTTAAGTGCCTCAACACTTCCATCTGAAGCTAGTTCTATGAGAGGGTCAACAATCTCTTTAAGCGGTCAAAGCGGAATTCCTTCATCAAACAGAATTCCTTCATCATTAGATATTCAATCAACATTTAGTGGAACTACAATTGAGGGAGGTGGAGGAAAGAAGCAAACATCGTCTAGTCTACGTTCAAGCATTAAAGATCATAGTGGAATTAATAAAAAGGATCCGAGTGATTCAACACAAGCAATATTTTTATTGGCGGAGGTGAGTGTTTTTTTTTGGGATTTGTTCATGAAATTAAAAAAAATTTTCAAATTTTCAAAAAATTTTTGAGAGAAAAAAATTTTTGGAAATTTTTTTTTGAAAAATTTTTTGAAATTTTTTTTTGAAAAATTTTTTGAAATTTTTTTTTGAAAAATTTTTTGAAATTTTTTTTTGAAAAATTTTTTGAAATTTTTTTTTGAAAAATTTTTTGAAATTTTTTTTTTTGAAAAATTTTTTGAACTTTTTTTTTGAAAAATTTTTTGAAATTTTTTTTTGAAAAAAATTTTTTGAAATTTTTTTTTGAAAAATTTTTTGAAATTTTTTTTGAAAAATTTTTTTTTGAAATTAAAAAAATAATTTTTTTTCTTCTTTAGAATTTGACAGAATTAATTGATTCAATTACCCGTAATGAAGACAAAGACAAATTACTTCCAACACTTCAAGCAGTTTGGAACAATACCCTTCCATACTTAAAATCTAAAAGCGCTAAAAATGTACGTTCATTTTTGGCTAGTTCACAGCTGCTAGCTTCAATGAGTTCATTTAACTATATGCGCCCAATATGGAAGAAAAATGCAATGGAATTACTTTGGGATAATTGTAAGTTTTTTTAAAGAAAGAAATTTTTAAATAATTTTTTTAAAGCTTTTTTCAAAATGGACATTCATGCGCTCAAATCTTGGTTAATTGTAATTGACAATTTGATGACCAACGACAAGACATCATTTAAAGAGTTGCTTGGTATGTTGAGTAAAAATACTAAGTTTAAAAATTTTGATAACTGATAGATGACTAGAAGCAATAACCTAGTAGTTATTGTCCCTAGTAATACTAGGAGATATGCTAGGAAAAGAGTGGCCATTTCCAAATCTGGGGCATGGCCTATCAAAAAGGGCAAAAAGGTGGCATTGCAGAAAACGGGGGCGATAAAGTCAAAAGGAGGCAAATGCCTCCTAAAGGCGGTAAAATGGCCACCCTGGCTAGGAGACATAGGAGACAACTGCTAGGAAGACATCCAAGGTCGATGCCTGCTAGACGCTAAACTTTTACTTTTCTCTTACTACTATAAATTGCTAAAGAAATGATTTTTTTGTTAAATTTCAGCTCGAATCACAACATCAACTTCAACAACATTTTCAACACTTATAACTAGTAAAGAACAGGAATATGAAATGCGAGCTCAATACCTTAAGCGTTTAGCATTTGTTATTCTAAGTTCTACGCGTGATCAATATTCTGGACAATTAAATGAAATACATGGTAAAAAAGAGTATTTTTGAGGAAAAATAAAAAATTATTTTTTAGAACGCTTAACAGAAAATCTCCGTTTGTGCCAAGCACCTGTAATCCATTCACAAGTTTTTACATGTTATAGAGTATTACTTGTTAGGATGAGCCCGCATTCTTTTGTTTCTGTATGGCCATCAATGATTACTGAAATGGTTTGTAAATGGGAGAGAAAGAAAGAGAATTTTAATATTTACAATTTGTAATTTATATAATAAATCAGAATTTACAAATTGTAATTTTGATGGTAAATTCTGGTCAGAAAATTGTAATTACAAATTGTAAAAATTCTGATTTAGTTATTGACTACAAATATCATAATAATATTTCAGAATCTACAATTTGTAATTTAAATAATAAATCAGAATTTACAAATTGTAATTCTGGGTTAATTCTGAAACGAATTATAATTACAAATTGTAAAAATTCTGATTTAATATTGACTACAAATTGTAAATTCTGATTTAGTATTTTAATTACAATTTGTAAATTCTGATCGAATATTGACTACAAACATCATGAATATTTCAGAATTTACAATTTGTAGTTATAATTTGTAGTAACTTAAATTTAAATTCTGATTTAAATTTTTTTAAATTACAGTTTGTAATAGAAAATTCTCTGCCAAGAATACAAAATTCTGATTTTTTTTTAAATTTATAATTTTACAATTTAACTTTATATTTTAGGTACAAATTCTAGCCCAAATTGAACAACATTTGCTTACTTCTCCAAGTAACTTGGCAGCTTTTGATGAACAACAGCGCTCATCAAGGGATGATCAATTATTACAATTATTTTTGGCTGGGTGTAAATTATTGGAAACTTTGTGTATTCTTCCATCTGGTTATGTACCTCAATTTCAAATGTAAAATTTTTATTAGGAAAATTTTTTTTAATTTTTAATTTAAAAATAGGTGTAAATGGACATTTGTTTCACCAATTGGTAGTGGCAATAAAAGAATAAAAAATACTATTTATCCACCAACTTCAACAAATTCTAATGATTTATTTGTTCCATATTCTGTTAGACTTAACCAATTATTAAATGCTAAAGTGAGTTTTCGAATTTTTAAAAATAAAAAAAATTTTTTTCCTTCCAAAAAAAGTATGGAGAATTGTCACAAGAAGACTTGGAAATTCGCTCAATTTCTTTATTTAATGTAAAAACGCTCACTTCTCTAAACGAGTTACGACCATTCTTTCATGCTTTGGCTCAACAAAATATTGAATATAGGCATGATGGAATAATAAATGATAAGGATATTTTACATAATGGTGGACAACAATTATCATCGTTTGAAGTAAATTTTTAGATTTTTAAAATTAAGTGTAAATTTGTAATCGGAATTTACAATTGTTAGGCGAATTTAATTTATGATTACTATTTTTAATTACAATTTGTAAATTATAATTACAAACTTTTTACAATTTGTAGTTATAATTATAAACTTTTTACAATTTGTAATTCTGAATACAAGCTTTTTTACAATTTGTAATTATATTTACAACTTTTTTACAATTTGTAAATTACAAATACAAGCTTCTTACAAATTGTAATTATATTTACAACTTTTTTACAATTTGTAAATTACAAATACAAGCTTCTTACAAATTGTAATTATATTTACAACTTTTTTACAATTTGTAAATTATATTTAAAAGCTTTACAAATTGTAATGCTGATTACAAACTTTTTTGAATATTGTAAATTATCTAAACTTTTTTTACAATTTGTAATTTCGATTACACCCTTTCTTACAATTTGTAAATTTTAATTACAAACTTTATACAAATTGTAATTCTTTTTGCAATCTTTTTTACAATTTGTAATTACATTTTTTAAAAATTTATTCTGATTTTTTTAAATTTAAGAATTCTTCATCTTCACATATTGGAGAAGACTTGACTGGTTCTCTTCCTCTCCGAGTGGCTATTGCAAGGATTGAACAATCTTTATGCGTTGATTTTGCCGAACATTGGCAACTTTGAAAAGGTGGAATTAAATTGCAAATTGAAATGAAAAATCCCAAAATGCGGGTTATTTTTAAAAAAAAGTGTGAGAAACTGATGGCTTTGCTTCTCTTTATTTTTATTAAATAGAAAAATTATTAATTGTTTTATGTTTAGGTTTTTTTGACTTTAGAAAGGTTCCAAAAAATTTGCTTTGACTATTTTAAATTTTTTAGTAAGGTATCCTTTCTATTGAAATTATATGTGGTTATGTATTATTTTGTTTCAAATACCGGTCCCTCAATATATGCTCTATTCTCTGTTTTTTGTGTTAGTTTTAAAAAATTTTAAAAATTCATATTAAATATTTTCTCCTATTTTTTCTTTAAAATCTGACGACATGGAATTTTTTCCAAACATGATGTATTTTGTTTTCTAAAAATAATTTAAAATTTTTTTTTGTGTTTCAATTTGATTTTTTACTATATACTGCGATATTGCAAATTAAAAATTAAATAAATAAAGTATCTTAATTTTTATAATAGAGTTGTAAAATTAATTGAACTTTTTACAATTTGTAAAATTAAAAAAAATGTTTTTATAAATAATCTAAAACATTGTTTCCCAAATGTTCGTCATATTGTTTACTCAACCTTGTTTGAATAAGAGTTTGTTCTAAAACAGCAATCTGAACACTCATTACAAAACATTCTTTTTCGATGTTTGCCAAAGCTTGTTTGATTTTTAATATTGGAGCTAAAGACAAGGTAAGTTTATTTACGAACACAACAAGTTTGTTTAAATAAAAACATGTTTGTTTGGAAAAACATTTAAACATGTTTTAAAACCAATATTTAAAATAAAAAACATGTTTTAAAACATGTTTGTTTGAAAAACAAGTTTGTTTAAACAAAACATGTTTTTAATAAAAACAAGTTTTTTACCTCCACTTGTATTTTGCGTTCCGCGTTCTTCAATTTGTTGTTTTAATTCATCAATTTCCTCGTTTACATTTTTAAGTGTTTCAGTTTTGCTATTCAATGTTACGCTACTTTCTCTTTAAAAATTAGTATTATAAACATTAATTTTAATAACAAACTTGTAATGTTCGCTAATTGCAGCCAACTCGTTCTTTTTTGTTCTGTAGATGTTTAGGAGACCAGAAAATTGTTCCTAGAAAAAATTGTTTCAGTTTTATTAAAATTGTTTCATGTTTAGGGATTTGCTTCAGTTTTTTTAATTTTGCTTCAGACCGAGTTTGCTTCAATTTGGGATTTGTTTCATGTTTAGGGGTTGCTAGAGGGTTCTTGCTTCACTTTTCTGTTTCTGCTTCAGTTTCATTTAAAAAATTTTTTTGCTTCAGTTTTCTATTTTGCTTCAATTTTCAATTTTGCTTCAATTTTTTATTTTGCTTCAACTTACATTTAAATTCTGTTCTCTCAACGAAATCCTTTCCATCGCATCATTAATTTCTTTATCCATAGAGGTCAATATTGGATGTAATTCAGCATATTGTTCACTCAACGCTGCTTCCATTTTAGCTATTTGTTCTGCATGCATTTGCCAATTTTTTTGCGTCCCCCTAATTGTTATACGCAATTGTGGGGTTACTCTTTCTAATTCTTCCCGCATTGAATCGAGTGATTTAGTTGTTCCATTTTGCATTATCATTTTTAGGGGATCTGTTTGAAAAATATTTTCATCTGCTTGTGTTTCTACTTCTCCTGTAATAACGTCAAATTCTTCCATTAGTGGGTTATCCTCGTCTTCAGCCAGCTCAACATCATCGTCAAACTAAATAATAGAAATTTAAAAAACTTTCCGGAAAAACATGCATTTTCGCTTAAAATGTTTTTCCGGAAACTATTCTATTAAGTTTGTGTTTTATTAAAACTCCGGAAATGTTAAAAATTTCCGGAAATCTTTTCAATAAAATTTTCCGGAAAACACACACATTTTTTCTTAGATTATATATTAATAACTTTATGTTTTTGTGTTTTCCGGAAACTATTATATTAATTTTGTGTTTTATTAAAACTCCGGAAAAACATTTTTTAGATTAAATAAGCTCTCCGGAAAATCATATTAATATAAGTTTATGTTTTTGTGTTTTCCGGAAAAACACATTTTTCCAATAAAATTTTTCGGAAATAAGCCTCCCGAAGCGTTTAACAGATTGTGAATGTTTTATTAAACTTTGCTGGAAATCGTTTCAACTGAACTTTCCGGAAAAACGTAAATTCTCTCTTAGACTAGATAAACTCTCCGGAAAAATTTACAATTATTTAAAATTACCTGGTCCGAAGTCAATTCAGCCTGGTCAACCTGATTTTCCTCATCTTGAATATTTTCTTCTGTATCCTCTACCTGCTGCATTCTTAATAATTTTTTAAATTTATATTTTAAAATATGTTTTATTTACACTCCATATTGAAAACCACTTTTTTCAAGGGCAATTGCAGTTAAATGAAAAAGTAGAAGAACACATTGCTTTCCAGCCCCAGATTTTAATTTATTTGGAGGAATATTTAAATTCTCAAATTCTTTTTCTTCTTTTATTGAATTCAAAATTCTTGCTATTGTTCCATTCGGATCTTCAAATTCATGTGGCATTTCCATATCAACAACAATCCCTGATTTTCTAATAAGCCAAGTGCATAGAGAGGTAAATAGGTGGAATTGTTCACCAACATTAGTGGAACGGACGAAATAGTGTCTAGTTAGAGAAATGAGTTTAATTAATTTGTGTGTGTGTTTTCCGGATTAGAGAAAAATTAAATATATGCATGTTTTCCGGAAAAATAAATATTATAGGATGTTTTTAATGCTATTTCCGGATGTTTATTACACATTCCGGAATATATTAAAAACATGTTATGTTTATATTTTATTTCCGGAATATATTTCTCAATGTTTTATTCTTATATTGTTTTCCGGAATGTGTTTTCTCATGTTTATTTATTGTGTTTTATCTTGTGTTTTTAGCAAAAATGTTTTTGTGTTTGTTTTACAATACGTTTTTCCGGAATGTTTTTGTAATGTTTTATTCACAAATTTGTTTTTAATATATGTTTTTCCGGAATGTTTTTCTATTTGTTTAAGTTTAGATGTTTTTCGGATATGTTTTAACAAAAACAATTTACCTTGGTATTGTTTTTAAACTGTCTCCAAGTTCAGTAAACTCAATTTCATAATTTAACAGTTTCAATCTTTCCGTAACCAATTCATTCTGCAAATAAATATCAAATTTACTTCCTGGCCCCTCTTCAGTTTCGTTGATTTTTTTGGTTTCTGTATTTGTTGTTTCGTCAGAATTTTCCATTTTTTTATTATTATTTTTCGGAGAGTTTTTTAAGAAAGCGTTTATATTTTATAAATGTTACCATGACAACAAAGACGTTAAAAAATATTGTCAAAAACTAAATACAATGTTTCCCGGAAAGTTTTTAAAATATTAAAAGTTCGTTTAAAAACATTAAACAAACATTTTGCATGTTTTCCGGAAAATGTTTTAATAAAATTCCGTTTGTTTTATTAAACATTCCGGAATCTATTAAACATGTTTTTATATTAGATCAGGGCTCGCATTCCTACTTTTTTAAAAGTATTCTACTTTTAAATCGACCTCCATGCTTACGAAATTGAATTTATACTTTTTTGAAAGTATATACTTTTTTTTGATTGAAAATAAAATTGGGGAAGGGATTGGGCAAAAAAGTGAATTTTTTTGGCCTACGGCCTTTGAAATTCTCAAAATTTTCGCCTGCGGCGCTGAAAAAGGAAGGAATTTAGCTTCTGGGGTCCAAATTTCAAAAAATTTTCACCTGCGGCGCAAGAAATGGAAGAAATCTGGCTTAAGGACCCCCAAAATTCTCAAAATTTTTCGCCTGCGGATAAAATTTCGCCTGCGGATAAATATTTTCTAATTTAATTTTGAGACTACTTTTTTTTCGCAAATTTTCTCCCTATATACTTTTTAATCAAGATTTTGATACTTTTGAGTGGCATTTTGTCGATGCGAGCCCTGTATTAGATATATTTCCGGAATGTGTTTTATTTTGTGTTTTCTTTTAGTCTTGTTTTTAATAAATTTTCCGGAAAATGTTTTAATAAAATTCTGATTGTTTTACCTATTAAAAACATTTTGTTTTTAACAAACTATGTGTTTGTGTTTTCGTGTATTTTTGTTTCGATTATGTTTTCGTAAAAACATTAATTAAAACATGTTTTTATTGTTGCTGTTCTAATATTTAATTGATAAACTTGTTTAATTAGTAAAACATGTTCCGGAACTTGTTTTCCGGAATATTATTGTTATGCATACTATAAAAGCTTGTCATTCCGAACATTTATTATTCCTCTCAACATTCTCCCAAACTTAAATTTAATTTCTTTTTACTAGAAAATTCTTTCTATTCGAGAATGAAAAGCTCTCATTTTGGACTTCTTTTCCTTTCTATTTTAATTATTTTTGGTGGCTTCTCAGCACTTTTGTGGTTCTTGCCATTATCTTCTCTTCCATTATATGACAAAACTTTTAATGTAAATTTTGTATTTTTTTTTGATAATTAAAAATTTAATTTTTTTTCAGAAAGAATGTGCTCGTCATCAAGTAAAAATACCCCTTGTTTTGGTCATTATAGCATGTGCATCGGCCGTTCTTTGTGCTTCTCTTAATTTTGTGTTTGTTGTTGGGATATATTTGGCATGCCGGAAGCAGGTGGGGAAACTTATTTTGTAGAAAATTTTTCAAAAAATTTTTTTCAGATCAGCTCCTTATTGGATTTAATCAAACAACACTTGTTTGAGTTGATGGATATGCTTCTTCGATTATTGATGCCAACAAAACTTTTAAAAATTGTTTCTAAGGATGGGAAGAAATAAATATATAGAATATTGTGTTTGTCTAATTTATTTGTAAATATTTGTTATGTTTGTATTTAATGTTGTTTTACAAATAAATAGGTTGAACTTAAGTTTGTTTTTGTGTTTTTAAAAAATAAACTTGAATAAAAACAAGTCTTGTTTAAATAAACTTGTTTAGATAAAAATAAACTTGTTTTTGAAAACAAACGTGATTGTTCAAACATAAACAAGTTTTAAAACAAGTTTATTTTTGGTTAATTCAAGTTTATTTAAAAACAAACTTGAGCATGTTTGTTTTTAAATAAACTTAAATTAAATAAAAATAAACTTGTTTTAGTAAACTTGGGCAATTGTGTTTTAGAAAAATTAGTTTTAAATAAACTTGAAGTATTGTATTTTTGTATTACTCCATTCATTAAAATTAATTTTTTTAAAAACAAGTCCGTCCTTTATAGAAATTTATTTAATAAATTTATTTTTTATCTGATTTATTTTTAAACGAATTGACCTCATTTTGCGCGTTCATCCTCCCTAACTTTAATTTAAAATAATTAATAATTTGTTCAAATTGAACAAAAATTCTTTAAAATATTAATTAAAATAAATTAAAATATAAATTTATTTATTTAAAATGTCTTCTTCATTTCTACTTGAAACTGTCGATATTTATACCTTCTGGCTTTTAAGTTTGTATTTTTTGTATTTTATAAAAAAATACATTTTTACAATAGGAATAAATAAACTTGTTTTATTGTGTTTTTAAATAAACTTGAAATTAAAACAAACTTGTTTCGAACTTTTTGAAAAAATAAACTTGTTTTTGTATTTAATAAACTTGTTTTAAATAAACTTGTTTTATTGTAAACATAGTTTATTCAAAACAAGTTTATTTAAATTACTACAAGTTTACCAAAACATCTTAAATAAACTTGATTTGTAATTCTAAATAAACTTGAAATTACAAATCGTAATTTAAACAAACTTGTTTTGAATAAACTTTGTTTATTTAATTTTAATTGTAAGTTTATTTTTCTAGATGTCTCCTCCAGTTTTATGTTGTCTGCAGCACACAATGTTCTTTTCTTTGTTCTTGACTGGAGAACTCCAATCATTCACTTTTTACACTTTGCTTCAGCATTAGCCTTCTTTGCAACCAAAACAGCATTCACCCCAGACCGTGGGGTTTTGCTGAGACTTTTATTTGGAGAATTTTTTCGTCCACCTTTAAGGATTATTTTTTGGAAACCTTTATTAGCACAATTAATTGTTTGTTTATTGTCTTCTATTGGTTGGTTTGGATATTTTAAATTATTAACAAATTTTATTTTAATATTAGTACATTCACAAAATAGAACAGGCGGATTATACTTAGTTAGGTTTGTTTTACAAATTGTAAAAATTGTTTTACAATTAAATATAAAAATAAACTTGTTTTACAATTAATAAAACAAGTTTGTTTTTATCTTATGAATGTTTTTACAATTGTAAAAACAAGTTTATTTTTATTGTAAAAATAAACTTGTTTTTGAACAAGTTTTTTAAACAAGTTTAGTATAAAAACAAGTTTATTCATATTGTAAAAATAAACTTGATTTTACAATAGTAAAACATTCGAAAAATAAAAATACAAACTTGTTTTTATTATCTACAAAACACTAATTACAAACATGTTTATTTAAAAAGGAATTTGTAAAACAAATTTTAGCAGAGGTGTTTTTCTTTTGTAAAACCTAATTGTAAAACAAGTTTATTTTTGTATTTAATTATAAACAATTGTAAAAACATTGCTGCTCTTAAATTAAATATTATTTAAGGCTTTTTGACTTTCTTGGAACTTTATTGGTTATTGGGTATGGACCAAAAATATTGGGAGAGGAAGAAGATGCAAATAAGAGGAGGGCTATTTCTCTCTTGCTCGTAAAATTAATTTAACTTTTAAAAATATTTTTTAATTCTCCAAAAATATTTTTTGAAGGTCCCCTTAGCTGTTTCTGCTTCTCTTAGTTGGTAACAAAAATTAAAAAAATTTTTTTTTAATAATTTTACTTCGAAAAAGGCTTGAATTTGGACATATAGAGTATGACCCTTTAACAGTCTGGCTTTCCCCCTTACTCGGATTAGCACAAGGATTGCATTTATTGTTGCTTAAGCGCTCCCAACTGCTCTTCTTTGGAGCTTTCCAACAACAACAAAATTTGAATAATTACGAAAATAAAAATGGGGATTGTGAAGAGGATAATTATGGGTATTTTAAAATTAAAATTATAAAAAATATTTTTTCAAAAAAAAGTCAAAAAACAAACAATTTTTCCCCTTTACTCTTCCAACGCTTTGCCCTTTGCTACACCTTTGCTATGACTTCCCTTTTATTTATTCCAGCATTAATATCGTATAGTCAAAGTATTGTTCCCTATGATGCAAGTTGGGAATCTATAGGTATTTAAATATAAAATAAATTAAATACACAAAATTTTGTATTTAGATAAGGTATTAATGGCAATGTCAGTTGTATTTATGATTGGCTACAAATATTCAGAACTGTGGCTACAAGCAAAACTTGAAGCAAGTTTAATGTTTTTTTAATAATAAAACATGTTTTTGTAAATAATAAAACTTGTTTTTCTTTTAAAACTTGTTTTTATTAAACTTGTTCTTATAAAACATTAAAAACAAACTTGTTTTTGCAATTGTAAAAACAAGTTTATTTTTATAGAAACAAGTTTATGTTTAAAGTTTTACAAAAACAAGTTTTATTGCTTAAAAACAAGTTGTAGAAATAAGTTTATTTTTTTTTACAAATTGTAAAATGCTGGTAATAATTAAATTTATTTTTTAATTCAAATAAACATATTTTACAAACTAATACTAAGCTTTTCTTTAATATTAATTTAATATTTTTTCTATTAAAAATTAATTTTCTCCCTTTTAAAATTTTAGCCTCATCATTTCTGTGCTTTAGAACATTCCAAATTCTTTATGGCATCAATTGTATTGTTTTTAAAAATATTTTTAGTAATTTATTTATTAAAAGGGCCAGTGGTTTCTTCAAAATATGGCACACGCAACTGTATTCGCTGCAATTGGAAAGGCCGTGTTTGTAGCTTCTGCTTTACGCTATTTTACTAGAATGGGTGAAATGCGGTCTAAAGAAAAGTGTTGCCCTAAAATAAGCAATGCTGAAGGGGTCGTTAATTAATGTACAAAAATACAAATATTAAAACAAAAACACAACTATGTTTGTATTTTTAAATAAACTTGGATTTGTTGTGTTTTTAATTAAACATTATTTCTATTAAAACTTGTTCGTAAAACTTGTTTTATTTGGATTTTAAATAAACCTGAAAATAAACTTGGATTTAAACAAACTTGAATTTATTGTTTTTAAT